>CAMRHE010000438.1:467500-1067500 GCA_947044405.1 Leptodactylus fallax | reverse complement strand
AAACAAAGACTGTATGAAAGTCGCACAATTGCACTTTTTCTCCAATGCCACCCCATTCTGAAATTTTTTCCAGGTTCCCAGTAAATTGTACAGGATAATAAATGGTACCGTCATGAAGAACAATTTGTCCCGCAAACATTAAGCCCCCATATGGCTCTGTGAATGGAAAAATAAAATCAGGCGTCAAACGAAAATCGAAAAAAAAAACACCAGTGGGAAGGGGTTAACATAACAATGATGCGACGTGACTCCTGAGACCCAATCAGCGGTCGCTGACTTCAGGCAGAAGCACTGAAGAGAACAGAGCCGCTCAGGAGCACAGGGAAGGTGAGTAACACTTTGTTTGTCACCTATCTTAGCCCTCCACTTCTTGTATTCTGGGGTCTGAAAACCCCACAGTATAATAATAGCTAGTGAGTGACGAAAATTGGAATATTATAAAAGTTGGAATATTATACTGTGTGCAGGGGCCGCTATGGGACATAATACCGTGTGCAGGGGCCACTATGGGAAGTAATACCGTGTGCAGAGGCTGCTATGTGATATAATGCCAAGTGCAGAGGCCGCTATGGGATACAATACTATATGCAGGAGCCGCTATGGGACATTATTCTGTATAATGGAGTGTTTTTGCACAGAAAGCACAGGCATTTTTTTTGTGTGCAGAAATGCACCATGTGAACGCAGTTTTACATTGAAGTAAAAGTCTATCATTGAGTCTGTCACTGGACGGCAGCGAATGCACATGACAGACCACTGGAAAATGGTGGCCCCTCATGCGCAGTCGCTGCAGTCCAACGCTGCATCAGAGGAAGTAGAAAAAAGAAGATACAGAGAAGACCAAGATGGGAGTCACAACAGACTAATGGGCGGTGACAAGCGATGAGGCGGTGGGTGATCGCTGCCAAGGAGGAACGCCCTGGGTGCTCCGTGAGGATCATTTCCATAATTGAAGAAACTGATTTTTACAGAAACAGCTGGGAGAAGACAATGAAAGGTAGGAGAAGAATGACCTTTTTAAATGCCATTCCAACGTGCCATTAGCTTAAAAGTAGTTTTTTTTTAATGATAGATTCCCTTTAACTTGCCTTTCTACTGACAATCAGAACCTTCGGTCTTCTCTCTGTTAATGTTGTGTTTACATCATTGTCTGTGCCTGCTGATGTGCGCTCACGTCATAGTTCGGGGATGAGTACTACTGTTTTTATTGACCCTCTCCAAATACTGGGCGGATCGGTGGGCGGAGCTTTGTATGCGGCAGCCACTATATAAAGAACTGCCGTGCCAGCACTCGGCGTCAGCTATTCTAAGTACTGGAGCCCACCATCAGGGCTCCAGGAACTGCATTTTTGCAGTTTCTGTGCGGTGACCAGATGGTGGGTAATGCTGCAGTTGGGATTGTGGGGTGCAAACAGTGCAGACTCGTCACGGTCTCTGGGCATGAGGGCGCAGCGCTGGTGCTGTCCCACGTTACCACCACTGGTACCGGTGATGAGGGGGCTGCACAAATGTTGGTGGAGATTGTTCCCCCGGGGCGCTTCCCCTATACTGTGCCGACTGGTGGTGTTTGGGGCGCCCTGATGTTGTTGGTGCAGAGTCAGACACAGAAACAGTTGTAAAGTTGAACTTTTACTTCCATGGGTGTGGAGGCACAAATACTTAAACAGTTTCTTCAATACAAAATAACGGGGTACACCCGGTGACACAGCAAAGTCCTGGCGTGCAGGGTAGACTTAATGAAATGTGTTCCTAGCCCCTTATACTTCAGTGTTACAGCCCTAAGGTGCATCTGGGTTCCTACTTGGCTCATAGGAGGATGCCCACCACCATACTATCACACAATATTCCCCATTCACGTTATGTGGTCCTGATAGCTCAGAGTTTTGGGGAGCAATAGTCAGGGTGGCGGGATGTTCCACAGGTCTAGCCTTGGCCCCTGGATCCTGTGATACTTGCTATGGAGCACGTGTTCCAAAATGTTCTCTCCACAGTCTCATGCTGACAAGATAATGATGCCTGATTTCCTTCAGGGCGATGACTAGGCAGACAGGGGACAGGATTTTCTGAATAGCTGGAGTATGTCAGCTCTCCAACCTTCCTGGGCCTGTCTAGGACTTGAGATGCCTGCACTAAGCTCACTGTTTTCTTCACAGGACATCACACTTCTCTCCTCACCTCCTCCTCCTAACACTCCACACTTCTAACTACTCACACGCAGGAACTTCCTGCAGGGGTGTTACCATGGGGACCCAGTGATCAGCTGACTCCTCCCCTTTACCCAGGTGACGTCCTCCCATTGGACATTTGTTTACTATTTAATCCTATGGGAGGTGTAATGCATGTGTGAGGCTCACTAGGTGGCGCTGTGTTGTGAGAGACTCAGGACCCCCTGGTATGTCACACAGGCTATAAAGCAACAGGAAATAATGCAATTACTACAGAGATCACCCTCAGCCCAGCCATAGCCAGCTCTGGGATGCCACATCTGCATCTCCTGAGTATCTCAGTTTATAATACCTCCTGATGAACTTGTAATATACAGTTGTGCTAAAAAAATTGCATACCCCGGCAGATTTTTTGGCCTTTTTTCAGAAAATATGAATGATAACACAACATTTTTTTCTCCACTCATGGTTAGTGGTTGGTTGAAGCCATTTATTGTCAAACTTCTGTGTTTTCTCTTTTCAAATCATAATGACAACCAAAAACATCAAAATGACCCTGTTCAAAAGTTCACATACCCTGGTGATTTTGGCCTGATAACATGCCCAAAAGTTGACACAAAGGGGTGTGAATGCTACTAAAGGTAACATCCTCACCTGTGACCTGTTTGCTTGTAATCAGTGTGTGTGCATAAAAGCTGCGTTTCTGGGATCCAGACAGACAGACTGTTGCATCTTTCCTCCAGCCACTGACGTTTTTGGATTGTGAGTCATGAGAAAAGCAAAAGAATTGTCCATGGATCTACGGGAAAAGTTAGTTGAACTGTATAAAACAGGAAAGGGATACAAAAAGATATCCAAGGAATTGATAATGCCAGTCAGCAGTGTTCAAACTGTGATTAACAAATGGAAACTCAGGGGCTCTAAAATCCAAACCACAGTCAGGTAGACCAACAAAAATTTCGGCCACAACTGCCCGGAAAATTGCTCGGGATGCAAAGAAAAACCCACACATAACATCAGCTGAAATATAGGACTCTCTGAAAACTATCGGTGTGGCTGTTTCAAGATGCACAATAAGGAGGCACTTGAAGAAAAATGGGCTGCATGGTCGAGTTGCCAGAAGAAAGCCATTACTGTGCAAATGCCACAAAGAATCTCGCCTTCAATACGCTAAACAGCACAGAGACAAGCCTCAAAACTTCCGGAACAAGGTAATTTGGAGTGATGAGACAAAAATCGTACTTTTTGGCCACAACCATACGCGTTACATTTGGAGAGGTGTCAACAAGGCCTATGATGGAAGGAACACCATTCCTACTGTAAAGCACAGAGGTGGATCACAGATGATGTGGGGATGTGTGAGCTTCAAAAGGCACAGGAAACTTGGTCAAAGTTGAAGGAAAGATGAATGCAGCACGTTATCAGCAAATATTGAAGGCAAATTTGCACTCATCAGCCAGGAAGCTGCGCATGGGACATACTTGGACGTTACAACATGACAATGATCCAAAACACAAGGCCACAAAAAAGTGGAGGTTCTGGAGTGGCCATCTCAGTCTCCTGACCTCAATATCATTGAGCCACTCTGGGGAGATCTCAAGCGCACAGTACATGCAAGACACCCCAGGAATTTACAGGAACTGGAGACTTTTTGCCAAGAAGAATGGGCAGTTTTACCATCTGAGAAAATAAAGAGCCTCATCCACAACTACCACAAAAGACTTCAAGCTGTCACTGATGTTAGAGGGGGCAATACACGGTATTAAGAACTGGGGTATGTGAACTTTTGAACAGGGTAATTTTGACGTTTTTGGTTGTAATAATGATTTAAAAAGAGAAAACACAGAAGTTTTACAATAAATGGCTTCAACCAACCACTAATCATGAGTGGAGAAAAAGTTTTTGTGTTATCATTCATATTCTCTGAAAAAAAGGCCAAAAAAAACCCAAAAAATCTGCCGAGGTATGTAAACTTTTTAGCACAAGTGTATCTAGCAAGGGAAACGCATTAAGTTTAGAAATTATGCACTTCATCCCTAATTTTTTATGCTGGGTATGACTTGCCTAGTCCTATATTTGGAACGTTCACCTGCAACATACTGAGTTGATTGGGGCAGGTCACAGCTGACAATATCTACTCTTTTGCCCTTTATACCTCTGCTGCCTTTGAATCTACTCCTTAAGAGATACTTGCTCATATTCCCATTGTGTCTCTGGGGGAACATTATTAGGAGTAGTAATTATAACGAACTCCAGCTAGAAAGACAAATAACACTGGACAACAAATTTTTATTAAAGTTTTGCTTCCTTGAAAGTTTCAGGTGATTATAATAAACCCATTCAAGCTAAGCAGAAATATAATTTCAGATAGTCTGTATCACGTAGAAATTTTGAGAAACATGAGATTAAGTGTTAGTGATTATGAAGCATGTAAACGTTACCAGCAGCATTAGTTTAAATGAAAGAAAAGTGTTTTGCTGCTGACTTTCTTTTGTACTCAATGTCTGGTGCATCCCGTATTAGTGTCCAGCAATAGTCAGCTAGAATTGATGGATTCCAGTAGCCTTGATAACGCATTTCCAACATGGCAATATCCTGGTGAAACCGTTCGTAATGTTCATCACTGACTGCACCAAGATTTGCAGAAAATAAATTTTCAATGACATGTTGCACTTCATTGCTTTGTAAGCTTCAAAAAGGTTGTCAACCAATTCAATGTAGTTTTTTGCTCGACAGTTGCCAAGGAAATTCTCTGAAACATCCTTGAAAGATTTCCAAGCAATTTTCTCAGGTCCCACCAGCAGCTCTTTGAAGTGCTTGTCATTCATGATGTGTCGGATTTGTGGACCAACAAAAATGCCTTCCTTAATCTTGGCATCGGTTATTCCTGGGAACATTTGTATCAAATAATGAAAACCTTCTGCTTCCTTGTTCATTGCTTTCACAAAATTTTTCATCAGCCTGAGTTTTATGTGAAGTGGAGGGAGAAATATCATTGCTGGATCCACAAGTGCTTTATGTGCAACATTTTTCTGATTTTTGTGTCTGGTAGTCAACTGGTTACGGATTGGCCACTTCCTTCTACTGTAATGTGACTGCTTAGCACAACTGTCCCATTCGCAAATGAAACAGCAATACTTGGTATATCCGAGCTGCAAACCAAGCAGCAGTGCCACTACATTTAAATTTCCACAGATGTTCCAGTTGTAGTTGCTGTACTTGATGTGTTTCAACAACAGTTCCATGTTCTCATATGTTTCTTTCATGTGTGCAGCATAGCCAACAGGCATTGAAGGATGAACATTACCATTGTTTAACAAGACAGCCTTGAGACTTAACACTGATGAGCCAATAGAGAGACGCCACTGACAGAAACTTTTGTACCAGGTGACAGCAAATGCCATCCTTGAAGTCTTGAAGCCAGTAACTCTGCATTTGCTTTTGACAAACGTAAGTCTCAGACCAAGTCATTCAGTTATGGCTGTGTTATAAGATGAGGCTCACCAGACATACATGGCTCAAAGTCTGAATCAGCGTCATTTCCAATCTCTGACCTATGGACTGCAACATCTTCATCAGCTGCCTCCTCTAGGCTCCATGTCTCTGATGGCTTTGGTACTGGAAGAGTGTCATCATGTGGCACTGGTCTCATTGCTGAAAGCAGTTTGGGATATTCAATGCATTTTTTATTCTTAGCAGTGAAACCAGAGACATTGGTTAGACAGATGTAACAGTTGGTCACATGATCCTTCGATTCCCGCCATATCATTGGGACAGCAAACAGCATTGAGTTGCGAGAACCTCTCAGCCAACCTCTAAGATCAGTTTATACATTAATTTGTTTATAATTAATTGTACTTTTATTTGGCACCATTTTGAAGTACATACTGTATAATTTTTTTTTTTTTATAATTAACTTTTTATTAGATTTTCAAATATCACCAATGAATATACATAGTAACAGACAATGTGCATGGCACAACAGTCATTGATTAAACAGTCGAATAAGCTGGCGAATTACATACAACAATTGACTAATAACACAATGATGAATGGAACGTTAGCGGTGGATAAGATACAAAGAATCCTAAGGGTGAAAGGCCAAGGGTCTCAGTAAGGTATTATGTTAAACAGGGGGTTCCCACAAATGCATCCTGGTAGTGTCTTTAGAGAACTCATACCAAGGCGCCCAAATAGCGCAAAACTTCTGGTGGGTACGAAGTTCTAAATGGGAAAGTTCCTCCATCCGTGCAACTTGAGATACTTTCTGCAGAAAGTGGGATACTGGAGGGGGGGAATCGGATGCCCAGTATAGAGGGATCATAGATTTGGCGATAGCCACCAATTGAAGCCAAAGACGTCTGTGGGACCTAGGCGGGGAAGTGGGCCACAGATTCAAGAAAAGTCCCACAGGGGTCAGAGGCTTGGTGGATCCACAAACCTGGTTCAGTATCTGCTGAACGAGTGAACAGTAAGGGGCTATTTTTTCGCATTCCCACCAAATATGCAGGTAGGAACCTGCGGACTTATGGCATCGCCAACACAATGGGGATACATCCGGAGAGAACTTATGGACTACAGTGGGCGTTCTATACCATCTGGTAACCAATTTATAGCTTGACTCCTGCAGGCGCACACATCTGGAAGGCCCTGTGGATCGCTTGAGAATAGATGACATTTCTCCAGGAGTAAGGGACATTTGAAGATCTACCGCCCATTTTCGCACATATGAGGGGAGCTCTGTTCCTAGTTCGCTCAGAAGGTTGGCGTAGATAGTAGATAAAGGTCTTGGTATAGTTTCTTTCCGAAGTAGGAGCTTTTCTAGCCATGTAGTTGTGCGATGGTCAGGCTCCTGCTTCAGCGCTCTCAGGTACAGTGTTTTAATCGATTGGTATGTTAGGAAATTGGTATGTATGGAGAGGGGGTGTTGGGTGAACTCAGAATAAGAAGGGAAGGCCCCATCGATCAGTATAGAGTCGTAGGGTACTCGCCCAACATGTTTCGGCACTCTTGGGGCCGATTCTATAAACTTGGATTCCGATAAGATTAAATCCTGGACAGACATGAGGGGGGAGGGACCTGTTGGCAAAGGAAGTAGTCGCCTTACCCATTGCCATGAGTCATAGACCACTGATGTTAGTACATTGGGGGCGAGGACCTGCTTAGCCGTTTGGCGGGGGAGCCATAGTATTGTAGTAAGGGGGAAGTCTATAATGGCTTCCTCCACTGACACACGTAGTCTCGCATTATTACTCTGAAACCAATCAATGGTCCTTGCCAGTTGTGCTGCATGATAATATGTTCTTATATCTGGTAGACCCATACCACCCAATTTCCTAGGTCTGGTAAGACTGCGGAACGCCACTCTAGGGCGAGAGTTATGCCAGACATATTTTGAAAACATTCTGCGGAGGGAGGAAAAGAATGTTAGTGGAAGAGGGATAGGGAGGGTTTGAAATAAGTATAATATCTTAGGCAGAATCATCATTTTCAGTAGACTAGTTCTACCCATCCATGAGATATATGGGACCTGCCAAGATTCTAATAGAGATTTGATGTTGGAGAGCAAAGGGCCGTAGTTAGAATCGTACCAGCCCCTGGGTGAGGGCGTTAAATTTAATCCTAAATACTTGATATAGTAGTGTCGCAGTGGGAATGGGGAGGTAGCCTGTAAGTCAGATTTAACCGAAGGGGGGCAATAGACACATAAGGCTTCGGATTTTGTGGTATTAATTTTAAAATTCGAGAGGGTACCAAAGGCCGTAAAGATCGTATCTATGTGAGGTAATGCAACAGTTGGGTTGGTAAGGATTATTAAAAGGTAGTCTGCAAATGCGGCCGTACTATGGCAAATCCCTCCAGTGACCAGACCTTTCAGCAATGGGTCCTGTCGGATACTCTGAATTAATGTTTCAATGGTCAGAACAAAGAGTAAGGGGGATAATGGGCATCCCTGCCTGGTGCCGTTTTTAATATCAAACAAGGAGGAGAGGCATCCATTAACTCTAATTTTAGCGCTAGGTCTGGAGTACAAAGCCATGACCTTCTGGACAAATGTGTGGGAAGCCAAAATACCGTAGTGTCTCTGTCATAAAGGTCCAATCTACCCTATCAAAGGCTTTTTCCGCATCCGTTGAAAGAAGTACCAAGGGGGTCTTCTTACGCTGGGCGTGTTGTATCAAGTGGAGCACTCGTTGGGTGTTATGTTTACCTTCTCTGCCCGTTATAAACCCCACTTGCTCTGGGTGGACCAGGGAGGGTAGGAATGATTTTAATCTATTAGCTACTAACTTGGCGTATAGTTTAACATCTACGTTTAGCAAGGAGATGGGGCGGTAGCTACCACATTGTGTCGGGTCCTTGCCTTCCTTAGGAATGATAGAAATATGGGCTTCCAAGGCTTGGGGGGGGGGAAGTAGTGGGCTTCGTCTACAGACTTACAAACCTGAAGAAAATGGGGGAGAAGAATAGAGCTAAAGTGCTTGTAGTAAAAGGCTGGGAGACCGTCGGGGCCAGGAGCTTTCCCCAGAGGGGTGTCAGCAAGTGTGGACTGCAGTTCTGACAGCGTAAAGGGAGTCGTAAGGGCATCTTGTTGTTGGGGAGTGAGCGATGGGAGGGAGAGAGATTGCAAAAAGGACCGGATTTTAGTAGAGCGGTCTTGTAGCTCAAGAGGGGTCTCAGCAGGTCTAAGGTTATACAGTTTCTGATAGAATGCACAAAATTCAGAAGCTATGTCTGGAGTGTCTTTTAGGCTAGAGCCTGACCGGGAAGTGATCTCCGCTACAAAGCTTTGGTTGCGTCGTTTTTTAACTAAATACGCCATCAGTTTTCCGCCCTTGTTACCATGCATATAGTACTTATGGGAGGATGACAGATAGGCTTTAGCAGTTTTTAGGTTCAGGCAGTCTTTAAGTCGTTCTCTGCACAAGATCAGCTCAGAGAGCCCCCTGAGCCGCAGCTCGCTTATGGTGACTTTCCAAGGTTGCAATGCGGGCAAGTAAGTCATCAATTTCTTTGTTACGTTTTTTCTTAATGTGAGAACTGAGACTTATGAATACCCCTCTGATCACGGATTTGTGGGCCTCCCAGATAACACAAGGCTGTACGTCAGGTGTAGTATTTTCATTAAAATAGTCAGTGAGCGCTTTAGAAACAGCCTGACGAGAGTCATGGGAGCAGAGCAGAGTCTCATTAAGTCTCCAGTCATAGCTACGGGGTGGAAGGGATGAAATCTGTAGTTGAACAGTGATGGGGGCGTGGTCAGAGATAGTGATTGAGCCAATGGTGGGAGAGGAGGATAAAATTAGCTGGTTCTGGGGTAGAAAGATGTAGTTCAGATGCTGGTACGATTTGTGTGGGTTAGAATAAAACGTATATTCCTTACCGTCGGGATTAAAGGCCCTCCATACATCTACAAGATGCATAGAGGAGAGATGCTTGGCAAGTTTACTAAGGGCAGCGAAGCTATGCGAGGATGTGCCAGTGGAGGAGTCCTGAAGAGGCTGAAGGGCAATGTTAATGTCCCCACCCAACACTACAAGACCCTCTGCGAACATAGAAAATCTGTCTAGGGTATCGAGTAGCCATGAAATTTGCCCCACATTTGGTGCATATACATTGCCAATGGTGACTAGAGTATTGGCAATGTACCCTTTAAGAAACAGGTATCTGCCCTGGTCATCACTCAAGCGAGCCACCACAGAGAAGGGGACATCTGATTTAAAGGCAATACTAACTCCATTCTTCTTCCCAGTAGTGTAGCACGAGTGAAACCAGGCCGAGTAAGGAGATTTGGGTAGATTAGGCACCTTACCTGTAGGGAAATGTGTCTCTTGGAGGAGTAGGATAGAGGATTGCGATCTTTTAAGAGCGTGGAGTACCTGGGATCGCTTGGTGGGAGAGTTGAGACCCTTGACGTTCCATGACATAAACTTAACACAAGACATAGACAACAATAAACAACAAACTGAGAGATACTAATAAGTATGTAGAACAAACGCTATAATGAGGCATTCAAATGTAAACGATTATATAAAATGCACTGAGCTACAGTGCCGTATCGTGGGGTGGTGGTAAAGCAGGGCGGTCGGCCCAAAGAGCCGTTAACAGAGTCGCTAAGGCAGCAAAGGGCTTTATAAACCCTTTTAGGAGATAAAGGCAAACAATATATGTACTATATGCCAACTAGGCCCAGCCCCGGCTACGGGGCAGCACACGTGAAAAACAAACATTGTAACAAGTAAGGAATCACGGTCATAGGTCAGAAAGTAGAAAGGATATATAATACTTATGACATCACGAGAAATAATTCAGTCCTGCTCCACAGGTGCCCTCTTCCTCTGGTGTTTGGATTTCGGGCGTTTCCAGGCTTCCACTTTAGGAAGATCGGGAAGAGCAGCAATGTCTGTGAAAGTAAGCCATGATGGGATGATGGCTGGATCCAATTCCAGAGGCGGACACGCAGCAAACAGGTCATCTGGGTGCCGAATATTATACAAACGTCCATTGAAGTTGTAGGAAATCCCGAAGGGAAATAGCCATTTATACGGTATCTTAAGTGTCCGGAGACGGTCTGTGAGCAACTTCATCTGTCCTCTTTTGGCCAGTGTCACCGGGGAGATATCCTGATAGAATGTAATTCTATGCCCTTCATATGTTAAATCCGGGGTTACGCGGGCTTTCTGCAAAATCGCCTCTTTTACTGGGAAGGACAGCAGTTTGCAGACAATGTCCCTGGGGGGTTCCCCTTCCTTAGGTTTTGGGCGCAAAGCCCTATGAGCTCGTTCAAGTTGGACATCTGAAGACAGATCGCCCTCCAAGACTGTTTCCAGGAGTCTCTTTGTGAAGGTCATGGTTTCAGCGGGCGGGAAGTTGTCTGGCACACCTCTGATACGTAAATTATTCCGCCTACCCCTGTTGTCCTGATCCTCCAGATAGGAGTGCAGAGAGTTCAGATGGGCCTGGCAAGCCGTAAATGCCATAGTAGTGGCTTCGCTATGTGCCAGGAGCGAGGTCTGTGTTTCCTCTAAGTGTTCAACTCTGGAACCAATGCTCCGGACATCTTGTTTAATATCTGCGAGTTCTTTCATGACCGGTTGCAAAGTTTTCTCCAGTAGTTTCTGCAGGCCCTTGGAGGAAATGGTGACCATGGAGGTGGAATCGGATATATTTCCGTCATCCATGACGCTTTCTGCGTCGGACGCCTCTGCAGGATCAGGGGCAACTAGAGAGCGTCTTGCTGCTGCTGTGGAACTGTGCGGTGTGCGCTTCGAGAAACTTGTCCATCTCTGCTTGTGACTTCTTTGAGTGTTTCGGTGTAACTCGTGAGTCTACGGGCTTATTCTGACCAATTTTAACCATGATGTGGCTATCACGGCATGCTGGCCCACACCGGGAAAGAGCACGATCAGGCTGGATTAGGAAGTCATAATCAGATCTAACGGGCCCTAGTAGAAAGTGGCAGGCTCTCGAGGGTTAACTCACCACCCAAGTGGAAGATCCGCGTCGCTCAAAGCCGCTGATATCATAGAAGACAAAATTAGAGTCCACTTGTAACAGATAGAGGCCTGGTCTGATGTCGGATATCTGAAGGCCCCAAGATGGCCGCCACTCGTTGTGAGAGCGGCGGTAGGCCCCAGGCTCCAGGCAGTCCTCAGCATCGGCCAGAGTGCGTAGAAGTAAGCGATGGAGTCACCCCCACAGATGGAGAAGCCCGTCGGTGCGGTCGGTGATGTCTCCCAGGAGCCGGCTGACAGCTGGCGGTCTCACCCAGTCAGGGCCGCGGCGGTAGGGCAGGCCCCAAGAAGACGGTGCTTGGCGCGGGAGGTGCAGTAGGCCGCAGCCGCCGGACGTCCCGCAGATGTAGCCCGCGCTATCAACGGTGTCCGCGGCAGTGAACGGAGAGGGCCAGAGGGCACCAGGCAGTCCGGCCCCGCTAGTGCCGCGGAGGCCTCCGCGACCAAGATGGCAGGCCTCTGTGCAGAAGAGCAGGTAGGCCTCAATCTGGAGCAGCCGATAAGAAGCCTCGATTCCTGGCCCAAAACACCCCAAATCCGCTAATAGGGCCTGGGGGAATGCCCAAGGGTGCTGGAGGGCAATAGAGGTTAGGGTGGCGAAGATGAAGGGTGGATTTGGTAAAGATCGCTGGAGAGCACCAGAATCCATGTCCAGCCACTCTGCCGGCTAGCCACGCCCCCTGTACTGTATAATGTTTTGATTAGCTTTATTTATTTTTTTGTGGTTTCCATGTGAAAAACCCACAATTCTATAATTATTTTTGCCATTTTTGTTTTTATGGCTTTCACTACATTAAAAATGACGTGGCAACTATATTTTGGGGGAGCTGAGGTGACAAATGCATTAACTGGTGAATTACTGTATTTTTTATGACGTTCACTGTATGGAGTAAATAACACTATTTTTGAATAGTGCAGACTTGCGTACAGTATATGGGGATACCCAACACATTTGTTATCTTTATTTTGTTTGTTTTTTTTAAATAATAGGTGGCTTTTTTGAACCTTTCATTATTTCTTTATTTTTAATAATTTTTAAACTTTTTTTTTTTCTGTACCACAAGGGAACTTGAACCTATGATCTGCATTGTATTGCAGCCAATTGCACATAGGCTCCCTATGTGCAAGAGTGAAAGGCAGTCAGGAGGTCTCTGTGCATCCTGCTGACTGCCATGGCCACCCCTCAGACCACACAATCTTATTGCAGGAGATCGGAGGGCTGGTGATGCCCCAAACCACCCAGATGCCATGATCGGTATTATTTATGGCATCTGTGGTGTTAAGCCGGAGTCAGAGTATTTTCCGACTCCAGCGGGTAGTCCAAGATCTCGACCGTGTTATACAGCTGAGACCTGGAAGTCATGCCATGGGCACAACTCCTGTTATTGTTTGTATAATGAAAAGTTATACAATTTAAAAATATACTTTCTGTATCTCTGCCGTTATTCATTTTGCTTAGTTCCAGGTCATGTCATATATAATTCATGACCATGTGATGGACAAAAGCGCTCAGCTATCTGATTACTGTTCTGGGAATATAATGAGCTGTGCACTTCTGTGTCACTCAATATTGGTTTGGGACTGGACAACCCCTTTAATGCTTCTTGTTTTAACCTTGTAGAAAAAAGCTGCAGTATAAAAGAGTTGATAATGATACAATTACCATGTCAAGTCAAGATGCTCAAAAACAACTTACAAAACGGTCCATAAGAGGAAGTACTACTTGTTCAAATGAACTGATGTCCACAATATACTGCCCAACTCTGTGTATTGGATTCTTATTATTTAGGTCATCACTGAAAGAGGAAAACACAAATCATTACCTATAAACATAATACAGGATAAAGGATAAGGCTACTTTCACTCTACCATTTCTATATTTAATATCTTTATTAGAAGTTCAATATTGCAGTTACTACATAGATGATATACAGTGGGGAAAAAAAAGTATTTAGTCAGCCACCAATTGTACAAGTTCTCCCACTTAAAAAGATGAGAGAGGGCTGTAATTGACATCATAGGTAGACCTCAACTATGAGAGACAAAATGAGAAAATCAGAAAATCACATTGTGTGGTTTTTAAAGAGTTTATTTGGAAATTATGGTGGAAAATAAGTATTTGGTCACCTACAAACAAGCAAGATTTCTGGCTCTCACAGACCTGTAACTTCTTCTTTAAGAGGCACCTCTGTCCTCCTCTCATTACCTGTAGTAATGACACCTGTTTGACATTGTTATCAGTATAAAAGACACCTGTCCACAACCTCAAACAGTCACACTTCAAACTCCACTATGGTGAAGACCAAAGTGCTGTGGAAGGACACCAGAAACAAAATTGTAGACCTGCACCAGGCTGGGAAGACTGAATCTGCAATAGGCAAACATCTTGGTGTGAAGAAATCAACTGTGGGAGCAATAATTAGAAAATGGAGACATACAAGACCACTGATAACCTCCCTCGATCAGGGGCTCCACGCAAGATCTCTCCCTGTGGGGTCAAAATGATCACAAGAACAGTGAGCAAAAATCCCAGAACCACACGGGGGGGGGGGGGGACCTAGTGAATGACCTGCAGAAAGCTGGGACTAATGTAACAAAGGCTACCATCAGTAACACACTACGCCGTCACCAGGGACTCAGATCCTGCAGTGCCAGACGTGTCCCCCTGCTTAAGCCTGTACATATCCGGGCCCATCTGAAGTTTGCTAGAGAGCATTTGGATGTTCCAGAAGAGTATTGGGAGAATGTCATATGGTCAGATGACACCAAAGTGGAACTGTTAGGTAGAAACACAACTTGTCATGTTTGGAGGAGAGTGAATGCTGAGTTGCATCCAAAGAAGACCATACCTACTGTGAAGCATGGGGGTGGCAACATCATGCTTTGGGGCTGCTTCTCTGCAAAGGGACCAAGACGACTGATCCGTGTACATGAAAGAATGAATGGGGCCATGTATCGTGAGATTTTGAGTGCAAACCTCCTTCCATCAGCAAGGGCATTGAAGATGAAACATGGCTGGGTCTTTCAGCATGACAATGATCCCAAGCACACCGCCAGGGCAACGAAGGAGTGGCTTCGTAAGAAGCATTTCAAGGTCCTGGAGTGGCCTAGCCAGTCTCCAGATCTCAACCCCATAGAAAACCTTTGGAGGGAGTTGAAAATCCGTGTTGCTCAGCGACAGCCCCAAAACATCACTGCTCTAGAGGAGATCTGCATGGAGGAATGGGCCAACATACCAGCAACAGTGTCTGCCAACCTCGTGAAGACTTACAGAAAACATCTGACCTCTGTCATTGCCAACAATGGATATATAACAAAGTATTGAGATGAACTTTTGTTATTGACCAAATAAGTATTTTCCACCATAATTTGCAAATAAATTCTTTAAAAATCAGACAATGTGATTTTCTGGATTTGTTTTCTCATTTTGTGTCTCATAGTTGAGGTCTACCTATGATGTCAATTACAGGCCTCTCTCATTTTTTTAAGTGGGAGAACTTGCACAATTGGTGGTTGACTAAATACTTTTTTCCCCACTGTATTATAAGTACTTATAGCATTAGACATACTCTACTCATCCCTAACCACTTCTGCACAGGAGAAAAAAAAAGCTGAAAAATCAAACTCTTATTTCCCCAACTTGTCCAAAACGATCATTTTGCAGGAATTTCTTTAGTTTTATATTAATTTATTTATTTGCATTATCCTGTGCACCTGTCTATTCCAGCCCCCCTCCAGGTAAGGGGACATACCAGATATCCATTTTTGGAACACTACCAGTTGAGCAACATAAACATGTTGACACAACAATTTCTTTTTTGAATCTATTCCCAGATTCATCTATACATTACCTAACAAGATTAGAAGGTTAAAATCCAGTTTTATCTCATAAATACCATTGATACAAAGATTAATTTATTGGACACTAGAGCAGGTTCACAAGGTCATCATTTAACCATGATGAGAGAAAACTTAACCCAGAATTTATAAACCAACTTTCTAAGGTGCTTGAAATTCTGTACTAGCTCTTTTAAGGTGGAGTCCCGTCTGAAAAAGTAATCAACAATATTTTCACATTAATCATATCTCAATGATCCTATCACTTACAAGGAGAGCACATCAAACCCTTCAAGTATATCTAGACTTTTCAACATGTTAAAAGTTAACCCTCATATACTTCCAGGGTATGTGTTGCCCACTTTACAACACACACAATTGCATGGGGCCCCAAGCCGAGGCTTGCGTGGTGGCTCTGCTGACTACACACTTGCTTTATTAGTCCGATAGGTAATGGCCGATATCATATTCATTAATCCCAGATGTTTGATCCTTCTCAGGCTTGACTCGTATTTGGCTCCAGGCAATGCCACTCATTCTGTCTGGATGCCAAACAGGTGACTAGCACTAAGAGGCACTAATAGAGCATTATACGGTGTCCACTAAAGGGGCATTATATTTTGTCGTAGGCACTGAGGGAGCTGTATGCTGTGTGAGGATACTAAGAGGGTATTATACTATGTAAATGCACTAAAACTTCATTATACAGTGGAAAATGCTATTGGGGCATCATACTGTGTAAAGCAGTAAAGCAAAAAATATGTAGAATTGTACTATTTTTTTTTACCTGTAACCAGTGGGAGGTGCATGTAAATGGGGGGCAAACGCCAAATTCACCCCTGCATACTTCCAATCCACACAATTTCGCAGTTGTGTAGCAAAAAAGTATAATTCAAATCAGAAAAAGAAACTCCCCCTCTAGCAGTTTTAACCCCTTGCCCCCGCCCCGCCGTCATTTCTCAATTTTGACTCCCTGCCTTCACAAAGCTTTTTAAATTTGTCCGTTCACAGAGCCATATAAGCACTTAATTTTTGCCGGACAAATTGTACTTCGTAACGGTACCATTTAATATTCCATGCGATGTACTGGGAAGCTGGAAAAAAATTCAGATGGAATGGAATTGGAGAAAAACTGCATTTGTGTGACTTTCTAATGGGCTTCGTTTTTAGAACGTTCACTGTACAGTCAAGATGTCACCTGTATTCTATGGGTCAGTACGATTTACCAGATTTTTCAGTACGTCTTAACCTCTTAAAAAAAACAACATTTAAAAATAAATATAAATAATACATTTTTGGAGCTGCCATATTCTGACACATGTAACTTTTTTATATTTTCGTGTACCGGGCTGCATAAGACGTCTTTTTGCGGGGCTAGATGTGCTTCTTATTTATTCCATTTTGGAGAATGTCTATTGCTTTGATTGCTTTTTATTCAAATTTTTATGAAAGGCGAAACAGTGAAAAATACCTCAGTTCGGCTATTTAGATTTTTTTTTTTTTTTTTTTACCCACTTTCACTGTTACCGTAAGGGAAAAATATTTTATAAGATTGTAGATCGGGTGTTGTTAGAACCCGGGGAAGTACTTTTATATGTCTTCTAGGGAAAGGAGGATTTGAATTTTTAATGGTTTTTAAATTTTATTTATTTTTACCTATCATTTTTACACCCCTAGAGGTCTTGAACCCAAAGTGGTCTGTTCAATAATACAATGCACTGCAATGCATTGTAAAATAGCACTGCTTCTATTACAGGCTGCATAGAGCAGCTTGTAATAGAATACATACAATGACAGGCCTGGGAACTTTCAATAGGATCCTGGCTGTCGTAGTAACAAATAGACAGCTCCAAATCTCAGCTTTGAGTGAGGTGTCAGGGAGGTTAATGTCCGTGATCATTGCCGTCAAGTCTCCACCGTATTTAACCGTTTCCTGACATCCGCTAGTACAGCATGTAAGAAAGGACTTCCCACATACCACACACAGTAGTATTACTGCATAAGCATGGTGCACACACAGAAACATGCCTAGTGGTTGTCAGCTGTTTTATATAGCTGACACTCTCCTCTAACACCCGCGGTCGGAGCTGAGCTCAAACATGACCATGGCATCTCAGGGGTTTTTCTATATAATTTGCCCCCGATAAGCCCCCCACGACATGTTCAGGGGTTGACAGAGTTCAGATTCGGCAGCCTGGGGTCTGATCAATGACCCTGGGTCTGCCCCGCAGCATAGCTGGTTGATCCTGCCCATAATGAAAGCTATCAGCCTATGCGTCTACATAGGCTGACAGCCTCCTATACACTGAAATATGTGTGTATTGCGGTGTATAACTATTGAACCAGCAATCAGAAGATCTCTGGTTCAGGTCCCCTACTGGGACAAAAAAAAAAATTTAAACATGCGCCTTGATAAATGATAAATTCTTTTAGGGGTGCAGTTTTCAAAATGTGGTCATTCCTTAAAGGATTCCACTTTATTGGGGTTCTGCAAACATGACAAGGCGTCAATCTAAATCTGCACTTCAAAAGGCACATGGAGAGCTTTTTTTGGAGTACAGATTTAGTCGTTTTGGTTTTTGGACATCGTGCCATTTTGGAAACTACACCCCCTGAAGGAATTTATCCAGGGGTGCAGTGAGCATTTGATGCTCACTGGTGCAAGTGTTGCTTTCATTTATTTTCCAGAAATTAATGCGCAGCTGATGGTGAAAAGTGAAAATGGCAACTTTTCCATAAATATAACATTTCAGCGTGCAATATGTTGTGCCCAGCTTGTGTCAGAGACAAAGGCTCCAAAGGCTGTTGTTCCTGGGATAATCACTTAACAGATTTTGGAGTGTGTGTCTCTGCTGACTCAGGCTGGATGCAACATATTGAGCACTGAAATGGTGTATCTCTGGAAAAATTGCAATTTTCACTTTTCATTATTAGTTGCGCATTCATTTCTGAAATCAAATTTAATGCAATACTCAAGGGTTAAAAATGTTCGCTAAACCACTTGATAAATCACTTGAGGGATCTAGTTTCCAAAATGGGGTCACTTGTCTGGATTACACTTTAATGGCAATTCAGGAACTCTATAAAAGTGGCATGACGTCAAAAAACCAAACTGTGCTCCGAAAACCATGTATTCCTTCCCTTCTGTGCCCGCTGTGTACCTAAGCAGTTTGGACACACAGCAGGCTGCAGATGTGAAAGAGAGCTATATGGCTTTTGGAGTGCAGATTTAGATGGCTTTTGGATACCATGTCATGTTTGCAGAGACCCTAAAATGGCCCTTACAAAATGGGGTTGCTTTCTGGGGGATTCCAATTCACTGGCACCTCCGGGGCTATGCAAAAAAAAATATGGTTTCCAAAAACCAGCCCCTCTAAATCTTTACTTCAAAAGTTATAAAGAACAGTACTCCTTCCTTGTGAGCTCTACTGTGTGCACAGACAGCAGTTTACATTCATATGCAACTTTTTTGTACCCAGGATAACCCACTTAAAAGTTTTAGGAGTAACTTTCTCTGTTCAAAATGATAATACCCATTGAGAAATTTCTTTAGGGGTGTAATTTCTAAAACAGGGTCACATTTTGGGGTTGAATTATTTTTCTCAGGGCTTCTTTAAATGCATGCCAATGCCGTGTGAATGTCCAAATTAGGCCTCAAATGTGCATGGTGCTCTTTCAGTTTGGAACCCTGTCGTAGGGAGTTTGTAAAATCAGGAAACATATCATAATAACCAGAGAGCTGACCTTTCACAGAGCCACAAGCTGGTCATGACATATTGGGCACTGAAAAAGCATAGAACATTTTAATTTTCATTTTGCTTCCTCCACTGCACATTTCTTTTTGGAAACCATCTTTTGGGTCAAAATGCTCGTTATACCCCTTGCTAAATTCTGTGAGGGGTGTAGTTTCCAAATGGGGTCCCTTTTTGGGGGAGTTTCCATTGTACTGGTCATTTGAAGGCCCTGTAAAAGCAACATGGCACTCGAAAACTACTCTAGCAAAATCTGCCCTCCAAAAGCCAAATAGCGCTCTTTTCATTCCAAGCCCCTCCATGTACCTTGATACAGGAAGGGTGTCTTGACAATGATGTGTAAACGTAAACAATGGAAGGAATAATCTAACATAGCAGACAAACGAAGCAACCTTTCTAAAGCAATGTATTTAAAACTTTTGAATTTACGTAAGCTGTATTTATAGGATCGTTGAAATGGGAATACCCATTTAGGCTAAAGTCCCACGTTGTGGAAATGCAGCATTTTCTGTTGCAGATTTTGCTGCGGCTTTTTTGAGCCAAATCCAGGAGTGGATTGATTGAGCAGAAGGTAGAAGTTCAAGTACATCCTATATATTTCCCTTTTGTAGCCTTGGCTTTGGCTCAAAAAAACGCAGCAAAATCTACAACAAAAAAAAGCTGCGTTTCCACAACGTGGGGCCTCAGCCTAAAAGGTGTTTTTTGGCCATGCCATTAAGGGATTAAAAGAACAGACACATGATGCATCCCATTATAGTCAATGGGGTCCATCAGGCACCACAGTTTTAGCGGTCCATATGTCCTCCGACAGACCAGAACAATGGAAACATGGATGCAAATGTGAACATAGCGTAATTGAGTTACCCAACAGTTTAGTTGATTCAAGCCTAGAAAATTCACAAGCCATTGTCTCGTAATGTTTAAGATATGCATATTTTACAAATGATCTTACATGTATTAAACGGTTTAGTCTGATGAAGACAACCCCTGCAAAAAAGCCTTTTTAAAGCATATGGAGATTACAGAGGGATCCTCCTCTATGACCCAGAATTGAGATCCACCGTAACTGGAGCTTTTGTTCTGGTGAGTCCCCATGTTACATTAATCTGAATGACCACCATGTACTATTGCATTGTCCCTGCAGCAATTGGTCATGTCTTGGATCTGGATCTATAGAGATCAGTAAATGCCATGTGCCATATTCTGTAAGGGTCTGTCTCTGTGTAAAAATTCACAATAGTCACTTGAGACTTAAAGGGTACCTGTGTTTTTATGAGAAGTTGAAATATGTGCAGGGTCTTCATAGTCTGTTCTATGACTATATAAACCTTCCTAAATTATGTCCTATCAGTTTTTCTGCTGCTAATACACATTATGGCTAAAACACATTTTGCATTTGTCTCTCAGGCTGTGGGCGTGTACAGTAAGGAGCATTCTGCTCCCTCCCCTATCTAATACTGTTCTGCCATTCTGCAAGGAGTATCTGTACAATAGCAAACAAATAGCTGAGAAAAGCACAAGCGATCATAATATATAAAATGCAGGAACACTGGACTGTAATTACAGGGCGTACACATGCAGCCAGGCAGCTAAAATATAAGTTAAAAAAAAAAAAAAAAAAATCTATGAGCAGTATAAATAAAGCTGCTTGCTGTTTGTGAATAATAACCCATCTGTAATCACATAAGCAGCTAGAAGTAGATACAAGTACATAGAAGATTCTTCTTACACTAGGTTCACACCTGCGTTCGGGTTTCCCCAAGCGGACCCTCCGAACGGAAACCTAATCTGCTTTAAAAAAGATTATAATGGGGTCTTCCGGGTTTCCGCCCGGTTTCTGCCTGAAAAGGGTGAAAAATGCGGAGAGAAGCGGAATGGCGAATGGAATCCCCCAGCAGAGAGCAGGCACAGGTGTGAACCTAACCTTATGTTGTAAGCTGTGAGATTTGCAGAATGTTCAGTCCTTTGCACTGAGCAGTTTGCAGACCTGCTTCATTAAGAATCAACCCATAGCAAACTTTTGACTTGGGGCCCCGCACCCCAGCCCCACGTGGCATAGCACTCCCTTTCCTGGTCCCTGGACGTTAAGACTCTCCCTTTGTGGTATAATGCCCCATGTACACATAGCATAATGTCCCACAGTGGTCCTTCCACACAGTATAATGTCCCATAATGGCCTCCATATAATATAATGCGCTAAAATGGCCCCTTCACACAGTATAATGTCCCTAGTGGCCCCTACGGTGCGTATGGTACAAATACTACAAACATTTCGGGTTCTGAATAACACAAATTTTTTGAGGTTCATGGCCCACAAACTATTATAATACTCTGGGGTGGTCAAACATAAAAATCACTCTGGCGCCGGTCTTCAGGCCTTTTCAATGATGTCACAGACCGCTGAGGCCTGTAATTGGAACTCAGCGGTCACATTGGTAATGTCAGCGTCCTGTGACATCATTGAAGAGATCCTAAGACCGGCACCAAAGATGAGGAGAGACTAGTAACTTTATTTTTTAAGTTTAATCACCTCCCTTGTGTCTCCAAGACCCTAGAGTATAATAATAGAAGTTTCATTTCGGACGTGTTCAGTCTGAATGAAGGTGAATTTGGCAAGGTTTGCCCAACAAATACTCTTTCTGAAGCTCTACTTACTGTTTCCTGCTCCTATCCATGGCTGCCTTTGCTTCCCCTTCAGTCCTTCAGGGGGCCCTGTGCATCCCATACCACGTCGCTGACAGTGACATGATATGGGATGCACAGGGCTCCCTGGAGGGCTGAAGGGAAAGTGGAGGTGGCCATGGTCAGGAGCGGGGATAGGGAAGTCCATAGTGGACGTTATCTGCTGGAGTAACTCCAGCAGGTAACATCCTATTAAAGGAAAAAACAACAGGGGCCCACCCTAGAGTCGCATGCCCCGCAGCAGCTGCTATGGTGGTAGTTCCGCAGTAGTTCTGCTAAGGACATACTTCCCTGGTAACAAAAAGAAAAAAAAAGAAGTCAACTGCAAATAAGCTATAAGGGAGACACCTGGTGGCAGTAACTTTAGAGAGGTTTTTCAGGCAGAAAGCAGCCACATTTTTAATTAAAGAGCATTACATTTAGGTCCAGAATCACATGATCTATGAAATGAGTCAGTCTATCTATATTGTCACTTTTAGATTCCCTGACTCCAGTCTAACAGTCTATAGATAATAGAAAATAAAAAGTTGTAAAATGTAAAATAGAAAGGTTGCATTTTCCTAGTTTTCATACCTAATTCTTGCCAATTTTTCCCGATTTCCTGACAAGGTAACCACATCAAATCCTACTCTTCTGTGCCCCTGCCTGACTTCTTCTGTATAAAACCCATCAACAGGAATTCCAGATGATGTCAAGACTTCAGAGACTTTTTGAATTAAAGTTGTCTTTCCAATACCTTAAACAAAAACACATACATATACATTATATATATATATATATATATATATATATATATATATATATATATTATATAGATGTAGCAGAGTTAACCCAAACTTCTGCAATTAGTTAGCGTGTATTAGTTAGTATGTTATCACAAAACACAACAAAAATCAATGAAGAGTCATTGAAAAATGTTTTTCCAATGACTCCATTCACATTGCAATATCTGCCATCACTAGCTACCACTGATATAAGAGCCTGTTTCACACATTTTTAACCCCTTCCCACCATAGCCATTTTTCCATTATCTTTTTTTTTTTCCTCCCCGCCTTCCAATCATAACTTTTTTATTTTTCTGTTCACAGAGCTGCATGAGGGATTACTTTTTGTGGGACAAATTGTACTTAGTAATGGTGCCATTTTATATTTCATCTGATGTACTGTGAAGCTGGAAAAAAATTTCAGAATGGGGTGGTATTAGAGAAAAACTGCAAAAGCATAACTTTTTTATATTTCTGTGTTCAGGGATGCAAAAGTCATCTTTTAATTTTTTTTGTTTGTTTTGTGAGGCCAGAGATAACTTATTTATACTATTTTGGGTAATGATTTGATCGCTTTTTATCCAAATGTTTCTGGGAGGCAAAACAGCTAAAAAAAAAAACAAACAAAAAAACCCCCCAAAAAACAGAGGTTCAGCTCTTGATTTTTTTCCCCATTACAACGTTCACCATTTGAGAAAAACATTTTTATAAGTTTGTAGACTGGGTGTTTTTGAACACAGGGATACCTAATGCGTTTTACTTTATTTATTTTGATATGTGTTCTAAGGAAAGAGGGGTGATTTGAATTTTATATTTGAATTTATCCCCCAGATCTCGTTCTGGGGGGCCAGTGATCCATTCCAAAATGGGATATATAATACAAAACTCTCCCCTCCAATGAAATCACAGTTAATAAATAACTCTCACATCTGAGGTCATATGATGCTGTGATATTTCATTTGGAAGCTCACTCCCCCCTCCTCCCGTGAGCAGAAACACAGAGATTGAGAGCAGGCACATACATCATAGGTAATGTAGTTTCTTCACACATTCACTGCATGTACAGTACAGACCAAAAGTTTGGACACACCTTCTCATTCCAAGAGTTTTCTTTATTTTCATGACTATAAAAATTGTAGATTCACACTGAAGGCATCAAAACTATGAATTAACACATGTAGAATTATATACTTAACAAAAAAGTGTGAAACAGCTGAAAATATGTCTTATATTCTAGGTTCTTCAAAGTAGCCACCTTTTGCTTTGATTACTGCTTTGCACACTCTTGGCATTCTCTTGATGAGCTTCAAGAGGTAGTCACCTGAAATGGTCTTCCAACAGTCTTGAAGGAGTTCCCAGAGATGCTTAGCACTTGTTGGCCCTTTGCCTTCACTTTGCGGTCCAGCTCACCCCAAACCATCTCAATTGGGTTCAGGTCTGGTGACTGTGGAGGCCTGGTCATCTGGCGTAGCACCCCATCACTCTCCTTCTTGGTCAAATAGCCCTTACACAGTCTGGAGGTGTGTTTGGGGTCATTGTCCTGTTGAAAAATAAATGATGGTCCAACTAAATGCAAAACGGATGGAATAGCATGCCGCTGCAAGATGCTGTGGTAACCATGCTGGTTCAGTATTCCTTCAATTTTGAATAAATCCCCAACAGTGTCCCCAGCAAAGCACCCCCACACCATCACACCTCCTCCTCCATGCTTCATGGTGGGAACCAGGCATGTAGAGTCCATTCGTTCACCTTTTCTGCGTCGCAAAAAGACACAGTGGTTGGAACCAAAGATCTCAAATTTGGAATCATCAGACCAAAGCACAGATTTACACAGGTCTAATGTCCATTCCTTGTGTTCTTTAGCCCAAACAAGTCTCTTCTGCTTGTTGCCTGTCCTTAGCAGTGGTTTCCTAGCAGCTATTTTACCATGAAGGCCTGCTGCACACAGTCTCCTCTTAACAGTTGTTGTAGAGATGTGTCTGCTGCTAGAATTCGGTGTGGCATTGACCTGGTCTCTAATTGGAGCTGCTGTTAACCTTCGATTTCTGAGGCTGGTGACTCGGATGAACTTATCCACCGCAGCAGAGGTGACTCTTGGTCTTCCTTTCCTGGGGCGGTCCTCATGTGAGCTAGTTTCTTTGTAGCGCTTGATGGTTTTGGCCACTGCACTTGGGGACACTTTCAAAGTTTTCCCAATTTTTCGGACTGACTGACCTTCATTTCTTAAAGTAATGATGGCCACTCGTTTTTCTTTACTTAGCTGCTTTTTTCTTGCCATAATACAAATTCTAACACTCCATTCAGTAGGACTATCAGCTGTGTATCCACCTGACTTCTGAACAACACAACTGATGGTCCCAACCCCATTTATAAGTCAAGAAATCCCACTTATTAAACCTGACAGGGCACACCTGTGAAGTGAAAACTATTTCAGGTGACTACCTCTTGAAGCTCATCAAGAGAATGCCAAGAGAGTGCAAAGCAGTAATCAAAGCAAAAGGTGGCTACTTTGAAGAACCTAGAATATAAGACATATTTTCAGTTGTTTCACACTTTTTTGTTAAGTATATAATTCCACATGGGTTAATTCATAGTTTTGATGCCTTCAGTGTGAATCTACAATTTTTATAGTGTAAGGGTTAAAACATAATTTGTATTATATTCTATAACGCAGTATAGAAGACACAGGGTGAAATGTTCTCCATGCAGACTAAATAGTTTAGAGATAGAATATAGTCTCAGAGTCTGGGAAGAATATCAACAGTTCTGCTGTTCTCAGAGATGTACCATTCTCAGGAAAGATAAGGAGAACATTTAGATTAGGTGAAAAGGAAACATCTGGGGTGATGGGAAACTGTGAATCTGCCTAGCAGCGGAACCGGAAAGACCAAATATGTACATTGGTCACATGACTGTTGTGTAACCAACTTGCCTTTAAAACTTGTATGAACTATACAATAAACGAAATCATTCTTACTAGACAATTGGGTGTGTCTCTAGTTTGTTTTCCTCGAGCTCGATATTGTTCTTTATTTAATTAGGATTACGGTGACATCCATCCTGGGGGAACTTAACCCCCGACAATAGTCATGAAAATACAGAAAACTCTTGGAATGAGAAGGTGTGTCCAAACTTTTGGTCTGTACTGTAGATAACAGTGATAACAAGGAGTCTCAAGTAAAATAAAGCCAAGATAAGGCTGCACAAGGAATCAGTATTTAACATTGCTGTGGATGTATTTGCAGATAATTTTTGGAAGTTGGATAACCCCTTTAAGCACAGCACAGGGGAAATGAGAGTGTGGTCACAAAAGGGTCAAAAAGGTACCTCACTCCTGTAGCTCTTGGAAACTTGCTGCAGAACTCCTGCTGTATCCCTATTTACCTTTCCCTACCTAAAAATTTGTGGACCCTCAAAATCTATAAGGGACAGTGAGTGAGTGTAGAAACTGTTCAAATGGTGGTGTGGTGGCAGTAGTGCTATTGGAGGTTGTAGGCCTTCCTGAAGAGGTAAGTCTTCAAGGTCTTCTTGCAGCATGCGATTGTGGGGGACAGTCTTATGTGTCGTGGTACTGAGTTCTGGAGTATAGGGGATGCACGGAAGAAGTCTTGGAGGCAGTTGTATGAAGAGCATATGAGAGCAGAGTGGAGTAGGAGATTTTGAGAGGATCAAAGGTTATTTGTGGGTAGATAGAGGGAAATTAGATATGAGATTTATGGAGAGGATGGGTCAAGGGATGGTTTCTTAAGGATGGATGTGACATTGGCATGTTTAAAGGCAGAAGGGAAGGTACCACTGGTTAGAGATAAGTTGAAGAGGTGAGTTAGAGAAGGCGTAAAGACTTCAGTTAGGTGAGATTTTGAATTTAGTGGAGAGCTTTTCATTGGTGATGGTGGAGAAGCAGGTTAAGGATGTAGAAGACCGAACAGTTGGGTAGAGTGGTTGTGGGGGGTGTAGGTTGAAGGGGTATCGGGTGAAGGAGAAGGATGAAGGTCAGATCAAGTGTGTGTTCTCCTATGTGAGTGGCAGAGGAGAGACCAAAGGAGGTGGTAAGAGATAAGAGTTTGGAAGGAGAAGGGTGGTTTGGGTCAATGAGGATGTTGAAATCGCCCATGATCATAGTCGGTGTATCAGTTGAGAGGAAGTGCATAAGCCAGGTGGTGAAGTAATCGATGAAGGCGGTGGTATGTCCTGGTGGTTGGTATATGACACTTGTATGTTGTGCACATCAAAAGAAAGGAGGGTGAGAGCCCGGTAGTGGTTTGGGGTGAAAGAGCAGTTGTCAGACAAGAGAAGGACAACACCTCCACCAGGTTTGCTGTTGGGATGAGGAGTGTGAGAACTGGACTGCCATAGGAGAATGTGTACAATGAGCAGGAGCAAGGAAAAGATTGAAGAAATGCAGGATTTCACAGAAAAGAGCCAAAATTATCTATTTTTATCTATAAAAATAAGGAATTTTTTGAGTATCTAAGTAATAAATGGACTTAACTCAGAGGAATGGCCAACAGATAAAAGACAAGCTTTGTAAGGAACTAACCAACACTAACCGTGACACTAATGTCTTCCTTCCGGTTTACCTTCTGTATTAGGTTTGCCTAATTTGTAAATCACTAACCACTCATCTAAAAAGACAACATTAAGAATCAATTGACAGGATGGTTTAATGATCTTTTAAGATATTAAGAACTGATTTATTAAAGATTTATACCTTTTAAATCTGCCACATTTAAAAGGTACAGATAATTTTTTACTGGTGAATGGTATGTTATGTTGGAGACTTTTTAAACCCTAATAATAGATTAATTGATTGTTTAAAGGCAGTCCTTCAGTCAGAATATTTTTTTATGTATTTGTTCTCACAGTTGTCACATTTCACACTGGAAGTGGCTTGTAGAATTGAAAACTGCTACCTGTGTAAGGTTACATTCACATCTGTGCTGGAGTCTCCGACAGAGACTCAGCGGATCATCGCAAGGCAATGGACTGATTTTTATCCACTGGAAAAAACAGAAAATGACAGCAAGCAGATATCTAGAAAACTATGAGGAATTACTATTGAAAGTATATTGAAGAATTATATAACTTTTCACTATAAAAGTTTAGCAATAACTAAGTATATATGTGAAGACCCGATAACTACTGACCAGGAAACATTCTATAAAGTCTTCTATGATTTAAGAGTTCTTGGTAAGGACACATTTAATTATATGAAGAGCCTCAATAAAGAACAAATTAAAGGGGTTTTCTGGGCAATTTTTTTTAAAAAAGGTATTTTTGTGTTAATAATAATAATAATAATAATAGTTAATAGATTTTGGGTTAATAAGTGCACCAAAATAACTTTAGCAGTGTTTTGAGTGATTTCTGAGTTTCTCTGGGAGCTCCTGGCATCTTCTGCATCTGTTTACATGGGTAACTTCCTGCTGTCTCAGCCTCAGATCCCTCTCTCAGACCCCCTCCCTGTTTCCCTAGCTAGTATGTGGACTACTAGCCATACCTACCTACCTACCTAAATAACTCAGCCCCCCCCCACCCCATCATACATAACTGTCTTCTGTGACCTGGAGATCAGTTTCTTCTATCCTGCAGGCTTCTTCTTCTGTGGACTTCTTGCGCATGTGTGGTAGGCAGGATCTTTCAACGCTTCACTTCTGCTGGTGATTGCGCAATAGAGCTAGAATCACTGGCTCTATTGCATATTCGCCGGCAGAAACGAAGGAAGTGATGCTACGTGCCCATAAGACTGAAGACAGGTAAGTATGATGGGGTCTGGGAGGAGGCAGGTAGTATGGTGATGTTCCGTTTCCGGAAACGGGGAAACGGAACGTCACCGGATTATCAGAAAGTGTGCCTGGCGATCTGGGTAATTATAGAATTTTTTTAAACTAAGTAAATTAGAAGTTAGGCGGGGGGGGGGTTAGTTTAGGGTTTACATTTTTATTTTATTTTATATGAAACAAAAATTAACCCCTAAACTAAACCCCTCCCCCTCCTAACTTCTAATTTGCTTAGTTTTAAAAAAAATCTATAATTTCCCATGGTCACATTGTTATAATGGATGATTATTATCATAATGAAACTTGTCAGATCATAAATATTAATTTTATTAAGTTATTCCAAATAATAACTTAATAAAAGGACTATATAAGGACTGTAATAAAGAGTAGTGGAAAGTGTTAGTAATAGTTTTGGAGCACAATTGCTTGACCAGTAAAGAAAGACATTACATTTTTACATCTATTATTAATTTGCTTGAAAGATAACTAGATACTAGACTATTGAAAGATTTTTAGTGAAAAGATGTATACATATGGGCCTCATTTTACTGCCTTCTACACGAACATTCCCCATAGTACAGGTTTACAATCAGTGGCCCAATTGTTAGCAAAAGACCCTTTATGTTTAAAGATATATTTTCTAACCTTACAAAAGAACTGACATAAAGAGATTTTCTATGTATCAAACATGCAGGGAAAGTTAAAGCTTGGAATAAGAAAAAACATACTTTATGTAAAAAAATTATTAAAACAAGGCTTTAGCAAATTTATTAAAATATATGTCTTCAGCATCACCAATGAATATTTAAAGTGATCACTAAATGTAATAAAAATTGTGAATTTTAATTAATGAATTACAATTTGGGGTATATTATTATTATATGGGGGTCTGGATATTTTTTTTTTTATAAAGGCCACTCCCACTTTTGCAGGGAATTGCCATCCTGAATCACCCTGTGAAGGGCTCTCTCAGGTTGACGTCTCTGCATTTTACATGTGATGTGGGCACACTATGTGCCAGTCACAGTGTGAAGACGGGTTGTGGTGAGCACATAGTCATGTCTATGCCACATTAAAAGTCAGACATGTCCAAAATGGGGCATATGGCTTTGCAGCCTCACAGCTTCGTTCTCTCACACAAATCCCTTCCCAAATGTTGGCAAGTATGATTTTACAACTGTACTTCATGTCTTGCCAGTTTACAATCCTCTTTATAATAATGTAAACCAAACATGTATCACAAGAAGCCTGAAATAACAGTGAGCAGATTTACCTGGAGGTCCAGTTAAAAACACATGACTGGGCATTGTTTCACGCTGTTTAAATGCAATACAGATTTTTTTAGTACAAAGTAACCAAAAGTATTTGCTTGTGAATTAAAGCAAGAGCTATGTGACTACGGTAAAGGTTAAATACTATACTCGGTAAGGACCTTCTGACGTCATGGTCACGTGACATTCTCTAGTCATGTGACTGGATAGGCGTGTTTTTACTTGTAAGAAGGTCCTTCCACTTGAAGAAAAGTTGTATCCCGTGCAGTGGAGGAACATGGAGATATGTGGGGTGTGCGGTGTAGGATGGGGGAAAGATGCGGGGTGAGCAGTGTAGGATGGGGGAAAGATGCGGGGTGCGCGGTGTAGTGGGGGGTGGAGATGCGGGGTGCGCGGCGTAGTGGGGGCAGATGGGTGCGCGGTGCACTGGTGGGGGGGAGAGATGTGGGGTGCGCGGCGGGGAGATGTGGGGTGCGCGGTGCACTGGTGGGGGGGAGAGATGTGGGGTGCGCGGCGAGGAGATGTGGGGTGCGTGGTGCACTGGTGGGGGAGAGATGTGGGGTGCGCGGCGTAGTGGGGGGAGATGGGTGCGCGGCGTAGTGGGGGGGCAGATGTGGGGTGCGCAGTGCACTGGTGGGGGGAGAGATGTGGGGTGCACAGCAGGGAGATGTGGGGTGCGTGGTGCACTAGTGGGGGAGAGATGTGGGGTGCACAGCGGGGAGATGTGGGGTGCGTGGTGCACTAGTGGGGGAGAGATGTGGGGTGCGCGGTGTAGTGGGGGGAGATGTGGGGTGCGCGGCGTAGTGGGAGGCAGATGTGGGGTGCGCGGTGTAGTGGGGGGCAGATGTGGGGTGCGCGGCGTAGTGGGGGGCAGATGTGGGGTGCGCGGCGTAGTGGGGGGCAGATGTGGGGTGCGCGGCGTAGTGGGGGGCAGATGTGGGGTGCACTGGTGGGGGGAGAGATGTGGAGTGCGCGGTGAATTGGGGTGTAGGGGTGTGTGGCAAGCTATGGTTAAGGCTTGGTGTATTTGGCAAGCTGTGACCTTGTGGAGCTGAGCTGTAGGGGATAGCGAGCTTGACTCCTCCATTGGTGGTGCATGGGCGATTGATAATGTGCTTTAGGTTAAGGTCCCAAATAGCAGGCCACTGGCAAAAAGCCATGTGGGAAAAACCTCTGTGGCAGCGCTTTTCAAGGAAAGTCCGCAGAGTTTTCCTCTGCGGACTTTCTGCTTCAATTATATTTATAGGGAAACCGCCGATATTTCCATAGGAATAATTGACATGCTGCAATTTCAAAAAACGCAACGGTTATTTTTCTGCAGTGTGTGGATGGGTTTCGCTAGAATCCTATACACTTTGCAAGGACTGTAAAACGCCGCAGTTTTTGCGAATCCTGTACCGGATTCCCCATTAGTGAGTGATCACATGTGCCATAGGTTCACCAACACGGACCTAGAACATGATGGAGTAAGGCTATGTTCACACTACTGTTATGCACGTCCATTGCTGTCATAGGATGAGAGCAACAGACATAGATGGAGTCTCCTCCTCCTGCGTCTGTTCCCATTGACTAGAATGTAAAAAAAAAAAAAAAAACATTATGGATGCTGTCTTCTGTCTCCTTTTTTCTGTCTGTCTCCTGTCTTTCTTCAGTCATTTTTGTTTACTTTTGTAAAGGAAGGAAATGTCCTGCATTCACAACTTTTTCTTCACTCAGAAAACTAAACAAAAATTATGGAAGACGGGAGACAGAAGTAAGACAGGAGATAGGAGACAGCGTTCATCTTGTTGTTTACATTAGTGTTAATGGGAATGGACACAGACTCAGACTCTGTCCATTTCTCTGCCGCAGTTAATGTCTGTTGCTGCCATCCATCAACGGACATTAACAAGGGTAGCGCGAACCCACCCTAGCGCTGCTATTACACATTTGATCAGTATAGAAGCAATAGCACGTGCGCTAATGTGAATGAAGACCACATGTGTAATGGCACCCTAAGACCAGCTTCACATGGACACATTTGGTTGTCAGCTGTGGTTCCCAGACTAGGACCTTGACTCCCAGCAGCATAGTTGTTTATGATGCTAGGAATCCCTGCTTCCCTGCAGCTTCACTGTGTGGGACTATATTGTCTGTGTGAAACTGGCCTAAGGGTTACTAATATGTGGGGTGCCTGGAGGTAGTAATCAAGTAACTCCACTATGGAGGTCCTTAAAGGGATATTCTAGGAATATGCTGTTGAGCTCCACTTCTACTCAGGCAGAGACATCACATCTATACGTCACACGGCCATGCTGCAGTTCAATCTAATTGAAATGAATGTGGATGAGCTGCAATACTAAGCACTGCCTCTATACAGTGTACGGCGCTTTGTTTGGTAAGTACAGTCATGGCCAAAAGTTTTGAGAATGACACAAATATTATATTTTCACATGATCTGCTGCCCTCTGGTTTTTATGTGTGTTTGTCAGATGTTTTTATCACATACAGAAATATAATTACATTCATATTATGAGTAACAGAAGCTTATATTGACAGTTAGAATGAGTTAATGCAGCAAGTCAATATTTGCAGTGTTGACCCTTCTTCTTCAGGACCTCTGCAATTCTCCCTGGCATGCTCTCAATCAACTTGTGGACCAAATCCTGACTGATAGCAGTCCATTCTTGCAGAATCAATGCTTTAATTTTGTCTGAATTTGTTGGTTTTTGTTTGTCCACCCGTCTCTTGATGATTGACCACAAGTTCTCAATGGGATTAAGATCTGGGGAGTTTCCAGGCCATGGACCCAAAATCTCTATGTTTTGTTCCCTGAGCCATTTAGTTATCACCTTTGCTTTATGGCAAGGTGCTCCATCATGCTGGAAAAGGCATTGTTGAGCGCCAAACTGCTCTTGGACGGTTGGGAGAAGTTGCTCTTGGAGGACATTCTGGTACCATTCTTTATTCATGGCTGTGTTTTTAGGCAAGACTGTGAGAGAGCCGATTCCCTTGGCTGAGAAGCAACCCCGCACATGAATGGTTTCAGGATGCTTTACAGTTGGCATGAGACAAGACTGGTGGTAGCGCTCACCTCTTCTTCTCCGAATAAGCTGTTTCCCAGATGTTCCAAACAATCGAAAAGGGGATTCATCAGAGAAAATGACTTTACCCCAGTCCTCAGCAGTCCACTCCCTGTACCTTTTGCAGAATATCAGTCTGTCCCTGATGTTTTTTCTGGAGAGAAGTGGCTTCTTTGCTGCCCTCATGGGGACCAGGCCTTCATGTAACTCTAGGGTGAGGCCACACAAAATAGGACTGATCCAAGAAACATTCAGCATAGTTTACAACAATTTGTAAACAATTATATAGTGAATGCCTGATCTTGCCAGAAAACAGCGGCTTCACTCACAAAACTGCTGCCAATGTTACAAACCATGCCACTTCTGGGTGATACAGCGGTTATCCACTAAATATAAACAGTATACAGTATTCATATTAGTAAGCCTACATTCACACTGAATAATGGTCATGTCATGTCCTTTTTTTTGTAACGAACATCACATGGCAGCATTAAATTCAATGTGGCTATTCACATATCCATTTCACAGACCGTCAAACAATACATGTTGTCTTTCCTCACAGATCTCTTCATACACTGACTACATACTATTACTGAAAAGGACCTCGCTAATATGAAACCTTGTAAGTATATGACACATGGAAAAGGTCCTTATGGAGTATAGTAAATAGCCAGTTCAGTGTGAGTCGGCTATATACTATGACTGAACAGGACCTCACTAGTATGAAACCTATATGCATATACATGGAAAAGGAATAGTCACACGCTATGCTGACAAATATTTTTCCATTTTTGTTGTTGATTTAAAAACAATTGTTGGAATAATAAAGATAAAAGGTGTCTTATTATTATGTAATGTCGTCTCTGTTGTGAGATTTACACTAGGTTCACACCTGCATTCGAGTTTCCATCTGTGGCGTCCACTTGAGGACCCCACTAACGAAACCTAATGTGCTTAAAAAAGCGATTACCGTTGAAATACCACGGACCCCAGAGACTATAATGGGGTCTGCTGAGTTTCTGCCTGAAAAGGGCGGAAAAATATGGAGAAAAAAGCTCGGCTTGCAGGACTTTCCTCTCCTCATTTTTAAAGCGGAATGGGGAACAGAATCTCCCAGCAGAGACCGGGCGCAAGTGTGAACCTAGCCTTACAAACATTACTGAAGCTGAAACCAAGTTATATTATAAAGCAGGGGTCTCAAACTCAATTTACCCGGGGGCCGCTGGAGGTAGAGTCTGGGTGAGGCTGGGCCGCATCAGGTTTTCCACACCGGTAATATGCTCCATATTGGCCCCTGCACACGGTATTATACTCCATAGTGGCCCCTGCACTGGTATTATGCTCTATAGTGGCCCCTGCACTTGTATTATGCTCCATAGTGGCCCCTGCACTTGTATTATGCTCCATAGTGGCCCCTGCACTTGTATTATGCTCCATAGTGGCCCCTGCACCCGGTATTATGCTCTATAGTGGCCCCTGCACTGGTATTATGCTCTATAGTGGCCCCTGCACTTGTATTATGCTCTATAGTGGCCCCTGCACTCGGTATTATGCTCTATAGTGGCCCCTGCACTTGTATTATACTCCAGAGTGGCCCCTGCACAGGGTATTATGCTCTACAGTGGTCCCTGCACAGGGTATTATGCCCCATAGTGGACCACCCATGAACTATTATTATACTCTGGGGTCTTTTCAGACCCCAGAGTATAATGATTGGAGACCCAGGGGTGAATACAAACATAAAAAACAGTTGTACTTACCTATCCTGGACACCAGTGCACTCCTTGCAGCTTTCGGCCCTGTTTAATTGCGCACAGACGTCACGTGATCAGGCCGGCGACGCGACCTGATGACGTCACCAGAGGCCTCAAGCCTGCTCTGGAGTTACATCGGATCGCAGGAGGTGAGTAACATTGGTTTTTATGTTCCCTCACCAACCCTAGGCCTCCGATTATTATACTCCGGGGTCTGAAAAGACCCCAGAGTATAATAATAGTAGTATTTGCGGCCCGCGGCCGCTCACAGCGGCATCCACTTCCCTTTCTGCGTCCCATAGCCGGGGATACTACAGCAGGTTACGGCCTATTTATATATATATAAAAAAAGTTATCTGTACCTACCTGCGATGCCTTGATGCAGCCGCCGCCTCCTCCTCTTCTTGTCTGCGATGTCTGTGTCTCAGTGTAGGCGGCGTGATGACGTCATTGTATCGCCGCCTACGCTGAGATGCGACGTCTTGTAAACCAGCCCAGGACAGGCCGCGCTCAGCTCTGGTTTTTTTTTTTTTTTTTTTAAAGCGGCCTGTCCTGGGCTGGTTTACATTAAATAGTAAAAATGCCGGCCCCCGGACAGTGCCGCCTGGCGCAGCCGCCTGATTGGTAGGTTCATTCAGCTCCGCACACAACACTGAAAAGTGCCATTCCTTTCAAACTCGGGCCGCACTAACATTAAACTTTGATATTGATGTGGGGGCCGCAAACTATTGTCCCGAGGGCCGCGAGTTTGAGACCCCTGTTATAAAGGGTCCTTACAGAGAGTGGGATTTAGCCAGGTCACTGGAAAGCAACTAAATACTATAAGAGTTCAGGACCAACCAATAGGGGGCAGAAATGGTCCCTACAAATGATGGGAAATAGACTGCGCACATAGAGTTGGCTAAATACTGTCATTGGTGAGGACCTGGTCCTTCTGGAGTAGGGGATATAGCCAATTCACTGTGAGCCAGCTAAATACTATAACTGATAAGGACCAGGTCCTTAAAGAGTATAGTATTTAGTCGCAACCATGTGACTACGGTAAAGGCTGAATACTCAGTAAGGACCTGACGTCAGAAGGTCACATGACAGTCTCAGTCAAGTCATGTGACAGAGAAGGCGTGGCTTTGGGGGTAATGCTATTTTCCTTTTGGCCTAACAGACCCTTGATGATGTCATGACTATGTGATCAGACTCTTGTGTGGGCCAAGTTATCCTTTATTGTACAGAACAGTGTGGTGTTATAGAGGAAGAGGACGCTGCTGGGAACGAAGACTGATGTAAGGAGGAGAGAAGAGACAGCATGTTTGAGCAAGAGGGGGGAAAGTGGGGGTGCATGCTGTGTGAGCAAAGGGGGGATGTGGGGGAGCAGGCTGTGTGTGAGCAAAGAGGGGGTTGTGGGAGTGCAGGCTGTGTGAGAATTGGGGTTGTAGCCTGTGTGATAAATAGGGATATATTGGAGGTATAGTTGTGTGTGAGAAGGGGACATGGGGGTTCAGTCTGCATGAGAAAGAGGGTGACATGGGTGGTTCAGGTTGTGTTGAGAGGGGGACGGGTGCCGGATGTGTGACAAATGTGGCAGTCTCATGAAGGGAACAGTTAAAATATGGGGGGGGGGCAGTATTCACTGTTGCAACAAGGTGTTCTTCATGGAGCCTGTGTCTCTGCTGTCACATCAAATTCTGGACTCTCCTGGTTTTGTAGTTTTTTATTTTGACATTTAGGACTAAAAAAAACAAACAAACCTAAAACAACGTTTAACTTGTTTTTTTTTTGTTTGTTTCTAGGTTTATGTGGGTAGAAGAAATGGATCTCAATGGTGTGAAGACCCCACTACAAGATCACTAGGTGCCAGTGCTCTAGACCAGCTTTTCTCAAGCGAAGTACCCCCTAGTTACTGGTGATAAAATGTCTCAACCAGGCACCTCCAAATAGCAATCACTTATAAAGGTTTATAAAATAAGGATTTGTTTTGAGCCTTTATTAAATAATAATAATAAACTTTATTTATATAGCACCAACATATTCCATAGCACTTTACAAATCAGAGGACACATGAACAGACATTACATATTGAATGAGACATTACAATGTGACAAAGAAATAAACATATCAAACAATAGGAGTGAGAGCCCTGCTAGTAAGAGCTTACATTCTATGAGGATATAGGGGGACACGAGGTCAGAGGGCTTGTTTGCTACCATGGTCCAGCCATCTTTTAATAGAATAGGTTATGTAACTAAAGCTGTATGAACCTGTCACCAGCCTGTATCTGTGAATAAACAGATACTAAGTGCAAGGAGTGCAGTGTAACTTCTAGATGGAGAGGACAGGATCTGAGGAACAGAGGAGGAAGGATAAAAGGTGTTATTGTTCTACACCGCCGCACACTACACTGTGATCAGGTCACAGCCTGACCAAACAGATGTGATTTTAGGGCAGTTTTGAAGTTGCTGTAGTTGGGGATTAATTGGATTAATCTGGGGTAAAGCATTCCAGAGCACCGCTGCAGCTCGAGAAAAGTCTTGGAGACGGGAGTGGGATGTTCGGATAACAGGATGCAAGTCTAAGGTCATTGGCAGAACAGAGAGGGCGGTAGACAGTGACAAGAGGGGGGGGGCGCAGCGCTATGGATGGATTTGTGAGTGAGTGTGATAATTTTATATTGTATTCTGTGATGGCTGGGCAACCAATACATTGACTGACACAAGGTAGATGCGTTTGTGTACCAGTTTGACAGAAATATGAGTCTGGTGGCTGCATTCAGGAAGATAGTGGGGAGAGTAAGAGGAAGCCCAATTAGAAGAGAATTACAATAGTGAAGACGAGAATCAGGGTTTTTGATGTTTCCACAATGAGAAAAGGGTGAATTCTAGAGATGTTTTTAAAGTGCAGGTGGCAAGGGCGTGCAAGTTTCTGAATATGTGGGGTAAAGGTGAGATCTATGTCAAATACAACCCCCAGACAGTGGGCATGCCACTTCAGTGTAATAGTAAGGCCACAGACAGAAATGGAGATATCAGGGTTAGGTCAGTTAGTGGATGGAGGGAACACAAGAAGTTCAGTTTTTGAAAGATTCAATTTCAGATATAGAGAAGATATGATGTTATAGACAGCAGAGAGACAGTCACTGGTTTTCTGTAGTAGTGCAGGGGTGATGTCACGGGATGACGTATATAGTTGGGTATCATCAGAATAAAGATATACCAGAAGCCAAATCTGCTGATGGTTTGTCCGATAGGGGCTGTGTACAGAGAGAAGAGGAGGGGGCCTAGGATCGAGCCCTGAGCAACCCCAACCGCAAGGGGCAGAGGAGAAGAAATAGCACCAGCAAATGATACACTAAATGATCAGTCAGAGAGATAGGAAGAAAACCAAGAGAGAGTGGTATCCCTGAGGCCAATAGAGTGGAGCATAGTGAGGAGGAGTTGGTAGTCTACAGTGTCAAATGCTGCTGAGAGATTTAGAAGAATAAGTAGTCAATAGTTTAGATTTAGCCGTCAAGAGATCGTTTCTGTAGAGTGTAGTGCATGAAAACCTGATTGTAAGGGGTCCAGAAGAGAGTTAGCAGAGAGATATCGGATTAGGCAGGAGTAGACCAAGCGTTCCAGGAGTTTAGAGATGAAGGGGAGGTTAGAGACAGGTCGGTAGTTAGCAGCACAGGATGGGTCAAGAGAGGGTTTTTTCAGTAGTGGGGTTATGACAGCATGTTTGAAGGAGGAGGGAAAGATTCCAGAAGAAAGAGAGAGGTTAAAAATTTTTAGTAAGGTGAGTTGTAACAGTAGGGGACAGAGACCGGAGGAGGTGTGACGGGATAGGATCACTTGTGAAAGTAGTGGGGCGAGAAGAAGAAAAGAGCTGGGAGACTTCTGTTACTGGGTCAAATAGAGTTCACAATGAGGAGCAAGGGAGGGAAGGGGACTGATGCCGCTTGGATATTGGGTTATTTCCTGACGGATGTTTTTAAAGTACATGGCCATGTCTTGAGCACTGAGGTCTGTGACAGGTACCCGCAACAGTAGGCGTGAGGAGGGAGTGAAAGGTGCCAAAGAGTCGTTTAGGGTTATTGGAGAGAGAAGAGATGAGAGCAGTGAAGGGCAGAGTTATAGGCTTTGAACATAAACTTGAAGTGAAGAAAATCTGATGTGTGAGATTTTCGCCATAGACATTCGGCACATCTTGAGCAACGCTGAAGAAAACGTGTTTGAAGAGTGTGCCAAGGTTGCCAGTGTCTGTGTTGGGATTTTTGGACGGTCAAGGGTGCTACTTTATCCAGGGTGGCTTTGAGAGTCTCATTGTAGTGTTTGGTGGCCAATTCAGGACAGGAGAGACAAGAGATGGGAGGCCTGTAGGCTATCTGACCTGGCCACTTATTTCCATGATAAAATTGATAAGATTTGTAAGTAAATAACTGCCCAATCCCCAGGTGGCACTGACTCCTCACCAGCCGCACTACAGACAGTTCACTCTTATCTTTTGAACCTGTTACAGAGGAGGAAGTATCTCAGCTACTTTCTTCTTCTCACCCTACGACCTGCAGTAGTGACCCTTTCCCCTCATATCTTCTCCAGTCTCTGTCTCCTGCCGTCACGACTTACCTTATTAAAATATTTAACCTCTCTCTCTTCTGGAATTTTCCCATCCTCTTTCAAACATGTTGTCATAACCCGACTACTGAAGAAATCCTCCCTTGACCCGTCCTGTGCTGCTCACTATCGACCTGTCATGTCATCTTCACCTCAAAAACATCTCCAAAATCCGCCTTTCCTTACCACAAATACACTAAAGACACTTATTGTTGCACTGATTCACTCTCACCTTGACTACTGTAACTCCTTACTAATCGGTCTTCCCCTTACTAAATTCTCCCTTCTACAATCTATTCTGAATGCAGTGGCCAGGCTCATCTATCAGTCTAGACGCTACAGTGATGCCTCCGGTCTGTGCCAGTCACTACATTGGCTGCCTATTCAATACAGAATATAATATAAACTTATCACCCTCATTCACAAGGCGCTCCATAATTCTGCACCTCCCTACATTTCCTCCCTCATCTCTGGCTATCGCCCAACCCGTACTCTCCGTTCACTCAATGACCTAAGACTAACATCCTCTATTATCAGAACCTCCCACACTCGTATACAAGACTTCTCCCGAGTTGCACCACTTCTCTGGAATGCCCTATCCTGGACTATTAGATTAACCCCCAATTTCCACAGCTTCAAGCGTAAACTAAAGACATATCTTTTCAGACAGGCCTATCTCAACTCCTAATGTAAACCCGTCCATAGTTAGAATCCCTAAAACGTACCCTCCTCTGTTGATGCTCCAACATTACCTCACAGTAACTTTATAAGTCCAGGCACCATCTGCACGTTAAAGGACACGACTGGTGACGGCTCATACAGCTTTATATATGTGTAATGACAGTAACCTCTATTACAAAATTGTCTGACCATTGTACAAGCAATGCTATGTCTGTTGCCGCTCCTGCTACGTCTTGTGTCACCCCCTCTACCTCATAGATTGTAAGCTCTTGCGAGCAGGGCCCTCAGTCCCAGTGTGTGAATTGAATATTTCTTTGTAATGTATCTTTTTTGTCAGTACTTGAACCCTACAAATTGTACAGTGCTGCGGAATATGTTGGCGCTATATTAATAAAATGTATTATTATTATCTGAGAGGTGCTGTGTGTTTACAGCCCGTAGATTTCTGCATGTGCGGTAGGTCAGTGTGTTTTGCGAAGGACAAGAGCCTTTGATGGTTAAGGAAAGAAGTTTGTAGTCGGAAATTGGTAGTCAATCGTTAGTAAAGTCAGATACAGAACAGAGCCGTAAGAAGACCAGATCAAGGATAGTACCATCTTTGTGTGTGGAAGAAGAAGTAAGCTGAGAGAGACCAAGAGAGGCGGTTAGTGATAGAAGGCGAGAGGCAGATGAGGAGACAGGTGTTAATGGGAATGTTAAAGTCACCCATAATGAGGGTAGGAATTTCACAAGATAGGAAGTTGGGAAGCCATGAAGAAAAGTGATCTAAGAACTGGTAGGGTGAGCCAGGGGGACGGTAGATGACAACTACTCGCAGGGAGAAAGGGCGGAAGAGTCTGATAGTGTGTACCTCAAAAGAGGTGAAAGAGAGAGATGGTACCAGGGGAATGACCTGAAAAGTGCATTGTGGTGATAGAAGAACACCTACCCCTCCACCTTGGCTATCTGACACCTTGGCTAGGGGTGTGTGAAAATTGGAGGCCATCATAACAGAGAGCAGCAGGGGACGCGGTGTCAGATTGTTTAATCCAGGTTTCAGTGAAAGCCAGCAGGTTAAAAGACTTTGAAATGAAGAGATCTTGAGTAATGTCAAGTTTGTTGCAGACTGAGCGGGCGATCCAGAGAGCACAAGAGAAAGACACTGGTGGAGGAGAAGGAGACGGCAGACAACGAATATTAATAAAGTTAAAATTAACAGTTATGTAATGTCCCCTTCAGTGCCCGCATGTAATATAATGATTCCACAGTGTCCAACATGTAATATAATGGCCCCATAGTGCCCAACATGTAATATAAAGGCCTTTACTCTTCCTCCACAAGTAAAATATTTAGCCCACTTATAATAAAATGGCTCCCAAGCTGATGTTTAAGGAGCAAGTGGTAAGCTGCATTCATTACACTGGGGAAGATTAAGGGTACCATGGGGCTTGGGCTGTTCAGAAAGTGTGCCGTCCTCCCCATTCATGCCAAAGATCCCTCTGCGCAGTATAATGCCCCACAGTGGCCAACCCAGCTCAGTTGATAATACCTCTTTAATACACCATAATGTAGCTGTAAGTAATGTTTTTCTTACAAAGAGGCACCATGATGTACAGTTAAGTTATGGTAACTGGGTGGGCACAGGAGCTGTGATTGTGCTATTACCATGGTAACCTGGTGGTGACTGTCAGCTGGGTTTCTGCTGTAATGGTCAGGATCAAGTAACCTCTGATCATGGCTGTTTAAACCCATTAGAAGCAATGAAGTGATGACAGCTTCAAGTCTCCGAGAGGCACAAAAAAGTAAAGTCAAGGTGAGCAAAGCTAAGTAAGTTTCCCATCAAAAATGTATCAAACATATTTTTCAGCCTTTATTCAAATAAAGATAATTTTATTTTCAAAAAGAATTCATAATAACAAATACATATATTGTAGAATAAAATTAACTAGCTGTAAACAGCTACAATATAGTAAACAGCAAAAAAAAAAAAAACCCAGACATTGTTTTTTTTTACATTTTTTTAATTAATACTCCCTCTCAAATTTATAAAATTAATCAATAATTGAAGTTTCAACAAACCTTCATACATGTAGTTAAAAAGAAAAATTACATAAAACAATGGTGAAAGAACTATTGTTTTGCACTCTTCAATTATGAAAATGATTCATAAGACCAGTAGATGTTCCTGTAAATTAGAGTGTTCCTAACCCCGCATTCAGATGGCCGAGTTTCACCTGTGAACATTATGTCGGGAGAGGGACCCTTAGCAGTATAGTTATCTATGATGCTCGAAGTCCCTGCCTCTCCTCTACATACTGTCTTGTAATATGCGGTACAGGACAGTATGTCGCTGGGTTAGTGTAAGGCTCAACGTGTCCGGTCCACTGTGGTATGTCCACAACAGACAGCCCGCAGTTGATTCAGTTGCAGCAAAAAATGCAGCCAAAAAGGGCTGTTCAGCTACAATTCCTGAGTGGTTTGCCCCAGCTTATACCTTTGCTTTACAAAGGTTGAAAGCCACAGATGAAATGACAGCAATAAATGACATGCTACATGTTTGAAACACACAGCACCATAGAGTTTGCACTGCAAGTTTGTTTCTGTGGTTTTCATCCACTACACTGGTACTGTACTTACCAGTGGGTTAGGCGCCCATGATTTTTCCAGCAGCTAACCCACTGCGAGTAAGGTTGAGCTATTAAAGAGAACCTGTCTGCTGTTTTTTTCACCATAAACTGGCCATATGTACAGAATCAAGTAATTCCCTTTCCATTGGTGTCCTCTGTGATCTTTCTGTTGCATCAAAGTGAAGTTATAACTGTTTGAAATGACCCCAAGTAGTCACGGTGGGCGGGGAGAAGCTTCAGCCTAGTCACACTGTTACCTTACTAATAACACCTCTAAGGTGTGACTGACAACTCCCTTGTGACATCAGTGAGGAGACTGTGAGGGAGATGTCAGGCACTATGGTTTTACACAAAGGGTTGCAAGGATTTAGCAAAATGTGCATAAACTTGTCCAAATTTATTTATGTAATGTTTTCTATTGCGTTTTACTTGATAAGTACCTGCCCATACACATTGATGGTCACCTGCTCATACCAAATTCAGTGGGTTGTAACAACATTCATCTAATGTGTATGGCCTCCTTAAGACATAGCTGATGTGTTATTACAAGCCTCAGCACAGACTTACCCCGCATGCACACAGAGTGACAACGCATTAGCATGACCGAGTTTCAGTATGCTGGGTGAAGGGCTCCTAGCATTGTAGTTATCTGTGATTCTAGGAGTCCCTGCCTACCAGCAATATACTGTTCCGTAATGATTATCGTACAGGACAGTATGTTGCCGGGAGGCAGGGACTCCTAGCATCATAGATAACTGTATTGCTAGGAGTCCCTTTCCTGGCATACTGTTCAGACTGGTAAATCCAGCCAACACACGGACCTTGAGTTTGATGGCTAAAACTGGGACATGTGAATACGGGGTTAGACTATTGCTTCCCCATTTTGTTTTCAGCAGTCTCCAGGCAGTAATACCAGCTGGGCTGGTGATTTACCAGTCTAGTGTCAACTCTACTTGTATACCAACCAATCTAACATTTGCCATCTACCCAGTGGATGGTTGAGAAATGTTTTTTGCTGCTATAACCCTTTAGATCAAACAAAGAGGATGGCAGGCAAGTAAAAGACCAGGTAGACTAGATGAGGACTGATACACCTAGAATAGAGAAGCCTAGAAGATTAGATCTAATTCTGACAAGAGAATTTATATATCTGATGCGGAGCTTTAAATGATAAAATTCTTCACCTGCACTTTTATGTATGACTGACCAGAGATATAAATGTGAGGTTCTTAGCGCACACTTTGGTGAATTGTGTGAGCCCATCTGCCACGTCAAGGCGACCTCATTCAGATGTGTCCCTACACTAAGACTTTATTTCTATAATAAATACTATACGCCCCCTATAGATAAGATACTAGGAAACTGTAACATTCTTAGAGACAGCACTGTAACAGTGAGTTTAGAAGAAAGTTATCTCCTGCCCCAAGTGTTAGTATAGGGACCCATCATAATAAGGCCACTAAGTGGTTGATGGGCTCTATATACACATACCGTATATAGAGATTTTTATTACTATAATATATATACTCACGTACTATATAAACATAAATTTATGTTTATGTTAGTTGTCTTCTTCCATTGTAGAACTTGGAATACTCTGCACCTGTTGAGATGTAATACGCATGGTAAGGTTGTGGTGTCTATGATGTTATGTAATGTCATAGCTACTCATTTTCCAACCTTCTAACAAGTTGAATATCTGTCAGGGGTATAATCACAGGCTGTCAATATTTTTATTGCACTGATATACCAGATGATGCAAGGAAGTAGACAATTTATAGGGCATTTAAAGGGATTTTCTAGGAGTGTGAATTTGATGACCTATAGATAGATATCTATAGATTTTGGATATCAGGTCGGATGAAATCTGTCATCAAACACTCCTGCCAAGTACTTGAGATTTTGGTGTTGGAGATGGAGTACTTAATTTGAAGCACCCCATCTCTCCTCCCTTATGTGTGAACAAGGGTGAAAAACATTAAGTGAATAAGCAATATATACCTAGACCTGTCCTCAAGATGTCTTCCTTCCTTGACAAAGTCTGCTTCTGATTTAGAACATTCTATTCACTTACCTGTTGTCATGCACATTGTGATGTCATGGGTCTTGTGATGTCATGGGTCATGTGATGTCCTTACAACATTCCAGCCAATTTGAATATGGCAGCAGGGTGAAATTGCAGTCTGTGGATATTTTTATTGCAATTAATATTTCATATTTTTCTCTTTATTTTAAGACATGTTATGAGTTGTACCCTTACAGAGGAGTCCATATCTTCCACAAATAAGTGTCTAAGCTGCTTCTTTTGAGAAAATCCCTTTAAATGTCTCTTATCAGTAAAGTTCCCTTGAAACATACCATCTGTGTCCACCTACATATATGTGTATGCCTTAAAAGTAACCATCTGTGTCCTCCTACATACAGTATATGAATTCTGAATACACAGACATAACATACATGCTTAGCAGATTCAGCCATGAATGATTAGCTGAATGATAAGCTATGCCAGTGGACCTCAACCTGCGGTACGCATACCCCAGGGGTACACACCTCAACTCAGGGGAACGCACTAGGGCTGAGAGGAGGATCACTGCACGTTTGTTGGCTCCAGCCCTGGACTCCTGCATATGTGTGTGCTAGCTTCTGACATAGATGTATGTAGGAACTGTTCTAGGTCCTCCAAAGCTCCTCAGGCATTCAACGCTACTTCTAAAGCTAGGTTCCACTTAAAACTGACAGAGAGAAAAATCCTATGGGGTTCGTGGGTTTAAACAGACAGGGTCTCCGTCTTTCAGGTCCCCATGTGGACCCGAACACTAGTGTGATACACTAGTGTATCAGTTTGATCCTATCTGCTCTGCAAATATGGCCTTGGATTAGCACTACTACTCTTATTCTGCATATATGACCTCTACACAGCACTGTTACTCTTATCCTGTGTATGTGGGTAATGCACAATACTACTACTCTTATCCTACATATATGACCTCTACACAGTACTACTACTCTTATCCTGCATTTATGGTCTCTACACAGCACTACTACTCGTATCCCAAATATATGACCTCGACACAGCACTACTACTCTAAATCGCAACATTAAAAAATCATACGAACCTCCTATATCTGTATATTTTCTTAAAGTAGACACATGCAGCATTGTCAAAATGCCACTTGGTACTGTACAGTCATGGCCAAAAGTTTTGAGAATGACACAAATATTATATTTTCACATGATCTGCTGCCCTCTGGTTTTTATGTGTGTTTGTCAGATGTTTTTATCACATACAGAAATATAATTGCATTCATATTATGAGTAACAGAAGCTTATATTGACAGAATGAGTTAATGCAGCAAGTCAATATTTGCAGTGTTGACCCTTCTTCTTCAGGACCTCTGCAATTCTCTCTGGCATGCTCTCAATCAACTTCTGGACCAAATCCTGACTGATAGCAGTCCATTCTTGCAGAATCAATGCTTTAATTTTGTCTGAATTTGTTGGTTTTTGTTTGTCCACCCGTCTCTTGATGATTGACCACAAGTTCTCAATGGGATTAAGATCTGGGGAGTTTCCAGGCCATGGACCCAAAATCTCTATGTTTTGTTCCCTGAGCCATTTAGTTATCACCTTTGCTTTATGGCAAGGTGCTCCATCATTCTGGAAAAGGCATTGTTGAGCGCCAAACTGCTCTTGGACGGTTGGGAGAAGTTGCTCTTGGAGGACATTCTGGTACCATTCTTTATTCATGGCTGTGTTTTTAGGCAAGACTGTGAGAGAGCCGATTCCCTTGGCTGAGAAGCAACCCCACACATGAATGGTTTCAGGATGCTTTACAGTTGGCATGAGACAAGACTGGTGGTAGCACTCACCTCTTCTTCTCCGAATAAGCTGTTTTCCAGATGTTCCAAACAATCGAAAAGGGGATTCATCAGAGAAAATGACTTTACCCCAGTCCTCAGCAGTCCACTCCCTGTACCTTTTGCAGAATATCAGTCTGTCCCTGATGTTTTTTCTGGAGAGAAGTGGCTTCTTTGCTGACCTCCTTGAGACCAGGCCTTGCTCCAAGAGTCTCCCCCTCACAGTGTGTGCAGATGCACTCACACCTGCCTGCTGCCATTCCTCAGCAAGCTCTGCACTGCTGGTAGCCCGATCCCACAGCTGAAACACTTTTAAGGGACGGTCCTGCCGCTTGCTGGTCTTTCTTGGGCACCCTGGAGCCTTTTTGGCACCAATGGAACCTCTCTCTTGAAGTTCTTGATGATGCGATAGATTGTTGACTGAGGTGCAATCTTTCTAGCTGCAATACTCTTCCCAGTTAGGCCATTTTTGTGCAGTGCAATGATGACTGCACGTGTTTCTTTAGAGATAACCATGGTTAACAGAAGAGAAACAATGATGGCAAGCACCAGCCTCCTTTTAAAGTGTCCAGTGGTGTCATTCTTACTTAATCATGACAGATTGATCTCCAGCCCTGTCCTCATCAACACCCACACCTGCGTTAATGGAGCAATCACTGAAACGATGTTAGGTGGTCCTTTTAAGGCAGGGCTGCAATGATGTTGAAATGTGTTTTGGGGGATAAAGTTCATTTTCTAGGCAAATATTGACTTTGCAAGTAATTGCTGTTAAGCTGATCTCTCTTGATAACATTCTGGAGTATATGCAAATTGCCATTAGAAAAACTGAAGCAGTAGACTTTGTAAAAATTAATATTTGTATCATTCTCAAAACTTTTGGCCATGACTGTATATGAACAGGCACCTTCATGCAATTTTGATTTAAAGTGTATTTTTGATAAAAAAAAAAAAAAATGCAAATAAATGTATATTAGTTGCTAAAAGTGGAAACCAAACAAAAAGTTATATGCACCAAACCTCCTAAAAATAAGAGTTCAACATGTGCAGAGTTCATTCATAATACTAAGGTCTACACCTGCATGCACATATTTTCATAAAATAACCAGAACTGGAAGGGACAAAAATCTGCTTTGAAGCTGGAAATTTTAAAAAAGCATCATCCTATTAAATGTAGGGATTGCACACTGTGAAAAGCAAGTGCACTCCTAAACCCTATGTATTTCTTGAAAGTAGACAACCTGAAGATTACATGTGTCTCAATGGGCTATCAATAGTCATGTCCACCTTCATGTCACAAACAAAAATAATTTTTGAAAAAATGCACCTATATATGCACACATATTTTCAACTAAAACTCCTATTCAATCGTACATTCACACACAAAACACATTTAAAATAATAGATCAAGGTGTACACAATTTATATATACCACAAACATCATCTACAACAAGAGCTCGTACTCTCAAAAACACTGATACAGAAGGCAAGCTATATTTTGATGTTATTCACTAACATATTAAAAATCTATATTGCACATAGCAAACTGTGACTGTGATACCCAAATCTAACTTTTTGAGATTGCACAGCATTCCGTTTATAAAAACACAACTTGATAATTCAGAGATTACAAGCAAGAATTGCACAAAAATTCAAATTTGTCACTAAAGTGCAAGATCAAGCAATCCCTTTCCGCAAGCAAAATGTACTTTCCAAAAAACTGCAAGATGTGAGGAATTCATACATATCACATAAATATATATTTACAGGTGCATGTGTTAAAAATTGGAAAAATTGCAGAAATGTGCCAACCAATTTTGTGCATGCAAATTAAATAGGAGCATACATAAGAATATAATTTTCTATCCCCCTATAAAAATTGTAGAAATGTATACGTTCATCTCTACTGATGTAACACAAATTTTGTTCCCAGCTTTTAAATGTTATATTCCAATTGCTTATGTCTAAAACAAATTAAAAATTGCTTACATTCATCATAAACTTCGCTTTTGTGACCACGGCAACGAAAATTATGCATTTTTACTATAGAAACAGACGATTTTGCATCTTCTCATTTATACAGTCAGACTAAGAACACTATATGCATTGCAAATTTACACAGATTACCAAAAACTGTTCAGAAGTGTGCGGTTTTCCGAGATTTACGACTATACTGCAAATCAGTTTCACAAATCAATCCCCAAATATAGTCGCCCATCATGTTTTCGTTATATTGTCCTTGGTAACAGCATTCAAAGTTCATAATGTCCTGGTGAAAGCGCTCGCCTTGCTCCTCTGAATAAGCTCCCATGTTCTCTTTGAACTTATCAAGATGAGCATCAAGGATATGGATTTTGAGTGACATCCTGCAGCCCATTGCAGCATAGTTCTTTATCAGAGTCTGAACCAGTTGTACATAGTTTTCATCTTTATGATTGCCTAGGAAGCCGCGAACCACTGCGACAAAACTGTTCCAAGCTGCTCTCTCCTTCCTATTCAGCTTCTTGGGAAATTCACTGCACTCTTATGATCTTCTTGATTTGTGGTCCGACGAAGACACCAGCTTTGATCTTTGCTTCAGACAGCTTAGGTAAAAGATCTTGGAGGTAATTGAAAGCTCTCGTCTCCTTATCTAGAGCCCTGACAAATTGTTTTATGAGCCCCATCTTGATGTGTAATGGTGGCATCAGCACCTTGCGTGGGTCCACCAGTGGCTTCCACTTTACATTGTTCTTCCCCACAATGAACTCTGTCCGCTGAGGCCAGTCCCGCCTGTGGTAGTGCACTTCAGTATCCCGGCTGTCCCAAAGGCAAATAAAGCAAGGATACTTAGTAAAACCACCTTGGAGGCCCATTAGGAATGACACCATTTTGAAATCTCCGATAACTTCCCAGCCGTACTCATCATACTTCAAGGCACCTAGCAACATCTTGACACTGGTGTATTCCTCTTTCAGGTGCACCGAGTGAGCTACAGGAAGAGACGGATATTTGTTCCCATTGTGAAGCAGCACGGCTTTGAGGCTCTTGCATGAGCTGTCTATGAAGAGGTGCCACTCATTCGGGTTACAGGTGATACCTATAGCCTCGAATAGACCAGCCACATTGTTGCAGAAGCACAGTCCATCTTGATGACTGAAGAAGATGGAAAAAACTTGGTGACGCTTCCTCTGATCTGTGACTTGGACGCTTTCATCTAATAAGTTCCATTGCTTGAGCCTTGATGTCAGAAGCTCAGCGTTGGACTTGGTGAGACCAAGGTCTCTGATCAGATCGTTGAGGTCTTTTTGGTTAGGGTAGTATGGCTTCCGCTCCTCATCTGCATATGAAGAGAAATCGTGATCTTCAACGTCTTCCTCGATGTCTGACCTGCTGCTTTCTTTTGAAGGTGGCGTAGCTCTGTCTGGAGGTGTTGGTACAGGAAGTTCAGGGCAGTGTGGTACTGGGGCAATAGATGACGGAATGTCAGGATACGTTACAGGCGGTGCATTTTTGCCAGTGCGACGTTTGGAAGGGTCCACCATGCAGAAGTAGCAATTTGTTGAGTGATCAGTCGGTTCACGCCAAATTCTTGGGACAGTAAAATGCATGGCTCTCTTCTCTCCCCTGTACCAACCTATAAGCAAACAAAATAATATTTGGATTGAGAATTTGATTTAGGCCTATTTCACACTAATGACTAGTGATATTTACAATATTAACACAGTTAATCTGCTATTTAAGAGAGTAGCATTTATCCAATTACCTTCAAGAGTTTTCTTGCAGTGCTCACATGTGAAATGAGGAGCCCATGGTTTGTCTTGGTCACCAACAGGCATGCCGAAGTATGCTTTGTAGGCCTCACACATCTTAGCAGATGCTTCCACAGAGTACTTTTTCGCTCTTGTCTTCATAAACTGGCCACATACGTAGCAAAATGCGTCTGCTGGATGTATGCAACCTCTTGATGCCATCTAAATTGACTAAGTTGCTGTGAACTGTAAGGAAAAAGGATGTCTCTCCAAACTTGATAAAAATGGTCTTTATTCCATGCAGTATTAAAGTTCAAGAGTGTACTGAGGATTCAGCAGAGCAAGATTGATCACCCGGTACCAGAGTAACACACAATATATACATTTACATTCCTAAGCTCCTCCTGTAATGGGTGTGGGGAGAAGTGTGAATACTGTCCTTATCAGAATCTGAATAGATATTGAATTCACACCTGTTTGTCTAGGTCAATTCCCCTTTGTCTGTGATGGCCATTGCCCACTCACTATGCAATCCCAATCAATTAGATTCTGTCTCTCCGTCTCTCAGGAAGGGCTATAGTGGCCCTATATAACTGTAGTTATACAGCTACCTACAATTCTGTACAGTCCCAGAAAGTTCTAGATAATTCTGGGCAGTTCTAGAAACTTCTTGATAGTTCTCACAATTCCAGAAGCTTCTTAAGTATCTTGAAATATTGTTAATATCCTTAAAAATAGATCAATTTCAAAATATCATTGTGCTGACCACAAAAGCAAAGTTTACAGGGAATAATAACTTTTTTCTATTCATTTAAGGTACAGTACAAACAATCAGGAAAACACATTTAACAATTGGGAACAAATATTTTTTTGAAAATTGTTATATGGTGTAATCGTTATTGCTGTTATTTTAGTGTGTAACGGATATCGCTAGAGAGGCGTATTTTACTCTATAAAGATCAGGTATGGACAGGGTCAAATGAAAACTTTATTGATGACTTTGTGTATTTGTTGTATAAATGTTTGGTGCAACACTTTTGGTAAATGTCTGGGTCGCAGCACCAATAAACTTCCTGGTTATGTTCGGAGGGGTATTACAGAAAAATACCCCTCTGTTTAGGCTCAGAAGGGTGTTACATTATCTCTCTATGTGACAAAAGTATAATATGTTCTCTGATTGATAGGAGAGGGGATAACATGACAGAAGTCCATGTTACCTCTCCCCCTGGGATCACATACAGGTTATGCACAGACGATGATTTATCATTGTCTGTGCAGTCTGCAGCTCTGCTCCTTCCCCCTCCTTCCTCCTTCTTCCTTTAGATGCAGCTCTAAGATGCTGCCAGAGGCTGGAGGGGGGAGGACACTTTAGATCCCTATGTCTCAGGAACCGTTAGGGCTATGGAGATGAGCTTGGATTCATTTTAAAGATAAGCATGATAGCCCTTACAGATTTGGAGCGATACGCTGTCAGGAATTGTGATCTGCATTGGGATCTCAATGACATATAGCGTTTTCACCAGCAAATTGCTCTGGATCTGTAAGGACTATCATGATGATCTTGGATTCATTTTAAACAAGAGAATATCATCTTTAAAATGATTTCAAGCTCATATCATAGCCCTAACCGATCCTCAGATATTGGCATTAGTAGTAAGGACGTATTAGATATGTCCTCGGCTACAAAAGTGCCACCCTGGGAGGACGTATAAATACGTAGGTGGTAGGGAAAGGGTTAAACTGGGGGAAACTCAAGGGGGATATTAAAGTGGGGCTGCTGGAGGGGGACATTAAACTGGGGGAAGCTGGAGGGGGGCATTAAACCGTGGGGGTAGCTGGAGGGTGACATTAAACTGGGGGCAACTAGAGGCAGACATGTCCCCCTCCAACTACCCCCACGGTTTAATGTCCTCCTCCAGTTGCCCCCAGTTTAATGTCCTCTTCCAACTTTCCCCAGTTTAATGTCCCAGTCCAGCAACCCCCACTGTTTAATGTCCCACTCCATCTTCCCCCAGTGTAATGTTCCCCCTCCATTTGCCCACAAAGTTTAACATAATAAAAAAACTGATACTCACCTCTCCTCACTCCTCTGCTGCTCTGTCTGCAGTTTTTTGTCCCAGAGTGTACAGGGAGTTGCAGCACGATGTGAGTGACATTGGGGCATGTGCTACAGGGATGTGCTTCACACAGAGTGGTGAAGCAGGAGCAGTCTGCAGACGGCTCCAGCTTCATCATTGTATTTAACGGAGGACTCACATGAGTTGATATCGGGACATACCTCCCTCTGATCGGGACAGCGGGACAGGACCCGGAATCCGGGACTGTCCCGCTGAATCCGGGAGGTTGGTAGGTATGCTGGTGGGCACTAGGCACAATAGTCTGGCACTGACTTAGTTTATACTGCAAATGATTCATTTAAATGATGTGATCATGACCCCAATGTTTGGTATACGTATGTGGGCCTTTTGTGTGATATGTGTCCCTCAGCTGGTTTTTAGTCCCAATCTAGTCTAGTCTCATAGAAATAGATTTGACTCTCATGTGTGATATCAACTGCATCAGCTTGCCATGCTTGATTCAGTCTCAGTACTAGAATGTATTGATGTATCTAAGTTGTTCATTGCTGATACAGTCCAAAGAACTGTAAGTCCTATTCAAGTGAATACCAGAAAGAACAGAAATGGTGCTGCTTACAGGAGATGCTATTTTTTAATCTCTACAATCCTTTTAATGCCACCAATTATGGTCTTAAACACGACTTGTGAGCTCTCCTGTAAGTGCAATAGAGAGAACCTGTCAGACGTGACAGCTCCTCTGTGCCCCCCACATACATTGAAAGCATACATGGGGACATTTTTAATCGGAGTATGCCAAAATTGTGTCCTCACAACATTTTTCTCCCATATAGTCTAGGATGTGATGTGAACAGGTCCTAAATAAGTAGAAAATGTATGTACTGCAGTCAGAGTTGGCTTTTAATCCCGATGTACCCCTGTTTGATATAATGAAATAATGACAAGGGACCGCAGGAGTGTTGAACATAGGGGCACATGATGTCATAGTACCACTCCCATAATTTTATTTGACTAATGGTGGTTATTAATGGTGGGTGGTATTTTCCAATTTTGTTTATTTAAGTATCCCAATTTTATTTCTCTTTGGTTTTTTTCTACCTCCCCTTATTTTATATTCCCCTGTGGGGGCTGTGTGGAAGATCAAGTCATAGAGAAGCAATCACCCATACTCCCAAATTACATCTAGAGAATGGACTGTTGCGATTTCTTATTAGTGAGGTTTTTATTCTTAGGCTTCTTCACATCTGCGTCGGAGTCTCCGTAAGAGACTCAGATGCAGATTCTGCGAGGACTTTATTTTCCACTGGTTTCAGTATAAAACCAGCGGAAACACTGCAGTCCTCATGAAAGTCTATGGGGTCCACGAATGTCCGCAGGTAACTGCTGTTTTAGCAGGCGGGCTCTCCGTCATTCAGGTGCTCGCAAGAGCTTACATTCTATGAGGAGATAGGGGGACACAAGAGGTCAGAGGGCTTGTTTGATACCATGGTCCAGCCATCTTTTAATAGAAAACGTTATGTAACTGAAGCTGTATGAACCCGTCATCAGCCTGTACCTGTGAATAAACAGAGACTAACTGCAAGGAGTGCAGTGTAACTTCTAGAAGGAGAGGACAGGATCTGAGGAACAGAGGAGGAAGGATAAAAGGTGTTATTGTTGTCAAGCTCCGCACACGACGCTGTGATCAGGTCACGTGATAAGACTGACCATACAGATGTGATTTTAGGGCAGTTTTGAAGCTGCTGTAGTTGGGGATTAATCGGATTGCCTTGGGTAAAGCATTCCAAAGCACCGGTGCAGCTCGACAAAAGTCTTGGAGGCGGGAGTGGGATGATCGATTAACAGGGGTTGCAAGTCTAAGGTCATTGACAGAGCGGACAGGATGGTTAGGGCGGTAGACAGTGACGACAGAGGAGATATAGGGGGGCGCAGCGCTATGGATGGATTTGTGGGTAAACAGTTATACTAACCTTGCCTCACATCTCCTGGGCATCCTTGCATTGTCCAGCGGTCCACTGGCGTTCTCTTCTTTCCTCTTGTGTCCACTGAATGATGTCACATGTAGCAGGCCATTGCTGGGGCCTGTGATTGGGCGCATATGTGTGGTGCACCGACGTCATGACGCTTTGGACCAGAAAAATAATGGTTGGATAAAAACGCACAATCTGTTTGCATCTGTTATATAATGAAATCTAATGTTAAAAAAAATGATTCCTCATTGATCCATTTTTTTTTTGGAAGACAGAAAGCCGTGGTAGGATACAATTTTCTGTCTGTCAAAAAAGTATCACAATAGTATAGCGATTTTCATAGAATTGCAACTTAGAAATGTCCAGAGTTAACAAGGATGCATGCACTTAACTGGTAATTTGGGATATATTCAGACTTGGAGCCTATGGCAGCATCACCTATAAACACAGCTCAAGGAAAAGCAGGCACAACAGCTGTAAAATGTATATGTAAATCACTAAGTAACAGAATAAAGAAAAATAAAATATACTGGCCAGGTGTATGATATGTATAACAATTACTGTACCTTAGACACTTTGTTTTCTGTGGTACCATGTACCACTTGTACTCAGTTAGTTTAGGGGGATATGCCCCTTCTCAGACTTTGGCATTTGTGAAATATGTTCAATTAGAGTGTGTTGGTCAGAGACTGTACGTATCACTCAATTGAATTGGGATGAGATTCAACAATGAATTTGTGGACCTATGATGGAAGCTGCAGTATAATAGTGAGCCATTTCTGTCAGTAGATCTGGGGTAAATATCTCCATACCTTGGGCATCTTTTTGTATTAAAGCTTGTAGAAAGCATATCTTTGTCAAAGTTCAAAGTGAATTGCAGTTGTAAGGCCCCATGCACATGACTGAGTGTGCATTCGATGTGGGGCAGAGTTTGCAGCGGAGTGCACTCAGATCACACTCGGAGTGACATCTGAGTGTATTCTGTGATGTACTCACGTCTATGGGAGCTTCCGACTTATTCTGTTCTGATGTCACAGATTATTATAAAGCAGGTTCTATCCTGCTCCCTGTCATAGACACTGAGAAAACTCTGCAGACTTTCTATGAAAAACGCTGCGGAAAAAAAAACGCAATGCGTTTGGGCCTCTTTCTTTTCTGCAGCGAAATTTGGCATCGGTTCGCTGGGTGGAGCCTTAGCGTTAAGGCTATGGCCACATGTAGCGAGATGCAGCTAAAAAGTGTTGTGGAGAAACACAGCTCAGTTGATAATACCCCTTTAATACACCATAATGTAGCTGTAAGTAATGTTTTTCTTACAAAGAGGCACCAGTTATGGTAACTGGGTGGGCACAGGAGCTGTGATTGTGCTATTACCATGGTAACCTGGTGGTGACTGTCAGCTGGGTTTCTGCTGTAATGGTCAGGATCAAGTAACCTCTGATCATGGCTGTTTAAACCCATTAGAAGCAATGAAGTGATGACAGCTTCAAGTCTCCGAGAGGCACAAAAAAGTAAAGTCAAGGTGAGCAAAGCTAAGTAAGTTTCCCATCAAAAATGTATCAAACATATTTTTCAGCCTTTATTCAAATAAAGATAATTTTATTTTCAAAAAGAATTCATAATAACAAATACATATATTGTAGAATAAAATTAACTAGCTGTAAACAGCTACAATATAGTAAACAGCAAAAAAAAAAAAAAAACCCAGACATTGTTTTTTTTACATTTTTTTAATTAATACTCCCTCTCAAATTTATAAAATTAATCAATAATTGAAGTTTCAACAAACCTTCATACATGTAGTTAAAAAGAAAAATTACATAAAACAATGGTGAAAGAACTATTGTTTTGCACTCTTCAAATTATGAAAATGATTGATAAGACCAGTAGATGTTCCTGTAAATTAGAGTGTTCCTAACCCCGCATTCAGATGGCCGAGTTTCACCTGTGAACATTATGTCGGGAGAGGGACCCTTAGCAGTATAGTTATCTATGATGCTCGAAGTCCCTGCCTCTCCTCTACATACTGTCTTGTAATATGCGGTACAGTATGTCGCTGGGTTAGTGTAAGGCTCAACGTGTCCGGTCCACTGTGGTATGTCCACAACAGACAGCCCGCAGTTGATTCAGTTGCAGCAAAAAATGCAGCCAAAAAGGGCTGTTCAGCTGCAATTCCTGAGTGGTTTGCCCCAGCTTATACCTTTGCTTTACAAAGGTTGAAAGCCACAGATGAAATGACAGCAATAAATGACATGCTACATGTTTGAAACACACAGCACCATAGAGTTTGCACTGCAGGTTTGTTTCTGTGGTTTTCATCCACTACACTGGTACTGTACTTACCAGTGGGTTAGGCGCCCATGATTTTTCCAGCAGCTAACCCACTGCGAGTAAGGTTGAGCTATTAAAGAGAACCTGTCTGCTGTTTTTTTCACCATAAACTGGCCATATGTACAGAATCAAGTAATTCCCTTTCCATTGGTGTCCTCTGTGATCTTTCTGTTGCACCAAAGTGAAGTTATAACTGTTTGAAATGACCCCGAGTAGCCATGGTGGGCGGGGAGAAGCTTCAGCCTAGTCACACTGTCACCTTACTAATCACACCTCTAAGGTGTGACTGACAACTCCCTTGTGACATCAGTGAGGAGACTGTGAGGGAGATGTCAGGCACTATGGTTTTACACAAAGGGTTGCAAGGATTTAGCAAAATGTGCATAAACTTGTCCAAATGTATTTATGTAATGTTTTTTATTGCGTTTTACTTGATAAGTACCTGCCCATACACATTGATGGTCACCTGCTCATACCAAATTCAGTGGGTTGTAACAACATTCATCTAATGTGTATAGCCTCCTTAAGACATAGCTGATGTGTTATTACAAGCCTCAGCACAGACTTACCCCGCATGCACACAAAGTTAACCCGCATTAGCATGACCGAGTTTCAGTATGCTGGGTGAAGGGCTCCTAGCATTGTAGTTATCTGTGATTCTAGGAGTCCCTGCCTACCAGCAATATACTGTCCCGTAATGATTATCGTACAGGACAGTATGTTGCCGGGAGGCAGGGACTCCTAGCATCATAGATAACTGTATTGCTAGGAGTCCCTTTCCTGTCATACTGTTCAGACTGGTAAATCCAGCCAACACACGGACCTTGAGTTTCATGGCTAAAACTGGGACATGTGAATACGGGGTTAGACTATTGCTTCCCCATTTTGTTTTCAGCAGTCTCCAGGCAGTAATACCAGCTGGGCTGGTGATTTACCAGTCTAGTGTCAACTCTACTTGTATACCAACCAATCTACCATTTGCCATCTACCCAGTGGATGGTTGAGAAATGTTTTTTGCTGCTATAACCCTTTAGATCAAACAAAGAGGATGGCAGGCAAGTAAAAGACCAGGTAGACTAGATGAGGACTGATACACCTAGAATTGAGAAGCCTAGAAGATTAGATCTAATTCTGACAAGAGAGTTTATATATCTGGTGCGGAGCTTTAAATGATAAAATTCTTCACCTGCACTTTTATGTATGACTGACCAGAGATATAAATGTGAGGTTCTTAGCGCACACCTTGGTGAATTGTGCAAGCCCATCTGCCACGTCAAGGTGACCTCATTCAGATGGGTCCCTACACTAAGACTTTATTTCTATAATAAATACTATACTCCCTCTATAGGTAAGATACTAGGAGACTGTAACATTCTTTTTTTTTTTTCAATTCAAAGTTTATCAATTTTAGTTTACAAAAGACATAAAATACAAAAACAACAAGAAGCCACAATAGCAGCCTCAATTCACATACTTTAGACAATGGGAATCCCCTAGCAAGGGTTAGAGGACTAGAGGAGGAAGAGGAAGGGAAGGATATGTGAAATAACGATAACACCAATTGTAGAGGAAGGAGGAGGGAGGACCGAAGAATGAGAAAAGGAGAGAGGAAGAGAAGAAAGAGAAAAGAAAAGGAAAAAAAAAAAAAATTATATATAATTTAATCATTTCTCTCCCCTCCATCCCCCCTCCCCTTTCCAATTTAGGGGGGAGGGAGGAAGTTATACAACAGCTGCACCCGGATCCAAACGGAACCCCAGGGAGGCAAGCGGGTGAAATTGTTCAGCAGAAGAACGACAGACCTCACCTCAAGGCAATGCCAGGAAATGAGGAGTAGGTCCAAGCCGGCAGCCCATCAATTAGCTATGTAGGCCGGAGCAAGTCGATAAAATCTACGGGGGGGCCACAGGTCCGAGAAGCTCCTGATATTCATTGGTACCCTGAAATTCCATCCAATGGAACCAGGTCTTATTAAAAATTTCGACAGTGTCATGCAGGAAAGAGGTAAGGCTCGCCACACGCATTATCTCGTTGACCCTCAGAACCCAAAAGGAGAGAGGGGGGGCTCCGTTCATTTCCAGAACTGAGGGATGCATGCTCGGGCCACTATGATGAGAAATCGAAGCAAGGAGCGCTTGTAAATACGCACAGAGGACTCGCAATGATGGAGGAGGAACAGAGCAGGGCCCAAGTGGTGAGGCGTCTCCGTAACCCGGGAGATAATCTGCTTAACTCCATCCCAGAAGGGAGACAAGACATTAAAAGACCAGAAAATGTGCAACATGGTCCCTTCATCCACCCCACATCTCCAGCATGTCGATGGGACCTGCGGAAGAATGGCATGTAGTCTCGATGGTACACGATACCACCGGGTCAAGAGCTTAAAACTGGCCTCTTGATGGCGTGAGCTGATTGATGTCTCATGAGCAAGGCGGTATACCCTCTCTCTCTGAGCCTGAGTGAGAGTCAAGTCAAGGTCAGACTCCCACTTCAATATAAAGTGGGGAACAGCGTCAGGAGGTGGCTCTATCAGAAGCTTGTAAATGATAGCCAAGGAATGACGCAGGGCTTTGGTGCCCAGACATAACTGTTCCAAAGGTGTATACTCAATTCTAAATTCCGCAGGGGGGGGGAGACTGTACGAAATGGTGGATCTGTAAACCACGCCATGCATCCAAGGGGGAAGATCGTCGGATGGGGTAATCCCTGGGCCCACCTGCCAGCCAGACTCATTCCGAAGATGGGCCACTCTAAAGTAACCATGGCGACGCCAGTTGCGGAACACTCTATCGGAAATACCAGAAGGGAATCTAGGATTTCCCAAAAGGGGATAACAGCTAGAGTCAAGAGGGAGTGAGGTATTACGAATCAAGCGTTGGGCACAGATTCGAAGGGTTGGTCCAATGGTAGGGTGGGAACGGAGGGAAGTGACCAAAGAGGGTTCGAGCCACGGAATCGTCTGCAGCGGTAGTGGGAAGAAAGCTTGTTCAATGTAGACCCACGGTTTAAGCGAGTCATGTCTACACCAGTCCACAATCCTAGCCAAGTGGGCAGCAAAGTAGTAGAGCTTGAGGTCCGGGAGGGCCATGCCACCACTACGCTTAGGGCGAGAAAGGAGGGCTCTGCTGACTCTCGCAGGTTTACCCACCCATATGAAATCTAATTGGATGGATGATAGAGTTCGGAAGAAGGACAGAGGAATGTGGATAGGCAGTGTCTGTAAAAGGTATAGGAGTCTAGGTAGGATATTCATTTTGAAAATGGTGCATCTCCAAACCAGGTGAACGTACCCTGTTTCCATCGGTGGCAGTCAGAGCGAATGGACGTCAGCATGGGCGGGAAATTGGCCCGAAAAAGGTCGGCTGGGTCAGGAGTGATGGACACGCCTAGATATGTCAACGCCTGGGTAGCCCATCGGAACGGGAAAGACCGGCCCAGGATGGAGACCTGATGAGAGGGGAGGGTCACATTAAGTGCCTCGGATTTCGAAAAATTAATCTTGAAGTTGGAAAGTCCCGAGTACTCGTCAAAGGCAGACATTAGGCATGGGAGTGAGATCTGTGGGCAGGTAAGGAAAAATAATAGGTCATCTGCATAAGCCGCAACTTTGTAGATGCGTGAAGCGTGGGCAATACCTGAGATATCCGGATGTGAGCGTACATGTCTAAGAAAGGGCTCCAGTGTCAGGATGAAAATGAGAGGGGACATGGGGCATCCTTGTCTAGTTCCATTGGCTATGGGAAAAGGCTGCGAAAGAAGACCGTTGACCCGGACCTGAGCTGAGGGATAGGAATATAGAGAGAGGATCCAGTTCATCATGTTTTGGCGGATACCCACATGTAGCAGGGTCTCCTCCATAAACTGCCAATTAACCCTATCAAAGGCTTTCTCAGCATCTGTAGATAAAAGCATGAGAGGCCTACCAGATATCTTTGCCCCATGTAGGAGGTTAATTGTTTTTATGGTGTTGACTGTAACATTCTTAGAGACAGCACTGTAACAGTGAGTTTAGAAGAAAGTTATCTCCTGCCCCAAGTGTTAGTATAGGGACCCATCATAATAAGGCCACTAAGTGGTTGATGGGCTCTATATACACATACCGTATATAGAGATTTTTATTACTATAATATATATACTCACGTACTATATAAACATAAATTTATGTTTATGTTAGTTGTCTTCTTCCATTGTAGAACTTGGAATACTCTGCACCTGTTGAGATGTAATACGCATGGTAAGGTTCTGGTGTCTATGATGTTATAAGTTCTGCAATGTCATAGCTACTCATTTTCCAACCTTCTAACAAGTTGAATATCTGTCAGGGGTATAATCACAGGCTGTCAATATTTTTATTGCACTGATATACCAGATGATGCAAGGAAGTAGACAATTTATAGGGCATTTAAAGGGATTTTCTAGGAGTGTGAATTTGATGACCTATAGATAGATATCTATAGATTTTGGATATCAGGTCAGATGAAATCTGTCATCAAACACTCCTGCCAAGTACTTGAGATTTTGGTGTTGGAGATGGAGTACTTAATTTGAAGCATCCCATCTCTCCTCCCTTATGTGTGAACAAGGGTGAAAAACATTAAGTGAATAAGCAATATATACCTCAAGATGTCTTCCTCAAGTGACAAAGTCTGCTTCTGATTTAGAGCATTCTATTCACTTACCTGTTGTCATGCACATTGTGATGTCATGGGTCATGTGATGTCCTTACAACATTCCAGCCAATTTGAATATGGCAGCAGGGTGAAACTGCAGTCTGTGGATATATATTTTTTTTTATATAACTGTAATTTTATTGAAAAATTTTTCATTAACAAGGAATAAAGAAGAAAAAAAAAAAAAAAAAATAATCAAACAAGCAGGAAGCATTGAGGTAGGTAGAGGCTATCCGCCTCCTCCCCCTTAAGCAATATGCATTTAAATTAGGCAGTGAACAAGAAAGGGGGGAATGGAGGGGTTAGGAAGACAAGGGTAGGGCCAAAGGGAATGGGGGGAGGGGAGGAGAGTACTTGAGATCAGAGACCCTGTGATGTACAATACATGTCCCAGGGCGCCCAGATAGCCCCAAAGGCTTCCCGTGAATTACCTAGGCCAGCGGTCAGGTATTCAAGACTCCTCACATCCTTCATTCTAGCCACAAGCTCAAGACTAGATGGGGGACTCACTTTCTTCCAGTTTCTAGCTATGAGAGTTTTAGCTGCAGTACAAAGATGCAAGAAAAGCCTGGATGACTTATTGCTCAGGTGTCTGGGGGGAAGGTTCAGGAGATAAAGAAGAGGGTCAAGAGGAACCTCTTGCAAAAAGAGAGCAGTCGTCAGAGTCCTGACCTCCCTCCAGAAACCGAGGATGAGAGGGCGCGTCCAAAAGATGTGGTGCAGGGTACCCACCGCAGCTCCACAGCGCCAGCACCATGGAGGAACCAATGGGTTTAAAGCATGAAGGAGAGCCGGAGTATGATACCAATGCATCAACAGCTTATACTGCTCTTCCATAAACGTAATGCACTGAGATGATTTCTGGGCCCGAGACCATACAATCCGCCACTGTTCCTGGGAGATGGGTTTACCCACCGCCTCCTCCCATTTAAGCATATAGCGGTGGCTAACAGGAGAGCCTGTAGTTTGTGACGTAAGAAGTTGATAAATAGAGGATATAAAGCCCCTAGTGGACGTGCCTGCACGGCAAATCTTTTCAAAAGCGGTGGGGAGTGACACCTTAAGGGACCCATGGAGGGAGCGGACAAAGTTAACATGGTGGATCAGCAGGTGGAGTTACTAAATTCATATTTTGTATCCGTCTTCTCCCAAGAAATCGATGGAAATATCAACATTAATGGTAATAGTGATGAGGGGAAAGAGGACTCCAAGCTGATTATAAGTGAAGGTTTGGTAAGAGAACATTTAGCTAAGATTAAGGAAACCAAGTCCCCAGGACCAGATGATTTACACCCTAGAGTTTTAAAAGAATTAGCAGAGGAAATAACAGAACCCCTTGCAATAATCTTTAATAAGTCATGGGAAACAGGAGTGGTCCCTCTAGATTGGAAAAGGGCAAATGTGGTCCCCATCTACAAAAAGGGGAATAGGGACGACCCAGGAAATTATAGGCCGGTAAGTCTGACCTCGATAGTAGGAAAAATCTTTGAACAAATCGTTAAAGAACATTTAATTAGGTACCTGGATGGGAAGGCTTTAATTAATCAGAGCCAGCACGGCTTTATGCCCAATAAATCTTGTCAGACTAACCTGATTTCCTTCTACAATAAAATCACTGAATGGTTGGACCAGGGGAATGCAGTGGACATAGTATATCTGGACTTTAGTAAGGCCTTTGATAAAGTATCACATAACATTCTTATTGAAAAAATGATCAAGTATGGCTTTGATAAAAAATCAGTGAGGAGGGTTCACAATTGGCTTAATGATCGGGCACAACGAGTAATTCTAAATGGCTATACATCAAACTGGAAGAAAGTAAAAAGTGGGGTGCCGCAGGGCTCTGTCCTGGGCCCAGTACTTTTTAATATTTTTATAAATGATCTGGATGATGGGATTATTGGGGAACTAATAAAATTTGCAGATGATACAAAGATAGGAGGAATAGCCAACACTAGAGAGGAGAGAGAGTGTATCCAAAAGGACTTAGACACACTGGAACAATGGGCTGAGGTGAACAAAATGGTATTCAACAGGGACAAATGCAAAGTCCTACATCTGGGTAACAGAAATGCAAGAAGCATATATAGCATGGGAGGAATAGAACTAAGTGAGAGTACAGGGGAAAAGGATTTGGGCATAATAATAGATCACAAATTCAACATGAGTCAACAGTGCGGTGCGGTGGCAAAAAAGGCTAATAAAATTCTAGGATGTATCAAGACGAGCATTGAAGCTAGATCAAGAGAGGTAATTATTCCGCTGTACTCTGCCCTGGTCAGACCCCACCTGGAATACTGTGTACAGTTCTGGGCGCCCCAATTTAAGAAAGACATCGATTTATTGGAGCAGGTCCAGAGAAGAGCAACCAAAATGGTGGAAGGTCTAAAAACCATGTCCTACGAGGAAAGGCTAAAAGAATTGGGATTGCTTAGTTTGCAGAAGAGAAGGCTAAGGGGAGACTTAATAGCTGTATTTAAATATCTGAAAGGTTGTCACAGTGCAGAGGGATCTAACCTTTTGTTATTAGCAGAAGGAAGCACGAGAAGTAATGGGATGAAACTAAGGGGAAGGAGATTCAGATTAGACATTAGGAAAAACTTTTTAACAGTAAGGGTAGTGAGGGAGTGGAATAGGCTGCCACGGGAGGTGGTGAGCTCTTCATCAATTGAAATCTTCAAGCGGAAACTGGATAGATATATAGCTGGGATGATTTAGGAAATCCTGCTTTTGCAGGGGGTTGGACTTGATGGCCCTTGAGGTCCCTTCCAACTCAAACAAAACAAAACAAAGTGAACCACCTGCAAGTAATGGAACCATTCAGTACTTGGCAGGTTTTGATTAGCTGTAAGATAAGCAAAGGACCTGAGTTCCAAGGTTCCAGGGTCAACCATGTCAGCAATCCGGTAAAGGCCAGCTTTAGACCACACTTTAGTCATGGCAGAAGTCAGGCTTTCCGGGAGAAGGGGGTTGTATAGTATGGAGACCATAGATGAGCGCGTGGACATCAGGGAGAATCTAGTACAATAGATAGATAGATCTAGTAAACCGAATGGGGCCCAGCAGGTACGAGGCAGGGGGAGCGGGGGGGGGAGCTGACCCACAGAAGCGCGTTAGGGTGCATGGGTGCCAGCCATAGCTTCTCTATCTGCACCCATCTGGTATATGCTGGCATAGCCGCCCAGAATGGGATATGGCGTAAGTGGGCCGTCCAGTAATAATGTAACAAATGTGGGACAGCCATACCCCCAGACCCCCTATCCGCCAGCATAACAGATCTGGGTATTCGGTGTCGTTTTGCTTGCCAGATAAACTGGAAAATAGCTTTCTGTAGGTTCCGTAATTCTCCCCGAGGTATCGCAACCGGAAGCGTCTCGAAAAAATACAGTAGCTTCGGGAGGAGAGTCATCTTGACCGCAGTAATTCTCCCCAAAAGGGAGATAGGTAAGGGTTGCCATTTGTCCAATAGGGCTCTTAGCTCACGAAACAACCGTGGGTAGTTTGCCGAGTAGAGGGTCGCATAGGAGGTGGATATATGGACTCCCAGGTAGCGGATAGAGGACTCCCGCCACTGGAAATCGTAATTACTGCGGAGGGGAAGGAGAAGGTCCCGTGGGATGTTGAGTGGGAGTGCCTCAGTCTTTGCGGGGTTCACCTTATATCCTGAGAGATCGCCATAGGTCTCCAGCGAGCGCAACAAGTTTGGAAGGGTAGTATGAGGGGAGGTGAGAGTGAGGAGTACATCGTCTGCGAAGAGAGAGACCTTAAATTCCTTATCTTGGACCATGATCCCCTTGATATTAGGGTCTCGCCTAATCTTGCCGCTAGCGGTTCAATGCAGAGGGCAAATATGATGGGTGACGGGGGCAACCCTGCCTAGTGCCATTTCGAATAGGGAAGGAGGGCGAAGATGCATGGGGAAGCTTGATTGCTGCTGAGGGTAGGGAGTAGAGGGCCTGGATAGCTGTGAGAAAAGGTCCCGTAAGCCCGAACGCCTTGAGCGTAGCATGCATAAACGACCAATTTATGCGGTCAAAAGCCTTTTCAGCGTCCAGGCTCAAGAGAAGGGCCGGGGTAGAATAATGATTGGCCACCTCCACCAAATCTACAGTCCTCCTGGTGTTGTCACCACCCTGACGACAGGGGATGAATCCCACATGGTCCTTATGGACAAGCAGAGGGAGCCAAGCATTTAGTCTATTGGCTAGGAGTTTGGTGAAAAGTTTCAGGTCCGTGTTCAGCAAAGCAATCGGTCGGTAGTTAGCACAGTCCTGCAAGTCCTTACCCGGTTTAGGCACCAATGTGAGCAGTGAGGAGAGCATAGTCGGGGGTATGGGGGAGCCTGAAAGGAAGGAATTGAAGAGGGACAATAGATGAGCAGAAAGTTCACCCTGGAAAACCTTATAATAATTGTAAGTGAACCCATCTGGGCCTGGGGCTTTCCCATTTGGGAGGTCTCTCAGGACCCCTTCTAGTTCCTCCTTGGTGATGGGAGTGTTCAAGGAGGTTAAGGCCTCAGGAGGAAGGCGTGGGAGACAACAATCCTTTAAATAGTCTTCCAGCAGTGTTGAGTCATCCCCAGGGAGTAGTGCTCGTGGGGGGGGTAAGTCATACAGCTTAGAGTAGTAAGAGTGGAACGCCAGCGCCACAGCATCAGGGTGGTGTTGAAGAGTACCCGTTGGGTCACGGACAGAGTGTGGTGTGGAAGAGGCCCAATGATCCCTGAGGGTTCTTGCCAGGAGGGTATGAGATTTATTACCTCGTTCAAAAAACCTCTGACTGGTATAAAGGAGAAGTCGTTCCACATGGCGGGTCTCCAAATCACGGAGGTCCGCCCGGGCCAGGACCAAACGGCGAAGAACCCCCAGGGATGGATGTGCTGCCAAAGTCGTCATAAGGGACTGAATACGGGCTTGGAGGAGCTGTTCCTGGACCTATCTGTCCCTTTTAAGCCTAGAAGCCAATGCAATACAGCATCCTCTCATGACCGCCTTATGGGCTTCCCAGAGAATGGCAAGAGAGTCTACCGAGCCTAAGTTGTCCCTGAAATAATCTATCAAGTGTGTGCGCAGGGTCTCGAGGGAGGTCGGTGATTTGAGCAGTGTTTCGTTAAGATGCCAATGACATTGGCGAGTAGGCACTGGAGTCGTAGATAAGGTAACCACGACTGGGGCATGATCAGACCAGGTGAGAGGGCCAATGTTCGTGTCCCTAAGCAAACGAAGGGCGGGAGCATTTCCAAAGAAATAGTCAATGCGGGTGTGAGTGTTATGAGGGTGAGAGAAAAAGGTGTAGGAGTGCGCCGTAGGATTGTCCACTCGCCAAAGGTCATACAAAGAATGGGCGGGGACCAGCCTGCGGAACTCCCATGCAAGTTGGGCCAACCTGTGGGGGGTTGGGCCCTGGAGTAACGCCAGACGATCCACCCGTTCAGAGAAGACCATGTTAAAGTCTCCCCCCACCAGCCAAGCTGATGGTGGGAGAGCGCGCAGGCGAGAGAATACCCAACGCAAGAACGGAATCTGCGCTGAATTGGGGGCATAGACATTGCATAAAACAATCGGGGCACCATAAAGGAGCCCCTCCAAAATAACAAACCGGCCACCTGGGTCTATGTGGGAGGTCGTCACTGTAATTGGGCAGGATCGGGAAAGAAGGATAGCCACCCCAGCTCTGCGTCAATTGTGGAAGGCCGAAAAGGCTATTGGAAAATAATGTTTAGCGAAGGCAAAAGTACCAGTGCGGTCAAAATGAGTCTCCTGAAGAAACGCCACCTCCGCTCGTAAGGAACGGAGTTCTCTAAGGACATGGCGCCTTTTAATGTTGGAACCCAGGCCCTTGACATTAATTGTTACGCACCTAACCATTGGGACTCAGGATTGGAGTACAGTGGCGGATTGTAATAAGCTCACCCATCTCACATGACGCCGGCAGGTTTCCCTCAGAGAGGCAAAAGGGCGATCCACAAACAGGAATCCAAAGTCGAGGCAGGGTCTCTAGATCAGGGAGGGGGGGAGGGAAAGAGAGGGGGGGGAGGCAAAAGACATCATAAATGACAAAGTAAAAATAAGAACAATTAAACAATACTTTGTGGGCGAGGCTAAGTCACTCGCCTGGGGACCAATGAGGACAGCCAGAGGTCCAATTAGGATCAATGGCCGCACAGTCCAAGTATCCCCTTAGGGGGGGAGAACGTGGACAGGAGGTCGGAGGGGAGGCGGCGGATCCCCAACCACCAGTAAAAAGAAGGATGCAAGGGGAGTCACCGGGACCCCACCCCGCCCCACTCCGCTAAAAACAATCCAATAATAAACATAATAGATGAGACCCGTAGACCTAAAAAAGAAAAAAAGAGAAGCAAACATAACATTAAAGCTTGCAGATTCCAAAGCACCATCGAGAAAAGGGAGAACGTCTCAAGGGGGAGCAGCCTCCTCAGGAACCAGTCTCCAGCCGGGGCCTCCGAGTGGTCGCCACCGCGGAGGGTGCATGACGTCATCTGGGCTCCAATCGTTGCCAAACCGGTGGTGGGGGAGGGGGTGGAGAGATTAGCTCCCAGTCTGTTAAATCCGGCATGGGAACATCCAGCAGGTCACAGAAGAGAGGCAAGTCCGCAAAGGAGCGAAGCGTAGCGGAACGACCATCCCTACGAGCAATGAGAGCAAACGGAAAACCCCACCGGTAAGGAATTTGGTGCTCCTGAAGAATCTGGAGGAAGGGTCGGAGATGGCGGCGTTTATGGAGGGTGATTAGCGACAGATCCTGATAAAATTGTAGTTGAGCTCCCTCAAATTCGAAGTCTTTGAGTTTGCGCACCTTGCTCATTATAGCCTCTTTAAGGGTGAAGTAATGGAGGCAGCAGATGACATCACGAGGTGTGGCGGAAGATCCTCTGGGTCGAAGGGCTCGATGTGCCCTATCAAACTTAATTTTGTGGGATGGGGGCTCCTGCAGTATAATGTTGAAGACAGCCTCTAGCAGAGCAGGCAAATCCTCAGATTGGTCAGCCTCTGGGAGTCCCTTGACGCATATATTGTTGCGCCGGCCCCTGTTGTCAAGATCCTCCAAGTGACGTTGCATGTCCCGTATAGCTGAACCCTGGTCAGTGGTAGTATCATGCAGTGAGGCAACATAGGCCCTGGTAGTGTCATGGTCATTCTCCAGTGTGTCCATTCGGTTAGCAATAGAGTGTAAATCAGTGCGGAGGGTAGCAATTTCAGATTGGAAGGATGCTGTGATTTCCGCAACCATACTTTTAAGGTCTTGTTTAGTAGTTAGCTGAGGAAGAAGGTCCGCCATGGATGATGGTGCTGAAGATGGGCCTGGAATGCAGCTCTGGCTGGGGGTACAGGACTAGAGGGGAGGAGCCATAATCCTTGGAAGTATGGGGCAGAGGAGCCCCTACGCCAGCGTCCTCCACCGCGCCATCCCCCTCTGAACTATGGAGTGGGGGGCGATGGGGGAAGATAGTAGATGGGGGGCCACAGAGACCAGCTCTGTGGCCACAGGATGTAACTCATCAGCGGTGTGGGAGGGAGCAGAGCCACTAACCTCAGAACTCCTTGAGGAGCTGGAGACATCCGGGGTCCTCTCATGCCGCTCTGCTAAGAGTGCTGATGAAGCAAGGTGTAGTTGCTGGGACATCCCAGGGTGAAGAGACTGTGGGAGTACTCGTGCTGGGGAAGCTCTGGGTTGCCCAGGTGCCGACAGAGAACTCTGTTGAAGCGGTGTTCCGCTAGCTGACAGGGGAAGTGCGGGAGGAGAGAAGCTGCGCTGCGAGCCCTGTGCCTGGAGAGCGGAGGAGATCCAAGATGGCCGCCCCGCAGCAGCCTGGCCCGGCAGAGAAGGCCTCTGAGCAAGAAAGGCATCCAGGGTGGCTCCCCCAGACCTCTCCAAGGGCACTAGGGTGCCCGGGGCGACCTTCCTCGGTAAGCGTTTGCCCATACTGTGTTTGCTGGGGGGTCCACGGGTCTCAGTAGCGAGCGGTGGAGCGGAGAAGGACCCGCGCGCGTCCTACTCAATGCGCGTCCAGGCCATGCCCCCTGTGGATATTTTTATTGCAATTAATATTTCACATTTTTCTCTTTAAGACATATTATGAGTTGTACCCTTACAGTGGAGTCCATATCTTCCACAAATAAGTGTCTAAGATGCTTCTTTTGAGAAAATCCCTTTAAATGTCTCTTATCAGTAAAGTTCCCTTGAAACATACCATCTGTGTCCACCTACATATATGTGTATGCCTTAAAAGTAACCATCTGTGTCCTCCTACATACAGTATATGAATTCTGCATACACAGACATAACATACATGCTTAGCAGAGTCAGCTATGAATGATTAGCTGAATGATAAGCTATGCCAGTGGACCTCAACCTGCGGTACGCATACCCCAGGGGTACACACCTCAACCTCAGGGGAACGCGCTAGGGCTGAGAGGAGGATCACTGCACGTTTGTTGGCTCCAGCCCTGGACTCCTGCATATGTGTGTGCTAGCTTCTGACATAGATGTATGCAGGAGCTGTTCTAGGTCCTCCAAAGCTCCTCAGGCATTCAACGCTACTTATAAAGCTAGGTTCCACTTAAAACTGGCAGAGAGAAAAATCCTATGGGGTTCGTGGGTTTAAACGGACAGGGTCTCCATCTTTCAGGTCCCCATGTGGACCCGAACACTAGTGTGATACACTAGTGTATCAGTTTGATCCTATCTGCTCTGCAAATATGGCCTTGGATTAGCACTACTACTCTTATTCTGCATATATGACCTCTACACAGCACTGTTACTCTTATCCTGTGTATGTGGGTAATGCATAGTACTACTACTCTTATCCTACATATATGACCTCCACACAGTACTACTACTCTTATCCTGCATTTATGGTCTCTACACAGCACTACTACTCGTATGCCGAATATATGACCTCGACACAGCACTACTACTCTAAATTGCAACATTAAAAAATCATACGAACCTCCCATATCTGTATATTTTCTTAAAGTAGACACATGCAGCATTGTCAAAATGCCACTTGGTACTGTATACGAACAGGCACCTTCATGCAATTTTGATTTAAAGTGTATTTTTGATTTAAAAAAAAATGCAAATAAATGTATATTAGTTGCTAAAAGTGGAAACCAAACAAAAAGTTATATGCACCAAACCTCCTAAAAATAAGAGTTCAACATGTGCAGAGTTCATTCATAATACTAAGGTCTCCACCTGCATGCACATATTTTCATAAAATAACCAGAACTGGAAGGGACAAAAATCTGCTTTGAAGCTGGAAATTTTAAAAAAGCATCATCCTATTAAATGTAGGGATTGCACACTGTGAAAAGCAAGTGCACTCCTAAACCCTATATATTTCTTGAAAGTAGACAACCTGAAGATTACATGTGTCTCAATGGGCTATCAATAGCCATGTCCACCTTCATGTCACAAACACAAATAATTTAAAAAAAATGCACCTATACACATATATTTGCAACTAAAACTCCTATTTAATCGTACATTCACACACAAAACACATTTAAAATAATAGATCAAGGTGTACACAATTTATATATACAACAAGAGCTCGTACTCTCAAAAACACTGATACAGAAGGCAAGCTATATTTTGATGTTATTCGCTAACATATTAAAAATCTATATTGCACATAGCAAACTGTGACTGTGATACCAAAATCTAATTTTTTGAGATTGCACAGCATTCCGTTTATAAAAACACAACTTGATAATTCAGAGATTACAAGCAAGAATTGCACAAAAATTCAAATTTGTCACTAAAGTGCGAGATCAAGCAATCCCTTTCTGCAAGCAAAATGTACTTTCCAAAAAACTGCAAGATGTGAGGAATTCATACATACCACATAAATATGTATTTACAGGTGCATGTGTTAAAGAAAAATTGGAAAAATTGCAGAAATGTGCCAACCAATTTTGTGCATGCAAATTAAATAGGAGCATACATAAGAATATAATTTTCTATCCCCCTATAAAAATTGTAGAAATGTATACGTTCATCTCTACTGATAATCGTTATTGCTGTTATTTTAGTGTGTAACGGATATCGCTAGAGAGGCGTATTTTACTCTATAAAGATCAGGTATGGACAGGGTCAAATGCAAACTTTATTGATGACTTTGTGTATTTGTTGTATAAATGTTTGGTGCAACACTTTTGGTAAATGTCTGGGTCGCAGCACCAATAAACTTCCTGGTTATGTTCGGAGGGGTATTACAGAAGAATACCCCTCTGTTTAGGCTCAGAAGGGTGTTACATTATCTCTCTATGTGACAAAAGTATAATATGCTCTCTGATTGATAGGAGAGGGGATAACATGTACAGAAGTCCATGTTACCTCTCCCCCTGGGATCACATACAGGTTATGCACAGATGATGATTTTTCATCGTCTGTGCAGTCTGCACCTCTGCTCCTTCCCCCTCCTTCCTCCTTCTTCCTTTAGACGCAGCTCTAAGATGCTGCCAGAGGCTGGAGGGGGGAGGACACTTTAGATCCCCGTATCTCAGGAACCGTTAGGGCTATGGAGATGTGCTTGGATTCATTTTAAAGATAAGCATGATAACCCTTACAGATTTGGAGCGATACGCTGTCAGGAATTGTGATCTGCATTGGGATCTCAATGACATATAGCCTTTTCACCAGCGAATTGCTCTGGATCTGTAAGGACTATCATGATGATCTTGGATTAATTTTAAACAAGAGAATATCATCTTTAAAATGATATCAAGCTCATATCATAGCCCTAACAGATCCTGAGATATTGGCATTAGTATTAAGGACGTATTAGATATGTCCTCGGCTACAAAAGTGCCACCCTGGGAGGACGTATAAATACGTAGGTGGCAGGGAAAGGGTTAAACTGGGGGAAACTCAAGGGGGATATTAAAGTGGGGCTGCTGGAGGAGGACATTAAACTGGGGGAAGCTGGAGGGGGACATGAAACCGTGGGGGTAGCTGGAGGGTGACATTAAACTGGGGGCAACTAGAGGCAGACATGTCCCCCTCCATCGACCCCCACTGTTTAATGTCCCCCTCCATCTTCCCCCAGTTTAATGTTCCCCCTCCATTTGCCCACAAAGTTTAACATAATAAAAACACTGATACTCACCTCTCCTCGCTCCTCTGCTGCTCTGTCTGCAGTCTTTTGTCCCAGAGTGTACAGGGAGTTGCAGCACGATGTGAGTGACATCGGGGCATGTGCTACAGGGATGTGCTTCACACAGAGTGGTGAAGCAGGAGCTGTCTGCAGATGGCTCCAGCTTCATCATTGTATTTAACGGAGGACTCTGATGAGTTGATATCGAGACATACCTCCCTCTGAGCGGAACAGCGGGACAGGACCCGGAATCCGGGACTGTCCCGCTGAATCCGGGACGGTTGGTAGGTATGCTGGTGGGCACTAGGCACAATAGTCTGGCACTGACTTAGTTTATACTGCAAATGATTCATTTAAATGATGTGATCATGACCCCAATGTTTGGTATATGTATGTGGGCCTTTTGTGTGATATGTGTGCCTCAGCTGGTTTTTAGTCCCAATCTAGTCTAGTCTCATAGAAATAGATTTGACTCTCATGTGTGATATCAGCTGCATCAGCTTGCCATGCTTGATTCAGTCTCAGTACTAGAATGTATTGATGTATCTAAGTTGTTCATTGCTGATACAGTCCAAAGAACTGTAAGTCCTATTCAAGTGAATACCAGAAAGAACAGAAATGGTGCTGCTTATAGGAGATGCTATTTTTTAATCTCTACAATCCCTTTAATGCCACCAATTATGGTCTTAAACACGACTTGTGAGCTCTCCTGTAAGTGCAATAGAGAGAACCTGTCAGATGTGACAGCTCCTCTGTGCCCCCCACATACACTGAAAGCATACAAGGGGACATTTTCAATCGGAGTATGCCAAAATTGTGTCCTCACAATATTTTTCTCCCATATAGTCTAGGATGTGATGTGAACAGGTCCTAAATAAGTAGAAAATGTAAGTAGTGCAGTCAGAGTTGGCTTTTAGTCCCGATGTACCCCTGTTTGATATAATGAAATAATGACAAGGGACCCCAGGAATGTTGAACATAGGGGCACATGATGTCATAGTACCATTCCCATAATTTTATTTGACTAATGGTGGTTATTAATGGTGGGTGGTATTTTCCAATTTTGTTGATTTAAGTAATTTTATTTGTCTTTGGTTTATTTCTACCTCCCCTTATTTTATATTCCCCTGTGGGGGCTGTGTGGAAGATCAAGTCATAGAGAAGCAATGACCCATACTCCCAAATTAAATCTAGAGAATGGACTGTTGCGATGTCTTATTAGTGAGGTTTTTATTCTTAGGCTTCGTTCACATCTGCGTCGGAGTCTCCGTAAGAGACTCAGATGCAGATTCTGCGAAGACTTTATTCTCCACTGGTTTCAGTATAAAACCAGCGGAAACACTGCGGTCCTCATGAAAGTCTATGGGGTACACGAATGTCCGCAGGTAACTGCTGTTTTAGCAGGCGGGCTCTCCGTCTTTCAGGTGCTCGCAAGAGCTTACATTCTATGAGGAGACACAAGAGGTCAGAGGGCTTGTTTGATACCATGATCCAGCCATCTTTTAATAGAAAAGGTTATGTAACTGAAGCTGTATGAACCCGTCATCAGCCTGTACCTGTGAATAAACAGAGACTAACTGCAAGGAGTGCAGTGTAACTTCTAGAAGGAGAGGACAGGATCTGAGGAACAGAGGAGGAAGGATAAAAGGTGTTATTGTTGTCAAGCTCCGCACACGACGCTGTGATCAGGTCACGTGATAAGACTGACCATATAGATGTGATTTTAGGGCAGTTTTGAAGCTGCTGTAGTTGGGGATTAATCGGATTGCCTTGGGTAAAGCATTCCAAAGCACCGGTGCAGCTCGACAAAAGTCTTGGAGGCGGGAGTGGGTTGATCGGATAACAGGGGATGCAAGTCTAAGGTCATTGACAGAGCGGAGAGGACGGTTAGGGCGGTAGACAGTGACGACAGAGGAGATATAGGGGGGCACAGCGCTATGGATGGATTTGTGGGTAAACAGTTATACTAACCTTGCCACACATCTCCTGGGCATCCTTGCAGTGTCCAGCGGTCCCCTGGCATTCTCTTCTTTCCTCTTGTGTCCACTGAATGATGTCACATGCAGCAGGCCATTGCTGAGGCCTGTGATTGGGCGCATATGTGTGGTGCACCGACGTTATGAAGCTTTGGACCAGAAAAATAATGGTTGGATAAAAACGCACAATCTGTTTGTATCTGTTATATAATGAAATATAATGTTAAAAAAAATGATTCCTCATTGATCCATTTTTTTTTTTGGAAGACAGAAAGCCGTGGTAGGATACAATTTTCTGTCTGTCAAAAAAGTATCACGATTGTATAGTGATTTTCATAGAATTGCAACTTAGAAATGTCCAGAGTTAACAAGGATGCATGCACTTATCTGGTAATTTGGGATATATTCAGACTTGGAGCCTATGGCAGCATCACCTATAAACACAGCTCAAGGAAAAGCAGGCACAACAGCTGTAAAATGTATATGTAAATCACTAAGTAACAGAATAAACAAAAATTAAATATACTGGCCATGTGTATGATATGTATAACAATTACTGTACCTTAGACACTTTGTTTTCTGTGGTACCATGTTTTAACTTGTACTCAGTTAGTTTAGGGGGATATGCCCCTTCTCAGACTTTGGCATTTGTGAAATATGTTCAATTAGAGTGTGTTGGTCAGAGACTGTACGTATCACTCAATTGAATTGGGATGAGATTCAACAATGAATTTGTGGACCTGGGATGGAAGCTGCAGTATAATAGTGAGCCATTCCTGTCAGTAGATCTGGGGTAAATATCTCCATACCTTGGGCATCTTTTTGTATTAAAGCTTGTATAAAGCAGATCTTTGTCAAAGTTCAAAGTGAATTGCAGTTGTAAGGCCCCATGCACATGACTGAGTGTGCATTCGATGTGGGGCAGAGTTTGCAGCGGAGTGCACTCAGATCACACTCGGAGTGACATCTGAGTGTATTCTGTGATGTACTCACGTCTATGGGAGCTTCCGACTTATTCTGTTCTGATTTCACAGGTTATTATAAAGCAGGTTCTATCCTGCTCCCTGTCATAGACACTGAGAAAACTCTGCAGACTTTCTGTGAAAAACGCTGCGGAATAAAAAACGCAATGCGTTTGGGCCTCTTTCTTTTCTGCAGCGAAATTTGGCATCGGTTCGCTGGGTGGAGCCTTAGCGTTAAGGCTATGGCCACATGTAGCGAGATGCAGCTAAAAAGTGTTGTGGAGAAACACAGCTCAGTTGATAATACCCCTTTAATACACCATAATGTAGCTATAAGTAATGTTTTTCTTACAAAGAGGCACCATGATGTACAGTTAAGTTATGGTAACTGGGTGGGCACAGGAGCTGTGATTGTGCTATTACCATGGTAACCTGGTGGTGACTGTCAGCTGGGTTTCTGCTGTAATGGTCAGGATCAAGTAACCTCTGATCATGGCTGTTTAAACCCATTAGAAGCAATGAAGTGATGACAGCTTCAAGTCTCCGAGAGGCACAAAAAAGTAAAGTCAAGGTGAGCAAAGCTAAGTAAGTTTCCCATCAAAAATGTATCAAACATATTTTTCAGCCTTTATTCAAATAAAGATAATTTTATTTTCAAAAAGAATTCACAATAACAAATACATATATTGTAGAATAAAGTTAACTAGCTGTAAACAGCTACAATATAGTAAACAGCAAAAAAAAACAAAAACCCAGACATTGTTTTTTTTAAAAAATTTTTAATTAATACTCCCTCTCAAATTTACAAAATTAATCAATAATTGAAGTTTCAACAAACCTTCATACATGTAGTTAAAAAGAAAAGTTACATAAAACAATGGTGAAATAACTATTGTTTTGCACTCTTCAATTATGAAAATGATTCATAAGACCAGTAGATGTTCCTGTAAATTAGAGTGTTCCTCACCCCAAGTCCGGAGGCCAAACGAAACAAAAATTTACCAATAACATTTTTAACCTCTCCAGTCATTCATTAAGCACAGATGAAACCAGTCTATTATCTAAGGGCCTTTCTTTTTGCCCTGACCAAAAACCAGACGATCTTGATCTTTTCATTGATCTTCACACATTTATAAGGAAATTAACATTAACTCGCCATTTTGCCTTGAGTACCAGAAATCAATCTATCACTACTCATTCTGAGACCCCGTCCGAGTCCAGCACTACCTCAGTGTTAAACCCCACCCCCCATACTACTACATTAAAACCAAGATCTAATTTTTACCCAGTCCAACATAAGGGCCACTTCATTGAGACGTTTTATTCTTTAGTGGCCAATGATTTCAGGAAGTTACATAAACATCAGGACGTGAAAACTAGATCCAATCTACGTCCATCTGAGAAATTGGCTATTAAATCTCTGATTGAAAATAAATCTATTGTCATCAGAAATGCTGATAAAGGCGGAGGTGTGGTCATACAAGATAGAGTTGATTACATCAAGGAAGCCCACCAGATTTTATCAGACCCCAATTATTATCAGATCTTGCATAGTGATCCCTCCGATGCACACTACATTAAATACCGAGAACTCATCATCAATGCCCATACTAACGGGGTCCTGACTGATAAGGAGAAAGGGTTTCTACTTATCAATGATTTCTCGACCTCCCAATTTTATCATTTACCCAAGATTCACAAAAATCTAAAGAATCCACCTGGAAGACCTATTATCTCTGGAGTCAAAGCACTAACTAGAAATCTTTCCCAATATATAGATTTACAATTACAAAAATATGTTATCAGGTTTCCATCTTATTTGAAAGATTCTACACATCTTATTACTGAACTTTTAACTATACAATGGAAACCTAACTACATTTGGGCAACCCTAGATGTGTCCGCACTCTATAGTAATATACCACATTCTAAAGGCCTTGACATGATATCTAGAACATTATCTCTGGATCCCACAATGCTAACCGAACAAAAAACTTTTATCATAGATAGTATTCAGTTCATTCTTGAACATAATGTGTTCACCTTTGAGTCAAAACTCTATTTGCAGAAACGTGGTACTGCTATGGGGACCTGTTTCGCTCCCAGCTACGCCAACATTTTTATGGGACGATTTAAGGAAACCTACATTCAGAATAAACACCCTTGGTCTGCTAGTATTGTGTTCTACAAAAGATACATTGACGACCTCCTTTTCATATGGGAAGGTTCGGAACATTCCTTCTGTGAGTTCACAAAATATCTCAATAATAACAACTGGGGAATCACCCTTAGTGGCCAACCTAAAAAGAACACAATTGATTTCCTGGATTTAGAACTCAATGGTAGCCTTGAGGGCATCAGTACAAAAACTTTCTTCAAAAAGGTAGACTGCAACAGTCTACTTGATTACCGTAGCTCCCATTACAGAAAATGGAAGGATAATGTACCATTCGGGCAATTCAAATGTATCCGGTGAAACTGTACGAAGGACTCAGACTTTAAAATCCAGAGTAAAATTCTAACCCAACGGTTCCAGGAAAAAAACTATCCTAAACGGATTATTTAAGCAGCAGAATCTAAAGCACAGTTTCTCACTCAATCTGAATTCGGACATAATTTCATAACCACTTACAGTAATGCACATAACAGGATCAGGATGATCCTGGACAAACACTGGACAATACTCCTGAATGATCCTCTACTTAATAAGAATATCCCCCATAAGCCATCAATCACTTTTAGAAGAGCAAAAACCCTGAAAAATCTATTGGCCCCTAGCAAACTGAGGTCTCTTACTAAACCTGTAGACCGGAATATGTCATATCCACAACCAAATGGTGTTTATAAATGCAAACACAAAAAATGTAAATGCTGTCACACAATTAACCATTCAGCCAAAACCATTACGAGCTTTTCAACAGGCGATATTTTTCAAATCAATCATTTCCTGAACTGTTCATCCTCCTTTGTCATATATGTCCTGGAGTGCCCTTGTGGCCTCCAGTATGTAGGAAGGACTATCAGACCATTAAGGGAGAGGCTAAATAAGCACAGATCTAATGTAACTAATGGCTACCTCAAACACAGTGTATCAAAACATGCCTTGGTGTCGCATAAATCTTGTTTCGATGCATTCAAAATCACAACAATAGACCACATTCCTGCCCATACCAACAACAGATTTGAAAAGCTCAAGAGAAAGGAAAAGTATTGGATTTTTAAATTTAACTCTCTAACACCAGCTGGGCTTAATGAAGCACTTGAGTCTGTATATGACTAGGTATTCTAAGGCGTGTGTATATATTTGCATATGCACACATCGCCGGCATTATCTTCTCCCCTCCAGTACATTCGTTTCAACCCATATGCATATGTATTGTCATCATTTTTGTTCTATGCCTATCACATATAATTATTATGTATATATTTGTATATAGTGAAATATATTTCTTAGCCATAATCATATGTTTATTACCCATTTTCAGTTTTCATTTTTCATTCATCCATGTATTATGATACATTCTCTAGCCCCAGTCATATGAGCATGATGTCCGCCCTCTCATTACTCATTAACATTATTTCTTCTTTTTATATTTTCATTTTTCTTCATTTTTATATATATCTATATTTCATAACAACCATAGTTCAGATCAGTCCTGCGCCCTACACAGAAACATATGACTCAGAGCGGAAGATCGCTACACACATGCACAGTAGCGATCTCCGGACGCAAATGAAACCTTTAGCATTACCAATTGATGATTTTTTTTTTTTTTTTTTTTTTCCCTCTTCTCAGTTAAAACTTTTTTTTTTTTTTTCTCAAATTAAACTTTATCTTTCAATCCAATTTTTTTTTTTTTCTCTCAATTTAAACTTTATCCACAAGTTTGAACCCCTCCCCCTAGGGGTGGTCCCATTTCACCATACCTATATAAGCCTTTCTGAAAGCGGTCTCCACTTTTACTTCTCATTCACTTCAGATCTCACAGCCTACCTCCTCAGGCTGGTAAGTACCAAAAAACATTGGTTTATACATTTTTATGTATAGTTTTTACTCTTATGTGCATTTTGATTTTATATTGCATTTATTAGCCTTTTAGCTTTACTTATTTATTTATTTTTTTGAGTACATTCATTACCACTATTTATTCATTTATTTATTTAATAATTTATCTATCCATGACAATACTATCTGGTGGAATACTTTTCTTTTAACCCATAGAATGGTATCATTAATTTCACTGGTTCTAAATTCCAATTACTGACTCTTTAAATGTGTATTCTTTTATTGTTTTTATGTTTAGTCTCTTGTACACTTGATAAAGGGGATCTGATTTCCCCGAAACGCGTTGTGTTATTTGAGTATAATAAAGCATCTTTGGTGAAGCGCGGTCCCCACACCTCATTTTTTGGGAGATTCTCCTACCAATCCATTACCTGTATACCGTCTGGATCCAGGAGATTCTGACGCCTAGAGGTTCCGCAGCTCACATATACCAAAACATACTCTGGATCCATCCACTGTATTAGTTGTGGGCCAGCACAACTTGAAAAGGTGAGAACCCACCTATACAAACATCCATAATATCTAACTATCCTGGTTGTGAGATCACCAATTGAAGGGGTACTGTTTACCATCAGACCCAGCCAGTTGAACACTCACTATAATACAGACCAGTGCTTTTGTGTTACTTACTGGCTTTCTACCATACTTTCAGTGGATGATCCTTGTTGTTTCTCCAATCATTTGACTACCTCCTGTTCTCAACACAATTATCTATGTACAACCTATTTTTCAAGCAATATTACGCTATGTGCCGCTCGGCGTTGTTGTTTTTATTTTTGTTTTGAAGTATAATCCTCTACATACTGTCTTGTAATATGCGGTACAGGACAGTATGTCGCTGGGTTAGTGTAAGGCTCAACATGTCCGGTCCACTGTGGTATGTCCACAACAGACAGCCCGCAGTTGATTCAGTTGCAGCAAAAAATGCAGCCAAAAAGGGCTGTTCAGCTGCAATTCCTGAGTGGTTTGCCCCAGCTTATACCTTTGCTTTACAAAGGTTGAAAGCCACAGATGAAATGACAGCAATAAATGACATGCTACATGTTTGAAACACACAGCACCATAGAGTTTGCACTGCAGGTTTGTTTCTGTGGTTTTCATCCACTACACTGGTACTGTACTTACCAGTGGGTTAGGCGCCCATGATTTTTCCAGCAGCTAACCCACTGCGAGTAAGGTTGAGCTATTAAAGAGAACCTGTCTGCTGTTTTTTTCACCATAAACTGGTCATATGTACAGAATCAAGCCATTCCCTTTCCATTGGTGTCCTCTGTGATCTTTCTGCTGCATCAAAGTGAAGTTATAACTGTTTGAAATGACCCCAAGTAGTCACGGTGGGCGGGGAGAAGCTTCAGCCTAGTCACACTGTCACCTTACTAATCACACCTCTAAGGTGTGACTGACAACTCCCTTGTGACATCAGTGAGGAGACTGTGAGGGAGATGTCAGGCACTATGATTTTACACAATGGGTTGCAAGGATTTAGCAAAATGTGCATAAACTTGTCCAAATTTATTTATGTAATGTTTTTTTATTGCGTTTTACTTGCTAAGTACCTGCCCATACACATTGATGGTCACCTGCTCATACCAAATTCAGTTTGTTGTAACAACATTCATCTAATGTGTATGGCCTCCTTAAGACATAGCTGATGTGTTATTACAAGCCTCAGCACAGACTTACCCCGCATGCACACAGAGTTACAACGCATTAGCATGACCGAGTTTCAGTATGCTGGGTGAAGAGCTCCTAGCATTGTAGTTATCTGTGATTCTAGGAGTTCCTGCCTACCAGCAATATACTGTCCCGTAATGATTATAGTACAGGACAGTATGTTGCCGAGAGGCAGGGACTCCTAGCATCATAGATAACTGTATTGCTAGGAGTCCCTTTCCTGGCATACTGTTCAGACTGGTAAATCCAGCCAACACACAGACCTTGAGTTTGATGGCTAAAACTGGGACATGTGAATACGGGGTTAGACTATTGCTTCCCCATTTTGCTTTCAGCAGTCTCCAGGTAGTAATACCAGCTGGGCTGGTGATTTACCAGTCTAGTGTCAACTCTACTTGTATACCAACCAATCTAACATTTGCCATCTACCCAGTGGATGGATGAGAAATGTTTTTTGCTGATATAACCCTTTAGATCAAACAAAGAGGATGGCAGGCAAGTAAAAGACCAGGTAGACTAGAGGAGGACTGATACACCTAGAATTGAGAAGCCTAGAAGATTAGATCTAATTCTGACAAGAGAGTTTATATATCTGGTGCGGAGCTTTAAATGATAAAATTCTTCACCTGCACTTTTATGTATGACTGACCAGAGATATAAATGTGAGGTTCTTAGCGCACACTTTGGTGAATTGTGCGAGCCCATCTGCCACGTCAAGGCGACCTCATTCAGATGGGTCCCTACACTAAGACTTTATTTCTATAATAAATACTATACTCCCCCTATAGATAAGATACTAGGAGACTGTAACATTCTTAGAGACAGCACTGTAACAGTGAGTTTAGAAGAAAGTTATCTCCTGCCCCAAGTGTTAGTATAGGGACCCATCATAATAAGGCCACTAAGTGGTTGATGGGCTCTATATACACATACCGTATATAGAGATTTTTATTACTATAATATATATATACTCACGTACTATATAAACATAAATTTATGTTTATGATAGTTGTCTTCTTCCATTGTACAGTCATGGCCAAAAGTTTTGAGAATGATACAAATATTCATTTTGACAAAGTCTACTGCTTCAGTTTTTCTAATGGCAATTTGCATATACTCCAGAATGTTATAAAGAGTGATCAGCTTAACAGCAATTACTTGCAAAGTCAATATTTGCCTAGAAAATGAACTTTATCCCCCAAAACACATTTCAACATCATTGCAGCCCTGCCTTAAAAGGACCACCTAACATCGTTTCAGTAATTGCTCCATTAACACAGGTGTGGGTGTTGATGAGGACAGGGCTGGAGATCAATCTGTCATGATTAAGTAAGAATGACACCACTGGACACTTTAAAAGGAGGCTGGTGCTTGCCATCATTGTTTCTCTTCTGTTAACCATGGTTATCTCTAAAGAAACACGTGCAGTCATCATTGCACTGCACAAAAATGGCCTAACTGGGAAGAGTATTGCAGCTAGAAAGATTGCACCTCAGTCAACAATCTATCGCATCATCAAGAACTTCAAGGAGAGAGGTTCCATTGGTGCCAAAAAGGTTCCAGGGCGCCCAAGAAAGACCAGCAAGCGGCAGGACCGTCTCTTAAAAGTGTTTCAGCTGCAGGATCGGGCTACCAGCAGTGCAGAGCTTGCTGAGGAATGGCAGCAGGCAGGTGTGAGTGCATCTGCACGCACTGTGAGGCGGAGACTCTTGGAGCAAGGCCTGGTCTCAAGGAGGGCAGCAAAGAAGCCACTTCTCTCCAGAAAAAACATCAGGGACAGACTGATATTCTGCAAAAGGTACAGGGAGTGGACTGCTGAGGACTGGGGTAAAGTCATTTTCTCTGATGAATCCCCTTTTCGATTGTTTGGAACATCTGGAAAACAGCTTATTTGGAGAAGAAGAGGTGAGCGCTACCACCAGTCTTGTCTCATGCCAACTGTAAAGCATCCTGAAACCATTCATGTGTGGGGTTGCTTCTCAGCCAAGGGAATCGGCTCTCTCACAGTCTTGCCTAAAAACACAGCCATGAATAAAGAATGGTACCAGAATGTCCTCCAAGAGCAACTTCTCCCAACCGTCCAAGAGCAGTTTGGCGCTCAACAATGCCTTTTCCAGCATGATGGAGCACCTTGCCATAAAGCAAAGGTGATAACTAAATGGCTCAGGGAACAAAACATAGAGATTTTGGGTCCATGGCCTGGAAGCTCCCCAGATCTTAATCCCATTGAGAACTTGTGGTCAATCATCAAGAGACGGGTGGACAAACAAAAACCAACAAATTCAGACAAAATTAAAGCATTGATTCTGCAAGAATGGACTGCTATCAGTCAGGATTTGGTGCAGAAGTTGATTGAGAGCATGCCAGGGAGAATTGCAGAGGTCCTGAAGAAGAAGGGTCAACACTGCAAATATTGACTTGCTGCATTAACTCATTCTAACTGTCAATATAAGCTTCTGTTACTCATAATATGAATGCAATTATATTTCTGTATGTGATAAAAACATCTGACAAACACACATAAAACCCAGAGGGCAGCAGGTCATGTGAAAATATAATATTTGTGTCATTCTCAAAACTTTTGGCCATGACTGTAGAACTTGGAATACTCTGCACCTGTTGAGATGTAATACGCATGGTAAGGTTCTGGTGTCTATGATGTTATAAGTTCTGCAATGTCATAGCTACTCATTTTCCAACCTTCTAACAAGTTGAATATCTGTCAGGGGTATAATCACAGGCTGTCAATATTTTTATTGCACTGATATACCAGATGATGCAGGAAGTAGACAATTTATAGGGCATTTAAAGGGATTTTCTAGGAGTGTGAATTTGATGACCTATAGATAGATATCTATAGATTTTGGATATCAGGTCGGATGAAATCTGTCATCAAACACTCCTGCCAAGTACTTGAGATTTTGGTGTTGGAGATGGAGTACTTAATTTGAAGCACCCCATCTCTCCTCCCTTATGTGTGAACAAGGGTGAGAAACATTAAGTGAATAAGCAATATATACCTAGACCTGTCCTCAAGATGTCTTCCTCAAGTGACAAAGTCTGCTTCTGATTTAGAACATTCTATTCACTTACTTGTTGTCATGCACATTGTGATATCATGAGTCTTGTGATGTCATGGGTCATGTGATGTCCTTACAACATTCCAGCCAATTTGAATATGGCAGCAGGGTGAAACTGCAGTCTGTGGATATTTTTACTGCAATTAATATTTCATATTTTTCTCTTTATTTTAAGACATATTATGAGTTGTACCCTTACAGAGGAGTCCATATCTTCCACAAATAAGTGTCTAAGCTGCTTCTTTTGAGAAAATCCCTTTAAATGTCTCTTATCAGTAAAGTTCCCTTGAAACATACCATCTGTGTCCACCTACATATATGTGTATGCCTTAAAAGTAACCATCTGTGTCCTCCTACATACAGTACTGTATATGAATTCTGCATACACAGACATAACATACATGCTTATCAGAGTCACCCATGAATGATTAGCTGAATGATAAGCTATGCCAGTGGACCTCAGCCTGCGGTACGCATACCCCAGGGGTACACACCTCAACCTCAGGGGAACGCGCTAGGGCTGAGAGGAGGATCACTGCACGTTTGTTGGCTCCAGCCCTGGACTCCTGCATATGTGTGTGCTAGCTTCTGACATAGATGTATGTAGGAGCTGTTCTAGGTCCTCCAAAGCTCCTCAGGCATTCAACGCTACTTCTAAAGCTAGGTTCCACTTAAAACTGGCAGAGAGAAAAATCCTATGGGGTTCGTGGGTTTAAATGGACAGGGTCTCCGTCTTTCAGGTCCCCATGTGGAACACGAACACTAGTGTGATACACTAGTGTATCAGTTTGATCCTATCTGCTCTGCAAATATGGCCTTGGATTAGCACTACTACTCTTATTCTGCATATATGACCTCTACACAGCACTGTTACTCTTATCCTGTGTATGTGGGTAATGCATAGTACTACTACTCTTATCCTACATATATGACCTCTACACAGTACTACTACTCTTATCCTACATATATGACCTCCACACAGTACTACTACTCTTATCTTGCATTTATGGTCTCTACACAGCACTACTACTCATATCCCAAATATATGACCTCGACACAGCACTACTACTCTAAATTGCAACATTAAAAAATAATTCGAACCTCCCATATCTGTATATTTTCCTAAAGTAGACACATGCAGCATTGTCAAAATGCCACTTGGTACTGTATACGAACAGGAACTTTCATGCAATTTTGATTTAAAGTGTATTTTTGATTAAAAAAAAAAAAATTGCAAATAAATGTATATTAGCTGCTAAAAGTGGAAACCAAACAAAAAGTTATATGCTCCAAACTTACTAAAAATAAGAGTTCAACATGTGCAGAGTTCATTCATAATACTAAGGTCCACACCTGCATGCACATATTTTCATAAAATAACCAGAACTGGAAGGGACAAAAATCTGCTTTGAAGCTGGAAATTTTAAAAAAGCATCATCCTATTAAATGTAGGGATTGCACACTGTGAAAAGCAAGTGCACTCCTAAACCCTATATATTTCTTGAAAGTAGACAACCTGAAGATTACATGTGTCTCAATGGGCTATCAATAGCCATGTCCACCTTCATGTCACAAACACAAATAATTAAAAAAAAAAATGCACCTATACACATATATTTGCAACTCAAACTCCTATTTAATCGTACATTCACACACAAAAAACATTTAAAATAATAGATGAAGGCGTACACAATTTATATATACCACAAACATCAACTACAAGAGCTCGTACTCTCAAAAACGCTGATACAGAAGACAAGCTATATTTTGATGTTATTCACTAACATATTCAAAATCTATATTGCACATAGCAAACTGTGACTGTGATACCAAAATCTAACTTTTTGAGATTGCACAGCATTCCGTTTATAAAAACACAACTTGATAATTCAGAGATTACAAGAAAGAATTGCACAAAAATTCAAATTTGTCACTAAAGTGCGAGATCAAGCAATCCCTTTCCGCAAGCAAAATGTACTTTCCAAAAAACTGGTTTTTTTATTTACAGGTGCATGTGTTAAAGAAAAATTGGAAAAATTGCAGAAATGTGCCAACCAATTTTGTGCATGCAAATTAAATAGGAGCATACATAAGAATATAATTTTCTATCCCCCTATAAAAATTGTAGAAATGTATACGTTCATCTCTACTGATAATCGTTATTGCTGTTATTTTAGTGTGTAACAGATATCGCTAGAGAGGTGTATTTTACTCTATAAAGATCAGGTATGGACAGGGTCAAATGCAAACTTTATTGATGACTTTGTGTATTTGTTGTATAAATGTTTGGTGCAACACTTTTGGTATATGTCGGGGTCGCAGCACCAATAAACTTCCTGGTTATGTTCGGAGGGGTATTACAGAAGAATACCCCTCTGTTTAGGCTCAGAAGGGTGTTACATTATCTCTCTATGTGACAAAAGTATAATATGCTCTCTGATTGATAGGAGAGGGGATAACATGTACAGAAGTCCATGTTAGCTCTCCCCCTGGGATCACATACAGGTTATGCACAGATGATGATTTATCATCGTCTGTGCAGTCTGCAGCTCTGCTCCTTCCCCCTCCTTCCTCCTTCTTCCTTTAGATGCAGCTCTACGATGCTGCCAGAGGCTGGAGGGGGGAGGACACTTTAGATCCCCATATCTCAGGAACCGTTAGGGCTATGAAGATGATCTTGGATTCATTTTAAAGATAAGCATGATAACCCTTACAGATTTGGAGCGATACGCTGTCAGGAATTGTGATCTGCATTGGAATCTCAATGACATATAGCCTTTTCACCAGCGAATTGCTCTGGATCTGTAAGGACTATCATGATGATCTTGGATTCATTTTAAACAAGAGAATATCATCTTTAAAATGATATCAAGCTCATATCATAGCCCTAACAGATCCTGAGATATTGGCATTAGTATTAAGGACGTATTAGATATGTCCTCGGCTACAAAAGTGCCACCCTGGGAGGACGTATAAATACGTAGGTGGCAGGGAAAGGGTTAAACTGGGAGAAACTCAAAGGGGATATTAAAGTGGGGCTGCTGGAGGAGGACATTAAACTGGGGGAAGCTGGAGGGGGACATTAAACCGTGGGGGTAGCTGGAGGGTGACATTAAACTGGGGGCAACTAGAGGCAGACATGTCCTCCTCAACTACCCCCACAGATTAATGTCCTCCTCCAGTTGCCCCCAGTTTAATGTCCTCTTCCAACTTTCCCCAGTTTAATGTCCCAGTCCATCGACCCCCAATGTTTAATGTCCCCCTCCATCTGCCCCCAGTTTAATGTTCCCCCTCCATTTGCCCACAAAGTTTAACATAATAAAAACCCTGATACTCACCTCTACTCGCTCCTCTGTCTGCAGTCTTTTGTCCCAGAGTGTACAGAGAGTTGCAGCACGATGTGAGTGACATCGGGGCATGTGCTACAGGGATGTGCTTCACAGAGAGTAGTGAAGCAGGAGTTGTCTGCAGACGGCTCCAGCTTCATCATTGTATTTAACGGAGGACTCTGATGAGTTGATATCGGGACATACCTCCCTTTGAGCGGAACAGCGGGACAGGACCCGGAGTCCGGGACTGTCCCGCTGAATCCGGGACGGTTGGTAGGTATGCTGGTGGGCACTAGGCACAATAGTCTGGCACTGACTTAGTTTATACTGCAAATGACTCATTTAAATAATGTGATCATGACCCCAATGTGTGGTATACGTATGTGGGCCTTTGTGTGATATGTGTGTCTGAGCTGGTTTTTAATCCCAATCTAGTCTAGTCTCATAGAAATAGATTTGACTCTCATGTGTGATATCAGCTGCATCAGCTTGCCATGCTTGATTCAGTCTCAGTACTAGAATGTATTGATGTATCTAAGTTGTTCATTGCTGATACAGTCCAAAGAACTGTAAATTCTATTCAAGTGAATACCAGAAAGAACAGAAATGGTGCTGCTTACAGGAGATGCTATTTTTTAATCTCTACAATCCTTTTAATGCCACCAATTATGGTCTTAAACACGACTTGTGAGCTCTCCTGTAAGTGCAATAGAGAGAACCTGTCAGATGTAACAGCTCCTCTGTGCCCCCCACATACACTGAAAGCATACATGGGGACATTTTCAATCGGAGTATGCCAAAAATGTGTCCTCACAACATTTTATTCCCATATAGTCTAGGATGTGATGTGAACAGGTCCTAAATAAGTAGAAAATGCATGTAGTGCAGTCAGAGTTGGCTTTTAGTCCCGATGTACCCGTTTGATATACTGAAATAATGACAAGGGACCCCAGGAGTGTTGAACATAGGGGGCACATGATGTCATAGTACCACTCCCATAATTTTATTTGACTAATGGTGGTTATTAACGGTGGGCGTATTTTCCAATTTTGTTCATTTAAGTATCCCAATTTTATTTGTCTTTGGTTTATTTCTACCTCCCCTTATTTTATATTCCCTTGTGGGGGTTGTGTAGAAGATCAAGTCAGAGAAGCAATCACCCATACTCCCAAATTAAATCTAAAGAATGGACTGTTGCGATGTCTTATTAGTGAGGTTTTTATTCTTAGGCTTCGTTCACATCTGTGTCTCCGTAAGAGACTGAGATGCAGATTCTGCGAGGGCTTTTCTCTCCACTGGTTTCAGTATAAAACCAGCGGAAACACTGCGGTCCTAATGAAAGTCTATGGGGTCTACGAATGGCCGCAGGTAACCGCTGTTTTAGCAGGCGGGGCTCTCCGTCGTTCAGGTGCTCGCAAGAGCTTACATTCTATGAGGAGATAGGGGGACACAAGAGGTCAGAGGGCTTGTTTGCTACCATGGTCCAGCCATCTTTTATTAGAAAAGGTTATGTAACTGAAGCTGTATGAACCCGTCATCAGCCTGTACCTGTGAATAAACAGAGACTAACTGCAAGGAGTGCAGTGTAACTTCTAGAAGGAGAGGACAGGATCTGAGGAACAGAGGAGGAAGGATAAAAGGTGTTATTGTTGTGAAGCTCCGCACACTACGCCGTGATCAGGTCACGTGATAAGACTGACTATATAGATGTGATTTTAGGGCAGTTTTGAAGCTGCTGTAGTTGGGGATTAATCGGATTGCCTAGGGTAAAGCATTCCAAAGCACCGGTGCAGCTCGACAAAAGTCTTGGAGACGGCAGTGGGATGATCGGATAACAGGGGATGCAAGTCTAAGGTCATTGACAGAGCAGAGAGGACGGTTAGGGTGGTAGACAGTGACGACAGAGGAGATATAGGGGGGCGCAGCGCTATGGATGGATTTGTGGGTAAACAGTTATACTAACCTTGCCTCACCTCTCCTGGGCATCCTTGCAGTGTCCAGCGGTCCCCTGGCGTTCTCTTCTTTCCTCTTGTGTCCACTGAATGATGTCACATGCAGCAGGCCATTGCTGAGGCCTGTGATTGGGCGCATATGTGTGGTGCACCGACGTCATGACGCTTTGGCCCAGAAAAATAATGGTTGGATAAAAACGCACAATCTGTTTGCATCTCTTATGTAATGAAATCTAATGTTAAAAAAATGATTCCTCATTGATCCATTTTTTTTTGAAAGACAGAAAGCCGTGGTAGGATACAATTTTCTGTCTGTCAAAAAAGTATCACGATTGTATAGCGATTTTCATAGAATTGCAACTTAGAAATGTCCAGAGTTAACAAGGATGCATGCACTTAACTGGTAATTTGAGATATATTCAGACTTGGAGCCTATGGCAGTATCACCTATAAACACAGCTGAAGGAAAAGCAGGCACGACAGCTGTAAAATGTATGTGTAAATCACTAAGTAACAGAATAAACAAAAATTAAATATACTGGCCAGGTGTATGATATGTATAACAATTACTGTACCTTAGACACTTTGTTTTCTGTGGTACCATGTTTTAACTTGTACTCAGGTAGTTTAGGGGGCTATGCCCCTTCTCAGACTTTGGCATTTGTGAAATATGTTCAATTAGAGTGTGTTGGTCAGAGACTGTACGTATCACTCAATTGAATTGGGATGAGATTCAACAATGAATTTGTGGACCTGGGATGGAAGCTGCAGTATAATAGTGAGCCATTTCTGTCAGTAGATCTGGGGTAAATATCTCCATACCTTGGGCATCTTTTTGTATTAAAGCTTGTAGAAAGCAGATCTTTGTCAAAGTTCAAAGTGAATTGCAGTTGTAAGGCCCCATGCACATGACTGAGTGTGCATTCGATGTGGGGCAGACTTTGCAGCGGAGTGCACTCAGATCACACTCGGAGTGACATCTGAGTGTATTCTGTGATGTACTCACGTCTATGGGAGCTTCCAAATTATTCTGTTCTGATGTCACAGACTATTATAAAGCAGGTTCTATCCTGCTCCCTGTCATAGACACTGAGAAAACTCTGCAGACTTTCTGTGAAAAACGCTGCGGAAAAAAAAACCGCAATGCGTTTGGGCCTCTTTCTTTTCTGCAGCGAAATTTGGCATTGGTTAACACATGTGGAATTATATACTTAACAAAAAAGTGTGAAACAACTGAAAATATGTCTTTTATATTCTAGGTTCTTCAAAGTAGCCACCTTTTGCTTTGATTACTGCTTTGCACACTGTTGGCATTCTTTTGCTGAGCTTCAAGAGGTAGTCACCTGAAATAGTTTTCACTTCATAGGTGTGCCCTGTCAGGTTTAATAAGTGGGATTTCTTGCCTTATAAACGGGGTTGGGACCATCAGTTGTGTTGTTCAGAAGTCAGGTGGATACACAGCTGATATTCCTACTGAATGGAGTGTTAGAATTTGTATTATGGCAAGAAAAAAGCAGCTAAGTAAAGAAAAACGACTGGCCATCATTACTTTAAGAAATGAAGGTCAGTCAGTCCGAAAAATTGGGAACACTTTGAAAGTGTCCCCAAGTGCAGTGGCCAAAACCATCAAGCGCTACAAAGAAACCGGGTCACATGAGGACCGCCCCAGGAAAGGAAGACCAAAAGTCACCTCTGCTGCAGAGGATAAGTTCATCCGAGTCACCAGCCTCAGAAATCGCAGGTTAACAGCAGCTCAGATTAGAGACCAGGTCAATGCCACACAGAGTTCTAGCAGCAGACACATCTCTACAACAACTGTTAGGAGGAGACTGTGTGCAGCAGGCCTTCATGGTAAAATAGCTGCTAGGAAACCACTGCTAAGGACAGGCAACAAGCAGAAGAGACTTGTTTGGGCTAAAGAACACAAGGAATGGACATTAGACCTGTGGAAATCTGTGCTTTGGTCTGATGAGTCCAAATTTGAGATCTTTGGTTTCAACCACCGTGTATTTGTGCGACGCAGAAAAGGTGAACGAATGGACTCTACATGCCTGGTTCCCACCGTGAAGCATGGAGGAGGAGGTGTGATGGTGTGGGGGTGCTTTGCTGGTGACACTGTTGGGGATTTATTCAAAATTGAAGGAATACTGAACCAGCATGGTTACCACAGCATCTTGCAGCGGCATGCTATTCCATCCGGTTTGCGTTTAGTTGGACCATCATTTATTTTTCAACAGGACAATGACCCCAAACACACCTCCAGACTGTGTAAGGGCTATTTGACCAAGAAGGAGAGTGATGGGGTGCTACGCCAGATGACCTGGCCTCCACAGTCACCAGACCTGAACCCAATCGAGATGGTTTGGGGTGAGCTGGACCCCAGAGTGAAGGCAAAAGGGCCAACAAGTGCTAAGCATCTCTGGGAACTCCTTCAAGACTGTTGGAAGACCATTTCAGGTAACTACCTCTTGAAGCTCATCAAGAGAATGCCAAGAGGGTGCAAAGCAGTAATCAAAGCAAAAGGTGGCTACTTTGAAGAACCTAGAATATAAGACATATTTTCAGTTGTTTCACATATTTTCATAGTTTTGATGCCTTCAGTGTGAATCTACAATTTTTATAGTCATGAAAATACAGAAAACTCTTGGAATGAGAAGGTGTGTCCAAACTTTTGGTCTGTACTGTATATTCCCCTTACGTCCAACAGCAGCACAATATTGGTTTTTCTGCCCCTGTGTACTGGTAGGACAGGTGGAACTTTTAATTAATCTAACTAAATTAAGCTGTATCCCCCTATAAGAGGTGAGAAAGACCTTCCGCCCCTGTGTTTTTTCTGTCCTGTGTATGGACAGGTGGGGGAGGTATCTCTTACCTCCCTTTGGAAGCTACTCACTTTAGATGGCTTCTTTCTTCTTTTTTCACTTTTCTTCAGGCTCCTCTGTGAACTACTTCAGAGCGGGGCTCGTTTGGCCTACCCGCAATAACCGCTCCCATATTGGGCGGCTCCATTTTACTTGCGTGGATAGCGGGTGACTTCCGCACAAATAGTATTTCCCTGCCCCCCTTTTTCTTTTGGCTTATTTGAGTGAATTTTCTCCCTTTCTCAGATAATCTTTCCCCTTTCGGGAGATCCGGATCTCCTGTAGCAGGTGCGGCCGGTTGGAACCTTTCTAGGTAAGTATGGTTCTGGCCGGCGCGTATTCCTGGTGCACCCGCGTCACTTCCGTTTTTTTGTAATTCAAAAAAAGGGCGGAAAGGGGACCTTAAAAATAAATTTTGCACGTTTTTGTCTCAGAAGCAATAGCTTCTTTACTGTATTAATTATCTAAAATTCTCCCTGTCTTCTCTTGTTCATACTAAAAGAATTCTACGTCGTCTCCTCCTTCCTCAACCCCTCCCCTTCCTCCCTCTATTTAGTCCAGGTTTTCAGGTTCAGCAATGACTTGTCTTTTGGTCAAGTCCCTTGTTGCTGGTTCCTGTGGAAGGTTGCTGCTACTGGTTCTTCAGATTCCTGAACAGGATTACTTTAGAATTTAAAGCAACATGGTAAAAAAAAAATGCTTCTGCATTTTAATTTTTTTCTTTCTTTTAGATGTCTTCCTCTCCTTCTGAGGTTGAGGATGTACCCAGAAGAAAGGGCTCCACCAAACGCAAGCATCTCACTTGCAAGGATTGTGATACTCCCCTTCTTGCCGGATATGAGTATCCCCATTGTCGTCAGTGTCGCGGTCCTCCTCCTGAGGAGCCTTCTATTCGGGACGTCATTTCCTGGGTAAAAGAATATGTGAAAGACTCTATGAAAAAGATCAAAGATTCGATCTCTCAAATTGCCAAAAAACCTCGCCTTGACACCCAGTCTCACTCCGTGGATCCCTTAGAGGTGGATTTTCATGTCCTGGACGAAACTAATTCTTCTGAGGATGACGTTGAGGGGTTTAGCAGTCCTCTCTTTCCACTAGAGAAAACACCAAAACTGCTTAAAGTCCATCCGTCAGGCGATCGTGATGTTGACCCAGGGGAAGCCTCATGTTCCACCCATAGGGGGCCAAGGGCCTTCCAAGTGAACCCTATTCTGGAGAAAGCTATGGCCATAGAGTGGAAGCATCCGGACAAGCCCTTTTTTCCTATCTAAAAGGTTCAGGACCCTATTTCCCATTTCCGAGGTTCAGCAGCATTTCTGGGGTCCCCCGCCCAAAGTGGACATGGCTGTAGCCAAACTGTCTCGCCATACTGTGGTACCTGCAAATGATGGTTCTAATTTGCAAGATCCCATGGATCGTCATACAGAATGTACGCTAAGAAGGGCCTACTCTGCTGCCTCAGCCCAAACCTCTGTGGGGATTGCTACAAACGAGGTGGCGAATAAGCTGCAAACTGACCTCGCCAAGCTTGAAAAGGACATTGATTCTGGAGTTCCCAGAGATCACCTCTTGTCTTTTTTGAATTCCATTTCTCTAGCAGCCGACTTTCTTGCCGAGGCATCTCTCCATCAGGTAAAGTTAGCCGCTAAGTCCATGGCCCTTTCTACGGCAGCTAGAAGGCCCCTTTGGCTGAAGCCTTGGAGAGCGGACAACATGTCCAAATATAACATTTGTTCCCTCCCTGGCAGGCTCTTCGGTAAGGGGCTTGATGACATCATGGAGGGCTTGGCAGACAGGAGGGGGAAGTGTTTCCCCCAATCTTTCAGAGATAAGCCTAGACCACCTGGTCATGGCAGAGGGTTCCATCCCCAGTCCCAGTCCAGACCTCAGTTTCATTCAGGGTATCAGGCTAGAAGCTATGGTCGCAGATTCCCCAGGTGGGTGGAAAAGAAGAAGCCTGATTTTTGACATTTTCTGTGTTCCTCCCCCGGTCAGATGTCACCTCTCTTATTTTCTCCCCGTAAGGCAAAAGTTCATCCAGGACCCTTGGGTCCTACAAGTCATACAACGGGGTTACAGGATAGATTTTTTTTTCCCTCCTCGGGACAAGTTTATAAAAACCTGCTCTCTGTCCGCCCCAAAACAGTTGGTGCTAGAGAGATCCATTCAGGAGTATCTAAACAAAGGTGCCTTAGAGCCAGTTCCCCTCCTAGAGGAGGGTTTCGGGGTCTATTCTCCGGTCTTTCTGGTGCCAAAGCCATTAGGGAACTGGAGAATGATCATAGATTCCTGAAAGAAACGGTTTTGTATGGAGACCATAAGATCGGTAGTTTCTTGGTGTATCCTCCTCACAGAAGATACCTGAGGATTGCAGTAGAGATAGCCGGCCGGACTTGGCATTTTCAATTCACGGCACTACCCTTCGGCATCTCCTCAGCCTCCCACACCTTTACCAAGGTGATGCCTCCTGTAGCTGCGGCTCTCAGACTCCAGGGTCTGTTTCTTGTGCCATATCTGGACAACTGGCTCATAAAAGCCCATTCAGAAGCAATTTTGCTGGATCAGTAATTGGGAAAAGTCGGATGTCAACCCCGCCAGATGGAAAAAGTTCCTAGGCTTTGTTCTAGACTCCGACCAGATGACAATTTCCTTGCCTCCCCTGAGGAGGGAAAAGATTATCAGAGCAACCCATCATCTAGATCTATCCCAGCGGGTTTCCATCAGAACAGCAATGAAGATTCTGGGTCTCATGTCCGCGACTGCAGATGCAGTCCCTTGGGCCCTATGGTATATGCGCCCCCTCCAGAAAGAAATTCTGGAAGTTTGGAACCGCAACACACTGGATCTGGACAAGAAGTTTCAACTCTCCTACAAAGCCCGTCTTTCCCTCAGGTGGTGGTTCCATCTCAAAGATGGGATTGTCCATGGTCCAGCCAGCCTGTTGACCATCTCTCTCCGGCTGGGGAGCGCATCTAGAAGATATTCCCGTAAAGGGAACTTGGAATCTCATGGAAAAAATCATGTCATCCAATTGGCGAGAGCTCAGAGCGGTCCATCTGGCACTCCTTCATTTCTCTCCCCTTCTTATCGAGAAGGCAGTAAAAGGTCATTCAGACATGACGACAGTTCTGTATCTAAACAAACAAGGAGGCACCTGATCGCCATCACTTCTCAGGAAACAAACCATATTTTTTCTTGGGCAGAAGAAAATATAACCCATCTGTCCGCCGTGCATATCAGAGGTTCTCTGAACATACTAGTGGACCGGCTGAGTCGGGTCCTCAAGGTGTCAGGAGAGTGGTCCCTCAATCAGGAGATTTTTTCATCAGATCACCCTGAAGTGGGGTCTCCCGGAGGTGGATCTCATGGCCACCAGACTCAACGCCAAGGTGGAGAAGTTTTGTTCCTTATATCAAGAGGACAATACCCTGGCAGTGGATGCCCTGTCCATCCCTTGGAGGTGCAGGCTGGCATACATCTTGCCTCCACTTTCCATGATACCAAGGGTATTGATGAAAGTAAGACAGGACCAAGCCACGGTAATTGCCATCATACCGTTATGGCCAAAAAGGGCTTGGTTTTCCCAACTCATTCAGATGAGTTGAGGGATTTATTGGAGGCTTCCCCTAATCCAGAAGCTGGTACTTCAAGGGAATTGGTTCTGCCAGGATCTGAGAAGACTCATCTTGATAGCCTGGAAGTTGACCAGTCCCTATGTCAATCAATCAGATATGTCAATATCTGAGGCCTCCTGAAAACTCTATCCTGTTCTAGAGCTGCGTCCACGACTAGGAGTTACCAGAGGATAAGTAACATCTTCAGAGCCTGGTGCTCCAATAATGAGGTTACGAGCTCAGATCCTTCTACAGAGATTCTCCTAAATTTTATTCAGGATGACCTAGACAGAGGTCTTACTCCCGGGACCTTAAAAGTCCATGTGGCCGCCCTTTCCGCCTGTTTAAGCAGACGTCTATCTCAGGATCCTTTGATTTCGAGGTTCCTAAAAGGTGCGGCAAGATTACAGACTCCCATTCCTCAGTGGGACCTCTCTACAGTCCTTTCGGGACTATGTGGACCTCCCTTTGAACCCCTCAAAGAGGTGGAGTTCAAATTCTTAGTTTATAAAACCACCATTTTACTAGCCATTACCTCCGCCAAAAGAGTGGGCGAGTTACAGGTTCTATCAGCTGTAGAGCCATACATCTCCTTTTTTCCTGACAGAGTCCAGTTGAGGTTTCTTCCTGGTTTTACTCCCACGGTACCTTCCTGTTCCAACATTAATCAGGTAATCTCCTTACCAGCTTTTTTTTCCTTCCCCCTCTTCTGAGGAGGAAAAGAAACTGCACACTCTGGATCTTGTAAGATGCCTTCAGATCTACTTACAGCGTACAGGTCCCCTTAGAAGGTCAGAAAACCTTCTGATAAACTGCTGCGATAGAAACAGGGGCTTAAAAGTATCAAAGCCTTCCTTGGCCAGATGGAGAAGGGAGGCAATAAGAATATATTTTTCCTCTCAGGGGTTATCCCCCCCTGATTTTGTGAGAGCTCATTCGACTAGGTCCGTCTCTACCTCTTGGGCAGAAAGTCTCTCTGTTCCTCTGGATCATATTTGTGCCGCCGCTTCCTGGGGTTTTCAATTAACCTTTGTGAACACTACAGATTAGATATACGTTGCTCAAAGGCCACCGCCTTTGGACGGTCAGTGTTGAGCACTGTATGTCGAGGGGGCCCTCCCTAGGGGTTTTTTCTCGCTACATCCCCATATTGTGCTGCTGTTGGATGTAACGGGAATAATTGATTATATGGATAATCTGTTTTCCCTTAGTCCGAACAGCAGCACAAGCTTTCCCTCCCTTGGCTAAGGTTGTTAATTTTCGGTATAATTTTTTTCTTTATAACTGACACGGGGAGGAAGAGGTCTCTCTCACCTCTTATAGGGGGATACAGCTTAATTTAATTAGGTTAATTAAAAGTTCCACCTGTCCTACCAGTACACAGGGGCAGAAATGCCCCATATTGTGCTGCTGTTCGTTTAAGGGAAAACAGATTATCCATATAATCAATGATTCCTTTCTCTCCCTCTGCATCTTAAAATGTCCCATTAAAACCGCAACCCGCAAATCTTCAATAGAGTGGTCTTCTCTGGAGAAATGTGCGGCCACTGGGAGATCTGTTCTGCTGTTATTAATGGTGAATCTGTGTGAGTTCATGTGCTGACTGAGTCTCTGCCCTGTTTCTCCCATATAGAGGCCTGTGGTGGGACATTGCACACACATTATGAGATAAACCACATTGGAAGACCTGCAGAAAAATGTCCTTCTAATTCTGTGCACCTGTTGTGACTGTGGGACAGGTACACTGTCAGCGGTGTGGATGTGCCTGCAGGTCTTGCACCCGCTTTGCAGGCAAGGTGAGGTGCCATTTTCAGTTGGGGCCTTCAGGGCACTCTGGACAATAATACGCCGCAGGTTTGGTGGTTGCTGAAAGGAAAGGAGAGGGGGGACTGGAAATATGTCTTTGAGTCTGTTGTTCCTATGTAGCACAGGTTGGAGCTCCTTGGTAATCCTTCGTAAGATCTCTAGCTGTGGGTTGTAGGTGACAACTAGGGGCACTCAGGCTTCATTCTGGGTCTCTTTATATGTGAGCAGACTGTCTCTATTAATAGCTGCCGCTTTGTTTAATTGGTTGTCCATCACTTGCTGGGCAGTCTGTTCTCTGGCTGTATAAGCCTTTGTAGATGGGGTCTTATCAGTTTTTTCTGCTGCTAATATCCCCATCATGGGTGCAGCACATTTTACATTTGGCTCTGAGGCATGATGCAGCTAAAAAGATCCTTCACACAGAAGAGCAATCTATGAGCACAATAAGGATAAAAAACAAAACAACAAAAAGGTACAATATACAGAAGAGTACCCTTCTGTCCATTGGTACACAGAAAAGACAAGAAAGAAGAAAAGAGATTTTTCTATCCAACAACTCCATCTTCATTTGGTTAAGTTTGCTGAATTAAGTTGAGTTACCATAAACAAGCTTCATTTTGGAGGCAAGCATTAATTGCAGATTCAACCTCAGGCATATGATCCGCTTTTTTATTTTCGTCCTTCTCGGCTTCCATATTTAGAATCCTCCAGTCCCAGAATACCAGGTGGAGGGGGTGCAGCAATGTTTCTATTATTTCCGATATGCATTGTTAAGTAAGAAAAATCTAAGTGCTCTTATTTGAGCCTCTTAGGGTATGTTCACACAGAATCCACCTCAATATCCGCCATATTTCAATGGGAGTCAGCAGCAGTTTTTTTTCTCTAGATTTTTTCAGCTAGAGGAAAAAAAAAAATGACATGACCTATCTTTAGGCGAATTCCACCTTGAAAAACCTGCTGAAGTCAATGGTAGGCGGAAAGAATGCAAAACAGTTTGTTGACGCGGTTTTGCAAAACCCGCGTCAAAAGCCACAACGCAGTTTTGTGAAGTAGATTTCCTAGGCTCTTCCCAAAAGGGGTGTAAACTTCATCCTGCAGCCATTTTCTACAGCAATCCAGTACAGGATTCATCTACCATCTCCACATATTTCATGTACAGTTGAAACCAGAAGTTTACATACACTATATAAAAAGACACATATGCATGTTTTTCTCACTATCTGACATGAAATCAGAATAAACCTTTCCCGCTTTAGGTCAATTAGGATTACCAAAATTATTTATATTTGCCAAATGCCAGAATAATGAGAGAGACAGAATTGTTAAGGCATTATTACTACTTTCTGCAAAGTCAAAAGTTTACATCCATTTCATTAGTATTTGGTACCATTGCCCTTAAACTGTATGACTTGGGTCAAATGTTTTGGATATCCTTCCACTAGCTTCTCACAATAGTTGGTAGGAATTTGGGCCCATTCCTCCTGACAGAACTGGTGTAACTGAGCCATATTTGTAGGCTGCCTTGCTCGCACCTGCCTTTTCAGCTTTGCCCATAAATTTTCAATAGGATTGAGATCAGGGCTTTGTGATAGCCACTCCAAAACATTGACTTTGCTATCCTTAAGCCACTTTGTAACCAGTTCGGCAGTATGCTTCGGGTCATTGTCCATTTGGAAGACCCATTTGCGCTCAAGCTTTAACTTCCTGGCTGATGTCTTGAGATGTTGCTTCAGTATTGCCACATAATGTTCTTTACTCATGATGACATCTATTTTGTGAAGTGCACCAGTCCCTCCTGCAGCAAAACAACCCCACAACATGATTCTGCCACCCCTGTGTTTCACAGCTGGGATGGGATCACATGACCGCTGAGTCAGAGGGGAGCCGCAAGATGGCGGCGCCCATAGCGCTGTATACACAGAGATCGGGAAGCCAGGGAAGTTACAGCTGGCTACCTGTTTCAGTAGCTGTACGATTTCGTGCAACTAATGAGTCCTTCTTGGATGTACCGATACGTCCTAGCAGAACTAGACAACCACCTTCTGGACGTAAAAACTCAATGGGCGATCCAGAAGTGGTTAAAGGCATGGATTTTAAAAAGGGGGAGTGGCCTAAATAATCACTATTAATCATAATTAACTGTGATTTTGATTTAGGTCATAATCGCTCAGACCTAGCCCCATAACAACACTATATACCAAATTATAAGCAATTATGGTGGTTTTTAAGGTTGAACAATGAACAAGAATCAAGGGTTATACCTGAAGAGTGAGACAAGGGGTTTTGGATGCTTTCTTTGATGTTGTACAATTAATTTAGTTTCTGACTGATAGATATGTGAGACGCAAAAATTATAAAAACCAAATTAACCTATTCCTCAAGTAAAGGATGGGTAATTACGGGCAGCATTAAACTGAGTGCTATTTCGGTGTACCTTAAAATCCTAGTTATGGATATAGATTATACAGAGAGATTATCATTTGTCAAATACAATATAAAATATATTTGGTTTTATATACTTTATTAGTAGATATTAAAGAAGCAACACAATTTCGAATCATACATAACTACAACCATAAAGCATTGAAGAGGACCTTTCGCAACCTCCATTTCTTTGTATTCTTTAATAGGTGATGTTCCACTGAATGAAATTTTTTTTTTCTCCAGCCCCCACCACTTTCAAGCAATGCAGTTTTAGTGCTTGATATGCTAATTAGTCTCTCTATCAAATGGGTGGTCTTGGACCAGAGCAGAAAAGAAAATGTAATTCTGAGCTCTCTGACACTGTACAATCAGAGGCATATAAAGGATAAGAGATAACTTTAAGTCAAGCTCCCTTGCCTGCTGAGATAACCCACTTGACAGTAGAGAGACAAATTCTGATACTAGGCACTACAATGAACATTTACTTTTTTACTCAACAAAATTAAGCTAAACCTTCACTATGGTCAAAGATTTCACAGTTGGATACAAATAAATCTGCAAGCATGTGTTTTGGTGTTTCTGATCCTCTCACTTTTAGCATGTAGCATGCATTCTCTACTTTGGACAAACTCTGCTTTAGTGCAAATAGTTTTCGAGAAATTTCATATGGTCCAGAATTTCCAATATATGCAAATCCATCAAAAATTTCACGCAAGAACTGAGTCAGCTGAAAGGGAGTATCAATGTCTCCATTCCCAACACTACCTATACACAAACGCATAAGCTCTCCAGTAAGGTCAGCTACACCAAGTAAGTAATCCACAGGAGTTATCTGAAAACTGAAGTCTTCTGGATAAAGTTGATCTCCATCAGTTAAACCAATGTTGTGCTAAGGAAAAATAAAAGATTATAATAAATGTTATAATTTAGCATATATAAAACAAAGTTTTCAGATAAATTCAGTTTACTTTGTACTTTACACTGATCAGCCATACAATTAAAGAGGACCTTTCACCACCTCCACCAATTCAAGTACTTAGCACCTGTTAATAGGTGCTGCTCCACTTTCTTCTTTTTGGTGTCTGATGTACTATTTAAGCTCTGTAATGTCAGAAGAACAGGGTCAGGCAGGTAGGTGTAGGTGAATCAGAGCTCCAATCAGAAGCAGCCAGTGTCAAAGCTCTGGATCACACCCCTTGTCTGTTCCTGCCTGCCTGACACTGCCCTCCTGACAGTACAGAGCCTAAATAGGATATTAGACACCAAAACTAACAGCAATGATTGCTTGGGAATGGTGAAACTAGAGAAAAAAAATCCCACTGTGGCAGAATCAGTGGAGCAGATAAATAATTGATACAAAGAGCAGGACCTGTTGGAGATGGTGAAAGGTCCTGTTTAAAACCACTGGTCTGATATTGTGTAGTACTTAGCTACACAGAAATCTGAATGTACTCTGTGTCATTCACCACTATTAACTTTTCAACAATTTGTGCTACAGTAACTCTTCTGTAGGATCAGATCAGATGGGCTAGCTTTTGCTACCACTGTTCAGCAAAGAGAATAGGGTGCCTATGAAGCAGTCACTGATTCACTGGATGTCATCTCTTGGACCTCTTCTGGTAGCTTCTAATTAATTTGTATCAGGAACAAGACCTTCCATTTTGAAGGTGCTCTGACTGAATTATCTAGCAATCATAATTTGGACCTTCTGAAAGTTACTCAGATCCTTAATCTCACAATTTTTCCTGCTTTCTATATATCAAACATCAAGAACTGACTGATTAAATTTCTGTCTAATATATCCCACCCTTTGATAAGTACCTACCATTGCAGTGAGGTACTAAGAGTTGTTCACTTGTCCTGTCAAAAGTTTTAACCTTATGGGAAAACAGTGTATATTTGTATAGACTATGCTGAAATACACATACTGTATGCGTCACCTAAATAATAAAATGTAAAAAAGTATATAAATGATCCCATATTCTTATTTTATGAAAGAAAACCCAGCATTTACTACCATAGGTACCATGAAATTTTGCAAATAAGAGCAACATTTCTATATGAAAAAATACATATATGTTTGTGTCTAGAAGTCTAACCCAATGAGTAGTTAGATGCACAACAGCTAAAAATAAAAAAGTTCATATATGCCACTTTATCTTCACAAAATCATCAAAACTGAAGAGAACAAAACATGTGAGCCAGATGCCAAAGATAAAAATATGAATTTAAATGAAAAGACAGATTTTACTTTAACATCTTAAAAGGCCAAACCAATTTTTGTTTTTGCGTATCTGTTTTTATCTCCCCACCTTGCAAGAAGCATAAGAGTCACATGATGGCTTATTCTACTTTGCAATGTCACCAATATCAATATCCTCTACAATTTACTGGGAAACTGGAAAAAATTTAAAATGAGGTGGAATTGGAAAAAAATGCACTTGCGTCAACTTCTTATGGGTTTCATTTTATAGCATTCATTATGTAATAAAAATTATTCTGTATTCTGTGGGTCAGTATGATCATGGCGATACCAAATTTATATAGTATTTTTAATGTTTTAATACCTTTTTTAATACCCTGTGGTTATACAGTGGCTTGCAAAAGTATTCATACCCCTTGAACTTTCATATTTTGTCACTTTACAACCACAAACTTAAATGTATTTTATTGAGATTTTTTGTGATAGACCAACACAAAGTAGCACATAATTGTGAAGTGGAACGAAAATGATACATGGTTTTCAAAATTTTAATCAAATAAAAATCTGAAAAGTATCACATGTAAAAGTATTCAGCCACCTGTACTTTGATACCCTTAAATAAAATCCAGTGCAATCAATTGCCTTCAGAAGTTACTTAGTTTATTGAGTCCAGCTGTGTGTAATTTAGTCTCAGTATAAAATGCACCTGTTTTGTGAAGACCTCAGTGATTTGTTAGGGAACACAAGTGAACAAACATCATCATGAAGACCAAGGAACTCACCAGACAGGTCAGAGATAAATTTGTGGAGAAGTTTAAAGCAAGGTTAGGTTATAAAAACATTCCCTAAGCTGTAAGCATCCCAAGGAGCACTGTTCAATCCATCATCCAAAAATGGAAAAAGTATTCTACAACTGCAAACCAACCAAGACATGGCCGTAGACCTAAACTAACAGATCGAAGCAGCCAAGAGGCCTATGGTCACTCTGGAGGAGCTACAGAAATACACAGCTCAGGTGGGAGAATCTGTCCACAGGACAACTATAAGTCGTGCGCTTCACAAATCTGGTCTTTATTGAAGAGTGGCAAGAAGAAAACCATTGTTGAAAGAAAGACATAAGAAGTGCTGTTTGCAGTTTGCCACAAGCCATATAGGGGACACAGGAAACGTGGAAGAAGGTGCTCTGGTCAGATGAGACCAAAGTTGCACTTTTTGGCCTAAATGCAAAGCGCTGTGTGTGGCGGAAAAGTAACCCATCACCCTGAACACACCATCGTCATTGTGAAACATGGTCCAGTCAAAGTCCAGACCTAAATCCCATTGAGCATCTGTGGCAAGACATGAAAATTGCTGTTCACAGACGCTCTACATCCAATCTTGCTGAGCTTAAGCTATTTTGCAAAGAATAGTGAGAAAAATCTCAGTCTCTAGATGCGCAAAGCTGGTAGCGACATACCCCAAAAGACTTGTAGCTGCAATTGTAGCAAAAGGTGGCTCTGCAAAAGTACTGATATAGGGAGCTGAATACTTTTGCACGTCACACTTTTCAGATTTTTATTTGATTCAAATTTTGAAAACCATGTATCATTTTCGTTCCACTTTACAATTATCTGCTACTTTGTGTTGGTCTATCACTTAAAATCTCAATAACATACATTTACGTTTATGATTGTAAGGTGAAAAAGTGCGAAAAAGTTCAAGGGGTATGAATACTTTTGCAATGCACTGTAGGTCTAAACTTAGCAAAGGTTCTGTTTGGGGTCTGTATTAAATTTGCTATCTTGTATGCAGTCTGAATTTATTTAGGGGCAGGTATGTGTTGGTTTAGGAGTCTGGTTTGGGACCAAAGATTGACCCCTTGCTGCCACAGCAAGTTTTAAACTTCCTGACGCAGAGGCGTTTTTCAGTTGTGTCATTTTATGTGGTTGTGTCATTTTGTGTGGTAATAACTTCATAACGCTTTAACTTACCGAAGTGATTTTGTGCAACAAAATCCAACATCAATTTCAGGAACCATGTTGCATTTGCAGTACCAATGAGGTTTCAGAAGAGTGGAAACCCCCATAAAGTAACCCCATTTTGGAATGTAGACCCCTCAAAGAATTTATCCAGAGATATATTGAGTATTTTGACCCCACAAGCATTTCACAGAATTTATTAATATTGAGTAGTGTAAATGAAAAATTATTTTAATTTTTTTTCAAATAAAATGTCACTTTTGCCCATCATATTTTTTTTTCAAATAAAATGTCACTTTTGCCCCTCATTTTCACAAAGGGTTAAAAGGAGAAATAACACCAGTCTGTCACGCAATCTCACGAGTTTTAAAATACCCCATATGTGAGCTTCTGTCATGCTTTTTTACATTACATTCGTCTGCATCAGTCACTCTATCGCCTTTAAAGTCCATTGATCCTATGGTGGATGAGAACAACGGACATTAATAATCGTGAAATACCCTTAATCTACCAGTATGTGAAAGTTAGAGACAACTGGGTGATATTTGTCCTAATTATTAAGATGTACAATAATTTTCAAGTGATCATGGTAAACTATGCAAATAACCATATTCAAACCGTATATACAACATTACAGGAATTAAAAATACTTACAGCATGATCAGCTTTAAATATTAATTCATTGTTAATATCTGAAAGCTTTATAAGTGTTCTTTTGATAATAAAATGTTGAAATGTGACAGCTTCAACATATTCCTGAATTCCTAAGTAAAACATGGAAATAATTCATTATTCACCGAGTATATAATTAGTCATACATAAATCATATACAAACCTTTAAATTTTAAAGAAAATCAGCAGCTGAGATTGTCATTTAAATTATTGACAAAGATTGAGGACACTGAGTCTCCTTTAACCACTACACATCAGCAGTATTCTCGCAGTGTAATTTGTTATTTTTCCAGTTTAGATGCATCCATATATTTTGAACCCTTTCAACATAGGCACTTGTGTCACATGAAGCCCATTGTGACAACTACTGTAGTTCAATGCTTGAGTTCCTGTCTCTTGTGACTGACATCTTGTTAACTACAAGATTAAATAAACATCTCTAAAATCCTTCCTAGGAGATCAGACACCTCCCCTCCATGCCAAATTTCTCCCTCAATGTTCATTTTTATATTCCAATTTTGGAGGTGTGGCACCACAAAACAACATTGCTGCCATTGTTTTCTATTTTATTTATTTTTTACAGTATTCATCATAATGTATGAATAATACATTAATTTTATAAGTACAGGTCTTTATACACACGTGGACAAAATTGTTGGTATCCCTCGTTTAATGAAAAAAAACCCACAATGGTCACAGAAATAACTTGAATCTGATAAAACTGGAATTTGCCAAACTACATGTTGACAAGCCACAAAGCTTCTGGGAGAATGTCCTATGGACAGATGAGACAAAAATCGAAATTTTTGGCAAGGCACATCAGCTCTATGTTCACAGACGGAAAAACACTGTCCCTACTGTGAAACATGGAGGAGGCTCTGTTATGTTCTGGGGCTGCTTTGCTGCATCTGGCACAGGGCGTCTTGAATCTGTGCAGGGTACAATGAAAGACTATCAAGGGATTCTAGAGAGAAAGCTTGGTCTCAGTCGCAGATCATGGGTCTTGCAACAGGATAATGACCCTAAACACACAGCTAAAAACACCCAAGAATGGCTAAGAGGAAAACATTGGACTATTCTGAAGTGGCCTTCTATGAGCCCTGACCTAAATCCTATTGAGCATCATTGGAAGGAGCTGAAACATGCCATCTGGAAAAGGCACCCTTCAAACCCGAGACAACTGGAGCAGTTTGCTCATGAGGAGTGGGCCAAAATACCTGTTGAGAGGTGCAGAAGTCTCATTGACAGTTACAAGAATCGTTTGATTGCAGTGATTGCCTCAAAAGGTTGTGCAACAAAATATTAAGTTAAGAGTACCATCATTTCTGTCCAGGCCCGTTTCATGAGTTTTCTTTTTTTTAAAATTCTGTTGAAGCATTGTTGAAAAGCAATTTGTTAATTTTCATAGAATTTTTATATATTATTACTTTTGTCAGATTCAAGTTTTGTGTAGTTATTTCTGTGACCATTGTGGGTTTTTCTTTCATTAAATGAGGGGTACCAACAATTTTGTCCACGTGTGTAAATGCAGCAAGGTTAAATACATACAGGCTTAATTTATTTTCAGCATAAAAATGGGATGACGCTAAGCTGTGAGGAACGCCCCCTCAGTACAGCACTATGGATGAACGAGAAGTGTCAGGGAGGGCATTCCTCTGACAGTACAGCACTATAGACGAGAACAGAGAGAGGGGGCGTTCCTTACTGCCCGGCAATGACGCTGAGCTGTGAGGAACGCCCCCTCAGTACAAGTCTATGAACGAAGAGAAGTGTCAGGGAGAGCATTCCTCGCAGCGCAGCTAGACTGTCAGGAACGCCCTTCAGTAAACCATGTAACTTACACCGCCGATATCTCCCGCCAGCCCCGGGCCTCCCGGCGCCCCGCGCGCTGAACGCATTCAGCGCGCTGTCGGCTTACAGCGGCCGCGCTATGTGGCATGAAAGGTCCTCTTTAAAAAACGGACACTAAAAAAAACGGACACATTAACATTCTGTTGAAGCATTGTTGAAAAGCAATTTGTTCATTTTCATAGAAGAATTTTTATATATTATTACTTTTGTCAGATTCAAGTTATTTCTGTGACCATTGTGGGTTTTTCTTTCATTAAATGAGGGGTACCAACAATTTTGTCCACGTGTGTAAATGCAGCAAGGTTAAATACATACAGGCTTAATTTATTTTCAGCATAAAAATGGGATGACGCTAAGCTGTGAGGAACGCCCCCTCAGTACAGCACTATGGATGAACGAGAAGTGTCAGGGAGGGCATTCCTCTGACAGTACAGCACTATAGACGAGAACAGAGAGAGGGGGCGTTCCTTACTGCCCGGCAATGACGCTGAGCTGTGAGGAACGCCCCCTCAGTACAAGTCTATGAACGAAGAGAAGTGTCAGGGAGAGCGTTCCTCGCAGCGCAGCTAGACTGTCAGGAACGCCCTTCAGTAAACCATGTAACTTACACCGCCGATATCTCCAGCCCTCGGGGCACATACCAGGAAAGCCGGCAGCGCGCTCACATTGCCCAGATGTCAGCGCGCTGTCGGCTTTCTCCTCCCTCCGGGGGGGCCAGCGGTATGCTGGCATGAAAGGTCCTCTTTAAAAAACGGACACTAAAAAAAACAACGGACACATTAACATTCTGTTGAAGCATTGTTGAAAAGCAATTTGTTCATTTTCATAGAATTTTTATATATTATTACTTTTGTCAGATTCAAGTTATTTCTGTGACCATTGTGGGTTTTTCTTTCATTAAATGAGGGGTACCAACAATTTTGTCCACGTGTGTAAATGCAGCAAGGTTAAATACACACAGGCTTAATTTATTTTCAGCATAAAAATGGAATTTTGTATTTTTAACATTTTAAAATTGTTTAAACATATTATTAATCTTTTTTTTCAGTCCCAGTAGTATACTAGATTATGCCATCTTTGGATCACATTTACAATACACTGCAATACTAATGTATTGCAGTGGTGTATGGCTGTTGGCATAACGCTGATAGTCAGCCTATTAGGTCCTGCCTCTAGAAGTACAGTGATTGTAGACCCAGGGGCCTAGCTGCCATGACAATGCATCTGTAGTCCACAATAACAGTGAGGGTAGACAATGAGGGGGAAAAAAACCCCAAAAAACTGTGTGGAACCAGATATTATAGTTGCTTCAAATAGATCAGTTATTTGTGCTTTTTTTTTCCTATAAATTACAGTGATTGTAGACCCAGGCTGCCATGGCAATGTATATGCAGCCCACAATCACAGCGCAGGGGGTGGTGGGGGATGTATGGGAATGAGGGGAAATAAACTGCCAGGAACCCAATAGTTGCTATTGACCATAGTTGTTGGTCTGTGGTTTTTTTTTTCATTAAAACTTAATAGCAATGTATAGTAATACACTTACCAAATGTAAAAGCTCGGTGATACTGATACATATCTTCATTTATTAACTCTTTTGCTAGGTGTTTTATTTTCCCCCGAATATCATCTAATTTCTTCTTAGCTTCTTTTAGCACTTCATCTTTATTGGGTGTACTGCAATTAAGAGTAAAAGGTTTACACAAACTTAAAAGAGATTTGACTTTTAAAGGCGCTCATACACTGTCAGGTTTTAACCAGGTTTTGTTCAAGTTCATAATAAAACCAGGAGAGGCTAAAAACATCTTTAGGCTAAGGGGGCGTTCACACTACCGTTGGTGACCGTCAGTAGTGTCCGTTGCTATTGTGCGTTACAAGATTTTAGCATTGGACACTAGCTGAACCGTCAGAAATCCGTTAAAAATTCCATTCATTTCAATGGGTTTTTATATTGTGTCCGTTAGTGTCCGTTTACACCAAATCCGTCAGAAGTCCGTTTTTTTTCGGGACAGAAAATCCTACTTGCAGGATTTTTTTGTCCATTAGAAATAACGGATTCCTAACGGACAGCAAGTGTCCGTTATTTTTTAAACATTGAAGTCTATGGGTAACGGACTTATAACGGACAGTAACTGATAGCCATCAGTTACTGTCCGTTATTTTATGTCCGTTTATTTTCCCTGCGCATGCTCAGAAAGGAGAAACAAACCAAAAGAAAAAAAAACTACAGTGTTAAAGAGAACCTTTAGTGTCCTCAGGCACATGCGGTTTTACATACCGCTAGAAAGCCGACAGTGCGCTGAATTCAGCGCACTGCCGGCTTTCCGGTATGTGCCCCGGGGCTGGAGATATCGGCGGTGTAAGTTACATGGTTTACTGTTAGAAGGGCGTTCCTGACAGTCTAGCTGCGCTGCGAGGAACGCCCTCCCTGACACTTCTCTTCGTTCATAGACTTGTACTGAGGGGGCGTTCCTCACAGTAAGGAACGCCCCCTCTGACAGGTCAGCACTATAGACGAGTACAGAGAGAGGGGGCGTTCCTTACAGCCCAGCGATGACGCTAAGCTGTGAGGAACGCCCCCTCAGTACAGCGCTATGGATGAAAGAGAAGTGTCAGGGAGGGCATTCCTCTGACAGTACAGCACTATAGACGAGAACAGAGAGAGGGGGCGTTCCTTACTGCCCGGCAATGACGCTGAGCTGTGAGGAACGCCTCCTCAGTACAAGTCTATGAACGAAGAGAAGTGTCAGGGAGGGCGTTCCTCGCAGCGCAGCTAGACTGTCAGGAACGCCCTTCAGTAAACCATGTAACTTACACCGCCGATATCTCCAGCCCCGGGGCACATACCAGGAAAGCCGGCAGCGCACTGTCGGCTTTCTAGCGGTATGTGGCATGAAAGGTCCTCTTTAAAAAACGGACACTAAAAAAAACGAACACATTAACATCAGTTAGTGTCCGTTATGATAGGTGTCCATTTTTTTTTTTAACGGACACCTTCATTACGGACTCCAACAGTAGTGTGAACCCTACCTAAGGCTGCACATAACGGGCCGCAGCAAAAAAAGTGCTGTGGGAGAAACCGTGGTGCTAAGGTATTGCGGTTTTTCCCACAGAGCTTTTCACAGAAAGTCTGCAGAGGTTTCCTGACTTTCTGCTTCCATTATACCTATAGGGAAACCGGCGGCGTTTCCATAGGTATAACTGACATGGTGAGATTTCCAAGACCAAAACTGTTTTGTAAATCGCAGCATACCCGCTGCACGTATTTTTCTGCAATGTATGTATGGGATTTGCTTAATTTGCAGGGACTGTAAAATGCTGCGGTTTACACCATGTGGGGCCCTGGCCTTATACTACCTTTGGGTATGCAGGGTTGATCTGGACAATGCCATATATGGGAAACAAAAACTGAAGGCATGTATACCAACTGGTCAATAACAGAATTTTAACCATATAAGGACAGCTAGGAAATATAGACCAATCAGTAACAGAAGTTACCCTGTCATATTACATCAATAAGAAATTTCGATTTTGTGAAAGAAAACATGTCTAATTACAAAAAGATGCAAGACTCCAGTGTACACCTTTCATCCCCTTGATGACCCCCACCTTCTGCTCAGTGGCAATTATGTCCAAACTGCATTCTATTTTCTTTTAACCCTTTGTGTCATTTATTTCCAATCTGTTTGTATGGTGTACAATGTTTTAAAACACAGGTCACATCTGCGTTTAGTGCTGGATATAAAGATATACATATACAAAAAGGCAAAAAAAAAAAAAAAAAGGCAGCACTCCAGATTTGCAGTGAAAAAAAATCAACGTGGTTTTATCCCAATAGCAATAGCCAATTGCAACAAAACCACTGCATATCTAGAGTGCTGCTTTATTTTTTGCCTTTAAGACTACATTGGATCTTGCGCCGGATCTGGAGGATTTACATCCACTCTTTAAAGAGTTCAACGTGGTGCTGCTTCACTGCATTTTGTTCTATACATATACAAAGTTAGCAGCAGAGTCCAAGTGCTATCCTGCACATCACAAAAGAAACCAAGCCAAAAAATAAAAAAGTCTTAAATTCCACCTGTTCAGAAAAGCCAATAAAAGATCACTCCTGTTCTGCATTAAGTAAGTCCAGTTGCACACGACCGTGTGCTTACCGCCAGCCGTGAATTAAAGGCACGGGCGGCACTCGGGGGACATGCGGATGTCACCTGTGTGCCAGCCGTGCTTCCACGGCCCCTTTCATTAAATGAATAGGAGCCACCGAAGCAGGGCTGCAAAATCATACAGGAATAGGACCTGTTTCATATTATGCGGCCCACACATGTGATCATGTCATTCACGGTCATGTGTACGGGCCCATAGAAATTGATGGGTCAGTGTGCTATTCGAGAAAAACCCGGATAGCACACTGACCATGCACACGGTCATCTGCAAGGGGCTTAAGACTGAGACTGTGTTAGAAAGTAGTATAATGTTGTAACATGTTAGCCATAGAAAGTAGTGGAAGAGAGAAGAAATCAAGCGAGACTTTTTAGAGGCTAACTGAGTATATTTGATAGTAAGCTTTCGAGAGTACTAGCTCTCTTCTTCAGACATAATGTTATACAAGAAACTGAAAATTCACAGTCTTTATACACAAAAGACATGGACCTTCAAAGGATCTTAGAATCCTTAAAAAAAAAAAATGCAATATAAGTAGAGAAGTTATTTACAACAAATTTATTTTTTGACCTGTTGTAAATAACTTCTTTTGTGTAAAAAGTCTGTGAATTTTCAGTTTCTTGTATAACACCATGTCTGAAGAAGAGAGCTAGTACTCTGAAGTTAGTTAGTTAGGTAGGTAGGTAGGGCTAGCAGTCCGCGGGCTAGCTAGGGAAACGGGGGGGGGGGGTTGTGAGGGAAGAAGTGAGAGGGGGGATCTGAGTGAACTGCAATGCATCATGGTAGTTGTAGGCTAAGACAGCAGGAAGCTACCCGTGTAAACAAATGCAGAGGATACCAGGAGCTCCCATAGAAAGCCAGAAATCACTCAAAACACTGCTAAAGGTATTTGGGTGCACTTATTAACCCACTGATAGCAGTAACAGACCTTTTTTTAAAAATAATTTTTTTGCCCGGAAAACCCCTTTAATGGCCTATCCTAATGCCATCAATCTTAGAAACCAGATAGTCCATTTGAAGTAAAATTCCTATACAAGAGATGCAGTTTTTGGTTAAATTACACTTTATAATTAGCACAAAATCATGTCCATTCACTGTATGAATCCCTAAAGGTCTCCCTCCAGACTGTATTTGAGAAGATCTGCCAGACTGGCAATTCCACAAGGGTTCTATTTTCGACCATCAAATCCTATCCTACCCTGAGGGCAGTACACCCCCTAATCACTGCTACATGTCCAAGTGGGAGGAGGCAATAGGTAAACCTATATCCCAGGGGCAGTGGTAGATATTGTGGTCCAGTTCTATGAAATCCTCCTTGTGTGTGACCTTTAAAGAAACCTAATACCAGCTACTGATTCATTGGTATCACACTCCTGCTCTTCTCCACTCCTTAAACCCATCAATATGCTCGGAGTCCTGGCAATGTCACTCTGCGATGGGCACTCTATACCATATATTTTGGGAATGCCCGTTAATCCTGGGCTTCTGGAGGGAGGTCAAGACACTGACAGATGCTTTCTTTATCCAAGTAGTCCCTCTGGACCCACTTACATACCTCTTGAACCTTGCTCTCAGAAACCTACATAAAAAGACGTCCAGGCTGTTCCTCTACCTATGTATAGCATCAAAGATTCTTATTGCTAAACATTGGAGGTCTGTAGCACCCCCCCCCCCTTCTTGAGCCCTGAACTTCTCGAGAGAATGAAAAATGTTAGTCTTGAATTTCTGACTGCAAGCCTCCATAACACTGTGGGCACATTCCAGTCCATCTGGACCCCCTTGGATACATATTGTATCTTAAATGACTTCTGACCATGGGTTCTCCCTTTGTTTTATTTGTTTCTTCAGTTATTTCTTATATAAAATAGTTTAATAAAAATTACAGTTTAACAAAAAAGGGAAAAATTCTAAACATGTTTGTAGCAATAAAGTGGTATACCTGATTACTCTGTGTAAGAGAAAGATTGTTCTCTTGCTTTCAATTGTTATATCTCTGCCAATTTTTACAAGTCGCTCATGCTTATCATGCCTTGCATCCAGTTCACCCTGAAAAGCTGAAAAGAAAATTAATTATTTCAGAAATCAAATAACATAAGCACATAAGTGGAATTTCAAGTCCATTCAAATACAAATTTTCTGGTTTTTGAACATGTTTGTATATATACAAAGAAAATCTTCACTTCTAAATATTATCAGGCCATGTGATACATAAATTAGGAAACAAATATATCATGTGAACCAAAGAAGCAACAAAGTACAATTAGACCACAAAGGGTTACATATGATACAAATATAAATGATTTTGTACAGAATGAATGTCATACCAAACACGAAGATAACACAATAAATGTGAATAATAGTTATACCTATATGCCATAATATATTAAAGGGGTTACCCGGGCATATCAAGTTAACAGGGGTCATCCATTGAAGATAATTGGGAGTCCAACACCCAGGATCCCCACCAATCAGCTGTTTGAAGAAACTGCTGCATACAATTGAGTGTTGTGCAGTACCAGAACTTAATTTCCATGTGTGTTCCCCTGCAGTGTATGCTTCCACCACTGTAAAGTAGTCCCTCAGTGTTCTAGCTCACTCCCTTCTCACTGCTTTCCCCGTTATACTGCACTGCCTAGGACCATCAATCTATAGTAAAACCATGTGATTCAAGATCTATATCTGTGGATATATATCTAGCTATAGAAATTTTCATCTTATAAACATCTTGTGCATAATATCCTGAACATCCAAGAAGGCTGTGCAGCTGCTCCGTAAACGTTTCAGCTGGGGAGGAAAACACCAGGAACATGATTTGCATTGCTCTGCACTTCAGGGAAACTGCTGTGAAACTTGCTTGAAGGCTCTCCTGACACACAGCTTGAAAATTGTGTTTAATTCAATATCGTTCACTTCTTTTGTGCGACAAAAGGCGATTCACGCCATAACTTGGCTTTCAGTCTGCCTCCCATTGTTTTCAATGGGTAATGGGTGTTTTCAGAGGTAATGCCTCTATGAAGATACCATTCAATGCTATCTATAGTACAGTGCAGATATACCGTAAATTAGTCAGAGTTGTAGTATGATAGACAACGTAAATGGTCACTAACTTTTCAGATAACTTTGTCTCAATTTCATATAGCATGTGATTCTGGACAACAATGTAATGTAATTAAAAATGTGTCTGCTTTCTGCCTGAAAAACCTCTCTAAAGTTCTTGTCACTAGGTGTCTCCCTCCAAGCTAATTTACTGTTCACTCTTTTGTTACTAAGTTAGTCTGTCCCTAGATACATTCCATTCTGTCTAGCTTATCTCAGTGAGTGTGGGGGGGGCCGTCTTTTTCTCTTTTCACACAATGAATTGAGGGGGTGATAATGTTCTCAGTCTGCACAGACAAACCTGCAAACTGTTGTTGTGTTGAAAAGACTGAGGATTCTGCAAATCTCACAGCTTACAATGTAAGAAAAGTCATCTCTGTATCGACTTTTGACTGCCTGTGTGATTACAGATGGGATATTATTCTCTGACAGTAAACAGCTTTACGGACAGTGTGCATAGATTTTTTTTTTCTTGTATTTTATCTGCTTGGCAGCAGTCCAGTGTTCCCGGACTTTTGGCCACTTGGGCTTCTTGGATATTATGGTCACTTGGGTTTGTTTGCAATTTTATAGCTATTCCTGGCAGAACATTATCAGTAATGGATAGGGGAGGGTGGCAGAATGCCCCATATTGTACATGCCCACAGCCTGATACAGAAATGCAAATGTGTTTCAGCCATAATCTGATTATTAGCAGCAAAAAAACTGATAAAACATCATGTATGAAGGCTTATACAGTCATGAAAAAGACTGCCCAGCAAGACCCAGAAGATATTTCAACTTTTCATGAAAACTCAGGTACCCTTTAAGGCTGAGTTCACACTTGCATCTGTGTTTGGCTCTCTGTGCGAAATTAGTTTTTGAAACAAAATCCTCAAAAGCTGATTTCAAATGGTTCGTTTTAAAACCCATTAATTTCAATAGGTTGTAAAAACCATCCGCAGGTACGTGTTTCGAGCATTTCCGTCTGCTATGTGCTCTTTTGGGCGGGGAAAAAAGTCAAACTTGCAGGACTTTTTCTCCGTCCAAAAAATAAGGATACCAGATGTACAGCAAACAATCCATTTTTTTTTACATTGAGGTCTATGGAAAGTAGATTAGAAACGGATTACAAACAGATAGAAATCAGTTTGCGTCAGTTTTGCAATCCGTTTTTCCCTCTGCATATCCTCAGAATGAAGAAGGGGGAAGAAGAGAAAAAAACGGATTGGTCAAAATGGACACAAATGGATACAAACTGATATAAGCGGTCAGTTTTTTGAACGGACCAAACCAGTTGCTGTCCATCTGGTATCCTTATTTTTTGAATGGAGAAAAAGTCCTGAAAGTCCAACTTTTTTCTCCACCCAAAAGAGCAGATACGAGATGGAAATTCTCCAAATTCACACCTGCGGATAGTTTTTACAACCCATTGAAAACAATCTCACAGAGGGTTCTACACCATTCTCTATTACTTCATATCTCACAGAAAATAAATGGTTTCAAACGATAAAACTTAACTTTTAATATTTTAAAATAAAAATTGCACAAAGGACGTCCACTAATCTACTAAAAGACAGATCAATGTGGTCTGTGCCTGCCTATTCAAAGTTTATTCAGGATTTAAATGTTAGACAGTATTCACACTCTCCAACTTTCCACTGGACCTAGGGTGTAATAAGATACTTTCACCACCCTTAGACTAAGGTTATAGTATCACAGCTGCATCATACAACAGGTCAGTATTTTGTCAGTTGCTCTTAGTGCTAGGAAAACCCAAACACCTGGTCCCCACACACATAATTTGTAAAGCCTCACTGACTAGACTCCTGCACAGCCATGATGTACCTCCACAACCCTAGTCTGTAGTATGTACATATGCCAGTAATCTAGGTACAGGTCACAGTAACTTCATTTCCTGTCATTAAAATGTTATGAACATAAGGGAAACTATGATATTCTAACCCTTATACTCAATAAACCCTTATATTGCAGCCATTACTGATATCCCCTATGTTGACTCCAGGGATATACAGCTACCATTTCCATTAGTGACTCAAGTTCCACCAACTAATCTCCAGGCTAATCAGACTGCCCCAGTCTCCTGTCAGTCCTTCATGCCCCCAAGTGGTATGGCTTGTGGTCAACTAACTCAAAAATAGAAAATAAACTTGCTCTACGCGTTTCCCCTGTGTTATCTATATCAGGTTCATCAGGAGCCAATGCTAATAAACTTATCAGTTGGTCTAAGCTGCTATAAATATTTATCAAAAATGCAGTTACAACTGCAGTTCCTGGAGCACTGATGGTGTGCTCCAGTGTATAGAGTAGCTACTGCAGTTGTAACTGCATTTTTGATAAATATTTATAGCAGCTTAGACCAACTGATAAGTTTATTAGCATTGGCTCCTGATGAACCTGATATAGATAACACAGGGGAAACGCGTAGAGCAAGTTTATTTTCTATTTTTGAGTTAGTTGACCACAAGCCATACCACTTGGGGGCATGAAGGACTGACAGGAGACTGGGGCAGTCTGATTAGCCTGGAGATTAGTTGGTGGAACTTGAGTCACTAATGGAAATGGTAGCTGTATATCCCTGGAGTCAACATAGGGGATATCAGTAATGGTTGCAATATAAGGGTTTATTGAGTATAAGGGTTAGAATATCATAGTTTCCCTTATGTTCATAACATTTTAATGACAGGAAATGAAGTTACTGTGACCTGTACCTAGATTACTGGCATATGTACATACTACAGACTAGGGTTGTGGAGGTACATCATGGCTGTGCAGGAGTCTAGTCAGTGAGGCTTTACAAATTATGTGTGTGGGGACCAGGTGTTTGGGTTTTCCTAGCACTAAGAGCAACTGACAAAATACTGACCTGTTGTATGATGCAGCCGTGATACTATAACCTTAGTCTAAGGGTGGTGAAAGTATCTTATTACACCCTAGGTCCAGTGGAAAGTTGGAGAGTGTGAATACTGTCTAACATTTAAATCCTGAATAAACTTTGAATAGGCAGGCACAGACCACATTGATCTGTCTTTTAGTAGATTAGTGGATGTCCTTTGTGCAATTTTTATTTTAAAATATTAAAAGTTAAGTTTTATCGTTTGAAACCATTTATTTTCTGTGCCATTGAAAACAATGCATTTTAAAAAGAACTGTTCGAAATCAGCTTTTGAGGATTTTGAGACAGTTTCAAAAACTGATTTCGCGCGAAGAGCCAAACGCAAACGTGAACCCAGCCTAATCCGTTTAAAAAAGACAGATTTGGGTATCTGCTGTGTAACCGCTTGGAATCCTTTTTGTACCAAACCGTTTTTTTTTTGTTTTTGTTTTTTTTAAACAGTTTGCAAGCAGACGGATACCAAACGCAAGTGTGAACCTAGCGTAATACTACATAGCTTTAAGGACCAAACTGGTGGTCATCTTAACTAGTCACAGGACTTCCAATTCTCTAAGACTTTGGGTCTGGAACTAGTCTCCCATGATTGTAATTCCTTTAACCCCTTAGGAACACCAGCCCAAAAGTACCTTAAGGACCAGGCCTCATTTTTCAAATCTGACATGTGTCACTTTATATGTTAATAACTTTGAGAAGCTTTAAGTTGTCAAAGTGATTCTGAGAATGTTTTTTGTGACACATTGTACTTTGTGTAAATGGTAAATTTTGGTCGATATGATTTGTCTTTCATTACGAAAAAAAATAAGAAATTTGGAAAAAAAAATGCAGTTTCCAAACTTTGAAATTGCATGCCTTTAATATAGAAAGCCATACTGCCCAAATTACTTCATAAATATATTTTACAATATCTCTGCTTTATGTTGCAATCAAACTTTAATCCCCCTTTCATTTTGTTTAGATATTTTAAGGCTTACAAGTCAAGCAGTAATTTTCCAAATTTTCAAGAATATTTTCAAAACACATTTTTCAAGGGAGTCGTTTACGTTCTGAAGGGGTCTTGAAAGGCCTCTCTAATAGAAATCCCCATAAATCACCTCATTCTCAAAACTGCACTCCTGAAAGAATTCAAAACAGCATTTAGGCAGTTTCTTAACCCTGTCAGCATTTCACAGCAAGTAAAAAAAATGGAGGTCAAATTTACACTTCTTAATTTCTGTTACTAATATATTAATTTAGCCCTAGAATTTACACATTCATAAGGGGATAAAGGAGAAAATGCATTTCCACAATCTGCTATTCAATTTCTTCCGAGAATGAACTTATCCCACATGTGGATGAAGAAGCGCTATTGGGATTTTGGGGAGGCAGATTTTGCTGGAATTTGTTTCAGGCACCATGTTGCATTTGCGGTGCCCCTGAAGTGCCTGAACATTTTGAAAAATAGACCTCTCAAGGAATTTATCAAGGAGTATAGTGACTCTACAGGTGTTTCACTGATTTTTTTTTTTTACCACCGAGACGTGAAAATGAAAAATTACTTTTTGTTACAATAAAATGTTGGGAAAATGGAAAGCGACATTTTTTTTCTATAAAATGTTGCTTTAACCCCATTTTTTGCATTTCCACAAGGAGTTAAAAGAACAAAAAATGCACCCCTCAATTTGTTAAGCATTTTCCGTCAACTACAGAAATACCCCATACCCCACGCTGTAGGGTTCAGAACGGAAGGAGCGCTATTGGGCGCTATTTGACCCTATAGACGCTTCACAGAATTTTTAACCATTGGGATGTGAAAATGAAAAATTCCTTTTTTTCTAATAAAATTTCACTTTAGCCAAAATTTTTAATCTTCACAATGTGTTAAAGGAGATGAAACATCTATTTGTTAAGCAATTTCTCCTGACTAAAGAAATGTGCCACATGTGGACGTAAACTGCTATATAGCACAACATTACGGAATAATAGAGGTTAAAAGGTAAGTCTGTGCACAGTACATGATGGTATAAGGATGTGATATACCAGGGCAATTAAGTTATAAAATTAATAATCCATGGAAGTGTCGTACAGTCTGAAGCTCCCCTTCATGCATAGGGCAGGTGTCACACTGATAAGTGGTGTCTTTCCTTATCCCCCTTTTGAAACACACTCTGCACCCTTTTTTGGGTCTTCCCTTTCTTTGCAGTTTGTGGGATTTCACTGGGGAAAGTGTTGCCCTGGTATAAAACGGGCACCTTCAGTTCCAAAAGTACTGGGCCCTGCCCTTTCTGGTCAGAAATACCAGAGTCTTCATAACTTCCTCCTGAAACTCAAGGAAAGTTCCAGTCCTGCCTACAGAACAGAGGCACCTTAAGATTAGGATGCTGGAGTAGAAGTTATCCACATATAGGTGATAACCCTGGTCCAGCAGTGGTTGCAGCAAATCCCAGACTATTATCCCAATAACTCCTAGGATTGGGAGGCAATTTGAAGGTTCAATTCTTGTGTCCCTAAACTTGTGGGTGCACCCTGAGTTGCTCTCACACAGTTTATACATCTTAATGCCATACCGTTCCCTCTTACTGGTCAGGTATTGGTGGAATTTTAGCCTCCCTTTGAAACTGATCAGAGACTCATCTATTGCAATGTTCTGATCAGGGATATACGATGCAGCAAAATTTGTCGTTAAGTGGTTAATGACTGGCCTGACTCTGAATAGGCAGTCGAAGTTTTGGGCATCTCGGGTCGGGCACTGTGCATTGTCATTATAGACTAGAAAATTTCAGTATCATTTCAAAAGGTGTCCTGCTCATGACCATTCGATAGATTGGAGTATTATACAAGATGTCTGTACTCCAATACTGTCAAATTTTTGGTTTCTTCATGCCCATATGCAGAACAAGAACCCAGAATATTTTCAACTCTACTGCATTAACTGGGATCCACCTCTGAGGTATGGCATATGAAGAGGTGGAATTGTTCTATAAATTGTTGGGTATACAAATTTGTTTTCCGGCCAGCATTAAATCTATAAACTCATCAGAGAAAAAGACTTTGAAAAAAGAACTTAAAATTTAACTGTACACATAATAAATATATATATTTAAATAAAAAATGTTCTATGGCAGCATTCAAGATAATAGGGATAAAGCCACTCCCTTAGTTATTATTATTGTTTATTTATATAGCACCATTAAAGGGAATCTGTCAGGTCAATCTGTGACACTAAACAACCCACAGGTCCTTACAGACCTGGGGTTTAGTGTCCCAAATCGCCCTGTTGTAATGCAGGCACATTAAAAATAAAAAACCTTAATACTTACCTATAGAAGGGTCCTATCAACGCTGTTCTGCGAAAACAGTCCGGCTTATTCATGAGCTTCTTCATTGGCACGCCTCCCGGCGCCTGCACTATTCTTCAGTGAAGCCAAAGATGGACACTCCTCTGGCTTCATTGAAGAACTGCGCAGGGAGTACAGCGGCAGGGTGAGTATAAAGCTTTTTTATTTTTAATACGGCCATAGATTGCGTTATAACAGGGTGATTTGGGACACTAAACCCCAGGTCCAAATGGACGTGTGAGTAATTTAGTGGCTCTGCCTGCAAGGGCTTACAATTTATGAGTTGCACGGTAGAACCCCATCTCCCATTAGGGGTTACTTAAAAAGAAGAAAAGCAGTCCAGTCTGCCAGCAACCATATAAAGCAGGAATTTTCTCTATTCAAATAGCATCACACACCACGTATCGACCCACGCAGGGGTCTTTATCAAGTGTGTGTATATATATATATATATATATATATATATATATACATACACACATATATATATATATATATATATACATACACACACACACACACACACGTGGACAAAATTGTTGGTACCCCTCGTTTAATGAACGAAAAACCCACAATGGTCACAGAAATAACTTGAAACTGACAAAAGTAATAATATATAAAAGTTCCATGAAAATGAACAAATGAAAGTCAGACATTGCTTTTCAACTATGCTTCAAGAGAATTTTTTAAAAAAGAAAACTCATGAAACAGGCCTGGACAGAAATGATGATACCCTTAACTTAACGATTCCTGTAACTGTCAATGAGACTTCTGCAACTCTCAACAGGTATTTTGGCCCACTCCTCATGAGTAAATTGCTCCAGTTGTCTCGGGTTTGAAGGGTGCCTTTTCCAGACGGCATGTTTCAGTTCCTTCCAAAGATGCTCAATAGGATTTAGGTCAGGGCTCACAGAAGGCCACTTCAGAATAGTCCAATGTTTTCCTCTTAGCCACTCTTGGGTGTTTTTAGCTGTGTGTTTTGGGTCACTATCCTGTTGCAAGACCCATGACATGCAACTGAGACCAATCTTTCTGACACTGGGCAGCACATTTCTCTCTAGAATCCCTTGATAGTCTTGAGATTTCATTGTACCCTGCACAGATTCAAGACACCCTGTGCCAGATGCAGCAAAGCGGCCCTAGAATAACAGAGTCTCCTCCATGTTTCACAGTAGGGACAGTGTTCTTTTCAAGATATGCTTCATTTTGTGTGAACATAGAGCTGATGTGCCTTGCCAAAAATTTCGATTTTTGTCTCATCTGTCCATAGGACATTCTCCCAGAAGCTTTGTGGCTTGTCAACATGTACAGTAATTTGGCAAATTCCAGTTGTCAGATTAAAGTTATTTCTGTGGCCATTTTGGGTTTTTCTTTCATTAAATGACGGGTACCAACAATTTTGTCTGTGTGTGTGTGAATATATATATATATATATATATATATATATATATATATAATACACACACACACACACACACACACACATACACGGTGGGGAAAAAAAAGTATTTAGTCAGCTACCAATTGTGCAAGTTTTCCCACTTAAAAAGATGAGAGTCATCAAAGGTAGACCTCAACTATGAGAGACAAAATGAGAAAACAAATCCAAAAAAATCACATTGTCTGATTTTTAAAAAATTTATGTACAAATTATGGTGGAAAATAAGTATTCGGTCAATAACAAAAGTTCATCTCAATACTTTGTTATATATCCTTTGTTGGCAATGACAGAGGTCAAATGTTTTCTGTAAGCCTTCACAAGGTTGGCACACACTGTTGCTGGTATGTTGGCCCATTCCTCCATGCAGATCTCCTCTAGAGCAGTGATGTTTTGGGGCTGTCGCTGGGCAACACGGAATTTCAACTCCCTCCAAAGGTTTTCTATGGGGTTGAGATCTGGAGACTGGCTAGGCCACTCCAGGACCTTGAAATGCTTCTTACGAAGCCACTCCTTCATTACCCTGGTGGTGTGCTTGGGATCATTGTCAAGCTGAAAGACCCAGCTACGTTTCATCTTCAATGCCCTTGCTGGTGGAAGGAGGTTTGCACTCAAAATCTCACGATACATGGCCCCATTCATTCTTTCATGTACACGGATCAGTCGTCTTGGTCCCTTTGCAGAGAAGCAGCCCCAAAGCCTGATGTTGCCACCCCCATGCTTCACAGTAGGTATGGTGTTCTTTGGATGCAACTCAGCATTCACTCTCCTCCAAACACGACGAGTTGTGTTTCTACCAAACAGTTCTACTTTGGTTTCATCTGACCATATGACATTCTCCCAATTCTCTTCTGGAACATCCAAATGCTCTCTAGCAAAATTCAGACGGCTACTGGCTTAAGCAGGGGGACACGTCTGGCACTGCAGGATCTGAGTCCCTGGCGGCATAGTGTGTTACTGACGGTAGCCTTTGTTACGTTAGTCCCAGCTTTCTGCAGGTCAATCACTAGGTCCCCCCGTGCAGTTCTGGGATTTTTGCTCACCGTTCTTGTGATCATTTTGACCTCACGGGGTGAGATCTTGCGTGGAGCCCCTGATCGAGGGAGATTATCAGTGGTCTTGTATGTCTTCCATTTTCTAATTATTGCTCCCAAAGTTGATTTCTTTGCACCAAGCTGCTTGCCTATTGCAGATTCAGTCTTTCCAGCCTGGTGCAGGTCTACAATTTTGTTTCTGGTGTCCTTCCACAGCTCTTTGGTCTTCACCATAGTGGAGTTTGGAGTGTGACTGTTTGAGGTTGTGGACAGGTGTCTTTATACTGATAACAATTTCAAACAGGTGCCATTACTACAGGTAATGAGTGGAGGACAGAGGAGCCTCTTAAAATTACAGGTCTGTGAGAGCCAGAAATCTTGCTTGTTTGTAGGTGACCAAATACTTATTTTCCATCATAATTTGCAAATAAATTCTTTAAAAATCAGACAATGTGATTTTCTGGATTTGTTTTCTCATTTTGTCTCTCATAGTTGAGGTCTACCTATGATGTCAATTACAAGCCTCTCTCATCTTTTTAAGTGGGAGAACTTGCACTAAATACTGGATGACTAAATACTTTTTTTCCCCACTTTATATATATCTATGAGTGCAGTGGAGAAAAAAAAAAAAAAAAAAAAAAAAAGATTGTACTTAGTCTAGCTAAAATGTACCTACATAGAGATAGACTTTGTTACTAAGTTAGGCTAAGAGAGGCTTGTGCAGTGATTCTAGCTAAAATTTAAGCTCAGGGCCGACCACAGGCACAAGGAATTAAAAAAAAAAAAAAAAAAAAAAGGGCTGTTAAGGGGTTAAAAATAGGGAAGAGATGGAAGGAGGACGGCAGGCACAAATCAAAGCGGTAACGCACTAGGTAAGTCGCAGTCGCACAGGGAAGCATAGTGACTGCTTTTCTCGCAATCCCAATGGGAGTGACGCGAGCAGACCAGTAACCGTTAGCCCTGCGCGGCTGCAATTGGTCATTTGGCAATTGGCCACTACACGCCCCCCCCCTCATACTCAGTAGTGATTGGTGCTAGGTACAGCACCAATAACTGCCAGTTTCTGTGTAACCTGCCAGCACAGATCATTGGATCTGTGCCAGTAAGCTGCTATTGGTCGACCAGCCAATAGCAGCGATCTGCATTGGGGGGGGGGGGTGTACGTGAGAAGATTGTCTGCTGTCATGGACAGCTGCAATATTCTCAAGATCCCCATGTCACATGATACAGAGACCCCTTAATGCTGGGATGTACTACTGTGTTTCTCCGAAAATAAGACAGGGTCTTATATTATTTTTTCTCTGGGGTAGGTCTTATTTTTCAGGCACTATAGCAATATCAGAATCTTTTCCAATTCACTCCAGATGAATCTGGCAGCATGCAATACATCTAATGCAATGACAAGCCTGGGAGCCTTCAATAGGCTCCAAGCTGTCATGGTAACCGATCGCCGCCCTCCGATGATGTTCAGTAGGGCAGTGATCGTTGAAAAACTGAAGGCCAGGATGAATTTACACAGGCACACAAAGTTTAAGCTGAATATCCCCATGGGAAAAGACTCTCTTGGCCAGAATCAGGGCTGCTTAACCATATGACCAACAGTACACTTGCTCCGGGCCCTATGACAGGGAGGACAGTCCTGCATTTAGAGTGCTGTCCCACTGTTCCGACCCCCCCCCCCCCACACCGATAGTTCACAGCTCCAACTCATCTGCGTCCTCTGGACGCATATGATTGGAGTACAATGGTGATGCAGGGAGCCTTAAGCTCCCTGCATCACCATTCAGACGCTGTCTCTGCTCCCAGTGTACTGCTCGGGAGCAGGAGACGCGATGTAGTGACGTCAATTACATGACTCTCAGAAGCTGTTTTTTGATGATATCAGTGGTGGCAACGTAGAAAGGGGATATCATACTATGGGGGCAACCCGGAAAAGGGACATTATACTGTGGAGGCAAAGTGGAGGGGGACATTATAATATTACATCATTTGGATCCACCGGGGGACCTGAATGATGAAGAGTCAGACCGCTAAAAGAGCAGTTGTGCACTGACACCTACGGATCCCATAGACTATAAATGGCGCAGATGTGAACCTAGCCTTACATGAAAACAATTCACCCCTCTCCATCAGACTGACTCCAGACCCCCAAACCCCCCCTAAAATCACAGTTTTATTACCCTATCTTATTTTACCTTACGAAGTAATTGCCTTTGTGCAGCATCTTGCCAGTGTTGGGCTGAGTTCTCAGTCATTCGTTTGTTTTAAGCCTGAAAAAGCCTCTGTGCTATGTAATTTTTCTGGTTAGCCAATACAGTACCTTTGCCTTTTCGACACAGAAGTATCAACTATTGCATGATTTTTTTCTGGCTAAAATGGTACTACACTATTTTTCCCTATACTACAGATGATGATCCTTTTAAAATACCGGAATTCATCTGAATATTAAGTTACAAAGCTGAAATGCTACTACTTTATTTTTATATAGTCAATTCATAAGTAACATTTATAGATAAAAATATTTCCCTTACTGTACAGTTCAAAACATTAATAGTATATATTATATGACCTTGATAATATAAGTAATTTACAGTAAAGATACTTACATTTAAAAGTTTTGATCACGGGTGAAGAGTCAGTATTATTACTGGTATTCCTCGGAGACTGTTGAAAATCAGGGGCAGAACACTTTAATTCCACAGGTCCTAATTGTGAAAATAAGACTATTCAGGTTATAATTTACATACATTATTTTTAAAGAGGATCTGTCACCACTCCTGACATGTCTGTTTTAGTAGATAGCAAATTTAGCATAATATATATATATATATATAAACTCAAAATCTGTAGTAGCTCGCTCTATACAAATCCACAGTTCTCGCCCGATTTGGGTGAAATTTGGCACGCCCCCTCTCCACCCACAGGAGCAGAATACTGCGCACGTTACATCTCGCTAGTGTCCCTCCGTCATGAGATTGGGGCCCCCGAAGTTAGGCCCTATACATATAATGAGGAAATGTGAAGGTGAAAGTGACAGTGCTGAGGGGAAAACAACAGTTGTGACTGACAGGGACGGATTATAGCGACGTCGGCAAAGAGTCACACCACCACACACACACACACACACACACACACACACAACACAACACAACACAACACAAACATTTCACAAACACCATACAAACATCACACAGACAGCACACATACACCAACCCACAAGTACAACACCACACAAATGCCACAACACACTACACAAACACCAGACCACGCCAGACACACACAACACAAACACCACCCCACAAATACCACAACACCACACACATGAACGCAAGGACCAGACACGCACGCAAACACACTGAGATGGATGCACCCTACGCACACTGACGAACAGAGCACATGCATACTCACACACACCTACCACACGCATGGACACTTGCACTGCGCACGCACAAACACATGGATCACATGCGCACACACACGCATACATACACACGGACCACACACGTGCACACACACACGCACTTTCAAAACACGTCTGGTATCCTTACTGGCTGCTTGCACACTACAGTATTTTTCACAGGCATCCAGGCCATGGATTTGGCGGTTCCATAGACTTCTGTGCACAAAGCTGTGAATTTTGCAAGCTCCATAGAATGTTTATGGAGCTGTAGAACCCACAGCCCGGAAACCCGTGAAAAATACTGTAGTGTGCAAGCAGCCTTACTGAGCAGCAATATTGGTCAGGCAAAAACTGCCTCATAGTAAGATTGTCATTATTGCTTACTATACAGGGAGCTTTCATCACTGAAGCTGCTGAGGTAAAGTGAAAGCTGAGCACTGATTGGTTGCTATGGGCAACTACTCAAGTCTGCCTGTGAGGCGGTTTTCATTACTGAGATGTGAGCTCCTTCAGGTCATAGTAATACTGAGTGAGGGCTGCTCTGTATTTACTACTCATCCTATTACATCTCTTATCAGTGTCAGGTGAAGACTAAAGGGTCATAATACTAAGGACTGTTTTTTAAAATGCCGCCCAAAAAACCACCATCTATTGAGCAAGTTCATCCAAAAGCTAAGAATGCAAAATAGTGTCAATGAGCTGAGACAAGTGAACAACGTGACTCACGGCTTGAAAAGAAACGGATGAGACAGGCTAAATGTAATGCAGCTGAGACATCACAGCAACGGGAATGTCGTCTTCACAAGAAACAGATAAGGCAGGCTGAAGCAAGGAATATGGAAACATCTGAACAAAAGGATGAATGTTCTGAAAACGAGCGCATATAACATATGCAATGTGTGCAAAGATGTAGGCAGGCTGATTTGTGTTTGGAAGCATTTCACTACAACCCAATTCAAGACTATAGGTCACATCAGAAAGTCATAATTGGCAAAATGGACATAATATGCAAACATTGTCAAGCAAAGTTTAACTTGGAATCGCCTGGTATGTGCTGCTCAAATGGCAAAGTCAGTTTGCCACCTTTAGATCTACCTCCTGAACCACTTCTTTCATACAGGTCAGGAACAACTCCCGAGTCAAAGCATTTTCTGCAAAATATTAGGATACAATTCATCTTTCCAGATGACATCCTTTGGTACGACAGCTGGACTCCAGGAAGCAAGATTTATGCCAACTTTTAAAGTCCAGGGACAAATTTATCACAAAATCGGTTCAATGCTTCCTGTAGCAAATGAAGATCCAAAGTTTTTACAAATTTACTTTTTGGGAGACGAACAAATGCAAGCTGATAGACGTTGTGAAGCTATACTTGAGACAAAAAACGAGATTGTGTTGAATTTGCAAAGATTTTTCCATCAGCACAATCAGTTAGTAAACCTTTTCAAAACAGCCTTAGAAAGAATGCCATGTGATGAATATCAAGTTGTAATAAGCGCAGACAAGACACCGTTTGGTGAGCATGAAAGGCGATTTAATTCTCCCACTGTTAACGAAGTAGCTATTGTACTGGTTGGACAGGACTTTGAAAGCCGAGATATAATTATTCAGCGATGAAGCAACAATCTTCAACATATTGCAAAAACACATACAGTACAGACCAAAAGTTTGGACACACCTTCTCATTCCAAGAGTTTTCTGTATTTTCATGACTATAAAAATTGTAGATTCACACTGAAGGCATCAAAACTATGAATTAACACATGTGGAATTATATACTTAACAAAAAAGTGTGAAACAACTGAAAATATGTCTTATATTCTAGGCTCTTCAAAGTAGCCACCTTTTGCTTTGATTACTGCTTTGCACACTCTTGGCATTCTCTTGATGAGCTTCAAGAGGTAGTCACCTGAAATGGTTTTGACTTCACAGGTGTGCCCTGTCAGGTTTAATAAGTGGGATTTCTTGCCTTATAAATGGGGTTGGGACCATCAGTTGTGTTGTTCAGAAGTCAGGTGGATACACAGATGATAGTCCTACTGAATGGAGTGTTAGAATTTGTATTATGGCAAGAAAAAAGCAGCTAAGTAAAGAAAAACGAGTGGCCATCATTACTTTAAGAAATGAAGGTCAGTCAGTCCGAAAAAATTGGGAAAACTTTGAAAGTGTCCCCAAGTGCAGTGGCCAAAACCATCAAGTGCTACAAAGAAACTGGCTCACATGAGGACCGCCCCAGGAAAGGAAGACCAAGAGTCACCTCTGCTGCGGAGGATAAGTTCATCCGAGTCACCAGCCTCAGAAATCGCAGGTTAACAGCAGCTGAGATTAGAGACCAGGTCAATGCCACACAGATTTCTAGCAGCAGACATATCTCTACAACAACTGTTAAGAGGAGACTGTGTGCAGCAGGCCTTCATGGTAAAATAGCTGCTAGGAAACCACTGCTAAGGACAGGCAACAAGCAGAAGAGAATTGTTTGGGCTAAAGAACACAAGGAATGGACATTAGACCTGTGGAAATCTGTGCTTTAGTCTGATGAGTCCAAATTTGAGATCTTTGGTTTCAACCACCGTGTCTTTGTGCGACGCAGAAAAGGTGAACAAATGGACTCTACATGCCTGGTTCCCACCGTGAAGCATGGAGGAGGAGGTGTGATGGTGTGGGGGTGCTTTGCTGGTGACACTGTTGGGGATTTATTCAAAATTGAAGGAATACTGAACCAGCATGGTTACCACAGCATCTTGCAGCGGCATGCTACTCCATCCGGTTTGCGTTTAGTTGGACCATCATTTATTTTTCAACAGGACAATGACCCCAAACACACCTCCAGACTGTGTAAGGGCTATTTGACGAAGAAGGAGAGTGATGGGGTGCTACGCCAGATGATCTGGCCTCCACAGTCACCAGACCTGAACCCAATCGAGATGGTTTGCGGTGAGCTGGACCGCAGTGTGAAGGCAAAAGGGCCAACGAGTGCTAAGCATCTCTGGGAACTCCTTCAAGACTGTTGGAAGACCATTTCAGGTGACTACCTCTTGAAGCTCATCAAGAGAATGCCAAGAGTGTGCAAAGCAGTAATCAAAGCAAAAGGTGGCTACTTTGAAGAACCTAGAATATAAGACATATTTTCAGTTGTTTCACACTTTTTTGTTAAGTATATAATTCCACATGTGTTAATTCATAGTTTTGATGCCTTCAGTGTGAATCTACAATTTTTATAGTCATGAAAATACAGAAAACTCTTGGAATGAGAAGGTGTGTCCAAACTTTTGGTCTGTACTGTAGATCATATGATGCTCTGCAATATCCGATAATATTTTGGAATGGCCAAGATGGCTATCACTTTAATCTAACACAGACTGATCCCAAGACTGCTAGGCCAACCAATAAAAAAATATCAGCTATGGACTTTTATGCCTACCAAATAATGATCAGACATGGGTCTTCTAACCACATTTTACAATGTAGGCAACTTTTTCATCAATTTATAGTTAATATGTATGCCAAGGTGGAAAGTGAGCGTCTTTTGTACATACAATTAAACCAACAAAAACTTAGAGTGGATGAATACATTCATTTAAGGGATGCTGTTACTAATGATGGCAACGTGGCTGACATTGGGCGTATGTTTATTTTACCGGCTGCATTTACTGGAAGTCCCAGACATATGCATGAGTATGCTCAGGACGCCATGACATATGTTCGGATATATGGTCGTCCTGATTTGTTTATTACAGTTACATGTAATCCAACTTGGCCAGAGATAAAGGAAGAGCTTCTGAATGGTAAAGCCCCTCTGATCGACATGATTTTATAGCAAAGGTTTTTAAACAAAAAATGATCAAGCTCATGGACGTAATTACAAAGTGTTACATTTTTGGTGAAAGTCAGTGTTGGATGTATTCAATTGAGTGGCAAAAAAGAGGTCTTCCACATGCTCATTTACTGATATGGCTAAAGGATAAGATATGCCCTGATCAAATTGACAGTGTTATTTCTGCTGAGCTTCCAAATCCAGAAGAGGATCCGGTACTTTTTGAAACTATTTCTAAAAATATGATCCATGGGTCATGTGGGCCACTTAACCCAAGATCGGCATGTATGAAAGAAGGAAAATGTACTAAAAAGTATCCTCGCAACTTGATTGTGGAAACACAAACAGGAGATGATGGTTATCCTCTTTACAGAAGACGGAAACCTGAACAGGGAGGATATACTGCAACAATCAGATTAAAATGGGTTAAACAAAACACAGATCTTGAAATAGATAATTGATGGGTTGTACCTTACTATCCACTGCTTTCAAAAAGGTTTGATGCGCACATTCACGTAGAATATTGTAACTCTGTTAAGTCAATTAAATACATTTGCAGATATGATAACAAGGGCAGTGATATGGCAGTTTTCCAGATAGAGAATCCAAAATGTACATCTAATTATGCTGTATCAGATGGGAAGGTATATAAGTAGTAATGAAGCCATGTGGCAATTACTAAATTTTCCCATCCATGAAAGACATCCGACTGTAGTTCATCTCAGTATCCATCTTGAAAATGGACAACGAGTTTATTTTACTCCCAAGAATGCAGAGGAAAGAGCTGCTCGACCACCCAATACAACATTGACAGCTTTCTTTCTCCTATGTCAAGCAGATCCATTTGCAAGTACTTTCTTATATTCAGATGTTCCAAAATATTATATATGGAATAAATCGAGAAAAGTATTTTGCAAGAGGAAACAAGGTGCAAGGGTCCCAGGATGGGACGGACGTTCCAGTGGTGCTCTTGGACGTGTGTATACAGTGCATCGAAACAACGCAGGGTGTCACTACCTCCGATTACTGCTTCACACTGTACCAAAAGTGCACACTATAAAATTGTGGCGAATTAACTTTCAAAATGCAAAGCCAAAGCCAAAGTACTTACTTCAGATTATAGGCCCAGTGGGGAATATAAACCCTTCAAGCTACTCAACCTTGTAGTGTCATAGCTTGCCAGTTGTAGGGCTGTGCAGATAGGTGCTCCACCCTGAGTGCAGGAGAGCATATGTGTCAGCAGTGGTCCTGTAAATGAACCAGAGCCACTGCTTACCTTGTCTTAAAAGTAAAAAACCCCTCCTCCCGGGCGTGTCCATCAGGGCACCAAAACAAATCACCCATGGACACCTCGGGGGAGAGGCGTGGCTCACCATTCTAATTAAGTAAATGGCAGAACTGCATCCCAAACCCCACCCACACATGGTGTCAATGGAGGGGCATGAACACCCACTCCAATCAAAAAATGGAGGTGTTGGGTTGCTAGTAATGTGCTAATCCATTCTTTACTATGGAATAAGCACTTAAAGAGTAAAATAACAAGCATTACAGCAGGTGGAGGGTCATAATCAGACAACTCCATACTGGCGATACTAAATAAGACAAAACAAAAATATGTGTTTATATATCTAATGTGGAGACGTCATCCACAATCACCAACTTCATAAAATAGCAGGCACTCCCAACCTAAGGTAGCACAGTGGCTCATCGGACAACACCGCAGAACTGCAGCGCCGGAGCCCCCGGTTCAAATCCAACCACAATACTAATAATATATGGGGTAAACACCAAGGGCATTAATATTATAATCTATACCTATTATGCGAAACATGTTCAATGCATATAACTCATCCCACATATCCTTATAGTCCACTTAAAGGGATAGTTAGCCCTAGTGGGTAATTGTAAGTTTAGATATGGTGCTCAGACATAGGAATATATAAAATAATTAGCCACAAACTAACAGAGCAAAGTTAGCATATGGAGCATAGAGAGAGACAAGGATGAATATAAATAAAACATCCAAAATACAGTTGTTCGTTCAGTCCAGATGGATACATAGTCTGGAGTTCAAAGATCCACCTTGTCTCCCTCTGCAAGATCATTCTATCCCAATCGCCACTTCTGAGAGGGGAAGGGACATGGTCAATTCCCATGAACTTAATCATAGTTCTATCTCCCCCATGTATTTCATTCACATGTTGGCTACTGGTGTCTCCCTTTTATGTAGGATATCACCAAGATGATCACCTATTCGTCTACGGAGCTCCCGTTGTGTTTTACCTACATATTCTTTGCCACATGCGCATGTCATCTTATAGATAACACCTGTTGTTCTACAATTGATTAGATGTTTAATTTTAAAGGTTTTTCCCTTTACATTAGAGAAAATTTATTTTCCTGTCTGCAGAAAGGGACAAGCCACACAGCCGCTGCATCTGTAACATCCAGTACTTTTTCTATCCAGCCACATCATAGATTTCTGTTCGATATAGTGGCTGTGGACAATTCTGTCTCTAATGGATCTCCCTCTTTTATAAGTGATAGAGGGCTGAGGACCCACTATTTTTGCCACATCTGGGTCCATAAGAAGAATATTCCAATGTTTAGACAGAGTCTGCCGTATCCGTGTGGCTCCATTGTTGAATGTTGTAATAAGTCTTGTGACCTCTGTATCTTCCTCTGTGGAATTATCCATTGTCAGTAACTCACTCCGATTCCTACCTACGGCATTCTTATATGCCTCTCTTAAGACTGAGTCAGGGTACCCCCGTTCAAGGAATCTCTGTCTTAACTCCCGAGATCTCTTGATAAAATCGTCCATCTTGGAGCAATTTCTCCTCAGTCTCAGATATTGTCCCCTGGGTATTCCTCTCCTGAGTGGGAGTGGGTGGCTACTCTCCCACCTCAGGAGGGAGTTGGTAGCAGTAGGTTTTCTGTATACGTCTGTCATTAACTCACCATTCTCATTTCTGCTAATACAGACATCCAGAAATGGCAGGGTCTTTCTGTCGCATTCAAACGTAAATTTAAGTCCAATACTGTTCACATTGAGTCGTTGTACAAAACTCCTAAACGCATCCTCAGTACCCCTCCAGATAACGAGGATGTCGTCTATATATCTAGCCCACATTTCAATTTTTTCCACATCCTCTGGGCCTTTCTCACCAAAGATCATGGTGGCCTCCCACCAGCCCAGGAGCAAATTAGCATAGGTGGGCGCACATGCGCACCCCATAGCTGTACCCCTGAGCTGGTGGTATATTTTCCCATTGAAGTGGAAAAAGTTTTTTGTAAGTACAAAATTAAGTAGATCAATGATAAAATTACTGTGGGCCGCAAATTGACATCCTCGCATTTGGAGGTAGTACCGTGCCGCTCTCAGACCAAACTCATGCGGTATGGATGAGTAAAGAGCCTCAACATCAATACTACCCAGTAGACAGTTCTCATCCATAATAATACCCTCCACTCTCTTAAGCAGGTCCGTAGTGTCCCTCGTGCAATGCCACCACGAATGGTCTAAGAACTTGGTCAATGTACCTCCCCACTCTCTAACTCACATTGCCAATACCAGACACGATGGGCCTGCCTTTAAGGGTGGCAAGCCCTTTGTGAATTTTTGGAAGACTATATTATGTGGCCATTATGGGGTGTTTAGGGAGTAAATACTCAAATTCAGTCATGTCAATCAATGCCCCTTCTTTAGCTTCCATGAGTAGTTGTCTCAGTTCCACCATATATTCCCTGGTGGGATTACCCAATAGTATTTCATATGTGTTCCAATCAGACAAGAGACCTAGACACATTTTTTTATATTCTGATGCATCCATTATCACCGTGTTTCCCCCTTTATCTGAGGGTTTTATCACAATGCTCTTGTCTTTTTCAAGACCCATCAGTGCATCCATCTCAGATTTAGTAAAATTATGAGGGAAAAAAATCCTTTATCGCGGTGTCCAGATCTCTTGTAACTAAATCTAGAAACACATCCACACATGAAACATCACCCTGTGGGGGCACAGAGGTACTTTTGTTTTTTAAGTTCGTAAATGGACCTTGTCCATTATTCGGCAAACTTTCCTCTAGCCCTTCCAATAATCTCACGTCGGCCAGAAGGTCCTCCGGGATACCCAAATCGAGACAAGCCCTCTGTTGTTGTCTAATAAAATATTTCCACCATTTTATTTTGCAGACAAAAAGGTGGATATCTTTTACTGCCTCAAATAGGTTGAAATCTGAGGTCGGAACGAACGATAGGCCTTTACTTAGAACGCACATCTCTGCTTCATTAAGGACCTTCAAGGATATATTTATTATCTGGTTGTTGGATTTTTGTTTGCTACCTGGTATGTTGATGTTAGGGGTTGTGGGTTGCGACTCCTTAGGCGGTATCCAAGACCTAAAAAATCCCTGTTACCAAAATTACTGGGGCCTCCTCTTCCTCCCCTATCTCGACCCCTTCCATGTGTTCTAGATCTACTGCGATTGCCTCTTTGATTATTTTCAGAATCAGAAGCCTCTGTATCAGTGGAAGAGATACCAGTGTCCACCCCGGGTTTCTCACCAAAGACCACATACACCTTGTTGTCCGTAAAGTCTTGTAGAGCTCTATTAAATTGTTTATGTTTCCGTTCTTTGAGGTGGTACTGGAATCTCTCCAAGTTATTTTGCAATTGGTTCTCCTTTACACTGAATTCAGGTTCCGATTCAAATTTTTTAGTAACCTCAATTTGCTCTTTTAGTGTCGCCTCAAGTGAGGCCAATGTGTTTTTCTCCTCCTCAAGGAGCAATCGCATTAGCTTTAATGAACACTCTGTGGCCTCCTTCTCCCATTTATTCAGAAACCCTGGGTTTCTATTTCTCTGGGCAGGCAGAATGGAGATTCGCAGTCCCCGGGGCACAATACTATGTTTAATATAGTTGTCCAGGGACTGCACTTCCCACCAGGAGGTTATTTGATCTTTATATATCCTCGTTAGCTCCTTAAAAGCCGCATTAAAAGAAGGTGTATATTTCTTTTGAACATAAGTCTTATCAGAGAACACGTCCTTCGCCTCATTCAGCCAGTCTGTTGTATTTAAACCAGTTAATTCGCCACAATTTTATAGTGTGCACTTTTGGTACTATCTGTGTATATGGTGTTGGAAGTTGAATGAACATTTTGATTATGTTTAATATCTTGAATGTCATGGTCAATATTGGCAATCCAGCACCATATAGACTAGAAATTGTACTTATTGCAACATTGAATTTTTGTTAGGTATAGTAAGTGTTCTTTTCTTTTGTGTATTATTTCCAGATCCCCTGAGGATTGCCCCTCCATCTGGTTGGGACATGAAACGCGTTGGAAAATGGATTCAATTTGATAGGGAGATACAGGGAGAGATTTGGGACTGTCCTTGTTAGGACAGGAGTCATTGTGGGACACAGGTGAGAGACAGGGTATAATCACACCAGCCCTTCATCTGTAAGTCCTGTTGAGTCCCCAACGTCTCTCAATAGGTCAGGGTAAGACCGTTCCCCTTTTTTTTATTTAGAGCACGGTTTGTTTTGTGCACATGAACTGGTGATATTCTTTGACCGTCTTAAATATTTATTATTGTGATTTATATTAAAGGTTAAGTTTTAGAGTTTCTTGGATCCTGTGCTTATGATACACTGTCCGTGGGCCAACTTCTTTCACAGATTTGAAAATAGATGATGGAGAGCTGTGTCAAACTTACAGGGAAGCATGCCAAAAGCGTGGTCTGATCGAAGACGATCAACACTGGGACATGACATTGCAGGAAGCATCTGTCACTCGTTTTCCACCTCAACTAAGAGACCTGTTCGCTATAATAATTACAACCTGCGCACCTTCCAATCCCTGCGTGCTTTGGGACAAATACAAAGAATATCTTAGTGAAGATATTCTTAGAGTGCAAAGGAGAGTTATTCCAGACTTAGATTTAAATTTCACTGCTGACATATTCAACAAAGCCCTCTTGATGTTAGAAGAAAGGTGCATCTCTATCAATAGTAAATCTCTAATAAAATTAGCTTTACCAGCACCAAATCAACCAGACTTTGATATTATGAACAGAGATATTCTGCAAGAAAAAGCTATGATTTGGAAAAATGTAAAGAATTTGTCATAATAAATAAGCCTCTTTTGGTTGATGACCAAAGATCGGCCTATATGGCAATTATGGGTCAGATTTCCAGTGGAAACGGGGGACTATTTTTCCTAGATGCACCAGGAGGTACTGGTAAAACATTTTCAATTAATTTGCTGCTTGCAGAAATTCGCTCAAACAATGACATTGCTTTGGCATCATTTGGGATTGTGGCCACTCTTTTAGATGGAGGGCGCACAGCTCATTCCGCACTAGGATTGCCCTTTAATATAGCGCTGTCAGAAACTCCTGCCTGTAACATCACTAAGGGCTCTTGGAAAGCTAAGGTATTACAAACTTGCAAAGTAATTGTTTGGGATAAATGTACCATGGCGCACAAGAAAGCAGTCGAGGCCCTTGATCGCACCTTGAAAGATCTGCGGGGAACCGATTGTTTAATGGGGGGGAATTGTTGTAATTTTTGCAGGTGACTTCTGCCAGACGTTACCTGTTCTTAAGGGAGCAACACCAGTGGATGAGCTGAATGCCTGTCTAAAATCTTATCTGTGGATACATGTTTAGAAGCAAACTCTTACTACTAATATGCGGGTTCATTTGATGGGAAATACAAATGCAGACAAATTTACACACCAGCTACTATGCCTTGGAAATGACAGGTTCCCTACTGATTCCACTACTGGCCTCATTTCCTTTTCGGAACATTTTTGTGAAATTACATCTTCGGTAACGGAACTTATTGACCAAGTTTTCCCTGACATTTGGAACAATTTTAACAACCATCAGTGGCTTTGTGAACGTGCAACCCTAGCGCCTAAAAATGATAGTGTAAGCTCCATAAATCTACTAATTCAGGGAAGGCTGCCTGGTCTAGTAACCACATACATGTCCATTAATTCAGTCTTTGTAAATGGAATAGGATGCAAAAAGAATGATCCAAAAAATAGAGGAATAAATCCTGCGCTTTCCAAGTGTTTAAATCTTCTTTCTTTTATTAGCTCAACACACAACGCGTTTCAGAGATATAATCTCCTTTTTCAAGTGTAAATGAGACCAACATGTACATGACATATAACATTACAGCAATAAATGGGCTTCTAGTGTGCTGGCCACACCCTTATTTTAATAATTTGGGCATTTTAGAGCAAGTGTTTATGTTTATTATTGTTTATTTATTTTTATATGTGATGTGTGTTTTTACTTTTATTTATACATATAGGAATTTACATGCTATTAACACCCAGCACCTCTCAGATACTCTACAGTCCTCTCTGTCCCCCATCTCTTCACTCTCCTGTCCCAATCTGGCCACCAGTCACTATAATGAAAGCCTTAAGAGTGCATTGGATGAGGCGGCTTCCCCCTCCACTCGAAAGGTTAGACGCAGGAGGCAGCAACCCTGGCACACGCCACAAACACGTTCTCTTCAGCGGTGCTCTAGGTGTGCTGAACATCTGTGGAGAAAATCACATACACCTGCAGACTTCCTCCACTTTAAATTTATGCTTAAAACCTATAGTTCTGCCCTTCACCGTGCCAAACAAGCCTATTTCACCACTCTCATCTCTTCTCTCTCCTGTAACCCTAAAAGGTTATTTGAAACTTTTCATTCCTTACTTACCCCTAAGGTGCAGATGCCATTCACAGACCTTAGCGCAGATGACCTGGCCTCTTATTTCCATGATAAAATTGATAAGATCCGTCAGGAAATAACTGCCGAATCCTCAGGTGGCACTTACCCCCTCACCAGCCACACTTCAGACTGTTCATTCTCATCTTTTGAACCTGTTACAGAGGAGGAAGTATCTCAGCTACTATCCTCTTCTCGCCCTACGACCTGCAGTCGCCTGCCATCACGACTTACCTTACTAAAATATTTAACCTCTCTCTCTTCTGGAATTTTCCCATCCTCTTTCAAACATGCTGTCATAACCCCACTACTGAAGAAATCCTCCCTTGACCCGTCCTGTGCTGCTAACTATCGACCTGTCTCTAACCTTACTTTTATCTCCAAGATCTTGGAACGCTTGGTCTATTCTCGTTTAATCCGCTATCTTTCTGCTAACTCTCTTCTTGACCCCTTACAATCTGGCTTCCGCACTCTGCACTCTACTGAAACGGCCCTCACAAAAGTCTCCAATGATCTCCTGACGGCTAAATCCAAAGGTGACTTCTCTCTTCTTATTCTTCTAGATCTCTCAGCAGCATTTGACACTGTTGATCATCAACTCCTCCTCACTATGCTCTGCTCTGTCGGCATCACAGACACTCCTCTCTCCTGGTTCTCCTCTTATCTCTCTGACCGCACTTTCTGTGTATCATTTGCGGGCTCTGTTTCTTCCCCTTGCCGTTGGGGTTCCTCAGGGCTCGGTTCTAGATCCCCTGCTCTTATCCCTCTACCCAGCACCCATTGGACAAACCATCACTAGATTTGGCTTCCGATACCATCTTTATGACACCCAATTATATACGTCATCCAGTGACATCACCCCTGCACTAATACAGAACACCAGTGACTGCCTCTCTGCTGTCTCAAATATCATGTCTTCGCTCTATCTGAAACTGAATCTCTCAAAGACTGAACTACTGCTGTTTCCACCATCTAATAGATCTGTCCCTGATATCTCCATTGCAGTCTCTGGCCTTACCATAACTCCCAGGCAGTATGCCCACTGCCTCGGGGTTTTGCTTGACTCTGACCTTTCCTTCACCCCCCATATCCAATCACTCGCACGCTCTTGTCATCTCCACCTCAAAAACATCTCCAGAATCCACCCTTTCCTTACCACAGATACACTAAAGAAACTTATTGTTGCCCTGATTCACTCTCGCCTTGACTACTGTAACTCCTTACTAATCGGTCTTCCCCTTACTAAACTCCCCCCTCTACAATCTATTCTGAATGCGGCGGCCAGGCTCATCTATCAGTCTAGACGCTACAGCGATGCCTCTGGTCTGTGCCGGTCACTACATTGGCTGCCTATTCAATACAGAATACAATATAAACTTATCACCCTCATTCACAAGGCTCTCCATAATGCTGCACCTCCCTACATTTCCTCCATCATCTCTATTGCCCAACCAGTACTCTCCATTCACTCAATGACCTAAGACTAACATCCTCTATTCTCAGAACCTCCCACGCTCGTATACAAGACTTCTCCCGAGTTGCACCACTTCTCTGGAATGCTCTATCCCAGACTATCAGATTAACCCCCAATTTCCACAGCTTCAAGCGTAAACTAAAGACAACTCCTAATGTAAACCCTTCCGTAGTTAGAATCCCTAAAAAGTACCCGCCTCTGTTTATGCTTCAACATTACCTCACAGGATATGATGCCATATCAGACTACCTTTATATGTCCAGGCACCATCTGCATGTTAAAGGACACGACTGGTGACGGCTCATACAGCTTTATATATGTGTAATGACAGCAACCTCTATCACAAAATTGTCTGACCATTGTATAAGCAATGCTACGTCTGTTGCCGCCCTTGCTACCTCTTGTGTCACCCCCTCTACCTCATAGATTGTAAGCTCTTGCAAGCTCCGGCTGTCTGTTCATGGCATCATGGGTAGTGTAGTTCAGGTTTGTTGAGTAGTCAAGGCGGTAACATGAGTCTCAGCCCATCTTTACGCCGCGAATCGCGATACTTCCTATAACCACTACACGACTCTTCCCTTCCTGTCAAACTCAAACTCAAACAAACTCAGTCCCAGTGTGTGAATTGACTATTTCTTTATAATGTATCTTTTTTGTCAGTACTTGAACCCTACAAGTTGTACAGTGCTGCAGAATATGTTGGCGCTATATAAATAAAATGTATTATTGTTATTATTTTATTTTCAGCCCCCCTAGGATCATATTATACTGCAATACTAATGTACTGCAGTGTATAGTAAAATCCATTGCTTTCTATTACACGCTGCCTGTGGCAGCGTGTAATAGAACTAATGTACTAACAAGCCTGGGAGCCTTCAATAGGCTCCCAGCTGTCATGGCAACCGATTGCCATCCTCCGTGACGTAAAAGATACCCATGGTGCCTGCGCACTTTAGATGTCGTTAGTCATGTTTAACTGCGACATCTAAAGTGTTAACAGACCGCAGCTCTAAGTGGCGAGATGGCTGTATTATACAGCTGGAATCCGCCGTGTATGGAGAGGGCTCAGTTACAGCCCCTTATGACCAATGTCGTTAAGGGGTTTAGCTCTCAAATGGCTTTGTCAAAATAAAAATAAAAAAGTTATGTGGTTTGGAAGGCTGGGAGTCAAAAACAAAAATCGAAAAATACATCTGGAAGGAATGGGGTTAAGTGTAATGCTGGAAAGCATTTATCTGCAGACTGCAAGCTTGACAGGATTTTGTATTTTTGTGTCAATAGCGCAAACTTCCATTTCTATAGTTCTACTAGTCTGGTTACTATGGCCTATTATTCCACTGGTAATGGCAGACCCTGACAGGAAGGCTGTAGTAAATTTAACAAATGCTTTGACCTACCTTTCTTGTTCATTTTCGTTATGACCACAGCTTCCCAACTACTCTGTTCAATCCGTACGGTCGTGTAATGCCGCAAGCCGAAGAACGGCTACAATATGCGTGTAGAATACCTATACCTGTACAATGACTAAATGACCTAAAAAAAAAAAACTTTTTTTTTTTTTTTTTTTTTTACAGTTTAAACGAAAGACTTCATATCTGTTATGGTTTCCACTACGCAATTGTTTAGCATGCAGACACAATCCACAGCTGGCTTCCGGCTGTCTGTTCATGGCATCATGGGTAGTGTAGTTCAGGTTTGTTGAGTAGTCAAGGCGGTAACATGAGTCTCAGCCCATCTTTACGCCGCGAATCGCGATACTTCCTATAACCACTACACGACTCTTCCCTTCCTGTCTTTACACACTTCCGCAGCCGGAAGTGTGTGATCTTCGCACGTGTGTCCAGCAGGCATGGCCACCTTTCGATGGTCTTGACAGGCAACTTCTGGTAGTTACTAGGTAAGGAGTGCTCGTATTGTAGAATGCATGTCACCTATGTTTACACACATACATGTCTCTACGTAACGGAGGAGCCAGCACAGGACGGGAAGTTGTCTTTGGGATTAACACAAAAACTCAGTTTGCTCTGTTCACACAAAGTTTTCTGAAATGAACGATCCAAATGTGATGGCTTTTGTTATTCAATTCGTTATAAAGTCAATGGGAAATTGAATTCAGGGAAAGTCCTTGTCGGCTTTTTCTGTGATCTGTTTATTTATCACATTACTAGTATAGTCTCTATGGAGCTGGGCGATTATCCAAAAATTGAAAATCTCATCTGTGGGTTGTCTGTGTGGTTTTTTTTTAAAATAAAGTTTATGGGCAATTTTCAATTTTCATACCGATTTTCTTGTTTTGGTATAAAAAGAAAATTGACATCTACATTAGAATCTCAATGCCCAATAGCGTTTTCAGCAGGGAATTGCTCTGGATCTGTAAGATGCATCATGGAGATCTTGGTATTATTTTAAAGAGGAGAATTAAATGGATCCTGAGAGAATTAAAAAAAAAAAAAAAAAAAATAATACTCACCTCTCCTCTCCCCTGCTATCTGGCTGTCCTCTGTGGATGGTGATCGGTGGAGGCTGCCACAGGTCCCTCTCTGGTCAAATCGGAGTATCAGCTGTTCCATATAGTTGATACTCCGATCTCCCTGTTCTGGGGCACTGTCACTTATGACAATAAGCCCCGGGATCAGTACTTGCGCATAGCTGCACTGTGAATGGTGAATCTGTACAGACCCACCGATCACCGCGATTGCTGGAGAGGGGAGGCTTCTAGTGGTCCCTCTTCGGTCACAGGGGAGTCTCAGCTGCCGGCAACAGCTGAGCTCCCAATACCCAGCCATACACCCTGCTAAATAAAAGCCCCGGGAGCTGGGACGTAACTGTACGTCCTGGTGCGCTAATGAAGCTCTCCAGGACGTACAGTTATGTCGTGGTGCGCCTTGGGGTTAAAATGCTCCTAAGCTTGTCATCGGAATATTACTATTGCGGATGGTCTATGGGGGGGGGGGGGAGACTAAAACGTTTAAAAAAATATAACCCCCCCCCAAAAAAAAAATAAAAAATTAAAGTCACCCCCCCCCCTTTTCCCTAAATGTAGAACAAAGATAAATAAACAAAGACAAACACATAATTTATACATCCCAGTGTCTGAAAGCGTCTGGTCTACAAACTTATAAAAAAAACCCAGTTTTTTCGCTATTTCGCTTCTGATAAAAATTTTAATAAAAAGTGATCAAAACAATAGAGATTTCCCAAAACTGTAGAACTAAAAAGTGCACCTAGCTCCACAAAAAAAGATGCCCTATGCATCCTCGTACACAGAAATATAAAAAAAAAAAAAATAGTGTCAGAATATGGTGACTTTTCAAGAAAAAAAATTTTTTTGCATAGTTTTACATATTTGTTAAGGGGTTAAAATGTGAATAAAACTTATCTGCAAATAGTCCAAAACATAGAAAACAGGTGACATGTTATTTTGGCTGCAAAGTGAACGCTGTAAAATCAAAGCTCAAGAAATTCGCACAAATGCGTTTTTTTCTCCAATTCCACCCCATTCTGAATTTTTTTTCCTGCTTCACAGTACATTGTACAGAATAATAAATGATACCATTATGAAGAGCAATTTGTCCCGCAAACATTAAGCCCTCATATGGCTCTGTGAACGGAAAAATAAAAAAAAGCTATGGGGTTTGGAAGCTCGGGGAGTCAAAAACTAAAAATGCCACCAACAGGAAGGGGTTAATTCAAACTGTGGGATCTGGTCACAGACTTCCATTAACTGACAAAGCTCCGTGATGTACTATACGTCATGGTTCAGCAAGAGTTAAATGTGTAGAAAAAAAAAATAAAAAATTACTGTTTGAAATAGGTTGATTCTTTAGGGGGTCAAAAGGGATCTGTCATCAGATTTCAAATTACAAGCTGCATATGTTAACTAGTTCATGCCCCATGACGTGCTATTACTTGTTCCTGCGAGCTGACATAATAGTACGTCATGAAGCTGGATCCTTCAGAAGAAGAGGTCTGCTTTGACCCGCTGTCTCTTGGGAGGCGTTGTAGAGCATTCAGAGCAGAGCGCACCATGCACTGCACAGAAATGGACTGCCCTTGTGATGTTTTGATCACCTTTCTAGCACTGTAAACCGTTTTGAGGGATCGACACTGCTTGGGCTATGGTCAAAGAGAATGGATCAGCTACAGGATGTCTGTAGTGGACCCAGCCTATTTGAAATTATGAGTTAGGATAGATTGATATTTTTTGTTTTTTTGGTTCTTAACTTTTCTTTCTATTACAGGAGGCTGAAAAAATGGCTGGAATTTACTCTGGTATTCACTTGCAGCTGAAAAACCCAAAAATTGCTTGGGATCATAAGCTAAAGCTAGCTCACTTTGCTTGGATTTCTCATCAGTGTTTTATTCCAAACAAGGAGCAGGTAATTGTGGATACCTTTGCTTTATAGTTTTGTGTCTCCTGAAATATTTTAAATGTCACTTTTTTTTATGACTGTGATGTTTTAGCAAAAGCCTTCAGTGGGAATGTCTGTAAAGGGTTGGAAGTGCTCTTATAGCAGTAGCTGAATGAGAACCACTGTCAGATCTCAAATACCAGTCACCAGGAGACTAGGAAATTGGTGTCTGATGATCCAAATGTATAAAATTGGATGTTGTATGTGCCTCACTTCCCCTTCCCTCTTGTTATCCCACTATTCTGTGTCTGACTAAGGTTAAACTGCAACAAAACAAGCAGCTTTTCCTCAACAGTGTTTTCCGGGACTTATAAATTGATGATCTATCTGAATATATTATTGGTGTGGGCATAAGACTCAGGGCCTCCACAGATCAGCCAGTAGAGGAGTCCTCAACATTCAAGTTCAGCCCTCACTTAAAATGGTTTTCCAGGCAAAAATGGACCAATAAATTATTTTTTAAATCAGATGGGGGCTGTAAAAAAAAAAAAAAATACTCCCTTTTCCCTGGTGCTCCGGTGCCTCCCAGCATGGTCCGGGCCTTCCAGTCCATTGTTATCCTCCGATGGAAGTCCCCGCCACACATGACTGCTGAGACCAGTCAGCGGCCCCAGCGAAGGGCTCATGATATCACTACCTGTGACAACATAACTGAGAATGCTGATTGGCCTCAGCGGTCACGTGACAAATTTTTTCTATTTCAGTGCCCAACATGTTATGTTGGACAGTGAAAAATCATTACTCTGGTTATTATGCTCTAATTTTTGGATATGCCCCACATGCATCCCTAATCGTTTGTCTGGAAATACAACAGGGCTCAGAAGCGAAAAAACGCCATGTGTATTTGAGGCCTAAGGCTTAATTCACATCTGTGTCTGAGTCTCTGTCATAATTTCTGCCTGAAATTGGCGGATGAAAAAGTCTTGCACGGATGACTTTTTCTTCTGCCAGTTTCAGTTTTAATGCGTTCCATCAGGCTCAGTGTGGAACCACTATTACAGCAGTCCACCTGTCCGTTGTTTTGGTCCTCCGGTGGACCAGAACCACAGATAGGCTCACATTAGTGTGAGCCTAGCGTAACTTGGTCATTTACACTGCATTGGCAGTCATATGAAGAGGAATTGCAGTAAAATTTAAAAATTTACCCCATTATACAAACTACATGCCTTAACCCCTTAAGGACCCAGCCCAAAAGTGCGTTAAGGACCAGACCTCGTTTTTCAAAACTGTGAAATGCTCTGCTTTTCAGACAGATAGTCCTACCACCCAAATACATTAAAACATGTTATCTACCATATCTCTGCTATATATCGGCATCATCTTTTAATCATCCTGTAATTTATTTTGGATGTTAGAAGGCTTACAAGTGTAACAGCGATTTTGCATATTTACAAGAAAATTTCCCAAACTAATTTTTTAGCGACCACTTCAGTTCTGAAGAGGATTATAAAGGCCTATATATTAGAAACCCTCATAAATCGCCCCATTTTCAAAACTGCACCCCTGAAATAATTCAAAATAGCATTTGGGAAGTTTGTTAATCCTTTAAGCATTTCACTGGAATTAAAACAATATGGAGGTGAAATTTAGACATTGAATTTTTTTCCACTAATTCCTTAATTTAGCCCTAAAATTAACACATTCACAAAGGGTTAAAGGAGAAAATGCATCTCACAGTTTGTTATGCAATTTCTCCCGAGCACGGAAATACCCGACGTGGGTGTAAACCGATGTTTGGGCGAATGGCAGCGTACGGAAGGGAAGGAGCGACACTGGGCATCTGAAAAGCAGATTTTGCTGGAATAGTTTTCAGGTGCCATGTCTCATTTGCAGAGCCCCTAGAGTACCAATACAAAGGAAACCCCCAAAAAGTTACCCCATTTTGGAAACTACACCCCTCACAGAACATATCAAGGGGTATAGTGAGCATTTTGACCTTACAGACGTTTCACAGATTTTACTAACACTGGGATGTATAAATGAAAAATTACTAAAATGTCACTTTATCCCCAAAGTTTTCATTTTCACAAGGGGTTAAAGGAGAAAAAGCTCCCCACAGTTTGTTAAACAATTGCTCCTAAACACGGCAATACCCCATATATGGTCGTAATCTGCTGTATGGGTACATGGCGGGGCTCAGAACGGAAAGAGCGCTATTTGTCTTTTGGAGGGCAGATTTTGCTGGAATAGTTTTCAGGTACCATGTCGCATTTGCAGAGCCCTCAAAGTACCAATACAGTGGAAACCCCCCCCTAAAAGCGACCCCATTTTGGAAACTACACCCTCACAGAACATATCAAGGGATATATTGAGCATTTTGATGCTACAGTTGATTCACAGATTTTATTAACATTGGGACATTAAAATGAAAAATTACTTTTTTTCCAATAAACCGTCAATTTAGCCCAAAATTTTTCATTTTCACAAGAGAACCAAGGAGAAAAAGCACCCCAAAGTTCATTACACAATTACTCCTGAACACAAAAATGCCCCATATGTGGTTGTAATCTGCTGCATGGGTACATGGCAGGGCTAAAAATGGAAAGAGCGCTATTTAGCTTTTGGAGGGCAGATTTTGCTGGAATAGTTTTCAGGTGCCATGTTGCATTTGCAGAGCCCCCAAAGTACCAATACAGTGGAAACCCCCTAAAAGTGACCCCATTTTGGAAACTACACCCCTCATAGAATTTATCTAGGTGAATAATGAGCATTTTGACCTCAAAGCTGTTTCACAGATTTTATTGACTTCGGTGTGAAAAAGAAAAATTACTTTTTTCCAATAAACCGTCCATTTAGCGACATATTTTTAATTTTTGCAAGTGGTTAAAGAAGAAAAAACACCCCACAGTTTGTTACACAATTTCTTCTGAACACAGTAATGCCCCATATGTGATTATAATCTGCTGTTTGGGTACATGGTGGGGCTCAGAATGGAAAGAGCGCTTTTTGGCTTTTGGAGAGCAGATGTGGCTGGAATAGTTTTTGAGTGCCATGTCGCATTTGCAGAGCCCCTAAAGTACCAATACAATGGAAACCTCTCAAAAGTGACCCCATTTTACAAACTACACCATTCAAGGAATGTATCAAGGGGTATTATCATTTTGAGCCTAAAAATGCTTCCCAAAAATTAATGTACAAAGTGAAAATTAAAGTTTTTAAAGAAATATCCAATTTCAGTGCCTAATACGTTGCGGCCACTTTTTGGCATCAGACATACACTCCTAAAACTATTAAGTGGGCTATCCCGGGGACAAAAAAATTAAATATGTGGGTGTAAACTGCTGCTTGGGCACACAGCAGGGCTCAGAAGGGAAGGAGCACTGTGTTTTTTTAGCTTTTGGAGTATAGATTTAGAGGGTTCTTTCACCATGTAATTTTTGCAGAACCCTGGAGGTGCCAGTAAATTGGAATTCCCCAAGACGTGACCCCCATTTTGTAGGGGCAATTTTAGGGTCTCTGCAAATGTGACACGGAGTCCAAAAAACAACAATCTAAATAGGCGCTCCAAAAGCACATAGCGCTCCTTCACATCTGCACCCTGCTGTGTGCCCAAATGGCAGTTTATGCCCACATGTATGACACTGGTGTACCCAGGATAACGTACTTTATGTCATATATGGTTATTAACTACTGTTTGGGCACAGAAGGGAAAGAGCGCTATTTTGGTTTTTGGAGCACAGTTTGCTTTTTGGACACCATGCCACTTTTGCAGAGCCCATAAATTGCCAGTTAAGTGGAATCTGCAGACATGTCACCCCATTTTGGAACCTATACCCTTCAAGGGATTTATCAAGTGGGGTAGCGAGCATTATTAACCCTTAAGTGTTGCATTCTTTTAATTTTCAGAAATGAATGCGCAGCTGATAATGAAAAGTTAAAAATGAAATTTTTCCATAGATACTCCATTTCAGTGCCCAATATGTTGTGCCCAGCTTATGTCTGCAGAGACACACACTCCAAAAACTGTTGAGCGGGGATCCCGGGCACAACAGCTTTTGGAGCGTTCATCTCTGATACAAGCCGGGCACAACATATTACGCACTGAAATGGCGTATTCCTGGAAAAATTGACATTTTCACCTTTCATCATCAGCTGTGTATTCATTTATGGATAATAAATTATAGCAACACTTGGGGGTTAAAAATGCTCACTGTACCCCTGGATAAATGGGGTGACATGTCAGGGGATTCCACTGTACTGGCATTTCAGCTCTACAAAAGTGTCATTGTGCCCAAAAACCAAATAGCGCTCCTTACCTTCTGTGCCCGGCTGTGTCCAAACAGCAGTTTATACCCACATATGACATTAACCCCTTAACGACCTTGGACGTACTATTACGTCCTGGGCGCTAGGTACTTCGCGCACCAGGATGTAATACTACGCCCGAGGCCGGCCGCCCGCTCACTATCTGAGCGGGCGGTATCGGAACCGGGTGTTAGCTGTATCTGACAGCTAACACCCTGCTCCATAACCCCCGGTCGGCCATAACTTCCGATCTGCGGTTTTAACCCCTTGGATGCCGCGGTCAAACATGACCGCGGCATCCAAGGGGTTCCGCCGTCTTGCCGACCCCCCCCGCCACCCCCCGCGGCGAGATCGGGGGGTGCCGATATCTCTAATTTGCAGCCCGGGGTCTGCCAAGTGACCCCAGGCTGCCTGGAGCCTCCAGTACCTGGTTGATCCTGCCGAGACCTCAGGAAGTCAGCGCTGTGTTTCCATAGCGCTGACTTCCTGTATAGGCTGCAAGACACGTGTATGCTCGTGTCTTGCAGTCTATAGTACTGAGCCAGAGATCAAAGCATCTCTGGCTCAGGTGTCCTAATGGGACACAAGAAAAAGTAAAAAAAAGTGGAAAAAAAAAATAATAAAGTATGTGAAAAAAATTAATAAAAGAATAAAGCCCCAAAAATTCCCTTTTCCTATATAAAATGAATTATATAAAAAATAAACCTAAAAATTAATAAAAACAATACATATTTGGTATCGTTGCGTCCGTAACAACCTGTACAATAAAACTGAAACCATATTTAATGTACACGATGAAAGTCGGGGAAAAAAAATGGAAAAAACCCGCCAAAAGTAACTATTTTTCGCCATCTCACCTTACAAAATATGCCATAAAATGTGATCAAAAAGTCTTATGTACCCCAAAACAGTACCAATAAAAAGCATAGGTTGTACAGCAAAAAATAAGCCCTAAACCAACTCTCTAAACTGAAAAATAAAAATGCTACGCATCTTAGAAGATGGCGATGCAAAAAAATTAATTTATGTCCCCAAATGGGTTTTTGTTCTGCAAAATTGGTATTGCATAAAAAAACAGTATAAATGAGGTATCTCCGTAATCGTACCAACCCGCAGAATAAAGATAACATGTTACTTATGCTCTACGCTGCATGGTGAAAAATTTAAAAGATAAAACGCAGTGCCAGAATTGATGGGGTTGTTTTTTAATCCACCAAGAAAGAGTTAATAAAATTTATTTAATAAGTTGTAAGCACCTAAAAATGATGTCATTAAAAAATACATCTCACCCTGAAAACAACAAGCCCTCATATGGCTACATCACCAGAGAAATAAAGAAAATATAACTCGTACAATGTGAAGACAAAAACCCCAAAAATCGCCAAATCATTAGAGCATAACTGGCTGCGGCAGGAAGGGAATGTATAAGCTGTGCGAGCGTATATTAGGGTACACCCCAGATTTAGAGCTTACGAGGGATAATAAACCAGAAGTGACCCCCCAATAATAGGAACTACTGGGGAAATAGTAGGGGATTTAGTGTACCCAATGTACTACGCACAGATTACATATTCACTTTTCCCCATCCGCTGTGCAGTCACGTCTGGGATACTAATGCTCGCTACACCCCTTGATAAATTCTTTGAGGGGTGCAGTTTTCAAAATGGGGTCATTCCCTAGGGGATTCCACTTTACAGGTACTTTAGAGGCTCTGCAAACATGACATGGCATCCAGATCCCAAACATCTGAATCTGCGCTCCAAAAGCCATATAGCGCTCCTTCCCTTCTGTGCCCTACTGTGTGCCCAAACCGCAGTTTATACCCACATGTATGACACTGGTGTACCCAGGATAAGGTACTTAATGTGATATATGGGTATAAACTCCTGTTTGGGCACAGCCGGGCACAGAAGGGAAGGAGCGCTATTTGGTTTTTGGACGCCATTGCACTTTTGCAGAGCTGAAATGCCAGTACAGTGGAATCCCCTGACATATCACCCCATTTTGGAAACTGCACCCCTGAAGGAATTTATCCAGGGGTACAGTGAGCATTTTTAACCCTCAAGTGTTGCTATAATTTATTATCCGTAAATGAATAGGCAGCTGATTATGAAAGGTGAAAATGACAATTATTCCAGGAATACGACATTTCTGTGCGTAATATGTTGTGCCCGGCTTGTATCAGAGATGAACGCTCCAAAAGCTGTTGTGCCCGGGATCCCCGATCACCAGTTTTTGGAGTGTGTGTCTGTGCAGACATAAGCTGGGCACAACATATCGGGCACTGAAATGGCGTATCTATAGCAAAATTTCATTTTTAACTTTTCATTATCAACTGCGCATTCATTTTTGGAAATTAAAAGAATGCAACACTTAAGGGTTAATAATGCTCGCTACCCCACTTGATAAATCCCTTGAAGGGTATAGTTTCCAAAATGGGGTGACATGTCTGCGGATTCCACTTTACTGACAATTCATGGTCTCTGCAAAAGTGGCATGGTGTCCAAAAAGCAAACTGTGCTCTAAAAACCAAAATAGCGCTCTTTCCCTTCTGTGCCTGGCTGTGCCCAAACAGCAGTTTATACCCACATATGGCATTGTTAAGTACGTTATCCTGGGTACACCAGTGTCATACGTGTGGGCATAAACTGTCATTTGAGCACACAGCAGGGCGCAAATGTGAAGGAGCGCTATGTGCTTTTGGAGCGCATATTTAGATTGTTGTGTTTTTTGGACGCCATGGCACATTTGCAGAGACCCTAAAATTGCCCCTACAAAATGGGGGTCACTTCTTGGGGAATTCCAATTTACTGGCACCTCCAGGGCTCTGCAAAAATATCATGGCGACCAGAAAGTCCCTCTAAATCTGTACTCCAAAAGCTAAAAAAAACCACAGTGCTCCTTCCCTTCTGAGCCCTGCTGCGTGCCCAAGCAGCATTTTATACCCACATATATAATTTTTTTGTCCCTGGGATAGCCCACTTAATAGTTTTAGGAGTGCATGTCTCTGATGCCACAAAGTGGCCGCAACGTATTAGGCACTGAAATTGGATATTTCTTTAAAAACTTTAATTTTCACTTTGTACATTAATTTTTGGGAAGCATTTTTAGGCTCTAAATGATAATACCCCTTGATACATTCCTTGAGGGGTGTAGTTTCTAAAATGGGGTCACTTTTGAGTGGTTTCCATTATATTGGTACTTTAGGGGTTCTGCAAATGCGACATGGCATCCAAAAACTATTCCAGCAAAATCTGCCCTCCAAAAGCTAAATAGCGCTCTTTCCATTTTTAGCCCTGCCATTTACCCATGCAGCAGATTACAACCACATATGGGGCATTTCTGTGTTCAGGAGAAATTGTGTAACGAACTTTGGGGTGCTTTTTCTCCTTTGTCCTCTTGTGAAAATGAAAAATTTGGGGCTAAATTGACGGTTTATTGGAAAAAAAGTAATTTTTCATTTTAATGTCCCAATGTTAAAATCTGTGAAACAGCTGTGAGGTCAAAATGTTCACCATACCCCTAGATAAATTCTATAAGGGGTGTAGTTTCCAAAATGGGGTCACTTTTTGGGGGTTTGTATTATATTGGTACTTTAGGGGCTCTGCAAATGCGACATGGCATCCGAAAACTATTCCAGCAAAATCTGCCCTCCAAAAGCTAAATAGCGCTCTTTCCATTTTGAGCCCTGCCATGTACCCATACAGCAGATTACAACCACATATGGGGCATTTCTGTGTTCAGGAGAAATTGTGTAACGAACTTTGGGGTGCTTTTTCTCCTTTTGTCCTCTTGTGAAAATGAAAAATTTGGGCCTAAATTGGAAAAAAAGTAATTTTTCATTTTAATGTCCCAATGTTAATAAAATCTGTGAAACAGCTGTAGGGTCAAAATGCTCATTATGTCCCTTGATATGTTCTGTGAGGGGTGTAGTTTCCAAAATGGGGTCACTTTTAGGGGGTTTCCACTGTATTGGTACTTTGGGGGCTCTGCAAATGCGACATGGTACCTGAAAACTATTCCAGCAAAATCTGCTCTCCAAAAGGTAAATGGCGCTCTTTCCATTCTGAGCCCTGCCATGTACCCATACAGCAGATTACGACCACATATGGGGTATTGCTGTGTTTAGGAGCAATTATTTTGCAAACTGTGGGGTGCTTTTTCTCCTTTAACCCCTTGTGAAAATGAAAACTTTGGGGATAAAGTGACATTTTAGTAATGTTTCATTTATACATCCCAGTGTTAGCAAAATCTGTGAAACGACTGTAAGGTCAAAATGCTCACTATACCCCTATATGAATTCTGTGAGGGGTGTAGTTTGCAAAATGGGGTCACTTTTTGGGGTTTTCCTTTGTATTGGTACTCTAGGGGCTTTGCAAATGAGACATGGCACCTGAAAACTATTCCAACAAAATCTGCTTTTCAGACGCCTAGTGTCACTCCTTCCCTTCCGTGCGCTGCCATTCGCCCAAACATCAGTTTACACCCACTTGTGGGGTATTTCCGTGCTCGGGAGAAATTGCATAACAAACTGTGAGATGCATTTTTTCCTTTAACCCTTTGTGAATGTGTTAATTTTAGGGCTAAATTAAGGAATTAGTGGGAAAAAATTAAATGTCTAAATTTCACCTCCATATTGTTTTAATTCCAGTGAAATTCTTAAAGGGTTAACAAACTTCCCAAATGTTATTTTGAATTATTTCAGGGGTGCAGTTTTGAAAATGGGGTGATTTATGGGGGTTTCTAATATATAGGCCTTTATAATCCTCTTCAGAACTGAAGTGGTCCCTAAAAAATTAGTTTGGGAAATTTTCTTGTAAATCTGCAAAATCACTGTTACACTTGTAAGCCTCCTAACATCCAAAATAAATTAAAGGGCGATTAAAAGATGATGCCGATATAAAGCAGAGATATGGTAGATAATATGTATTAATGTATTTGGGTGGTATGACTATCTATCTGAAAAGCAGAGCATTTCACATTTTGAAAATTGCGATTTTTTTTCAAAATTTCCATCAAATTTCCTATTTTTCTATAAATAAATACAAAAATATTCATTAGTGTTTACCACTAACATGAAGTACAATGTGTCACGAAAAAACAATCTCAAAATCACTTGTGTAAGTTAAGACGTCTCAAAGTTATTGCCATATAAAGTGAAACATGTCAGTTTTGAAAAACGAGGCCTGGTCCTTAACGCACTTTTGGGCTGGGTCCTTAAGGGGTTAAGTACATTATCCTGGGTACGCCACTGTCATACATGTATATATAAACTGCAGTTTGGGCACACAGCAGGGCGCAGAAGGGAAGGAGCGCTATGTGGCTTTTGGAGCGCAGATTCAGATGTTTGGGATCTGGATGCCATGTCATGTTTGCAGAGCCTCTAAAGTACCTGTAAAGTGGAAACCCCTAGGGAATGACCCCATTTTGAAAAGTGCACCCCTCAAAGAATTTATCATGGGGTGTATTGAGCATTAGTATCCCAGACGTGACTGCACAGCAGATGGGGAAAAGTGAACATGTAAGCTGTGCAGAGTACATTGGGTACACTAAATTCCCTACTATATCCCCAGCAGCTCCTATTATTGGAGGGGTCTCTCTGGGGGTCACTTCTGGTTTATTATCCCTCGTAAGCTCTAAATCTGGTTTGTACTCTAATATACGCTCGCACAGCTTATACATTCCCTTCCTAACTCAGCCAGTTTTGTTCTAATGATTTGGCGATTTTTGGGGTTTTTGTCTTCACATTGTACGAGCTATATTTTCTTTATTTTTCTGGTGATGTAGCCATATGAGGGCTTGTTGTTTGTGGTATGAGATGTATTTTGTAATGACATCATTTTAGGTGCCTACAACTTATTAAATAAATTTTATTAACTCTTTCTTGGTGGATTAAAAAAAAAATCCCATCAATTCTGGCACTGCGTTTTACCTTTTAAATTTTTCGCCATGCAGCATAGAGCATAAGTAACATGTTATCTTTATTCTGCGGGTCGGTACGATTACGGAGATACCTCATTTATACTGTTTTTTTTTTTTTTTTTTTTTTTAGGCAATACTAATTTTACAGAACAAAAAACCATTTAGGGACATAAATCAATTTTTTTTGCATCGCCATCTTCTGAGATGCGTAGCATTTTTATTTTTCAGTTTACAGAGTTGTTTTAGGGCTTTTTTTTTTTTGCGGGACAATTTTTGCTTTTTATTGGTACAGTTTTGGGACACATATGACTTTTTGATCACTTTTTATGGCATATTTTGTAAGGTGAGATGGCGAAAAATCATTACTTCCGGCTTTTTTTTTTTTTTTCGTTTTTTTTTTTTTCCCCGACGTTCACCGTGTACGTTAAATATGGTTTCAGTTTTATTGTACAGGTTGTTACGGATGCGGCGATACCAAATATGTATTGTTTTTATTAATTTTTAGGTTTATTTTTTATATATAGAAAAAGGGAATTTGGGGGGCTTTATTCTTTTATTAATTTTTTTTTCTCATACTTTATTATTTTTACTTTTTCATGTGTCCCATTAGGACACCTGAGCCAGGGATGCTTTGATCTCTGGTTCAGTACTATAGACTGCAAGACACAAGCATGCAAGTGTCTTGCAGTCAATACAGGAAGTCATCACTATGGAGACGCATAGCGCTGACTTCCTGAGGTCTCGGCAGGATCAACCAGGTAGTGGGGTCTCCAGGCAGCTTGGGGTCACTGGGCAGACCCTGGGCAGATTATAGATATCGGCACCCCCGATCTCGCCGCGGGGGGTGCTGAAGGGAGCGGCAAAATGGCAGAACCCCTTGGATGCCGCGGTCATGTTTGACCGCGGCATCCAAGGGGTTAATACCTCCGATCAGAACTCAGTTCCGACAGGAGGTTATGGAGCAGGGTGTTAGCTGTCAGTTACAGCTGACACCTGGTTCCGATGCCGCCTGCTCAGATAGTGAGCGGGCGGCCGGCTTCGGGCGTAGTATTACGCCCTGGTGCGCGAAGTACCTAGCACCCAGGACATTATAGTACGTCCAAGGTCATTAAGGAGTTAAGGAATTTTATCAAGAGGTATATTGAGGCCAAAAGTGCTTCTCAAAAATTAATGTGCAAAGTGATCATTGAAATTTTTAAAGAAATATGCCATTTCAGTGGTCAATACATTGTGCCCACTTTGTGTCATCCGAGATAACCAGCTTAAAAAGTGTGTATCCCAGGTACAACAATGTTTTATTTGTGGGCGTAAACTGCCATTTGGGCACATAGCAAGCAGGGTTGGAAGGGAAAGGGTGCCATGCTTTTTGGGTTTGGGAGTGTAGATTTAGAGGGACTAGTTTTTGGACTCCATGTCGCATTTGCTGAGCTTCAGAAATGCAAGTAAAGGGGAATTCCCCAAGAAGTGACCTCATTTTGTAAATTACACCAAAGAATTTATCAAGGGACATGGCAAGTGTTTTTAACCCTTGAATGTTGCATTAATTTAGTTTCCAAAAAAGTTAAAATTGCTAATTTTCCAGAGATACGCCATTTCAGTGCCCAGTTTGTCGCTCCCAGCTTATTTTAGCAGAGGCACACAATCCAATCTGTTAAGCAGGTTATCCCGAGTACAATAACTTTTAAAGTTTTTGTATCTGACACTATCTGGTTACAACATGTTGCACACTGAAATGAAATATTCTGGAAATATTGCTATTTTCACTTTTCCTCATCAGCTACCCATTCAGTACTGAAAAATCAATAATAAAACGTGGGGGTAAAAATACTCACAACGTCCCTGGATAAATTTATGGGGTGTACATTCTAAAATGTGGTCAAGTGTCAGGGGCTCTGCAAAAGTGGAATGGCTTCCGCAAACCAAATGAAATCTGTGCTCCAATTGCTGTTGCTTCCCATCTGCGCTCTGGTGTATGACAATGCAGCAGTTTATGCCAACATATGTGTCCTTGTTAAGTGGGTTATCCTAGGTACAACAATGTCATATATTCAGCGCACTGTCGGCCGTTAGTTTAGGCACCGATCTCCCCACTGTCAGAAGGGCGTTCCTGACAGTCTAGCTGGGCTGTGAGGAACGACCCCCCCACTTCCTGACAGTACTCATCCATAATAATAATAATACATTTTATTTATATAGCGCCAACATATTCCGCAGCACTGTACAACTTGTAGGGTTCAAGTACTGACAAAAAAAGATACATTACAAAGAAATAGTCAATTCACACACTGGGACTGAGGGCCCTGCTCGCAAGAGCTTACAATCTATGAGGTAGAGGGGGTGACACAAGAGGTAGCAGGGGCGGCATCAGAGGTAGAATTGCTTATACAATGGTCAGATAATTTTGTAATAGAGGTTACTGTCATTACACATATACAGTCATATGAAAAAGTTTGGGCACCCCTATTAATCTTAATCATTTTTAGTTCTAAATATTTGGGTGTTTGCAACAGCCATTTCAATTTGATATATCTAATAACTGATGGACACAGTAATATTTCAGGATTGAAATGAGGTTTATTGTACTAACAGAAAATGTGCAATAGGCATTAAACCAAAATTTGACCGGTGCAAAAGTATGGGCACCTCAACAGAAAAGTGACATTAATATTTAGTAGATCCTCCTTTTGCAAAAATAACAGCCTCTAGTCGCTTCCTGTAGCTTTTAATCAGTTCCTGGATCCTGGATGAAGGTATTTTTGACCATTCCTCTTTACAAAACAATTCCAGTTCAGTTAAGTTTGATGGTCGCCGAGCATGGACAGCCCGCTTCAAATTATCCCACAGATGTTCAATGATATTCAGGTCTGGTGACTGGGATGGCCATTGCAGAACATTGTAATTGTTCCTGTGCATGAATGCCTGAGTAGATTTGGAGCTGTGTTTTGGATCATTGTCTTGCTGAAATATCCCCGGCGTAACTTCAAATTCGTCACTGATTCTTGTACATTATTCTCAAGAATCTGCTGATACTGAGTTGAATCCATGCGACCCTCAACTTTAACAAGATTCCCGGTGCCGGCATTGGCCACACAGCCCCAAAGCATGATGGAACCTCCACCAAATTTTACAGTGGGTAGCAAGTGTTTTTCTTGGAATGCTGTGTTTTTTGGACGCCATGCATAACGCCTTTTTGTATGACCAAACAACTCAATCTTTGTTTCATCAGTCCACAGGACCTTCTTCCAAAATGAAGCTGGCTTGTCCAAATGTGCTTTTGCATACCTCAGGCGACTCTGTTTGTGGCATGCTTTCAGAAACGGCTTCTTTCGCATCACTCTCCCATACAGCTTCTCCTTGTGCAAAGTGTGCTGTATTGTTGACCGATGCACAGTGGCAAGATGATGCTGCAGCTCTTTGGAGGTGGTCTGTGGATTGTCCTTGACTGTTCTCACCATTCTTCTCTGCTTTTCTGATATTTTTCTTGGCCTGCTTAACAAGAACTGTCCCTGTGGTCTTCCATTTCCTTACTATGTTCCTCACAGTGGAAACTGACAGGTTAAATCTCTGAGACAACTTTTTGTATCCTTCCCCTGAACAACTATGTTGAACGATCTTTGTTTTCAGATCATTTGAGAGTTGTTTTGAGGAGCCCATGATGCCACTCTTCAGAGGAGATTCAAATAGGAGAACAACTTGCAATTGGCCACCTTAAATACCTTTTCTCATGATTGGATACACCTGGCTATGAAGTTCAAAGCTCAGTGAGGTTACAAAACCAATTTTGTGCTTCAGTAAGTCAGTAAAAAGTAGTTAGGAGTATTCAAATCAATAAAATGATAAGGGTACCCAAATTTTTGCACCGGTCAAATTTTGGTTTAATGCATATTGCACATTTTCTGTTAGTACAATAAACCTCATTTCAATCCTGAAATATTACTGTGTCCATCAGTTATTAGATATATCAAATTGAAATGGCTGTTGCAAACAGCCAAATATTTAGAACTAAAAATGATTAAGATTAATAGGGGTGCCCAAACTTTTTCATATGACTGTATAAAGCTGCATGAGCCGTCACCAGTCGTGTCCTTTAACATGCAGATGGTGCCTGGACATATAAAGTTAGTCTGATACGGCATCATATCCTGTGAGGTAATGTTGAAGCATAAACAGAGGAGGGTACGTTTTAAGGATTCTAACTACGGAAGGGTTTACATTAGGAGTTGTGATAGGCCTGTCTGAAAAGATATGTCTTTAGTTTACGCTTGAAGCTGTGGAAATTGGGGGTTAATCTGATAGTCTGGGATAGAGCATTCCAGAGAAGTGGTGCAGCTCGGAAGAAGTCTTGTATACGAGCGTGGGAAGTTCTGATAATAGAGGATGTTAGTCTTAGGTCATTGAGTGAACGGAGAGTACGGGTTGGGTGATAGACAGAGATAAGGGAGGAAATGTAGGGAGGTGCAGCATTATGGAGAGCCTTGTGGATGAGGGTGATAAGTTTATATTGTATTATGTATTGAATAGGCAGCCAATGTAGTGACCGGCACAGACCGGAGGCATCGCTGTAGTGTCTAGACTCATAGATGAGCCTGGCCGCTGCATTCAGAATAGATTGTAGAGGGGAGAGTTTAGTAAGGGTAAGACCGATTAGTAAGGAGTCCCATAGCCCTGTACTGCGCCCTCACAGCTCAGCGTCATCGCTGGGTGGTAAAGAATGCCTCTCTGACAGTATTATGGACGAGTACTGTCCGGAGGGGGGGGGGCATTCCTGACAGCCTAGATAGACTGTCAGGAATGCCCTGTCGGCTTTCTAGCGGTATATAAAACTGCATGTACATGAGGACCTGAAAGGTCCTCTTTAAGGAGCGCTATTTGGCTTTTGGAGTGCAGCTTTATATTTTTAGTTTTTGAACACCGTCACTTATTGACAAAATTTTATTAGTACTTTCTGGGTGGATTAAAAAAAGAAACGTCAATTCTGATATTGCTTTTTAACTTTTTTTAAAATTTTCCCATTCACTTTAGAGCATTAGTTTTGTTGTGGTTCCAGCTGTAATTTTAAAAACTGTGCTAAAAACACATCAAAACTGTAGGTTTTTTTGTTTTTTGGTAGTGGTGCCCCAATAATTTTTTTTTCCAGGGGTGCCCCAAGTTTGAAAAGGTTGAGAAACTCTGCCCTAGCGTGATACCAATTATTCCCTGAAATTCTTAGAGGACCTTTCACCACCTCCAACATGTCTAGTTCTTTACATCCTTTAATAGGCACTGCACCACTGATTCTGGCACAGTTCAGATTTTTTTTTTTCTCTAGTCCCCATTGTTTCCAAGCTATCAATGCTGTTAGTTTTGGTGTCTATGCTATTTAATCTCAGTACTGTCAGATGGGTAGTGTAAGGCAGGAGCAGAGAAGGGGTGTGATTCTGATTTGATTGGAGCTCTGAATCACGCTTCCCTGCCTGACACTGCCCTTCTGAAATTACAGGTCTTAAATAGCACATCAGGCACCAAAACAAACTGGGCTTGTTGCTTGGAAATGTTGAGAGCTAGAGAAAAATTCCAACTGTGCTTGACTGAGGGTAGCAATACCTAGTAACATATGATAAGGTTTTGAATTGGTGGGTGGGTGGTGAAAGTTCATCTAACTTTGCAGCCATTGCCCAAACCAGCTGCAGTCCTGACCGAAACTTCACCCTAGATCAGCTCCACCATATCAAGACCCTGACTACCAAAAGTAGGTCCCATTAATTGTCTATCCTGACATGCATGCTTCGCCCCTAATCCGTTTTGTAAAACTTTGTAGCTGATTAGGTTAACATACAAACATCAAAAGTCAAAGGCCAGGAGTCACCATGGTCAGTATTGGGAGGAAAATTCTATAGTATTGACTATCCACATCTAAGTAACAGTCACTAAATGCCCTCTAGTCAGCCAAATAGATTAAACATAACTGTAAAGGGAAAGAAGGGGGAAAATCAGAGGTCTGATAAGAGCCCCCGTGTAGTAAATAAGCACAAGTTAAGTACCAACTTCAAATCCGGCGTACTGCCTAGCTCACCATGCGTATTACTAAACAATTCAGCCCTGCTTCCTTCACTTATTGGTTGGTTCATAGGTTTGTTTACCACATCTACACATACACGTGCTCTGGGGCACTATGGAAACAAACAAAGAAGGGATATGGCCATCACTCCTTTCAAGGAATATACCTAGTTGTTCCAGCAGCATCTGGGTGCCAGAAACTGCTATAGCTGAACAGCTGATCTGAGTGGGGTTTGAATGTCGGATAGGTCATTAGTATGGAAAACCCCTTATAAGATAATTATTCCGGTCACTGCTACTATCTATTTAGCCCAGGTAGTTGATTGTAGAGGAAAGTAAGCACACTGAGGACCAACATAAGGAATATGTAAGTAAGTCCTGGGTGGAAAAGGAGAATTTGTTCTAGTAACATGCTTTTATTAACAGATTTTGGCTCCTTTATTCCTCCTACTGCCAGCCCCAACTGTATTTTCAACTGGTGATATCTCTGAAAATAGAAAAATAAGGGAAAGAATAACAAAGCACAGGTTTTCACAGAAAAAAGAGCCAAAATTTAAGGAAACAAATGCTGCAATAAAATAAAAGGTTATCCAAAAGTTTAGTTAATTTTAAGTACAATTTACATTTTATTCCCCTTTTATTTACAATGATAGGTGGTTTAATAACATGGAGGAACTTTGAACCCAAATTGTGTATAGATTTGATTTTACAGTGACAAAACTTCCAGAGGCTTGCACAGACTCAGATCAGGGGTAGGCAACAAACAAAGCCTGAGTTTTCTGTGCAAAAACACATCCTCAATATAGAAAACACACCGTTATTCAGAATAATGTCCCATAGTGGTCCCTGCACACGGTATATGTCCCATAGCGGCCCCTGCAACATGGTATATGTCACATAGCGGCCTCTGCACACGGTATATGTCCCACAGCGGTCCCTGCACACGGTATTATGTCCCATAGCGGTCCCTGCACACGGTATTATGTCCCATAGCGGCCTCTGCACACAGTATTTGTCCCATAGCGGCCTCTGCACACGGTATTTGTCCCATAGCTGCCCCTGCACACGGTATTTGTCCCATAGCGGCCCCTGTACACAGTATTTGTCCCATAGCGGCCCCTGCACACAGTATTTGTCCCATAGTGGCCCCTGCACACAGTATTTGTCCCATAGCGGCCCCTGCACACAGTATTTGTCCCATAGCGGCCCCTGCACACGGTATTATGTCCCATAGCGGCCCCTGCACACGGTATTATGCTCCATAGCGGCCCCTGCACACGGTATATGTCCCATAGTGGCCCCTGCACACAGTATTATGCTCTATAGTGGCCCCTGCACATGGTATTATGCTCTATAGTGGCCCCTGCACATTCACTAGCTATTATTATACTGTGGGGTCTCTTCAGACCACAGAGTATAATAAGTGGAGGGCAAAGAGAGGTGATGAAGCATAAAAAACAATGTTAACTCACCATTCCACACTCCGCAGCCGCTCTGTATCTTCGGGCGCTTCTGCCTGTAGTCAGCGACCGCTCATTGAGTCTCAGGGGTCACGTCGCGTAATTATGCGTAATGACGTCAGACGCAGACGCAACCCCTGAGGCCCTGTCAGCTGACTTCAAGCAGAAGCGCCTGAAGAGTACAGAGCGGCTGCGGAGTGTGGAATAGTGAGTAACATTGTTTTTTATGTTTGATCATCTCCCCGGGGGCTCCGCTTATTATACTCGGGGGTCTGAAGAGACCCCACAGTATAATAATAGCAGTTTCGTTTCGGACGTATTTGGTCCGATCGAAACTGCTGGGTGAGGAGTCCGCTGCCGTGCCAGGGAAATAAGCCATAGGTTGCCGACCCCTGCTCTAGATAATAAAAATGGATCAGGTTTTCAAGAGTTCTCACGTGATTGGATCTCCAAGAACACTGATAGGCGGTGAAATGGCCGACATGTGGTGTATTTATCAGAGAATAGACCACCATTATATTTTTCAAAAATCTGCTACCATGGGTGATAATTTCCAGCTAACTCAATGGGATTTTAAGGGATTGACTGAAAAACAAGAGTAATGTACTTGGTGGGGTTTTGTTTTTTTTCTGTCTATCTTGTGCACATCTCGTGTACATTCCATGTATGGAGCAGAAGTGTGCATGTTTTACCACTGTTTAAGGACTGTAATTCTAGTGATCATGGGGGTGTAAGAGAGTATTGAGCCTATAATGAAAACACTGGTGGCAGAATATAAGTAAACTATAAAAGTGATATGCTCTTAAACAGTGAGGTAAAACTAAAATCTGCTGACTTTATTCTAACCTTCGTGAGTATTGTTTTGACTTTTAAAAGAGCTACTATTTTGATAGGTGGAACATGTAGAACTAATGAAATGAATGCACCCAAAAATTAATTAATTCATTTCATTTTGTGTTTTTTCTTTTCAATATAGTTTTTACTTGACTGGGTAACCCAGACATTGGTTGGCTTTCATACAAAGAAGCAAAATCAGGCAGAGGATGTCAAACAAAAGTTCTGGTTGTTTTTGGACAACATCCTACATAGTAAAAGGTTAAAAAATCTTATGGAAGAGGGCAAGTCTCTAAAACTTCGATTTGCTATTGCTCAGGTAAAGCATTCAATTTCATTGGTGGTTAATTCTTCACCTAACGTTGCATAAATAAGCAGTACAGGTTATTTATAAGGTAATTTGTAATATATCTTTTTTCACCTTGGTCATAGACTCTCGTTAAAGAGAACCTTTCATGTCCTCAGGCACATGCGGTTTTACATACCGCTAGAAAGCCGACAGTGCGCTGAATTCAGCGCACTGCTGGCTTTCCCGGTATGTTCCCGGGGCTGGAGATATTGGCGGTCGTAGTTTCACGGTTTACTGTCAGAAAGGTGTTCCTGTCAGTCTAGCTGCGCTGTGAGGAACTCCCTCACCGACAGTTCTCGTTCATAGACTTGTAACGGGGGGGTGTTCCTCACAGCTCAGCGTCATCTCCCAGCTGTGAGGAACGCCCCCCCCCTTCAGTACAAGTCTATGAACGAGAACTGTCATGGAGGGCGTTCCTCACAGCTCAGCTAAACTGTCAGGAACGTCTTTCTGACAGTAAACCGTGAAACTTACACCGCCGATATCTCCAGCCCCGGGGCACATACCGGGAAAGCCGGCAGTGCACTGAATTGAGCGCGCTGACGGCTTTCTAGCGGTATGTAAAACCGCATATGCCTGAGGATATGAAAGGTCCTCTTTAAAGAGAGTCTATGACCAAGGTGAAACGTCTGTTGAACAGAGAAACCAGTAACGGGTGGCACAATTAACTACATGGGGAAATGCATCATTGGGGGGTGATGGCAGGGAACACTATAGGACAGAAGGAAAAGTCCGGCTGTGGAGGGCCACCACAGTGCCACTCGCACATAAGCTGCAGATGACCCCAGGGGAGGATAGCAGGGACTTCTGTCCCTGTTATCCCCTCTCCTATCAATCAGAGAGCATACTGTACTTATTCGCTCTGATTGTCACATAGAGGGATAATGTAATATTCCTCTGAGCCTAATCACAGGGGTATTCTTATGTCATACCCCTCTGACTGTACCAGGAAGTTTATTGGCACTGTGACCCAGACGTTTACCATCGTCCAGGTTGCAGCGCCAAAAGAGTTGCACCAAAGACTTACACAAAGTCACCAATAAAGTTTACATTTTTTTTCACTGTCTGTTGTGTCCATACCTGATCTTTATAGAGTAAAATACGCCGACTGCCTCTCTAGTGATATCCATTACACACTAAAATAATAGAAATAGTGATTGTCACTAGCGATGAACATATAAAACATTTCTGACAAATGGCAGTTCCGTCAGTCAGATAATACATTTTTACCCATTAAATATCACCATATAAAATCCCAGTTTTTGGCAGTTTTCAGATGGGTGCTTTTTTTTTTTTTTTTTGCAACCACAGTACAAATGAAACACCTGCACTTCCAGTTTGGTCATCAGACTCTCTATCACCAGTAATTATGAACCGCAGGAACTTCAGAGGTTGTGTCCATAATACGTGAGCAATAAAGCGGTCGTGTTACACACATTAAAAAGAAATGAATAGGTGACTTATCACTTATCACATTAGTTAGGGATAGGGATTATAATTATTCATTAGAGTTACAATTTTTTATAGGGGGATAGAAAATTATACTCTTATGTAACAGAGGGATGGGGACATTAACTGTGGGTATAGCTGGAGGGGGACATTATAGTGTAAGGCGCCACTAGGGAGGCATTATACTGTGTTAGGGCCTCTAATTGGACATTATAATTTGTACAAGTCGGGTATTCCTAAGTGGTGGTGATGTAGGGGCCACTTATGAAACCATTGTACTGAACCCACCAATGTGTTAAAACAGCCCTGCTAAGGAGCATACTGAGGAGGAACAATAATGGGGTATTTTACTGTGTGTGAGCACTAATGTCAGTACCCACAATATAATGTTCCTTAACCCCCCCCTACAGTATAATGCCACGTTAGTTGCCCCCCACACCATGTAATGCCATGTTAGTGCCCCCTGCACAGTATAATGCTATGTTAGTCACTCCACACAGTGTAATGCCACGTTAGTCACTACCCGCACAGTATAATGCCACGTTAGTCGCCCCCGATCTAATCCTTATTTTTCTTGTTTAAACCTGGGGTGCGTCTTATAATCAGACGTGTCTTTTTGTCCGAAAAATACTGTAAATACTGGACGTGTTCAGCTTGGACCTTTACTTGATGGCGGATCCCGGTCAATTGAAATCTACTAAAAGTAGTTGAGTACCCCTACTCTATTGGCCTCGGCAGCCCATCATGCCTTGTGGACCATCTTAGTTAAAACTGATGACAACTTATGGTTTTGGAGTAGAAATTTATAAAAAAAAAAAAAAAAGCCTGATGACAACTGATGCATTTTCACATCAGTTTTGGCATCCATTGTAATGACTAAGGGACTAAAAAACTGATTCTGTTGCAACTGATATATGTGAACCTACCCTAAGCTAATTGTTTCCCAAAATGGTGCAATCGAAAAGTACAACTTGTTTTGCAAAAAATCAAGCCTTTATGTAGCTATGTCGACATTAAAAAGTTATAGCATTTAAAATGTTACAGTTTGTATAATGAAAAGTTGTACAATTTTCCAATACACTTTCTGTATCAATTCCTCAGTTTTCCAATCTCTGCTTTGTCTATCATTTTGCTTACTCCCAGGGGATAAAACTCAGTCCATGGTCACACAGGTGTTCATCTCATCACAGTACAGTAATCAGCCATCTGTCTGCTAATGAGCGGTTCACCTGTGTGCCCATCATATGACCATGGACTGCTTTTTTATACATCGGAAGAAAGCAGAATGAATGGCAGTAAGCAGAGATGTAGAAAACCATGAGCTATTGATACAGAAAATATATTGGAACATTGCATAACTTTTCATTATGTGAGCAATAACATTTGTCTCTCAATTTTTGTCTGAAACTGAACAAACCCCTTTAAGTACTAAATTAGGCTGCGTCCCTAACAGGTTAACTATCTTTCTGTGCTGTCTATGTATATGCTTTTCAGGTTTTTTGACTTTTATAGAGGTGCAAAATGGAATTTTTTTTTACAGATGTCATTCACAATTGTGTATCTTATTGGTGTTACAATGATCTACCTAAAACTGTTTAAAATCTTCAACAAACTTATTATTTGTACACTTCCAGAGAAATACTTTTGCATTTTACTCTGGGCAGCATATACACAAGTATAAATAAGATATGTTGCCATATGCTTTTAGTACTTCAACATACTACTAACAATTTTTTTTGTTTTGTTTTTAAAGGTAATAAATGATATTTTTGCAATTACACCTACACAGTCAAGCCTACCAGCTGGTATTGGAACAGTGTTAAGCTGTTGTCAAGTTGTTCTCTCTACTCCATGTTTTGGAATGATCTACAAAGCCAAATGTGAACTGATTGTAGACCTTTTAAGTAAGCTATGTTTATTGGCCTGTCATAGCTTGACTTCAGAACATGCCCTAGCAGAACAAGTTTTAAATGTACTTAATATATCACTTAAACAGTATACCCGTCTACAAAGACAGCAGATCAATACCAACAAACTTTTTGTACATGTGCTCACACAACTTTTTGAACCTTGTTTGCGTTTACGGAATACCTTAAACAGCCAGGTTTTTGATAAGGATAGTAACTATGGAACCCACCAGCTCATCAAAGACATTAGGAGTAATATAGATGTTGTTCTTCATACTGGTCTTTTCCAGGCTGAACTTCTTACTTTTTACAAGGAAGAACTGCTTCTTCAGTTGGAGAAATCAGAGAAGAAAAAAGGGCCTTTCAAAGATTGTTTGACTCCAGTTTGTTCAATCTTAGCAAAACTGGAAGAAATCGACTTTTATGACAAAGAAAAACAGCTTTCCTTCTTGGCCAGCTGTGTTCCCTTTCTGTATAAACTGTTTTTAGACTCTTACTGCAAAGATGGAAATGAAATACTTTGCTTTCAAATGCTTGTCAAACTTTTCCAATGTCTTTGTGCACCTTTTACACTAGTGCAGGATGACAAGAAAATATTGTTTCCAACATGGTCCATTGGTCTCACTGCATTAGAATGCATGCTGAATCTTGTTCTCAGTCACAATATATATAATATTGCAGAGGATAACATAAGAGCTAAGGGTACTCAGTACAAGTTTTACCGAAGTTTAACAGAAGAACTGGTGTGCATTTCTTGCGCACCTTCACTACCGTGGTTCAGGTGTTTGAAAGCTTTGAACTTATTAAATCCTCTTATTGTAGAGCCAGATCTTTCCGACGTATTACGTGCATGTTTTGATAATGATACTTCTGATATGTGTACTAGGAAAGCACAGGAAGCATTAGTTGTTAGCCTTTTGAACACATACTCACAACTTCGACAGTTTCCAAAGCTGTTTGAGAAAATACTCATGGTTCTGTGTCAGCCAGCAATGGAGAAATTAAAAGATCTAAATCTTTTGTCAAGATTCACTGAGAAGCTCACAGGATTTCTTGTTCAGCTTCCACCTAATCAAATGTTGGATATCTGGGAACTGGTTTTAAGAAGCTGTCACCTTCCCCATACTGAAGATGATCCAAGTCACAGCATAAATCTGCAACACCTTGGTACACTTTTGCATTGCTTAATGATGAACATGAAGACCATAGACAGTAATATTCCAATGACTGTTATTCACCGATTTCAGCATCTCATGAAACAAATTGCTGAAGAGCTGATATTGCCTTCCCTAACCATTCTAAAGAAAGAAAACGTGAAGACAGAGGAAACATTAAAGCTCTGTGATTTTGTCTTAATGCTTCTTTCTTCATGGGTAGAAGTAAATACTGTCACTGCATTAAATTGTGAGAAATATGTCTCCCAGATGTTTAATCTGGCTTTTCCTTTGGACTCTCCTTTGGAATATTGGGACTTTTCCATATTCTTCGAAGATAAAGAATGTTGGCATAAAGTTCACACTCTTTGTAGTGACTCAAATTTATTCAGCATATTTTACCTTCGACTTCTTTCCTTTCAGAAGATAAAGGCCATTCTTATGCACATTCATATGCCAAATGAAAATGAAAGATTGACACTTCAAGCGTCTGCATCTTTTATTGTTAACTCCAGCATCATCCTTATGAACCACAAAGATCAAAAACCTTACCTTGGCATTGTTAACTTGCTTAATATTAATTTCCCATGGCACTTTATTGTTTCAAATATTACAATTCTGCTTCCATATATTTCCCTTGAAGATATGAACATTATTGCTGACTATCTGTTGGAAACTCAGCTGTCTGCTAGTGACAAAAAAAATGATACAATTGCACTTAAAGAGATAACTAAAAGTTTACTCCTAAGTGATTCTTTTTCAGAAATGTGCATTTTGCAGTGCATTTTTATAACACGTATCTTTAAAAAATGTGCTATGCTGGTAAGAGGGCAAACTGTATTACATGAAATCATGGATCTTCTTTCTTTGAAAGACTCAGATTGGCATGAGTATATTATTTCTATATATAACAAAGGAGCCAAAATTGTAAATCAAAGAGTAAATTACAGTTGTGACGATTCGGTGTTTGTGACCAATATGAAGCATTGTCTACAACTTGTTTCCTCAGGAGCAAAGATGACTGAATTTGTCAGTTTTACTGATAATGATATTAATTTGCTAATGAATTTGATAGAATTGATATCTGTGTTAAAACCTGACAGCCTGCCACCATCAGACCTGTGTCGATGTTTTTTCTTATTAGTAACTTTAGCTAATGCAGGTTCTGTGAAGAGCATTGATGTTGCAAGTGCTTGCTACAGAAGTTTAACATGCCTGCTTAGTGGTACTCATGCTAACTATTTATTTAAAATTGCATACGCTAGTGACATTCTAAAAGCCGTGACGATGTGCATCCAGGCAACCGATTGGAATGTTACTGATGCCCATGCACAGGACTGGCCAAAGTTTCTGGACATTGTGAATCTTTTTTTTGACAATTTTCTTTCTATGGTCAGAAAACGAAAACAGAGTGTTCTTATTAACCTAGAAAAATGCACATCCTTTGTGCTTAATTCTGTTGCTAACGTAAAAAGGACATTTTGGAGTACTTGTATGGGTCAGTTGCACGTTGTGATACTCAAAAATGTATGTCATCATTTAACACTTTCCGTGAAGGAACAAAATGCAAAAGGAGAATATGGTGGAGGTTTAAATGACCTATTGAAACAGGTTGCTGTAAAACTAAAGACTGTTATTCAACATTGCTTGCAGATCACTGTCTCGAGTCCATTTTTACCTTCCCTCCTAGTAACATCTACAACTACTCTTCTTGAAGCAGAACTCAGTGCTGGAGGGAACCTTCATAATACTGAAATGTACAGAGTTTTTTGCTTGCAGATTCTGAAGGAGCTCTGTTATGCAAAGGACCAAACTGCATTTTTGAAATCTGCATTGCATTATTTGACTGTGTGTATTGCAGTGAAAGAAATTTATTCTAAACAGCAAGGGTTTGTCACCTCTGTATTTACCACTCTGGGAAATCTCCTTGCCAGTAAGTATTAAACATGTGTTGTATGTAACCTTAGGCTGTGTTCACACAGAGTTTTTTGTCAGCGGATTTTAATGCGGAATCCGCCTTTAAAATCCGCCTGAAAAAACTCCTCCCATTCAGAAGCATTTTTTTTTTTTCCGCTAGTGGAAAAAAAAAGCAACATGACCTATCTTGCCACAGATTCCGCCCACAGTGTCCGCAGCTCGAGACGCGCTCCTGATTAGGCCCATTCATCCGGGCCTAATCAGGAGTGGCATGCTGCAATGGAATGCTGATGCACTGCATTGGCATCCCGTCGCAGCTGACCGCGGCGAAAATTCAAGCGGCGGAAAATGATTTTCATTTTCCGCCGTGTGAACACACCCTTACACTGATTTTTATTTATTTTTTTAACTGATTGCTAGACCTTTTGCTCTGTTTTAAGACACACAAGTTATATTTGAAATGTTAGAAGATGGGCAGAAAAAAATTGCAGGACTGATTTTTCCTCTTGAATTGGCAGCAAAGTCCAGAGGTATTTGTAATTGTGAAAGGTATATTGGTCTCAAATACAAAGCGTTTCAAGTCATATAGCCCCCTTCATCAGATACAACAAACACTAACTTTAAAAACATTTAAAAAAAAGCTTGCTAAAGTGGGCAGAGATAGATAGAAACCATTTTACATATGCATAGCAATCACCAGTGTGAAACAAACAGTATCCATAATACAATATTAGTATTCTGTATACCGTGTTCAATGAAAATATTTTAAAACTGTGTATATGTACTTTTTTTTATATCAGTCAATGACTGGGATGATAACTGCTTTTACCACAAGTTATTTACTTACATCAGGAAACTTTTATATTTGATATGAAATGTATTGGTTAGCCTACGTTCACATTTGTGTTTGAGTCTCCAGCACAGATTCTAGACACAGATCTAAAATCATGAAAGAAAAAGTTCTTGGAAGCCTGACTTTCTTCTAGCAATGTCAGAAAAACGAGATGCCTGACAGATGCTATTGTAGTGAAAGGAGTCCTGCGAGATTGGTTGTAGTCAATTATTAGCTGAATCAGTCTGTTTAATCTGTTCTTGTCTTGGTCCAGAAGAATGGAGTAAATAATGACATGTTCCATATGATCGGTCTAGTGTTAACATGAATTTGCAGTATTTGAAAATGGGTTTTCTAAATCCCTTATAAAATAAATCCAGTGAACTCGTATCAAGCCAAAAACTCTGTTAGGGAATTTAGAGTTAATATATAGAGGGTCAAGTTCACAGCCAAGATTTTATGAGCCTTGGCTGAGAGCAGCTACAAACATTGTGTCTCTGTCTGTATGTCTCTCTCTCTATGGTTCCCAGCAGCAGAGCACTCAATAATCTAAAGTATACATGTTTTGCAGTTTGCCCTCTGATTACAGCTGATCGTTATGGTTCCCAGTAGCTGGGCACCCTTTAATCTCAATACACATTACCTGATGAACTGATTAAATTGTAATACATTATGCTCATTGAAAATATAATATATTATCTCCTCCTTTTTTTCCACCCTGAGGTCCCTGGTTCAATAATGAGATACTCCAATATACTGAATTGGAGCTGCAAAACTTATTAAATGGAGTGACAGAAAATTGTACCTGTGAAGAATTTCATGCATTACTGAATTTAATTTTTAACAAGCTTCAACTCTGCAATTTGTGGAGAAAGAGTTATAAGGTTGGTATTTTTTTTTTTTCTTTAAAGGAGTTTTCTGGCCCCAAATGTTTTTTTGCAAACTGATGACCTATTCACAGGAACCACAATATGTGATCAGTGGGTTCCGACACCTGGACCATGCAGAGATCAGCTGTTCCAGCAGTCTCCAGATGTCTGAAGCTGCTATAGTGGATGGTGAGCGCATGGGGGCTGGTGCTATGCAAGTAATGGGTGGTTGTGGCGAATTGCTTTGCCACTTGAATAGGAGCAGCCTGCACCCACGTCCTGTCCACTGCACCAGCTTCTGGCACCTGAATGTTGATGACACAGCTGGTTTGTGCAGGGTCCGGGTGTCTGATTCCTATGGATCAAATATCCTGTGGATAGGTCATCAGCATGAAAACTCCATTTGAGGCCAGGAAATCCATTAATTACCTTCTGATCTTTTATTCAGTGTGTACTGCTAAAATAATCAATTCTGATAACTGGAAATTTATTTAGCGTGAATCCAGACAAGGTATCTGATGCTGCATTTAATCCCTGAGCCACTGGTGCTTTCGCATCTCAGTAAACTCCTATTCATTTAAGTGTATATCATTACAGGCCTTTCAGTAATAGCAAAACCACAAAGCCAGTAATGATATACAGCTGAAAATAATTGGTGTTTCAACTTGCTAGAAAATGAAAGCATCGGTGGCCCGGGAACTAGAGGCAGCTATAGCCGCAGGTACCTTCATTTAGGGCCCATTCAAATTACGTTTAATCATCATTTTAACTGATCAGTTTAGCGGATACAAAAAATTGATGTGGAAAATGGAAGGAAACTGATGACCATCCGTGGGACACACAAGTGTGGTCTGTCCTACTTTTCTGTCTTTCAGTAATTGATAAGTTTTTATTTAAATATTTTAGGGTCCATTCAGATCACGTTTTTTACATCAGTTTAACGGATGCAAAAATCAGATTAAAAAAACGGAGGCAAACGGATGACCATCCGTTTCCATAGACAAGAAAAAAAAAATGGATGGATGCAAATGTATGGTATACTACATTTTTTTTGTCCAAAAAAAAAAAAAAAACAGCCACAGATCAGTGTTTTTTTTATTATTTTTATAACATTGATATCTATGGAAACTGATTGCCATCCATTTTTGCATCTGTTTTTTTTTGCATCCATTAAACTGATGTAAAAAAGTGATCTGAATGGACCCTAATTTTGGCTCTATGTAAACAGATGGTCATCAGTTTCCATCCGTTTTTCGCATCAGTTTTTTGTCTATACAAAGCTAATCAGTTAAACTGATGATCAAAACATGATGTGAATGTCCCCTAAACTGTGTTTTAGTTTTTTTGTTTTTATTTTTTTTTTTATCTGGTAATTATTTTAATTCATGGAAAGCCATCATTTTTAAATTCCTTCTTAAAAATTATGCATTGCTTAATTTCTGTCGCATTTCAACCCATGCTCATCAGGGGATAACCGTGACGCATTTGAAACCATGCTCATTGGGGGGATATAGGGTAGATTTCCGACAATCCAGAAAGGATTCTCATAAAGTTAGTTTTCCACTACAGGACTGGCCAGAGTTCCCCTGTTTGACAGGGTTGAGCTCTATGAGAACCCTCTTTCTGGATTGCTGGAAATCTACTCTATGTCCCCTAATGAGCACCCTTATCTATGGGTCGAAACGCGTCAGAGGTTGAGACATAATTAGGGTTATTTTAAGGGACAGTTTGGTACTGCCCTTATAAGGGTGGAAGTACTTGGATTCTGGGGTTCAGGGGTCAGTTTCAGGATCAGTAGTAATGTATGTGACCCACCCCAGGCTCGACTGTGTTATATTCCATCCCTTTGTTGTGTGATACACCACCAACTGGTAAGACTGTTCAAATTGTTTTTTAATATTGGTATACCTTGTTTGACCTTTTAACTTTATCTTATTAAAAGGTTTTTTTTTTTTTTTTTTTTTTTTTTTTTTGAAGTATTGGCTATCAAGCTGATCTGATTAAAAGAGTATATAAGATGCCAATAGATTTAATCACCATATTCCTTAAATTTTGCTGAGTTAGGAATGTTGTTTCGAAATCCAAATTCTCAAGACTGATAGAGAATCTAGGGGATGGGCAGAACAGAAAATCTGATTCATGGCAGTCCTACTTTGCAGCTTTTAGACTTAAAGGATCTGCTGCCAATGTTGTAGTGCCAGATACTACAGGATACCTTCAGACACCCCTTGTGATAGCCATACCTCTATGCATCATCTGCTTTGCAACACCATCTTGTTCTGTGGTTCTGCACTGATCTTGCTGTTTTCCCTGGAAAGAGATGCATAACCATATATTCATCCTCATAATATGCTATCTTTTGTTTTTTTTTAACATCCTCAGACAAATTTGCAGCCATTTATTTAACTCTAGATAATTTCTGAGACTGAAAAGAAAAATCCTAATGGTTACTCTTCTTTAAATAAAAAAAGGAGGCCTCAGAGATGCTTCTTGCCTAAAGAAGAGGTGTTTGTGGTTATAGAGGCTAAATAAGCCATCTATTGAAGTCTGTGATGGTAATGGAAAAGGTTTACTACTATGTTCTTCAAAAACAGCAGAACAGATTAATGTACAAAGTGTAAATAAAGATATCTCAATTGACATATTACTGAACTAAACTCTGATCAGTCCTCAATAAGACTTAATATTTTTCAGGTCCTCTTTGCTGGAATCACAATGATTAGACTTCTCCTTAACTGTACTTTACAGAAGGACAAAAGTACGTTATTCTGGTCCACAGCGTCTCAGATTATAACTGCATTAGTAGTAAGTATTACATCTATTCATTGTGTTTGGCTTGCTAAACAAGACATCATCTTCCATTGTCACAGACTATATAAATAATCTTTGTGTTTAGAAATGCATACTGGGAGAAAGGAACTTCGTGATTTATTATTAGTAAGGTTTCTGTTTTCTCTCAGTAGTTGTTTCTACCTCCTGCGTCATTTAAAGGGGATTTCCTATGACAGGACATAGTACAGGATAATTTGCAGATTAGTGGGGGTCCAACTGCTAAAACCTCTGAAAAATATTTAAAAAGATCTGCACTCCTTAGTTTAAAGAAATATCCAGTCTCAAAATGGTGCCAGAAGATATTGGAAAATATCCAAATGAATAGTAATGTAATACTTCGGCACTCCAAGTGTTAAACAACAGTACATTTTATTCCATTATGCAAAAAAAAAATTTTATGAACACAGCGAAAAAAGTTTAAATTTCACACGATGCATGATGTCAGTATTCGAACGTTTCGGTCTCCTAAGACCTTCATCTGCATGACATCTTGTGCAGTGTGGTAAGCAAAAGAACGCAGTGTTCAACTGCTAAGACCTCCACTGATCAGGAGAAAGGGGGACTTTTATCCCAAATTCTGAATGAAGTGGTGGTTGGGCACCATGCACACACTCCATTAATTTGAATGGGTGTGCCAGAGATAGCCAAACACTGTACTTCAGCTATCTCCATTGAAATGAATGTAGCGATGTGTGCACTGCCTGATCACTAGTTCGTGCTCCTGATTAGTGGAGACCTGAGCAGTGGATATGGGATAACCTACTTTCATGGGAAAACTCCTTTAAAAGTGTTCTTGGAAATCGAATTCTAGACCAGACTAATTCTCTCTCTTTCTAATTCAACCCTTGCAGACCCTCAGCATAGAAGCTAATAAGGAACGTTTTCTACTTTCCGCTGTTGTTGTTCCTGTGTTAGATACCATGGCTTTGTTTTTACGACGAGGAGAGCTGTTTCTATGTAATCCTCAACATGTTACACTCACATTAAGCACACTCCAAATGGTATCACTTGAAAACTTCAAAACTGAACACTACTATAGCATATTCTTGGCAATACATGAAGTGCTATTTTCTGTATTACAATGTCATCCAAAGGTAATTTCACACTGTAAAAAAACATTATTTATGAGATCTTATATCTAATGCTTAGAGTTGTTTCAATTTTTTTTTTTTTTTTTTTGTAAATGAATAGTTCAGGTGAAAACAAGAAACCTTTTTTATAATTCTGATCTAAGGAAAATGCTTCTATCTCCTCTTATCAGCTGCTGATCTGCTCAATTCAGGGCCAGATCACTGAATACAGACTGTAGTTCATAGAGGTCTATGGAGAGGGGAGCAGAGAGGAGGAAATAGAGTGTCAAGCAAAAGACACAGACATCCTGGAGCTGACCAGAAAAGATGGCTATTTCACCACAGTTGTATTTACATTTACACTGTTTAATACTGCTAAAACTTGATTGGAAACTGCTATAAAACTGCTAGAGATCTGTTCCCTTCCTTTACAATTTTATGTAGCCTGATCTGTCTGCAAGCTTTAACACATCTTCACTGAAGATGGTTCTGGCAGATAATTGTGCAGTTTAGCATGCAGGATAGGTCTAGTAAAATAGAGACACTTTTCTTTGAGAAAATATATTAAAGTTTTTATATTTGTGATGATGAGAGAACCCCAGTTTATGTATTTTTCTTTGACATGTGTTGTTTTATATACAAATTACCTAATCCTGTTAGTCCTACATTGTTTACGTTTAATGATCAATCCACTGTGTATAGAAGGGGAGATATGCCCTTTCTGGCTCCAGCCAACCAGTTTTATTACCCCTGGACAAAAAGAAATCAAAGGAGGAAGGGAGGGCTAATGTCCCTGAGCTCATCCCCAGACACAACTTTCCCGCAGCCAGGAAAACATCCTTCTTTCTCAAGATCCTGCATTTGGGAATAGGAGGAGGGGGGCGCCTCCACAGTGGGGTGTAGCTGTACACCGTTATCTGTGCTGCAACGGTTTTGAAAACCGCAGCATGTCCACTGCACGTATATTTTCCCGCAGTGTGGGGATGGGATTTGCTAGAATTCCACTATACAGTGACTGTAAAATTCATGATGTTTACGCTGCGGCTAAACAGTGGCATTTATGCCACATGAGGCCTGGCCTCAAGTATTATTCTGTTTTCCTCCCATTTATTTTCAAAGCTGTTTGCCATGTTGTGTTATTCTTGTTAACCATTCTTTATATGTCGCACTGAACCCTTTGGGTATTAAAATGTTAAATTTAAGGCTATTAATGAAATGTATTGGACAGTGGTGTTCAGACTTCACATGGATATTATCCATGTTCTGTCTATGACGTTTTGTCACGTAGGCAAAGGCTGTAGCTACTTACAGACTTCGTTTGAACAAATTTCATGGTATACAAAATTTGATTATTTATAGTGTTGAATATAACTAGTTTTATAATGTCTTACGGTCTTTCAATTTTTTTTTTTCTTTTGCCTATATCAAGGTAATGTTAAAATCTGTCCCTACATTCTTGAGCTGTTTTCAGAGATTAGTTGCATCTGTCATGCATGAGGGACGGCAGAAAGTTGACGGAGGTAACCTACTTCATATTGTTTTGGGGTAAACACTTTTTCACGGCACAATCTTACACTAGCCTCTCACACAAATTACAAATTGAGCATGATTCATAGCTCACACAGTTCACACACCCAGGAGCAACATTGTTGCCACCACTTATCAGATATAGGGGATAAGTTTCAACTTGTCAATAAATTGATGCAAAAAGTAGATTGTACCCGGTGGATACTTACCTGCAGCACTGATTTAAAGGTCAGCTTATGAGACAAGCCACCGAATATATAAGGTGATTTCCCTGGGTGTTTACCTTGATCACCATAGCTTAGCTGCCTGTTTTTTTTTGTTTTTTTTTATTAGACTGTAGGGGGTTAATGCATACCCCTCTATCATGAGTGTGTGTGTTTTTATTATATTTATTTTTTAACCTAAAGAAACCATTAAATTTTAATCATTCTATGTAGGTGTTTAGACAGTGTGAATAAGTTTCAACACATCACACACAAAATGCACTATAAAGCTATATTCTTATATACTAGTTACTTAAAGGGGTATTCCCATGAACATATCCATTTTTAAATTTGTAGATAATTAAAAGTTAAACATTTTTGCAAATATAAGTAATTAAACATTTTGCAGCGTTTTAAAGATTTTCACTAAATATCTTGTGATTGGTTGCCATTGGATACGACCATAAATGCAGAACCTTTCGAAAGTCAGAAAATCAGCCATGATTTCCTTATTGTGGCCGGGATATCTTCTGATACATGTAGTGTCCCTGCCTGATAACCCAGCTACAATAAGAAAACCATGGCTGGGTTCCTGAAAAGTCCCAGACCATAGAAAGTTTCTGCATTTGTGGTTGTATTCATTGACAACCGATCAAGACAACAGAATGTCACCACTAAGATGGTTAGAGAAAATCTTTAAAACTCTGCAGAATTTTGAACTACTTATTTGCAAAAATGTTTAACTTTTAATTATCTACAAAATATAGATATGATTATGTTCATGGGAATACCCCCTTAAGTTTCAAGCGGCATTTCTTTTTAACCCTGTTGCCACCATATTTGTACCTGCAGAATTGAATCTGGTATAAGACATTTATGATGTATAATTGCGATGAGTTTATGATGTGTTATGTCCTTGATAGTAAAAGGGTCAAATATACCTTCTCACACTTATTAAACATATCTAATTTCAGTTCACCTTTTAAAACTTTTCTTTATAGGTACCACTTGTATTCTAAAATGTGCCAGGCTGGTAGAAAGAATGTATACTTACATTGCAGCAAAGACCGAGGAATTTACAGTGTTTTCTACTTTCATTGTTTCACAATATATACATGAACTACAAAAGGTACAATATTTGTTTATCCTTATCCTAATCCACTGTGATTTAAGTAATATATTTATTTAATTCAGATGATACTCATTTTGTGGTTTTAAATACATTTCTTTGTGCATGTGTGGGTACAGAAATGTCAACTGTACTGATGTTTAGTATAAACTTTGCCTACCTGTTCTGAAGTAATATAAAGCAGTATGATTATAAGATGACTTAAATTGTGACAACTGTACCAGTATTTAACAACTTCCAAAAAAAAAAAAAAAAAATCGGCACATTCATTAAAGGGTTATTTCCATCTCTGCAAATCACTGCAGAGATGGGAAGAACTGCTGCCCGTCCTGACACCTGTGGCTGGAGCTTACAAGAGCAGCTCCAGCCACATGTTTGCTCATCCCAGTTTGGCTTTTTACTTCATTAGTTACCTGCATTGAACTTGCATGGCTATTTTCTTCAACCCTTCTTATCAGAAGACACTCCTGTTTATGTGTTAACTTCCATGGACTGCCTAGACATCTCTGCGAGATGGTTGCAGTTCCATCTTTCTTGAATTTGTGTATCACAACTGCTACAGTAGTCTGGCTGATAATAACGGCTGTGTGATGTCTGTTTTTTTTTAATGGACATCTCATGGCAGCATTAAATTCAATGCTAGTGAATGGGGGCTATTCACATGATTATTTTGATGATCCGTTGTTTTTTTTGTGCATTTTCACGGAACCCATCTATATGCTCAAATGCATGGGGGATCCATGTAAACTTGTGCCCCTCGGGTGCAAGATGGCCATGAGAAATAAACGTTTTTCACGACACTTTTTTTGCACCCTCGCGTGAATGTAGCCTTATAGTTTCATTGGTGCATTAATTTATGAAACGTGGTCTTCAATGAATTTGTTAGGAAAACTTTTTCGTGTGAGCGAATTAACAAATCTTGTTTGCAATCAATTCCCTCCATTTGTGGGAGTGTTTTGTAGTCTGATATCCCATAGAAAATGTTGATTCTGAATGTAAACTAAAGGTAATCTGACATATCTGTTAGGATGTACTCATTTATGCTGATCACTATATGGTTATTTCCATAGATGTCAGTGAAACCAAGGTGTGTCAATAAAACTTTGCACTAAACCCCATTACATCACTTTGACCAGCTTGTACTAAATGCCCGCTCCTTAGCATGATGCAACAGAAATCTGCTGCATTTATCTGACCGAGGAATGATGTTCTGCTACTCAGTGATACAATTTTTAACCTTTTTTTTTTTTTGTTTTGTTTTTGTTTTCTCTGCCTTTCTGTTATGCTGAAACAGCAGTGGCTCTCAGTGATTGTTGACATACTCATTTTTTTGATAAGTTATGTTCAAGGGGATCCCCTTTCACTGGAAGTTTTTACTCTATCATACCACTCTTGGTATACTCTTGATACTGTAGCGTGAGTAAATTAGTAGGTTTCAAAATATTGGCCTTGTTCAAATTTGCTTAGTTAGGTCAATTTACTTATTCTAATGTGGATTCACACTGAAACTGATAAAGTCGAAAACTTTCAGTTGATTTTTATGCTAAACTTCAGAGTTGTGTCTAATTTCAATATAGAGAAGCTCAATTCACAAAAGGGTATTTGTTTGTAATAATGTTGCGATTTAGTGTATATGTTAATGTAAATTGTTGTGTTAGAAACATATACAGTATATGTACCTTTAAACAAAAAAAATGGAATGTATAATCATTGATTTCCACTAATGCTAGGCGATGTATCATTCTAAATGTTAAGTTTCTTTTATTGTTTTCATTTAGGTGACACTTCAACCTGAAGTAAAAAAGTTATTGACTGAAGGAATCTTTCATATCTTAGATCTGTGTATTGATCGTGATATAAAATTCTTAAATACATCCCTACAAACTGGAGCACGAGAAGTGTTTAAAGAATTGTATCACGATTATTCTTCGCACCACAAAACAAGGAATCAAGAAGAGGAGAAATATACAGTATATTAGTGACTAAGTGCTTAGCATGTGTTGGCCCAAGTTTGTGTTGTCCCCTGTCCACAGGATAAGGGATAGCATATGATCGGTGAGGTTCTGACTGCTCAGAAGAACAGGGGTCCTATTCCCCCATCTGAATTTGGTCGCAAGGCAAGCTTGTGTACTGCTCATTCACTGTTTGTGGAGATGTGTAAATATATCTGCATGGACTAAACAGCTGTCCACCATTACTAAAGACAAGTAAAACATTCAGACAGACAACGTTGCTCTTTTCCAAGGGCTTTTATATTCTCAGATTCAGACACAACAAGTATTATAGCTCTTGTACAAAGTAAATATGGATACCCTACCTTAATTTCCAAGGTGATTATACCTTCATGTATCCCTGTCCCCAATAGTCTTTCCTTCCCTTATACAGGTTTTACCCATTGAATAACATGTGGAAAATATCTAATTAAATAATATATTTTTAAAACTAAACCTGCCTGCTGATTAATTGATTACCCAGTGGTGTTTTAATAGTGACTGTTGTACAGAAAGAAAACCATTCCAACACTCAGAGGGTTACATTTGCATGACAAAGCCTGAGACTCAACCTAATTTCTCACAATTAATTTGGAATGATAAGTGTTATCCTTCCTGCATTCATCTACACCAGGAGTAGGCAACCTTTTTGTTCGGTAGAAATATAAGAGCTTCCTATACATTTCCCATTCCTTTTGTAGCCACTCCTAGGTTTGGCTCAAAAAACCGCAGCACAATCTGCAACAAAAGAAGCTACGTTTCTGCAACGTGGGGGCCGCAGTCGCCACGAGATAAACAGTGTTTGCCAGTGTTTTACCGCAGTGATTCCAGCTGGCAGACGAATCTTGTCACCTCTCATTCTACGGCTCTTCCCCCTCTTGATGATTGGCGCAATATGCAGCTTTGCCATTTCCTGGATTCGCTCCCGGCCTCAACAGACTTTAAGACTGAACTCTCGCTTCTAAAATGTCTTCTACGCCAATTTCTCGCCGTCATCTACAAGTTTCTGATCGCTCCTCCGGACGAGTCTGTCTCCCCTTTTATGTTGAAGTGGGAGACAGATCTGGCCCTCTCTCTTACCCAGGTACAAAGAGAACGTATATTTCGTCTCATTCATTCCATCTGTTCCCGCTACCAGGAAGCCAGCTTTAAGATCCTATTCAGTTGGTATCGAGTCCCCACAAAACTGCATGCGCTCTTCCCGCGGGGGTCTCCAGTATGCTGGAGATTCGGACTGGAGGATGGTAATATGCTCCACGTCTTCTGGTCCTGTCCAGTCCTCTCCCTGTTTTGGGATGGTGTTAAGCGGATCATTTTGCAGATTACTGAGACATCTCATCACTTGGGCCCTGCTCTGTTCCTTCTTCATCATTGTGAATCTCCAGTGTGAACCTATAAGCGCTCCCTACTTCGTTTCCTAGTCCTTGCGGCCCTAGCTTGCATTCTACAATTCTGGAAGCAAGTCAGCCCTCCTCCTCTCTCCCTCTGGATCTTAAAGGTCAATGAGATTATGCACATAGAAAATCTTACCTCTTTCCTGCATGACACAGTTGAAGTCTTTAACAAAACCTGGTTCTACTGGTTGGAATTCCAATGGTCTGGAGAGTATCGGACGCTTCTGGGTTCTGAGTCCCCTTTCCAGGCTTAAGCCAAAAAGCTCTGCACTCTCTGCCTGGCGCTTAACTGTATGCTTGTATCCTCTCACTGTATCTCTACCTGGTTATACATAGTGGTACTCCGTCCCTGTCGTTAGGGGACCAGGTATGTTTGGACATCTGGGCCTTCTCCAAGGCTCACCCACGGATTGTCATTTCTCCTCCTTCTGTTTACCTAAACCACCCTCCCCCCCCCCTTTTTATTTTCTCTCTTTCGGTCTCTCTTCTTTTCCCATCTCTTTTTCTTCTTCTCTTTCTCCTTCTCCCTGCTCTTCATTTCCCTCCTATCTTCTTTTCCTTCATAACGTTTATTATTTCTGACTGTTGCCATCTTTGGAGTTCTTCCCCTTTGGTGGCCTCTGGTCTGTATTGTTTGTTGTTGCATTCATTGTTTGTTTTGGTTTGTACTCTTTATTTGTGAAAAGCAATAAAACTTTTGAATTGGAAAAAAAAAAGTACAATTTTTATATGAAACTTAATTAAATTAGATATGTACAGTCATGGCCAAAAGTTTTGAGAATGATACAAATATTAATTTTTACAAAGTCTACTGCTTCAGTTTTTCTAATGGCAATTTGCATATACTCCAGAATGTTATAAAGAGTGATCAGCTTAACAGCAATTACTTGCAAAGTCAATATTTGCCTAGAAAATGAACTTTATCCCCCAAAACACATTTCAACATCATTGCAGCCCTGCCTTAAAAGGACCACCTAACATCGTTTCAGTGATTGCTCCATTAACACAGGTGTGGGTGTTGATGAGGACAGGGCTGGAGATCAATCTGTCATGATTAAGTAAGAATGACACCACTGGACACTTTAAAAGGAGGCTGGTGCTTGCCATCATTGTTTCTCTTCTGTTAACCATGGTTATCTCTAAAGAAACACGTGCAGTCATCATTGCACTGCACAAAAATGGCCTAACTGGGAAGAGTATTGCAGCTAGAAAGATTGCACCTCAGTCAACAATCTATCGCATCATCAAGAACTTCAAGGAGAGAGGTTCCATTGGTGCCAAAAAGGCTCCAGGGCGCCCAAAAAAGACCAGCAAGCGGCAGGACCGTCTCTTAAAAGTGTTTCAGCTGCGGGATCGGGCTACCAGCAGTGCAGAGCTTGCTGAGGAATGGCAGCAGGCAGGTGTGAGTGCATCTGCACACACTGTGAGGCGGAAACTCTTGGAGCAAGGCCTGGTCTCAAGGAGGACAGCAAAGAAGCCACTTCTCTCCAGAAAAAACATCAGGGACAGACTGATATTCTGCAAAAGGTACAGGGAGTGGACTGCTGAGGACTGGGGTAAAGTCATTTTCTCTTATGAATCCCCTTTTCGATTGTTTGGAACATCTGGAAAACAGCTTATTCGGAGAAGAAGAGGTGAGCGCTACCACCAGTCTTGTCTCATGCAAACTTTAAAGCATCCTGAAACCATTCATGTGTGGGGTTGCTTCTCAGCCAAGGGAATCTGCTCTCTCACAGTCTTGCCTAAAAACACAGCCATGAATAAAGAATGGTGCCAGAATGTCCTTGTGAAAGATCCTCAGTGCGCCAAACCGCTTTGGCCACACCCTGAGTCCTCTTTCATATAAAAACCACACTCGCCTCCAGTGAATGTCGGGTTCACAAGATAAATACAAGACAAGCCTTCTAAATTTTATATATTTATTAACCCCTAAATGGGTCGGTATTAAAATCTAACACATGCAGTTCAGAACAGATATGCAGATAAAAGGGAATAAAGGTGAAATAGTTACTTTACCACACATGTCCTTGATGTGGTTCTATAGTCCAACACTCACACATGGCATGCGTGAGTCACCAGTGGAGGCCGTTTAGCATGTGGCATTAACTCCTAGCATGTGGCATCACAGTACAATAATCCAGCCTGCATGCTCTCATAACAGTCTCTCAGCATTAGTCCAATAGTCTCTCTCAGTCCCTTGTAGGCTCATCATCGTCAGCAGCAGCATTCCAACCTGCCTGCTCATAGTAGCATCTCAGTCAAAGTCTGTAATATCCTGTAGCATAAACTCCATAGTGTAATCTCCTCCCACAGACCTCTTACCTCATCTTTTATACCCTTTATGCCACCTCCCAGAATGAGGTCACCGGCGACAGTACGTCTGATGAGTTAATTCAATCAAATCCAGATCTTTTGTATAGAGCTGAGACAAAGTGAATGGATACACTGTTATCAGTCATATCTGATCAACAGCCCAGGCTTGAACAATGCACTATTGTTTGATCAGCCAGGGCTGTATAGGAATACAATGGAGCCCTATTGTTCCAGCCTGGCCACTACTGCCAATATACACCTAGGCTCATAGCTGCACACAGTATGAATAAATGGAACTAGAGAGAAATACGCTACCCAGAGACCAAAATACATCTCTTGAGTTATGGCCATATTTAGGCAGAATCATCACAGTCCTCCAAGAGCAACTTCTCCCAACCGTCCAAGAGCAGTTTGGCGCTCAACAATGCCTTTCCAGCATGATGGAGCACCTTGCCATAAAGCAAAGGTGATAACTAAATGGCTCAGGGAACAAAACAGAGATTTTGGGTCCATGGCCTGGAAACTCCCCAGATCTTAATCCCATTGAGAACTTGTGGTCAATCATCAAGAGACGGGTGGACAAACAAAAACCAACAAATTCAGACAAAATTAAAGCATTGATTCTGCAAGAATGGACTGCTATCAGTCAGGATTTGGTCCAGAAGTTGATTGAGAGCATGCCAGGGAGAATTGCAGAGGTCCTGAAGAAGAAGGGTCAACACTGCAAATATTGACTTGTTGCATTAACTCATTCTAACTGTCAATATAAGCTTCTGTTACTCATAATATGAATATTTCTGTATGTGATAAAAACATCTGACAAACACACATAAAAACCAGAGGGCAGCAGATCATGTGAAAATATAATATTTGTGTCATTCTCAAAACTTTTGTCCATGACTGTATAAGCTACTGTATTTCAGAGGTTCACCAAACACATCTAAACCCCTTACAGCTGTTGAATACAATAAATTTTAATACATATTTCAGAGAAGTGATGCAATTAGTATCTGATAAATTAAATATTACTAGATATTAATTGATTTAAAATTAAATAATTAGATATTAAATAAAAGATAAATAAGATACACACTAATGATATAATAACCAACATATGCAAACATTGACAACAGGACCTTAGGAATATATAGGAGTGTAACAGATTGGAGTGTGTAAAAAATATTGTATTTCACTGAAAAGAACTGGAAAGTAGATCTCACATATTAAATCTATCACAGAAGAGATCAAAATCTAAAGATAACCAAAACTATTAAAATATAAATTTTAATAATCCTTTAAGGCCAAAAAACCTTAACCCCAAATTTTCATAGTAATTGCTAGTAGTATAATGTTGTACGGTGTTAGCCATAGAAAGTACTGGAAGAGTGAAGAAATCAGGCAAGAGACTCTTAAAGGTAACAGTATATTTGATGGTAAGCTTTCGAGAGTACTAGCTCTCTTCTTCAGACATGGTGTTCTACAAGAAACTGAAAATTCACAGACTTTATAAACAAAAGACATGGACCTTCAAAGGATCTTAGAGTCTTTAAAAATAACAAAATGCAATATAAGTAGAGAAGTTATTTACAACACTACATAGTAACACAAATAATTGTGATGGCACAAACAAAAATGTGAAACCTAATAAGGTAAATATTTTTACCCAAAGATTAGAAATATCGGTGTGGACAATATAGGACCAATACTGACCACCCAATCTCTAGGATAATATTAAAACCAGTGCAAAAGCGTCCCGACACATTTCCCCAAAGACCATTGGGGCGTCTCTCTTCCATACATCATCAGATATGGACTTCTCCTTTATACATATATGTACAGTAACATCAGACGTGTAGCATTGTGCCCTGTCCTGAGGAGCAACGCCAACACTGGGCGTTAGGGGGAGATGTGTCATCTATACGTTGATCCTGCCTGTGAAAGATCCTCAGTGCGCCAAACCGCTTTGGCCACACCCTGAGTCCTCTTTCATATAAAAACCACACTCACCGCCAGTGAATGTCGGGTTCACCAGATAAATACAAGACAAGCCTTCTAAATTTTATATATTTATTAACCCCTAAATGGGTCGGTATTAAAATCTAACATATACAGTTCAGAACAGATATGCAGATATATACAAGCATTAACAGTTACTAGTTACAAGATACAGTACAAATAAAATAAAAGGGCTAAAGGTGAAATGATTACCACACATGTCCTTGCTGTGGTTCTATAGTCCAACACTCACACATGCATGTGTGAGTCACCAGTGGAGGCTTCTTGGCATGTGGCATTAACTCCTAGCATGTGGCATCACAGTACAATAATCCCGCCTGCATGCTCTTCACAGTCTCTCAGCATTAGTCCAATAGTCTCTCTGTCTCTTGTAGGCTCATCATCATCATCAGCAGCATTCCAACCTGCCTGCTCATAGTAGCATCTCAGTCAAAGTCTGTAATATCCTGTAGCATAATCTCAGCACAGTCTTCATAGCATGATCTCTTTAGCATGAACTCCTCCCACTGACTCTTACCTCATCTTTTATACCCTTTATGCCACCTCCCAGAATGAGGTCACCGGCGGCAGCTGGTCTCATAGAATAATCCCCTCAAGTCCAGATCTTTTGTATGTAGATGAGACCAAATGACCTGATACAATGTTATCAGCCATATCTGGTCAACCAGTGCAGCTGGACAATGCATGTCTGTTTGATCAGCCAGGACTGTGTATGAATTCAATGGAGCCCTATTGTTCCAGCCCGGCCACTACTGCCAATATACACCCAGGCTCACAGCCGCGCACAGCACGAACAAACGGAACCAGAGAGAAACACGCCACCCAGAGACCAAAATACATCTCCGAGTTACGGCCATACTCAGGCAGAATCATCACACTGCCCAAAGTCAGAGAGAGTCTAAGGTCAGATAAGCACTGTACATCTTAGAGTAGGGATTCATTGAGCCGCCAGGTATTAGTTCGGTGCATTGGAGGAAGAAGTTTGACAGAACATGTGATGAGGGAGTAGTCAGTGAGGAATGCATTCCCTATGGCAGCAACAGTCACCTGAGGGAGCAAGGAATGTGGTAGAAAAACAGTCCAGTCTGCTGTATGAGTTATGCGCAGTTTAGAAGAAGTAGTCCTTATCCTCTGGCTGTAAGATGCACCAAGCATCACACAGCAACAAGGAATGTAAGTGTTTGTGAATTTTGTTAAGGGCGCTGTAAGGGACCAGGGATTTGCCTGTGGAAGAGTCAAGAAGGGGATTAAGAGTCAGGTTAAGGTCCCCGCATAGAATGATGTGCACCTTAGCAAAGGACTGGAGGGCTTCGAGTGTAGAGATGAGGAAGGGCACCTGTCCAGAGTTAGGGGAATAAATATTGGCTATAGTGTATGTGGTGCCATAGATTTCGCAGACAAAGAGAGAACATCTGGGTCAGCTAGGGAGTCAGTAACCTTAAGAGGGAGGTTTTTGTGAAAGAAAATCGCCGCTCCCCTGGGAGAGCTGCTACTTTGGAGCCACTCCGTGTAGTTTTAATCACTGGCATGTGTTAGGAGAGGAAGTATGTTTCTTGCAAGCAGAGGATGTAGGCTCTGCGTTTGTGAGAGTCATACAATACTTGTGATCGTTTCTCTGGGATGTTCGGGCCTTTTACATTGAAGGACAATATGTTGACTTCAGCCATCAGGAGTCAGTAGGAGAAGGGGGTAAACCAAAAATGAAGCTACAAAATAAGAGGGAGAGGCAGAGAGGACAAAAAGAAGAGAAGGAGCGGGAGGAAAGAGAAGAGGATGAGAGAAAACTATGAGATGGAGACAAAAAGCAAAGAGATTAAGACTGCCCTCAAGGGGCCTAAATCAGTTGATGGCACGTCTCAAAGTGGACTAAATAGTAATGTCCACGCAACTATGTGGGGTTGTGGCAAGCACAGGTAGGAGGTCAGGTATTGCAAACATAGTAAGGAGCTTCTGTGCCGGTCCAAGCCCAAACCATATATGGGGGAGAAAAGAACATAGATGTAGGGAACTCTAAAACTGTAAGAAACCAGGGCAATAATAAAAACAGTGCAAAGGCAGCAACATTGCTAGTGAGAAGGACAGTCCAGAACATAGAAATCACCTGTATCTAGGCTTGTCAGGAGTAGGTGTCAGTCAGAAGTCGCATGGGGTCTACGGAGGGACCCCGGTGGTCTAAAAGTATACTTCAATAGAAAAATAAAAACGGCACATAGCGTAATATTGCTAAGATAAATATTAATTACATATAAATAGTCGTGCTCAAGATGGAGGCTAGTCAGGTGACTAGAGAATAAAGTTTGCTGAGAGTCTGGATGTGTTCACTAACTATAGGGTGAGAAGCTAGTAAGCAATGGGAAGTAGCGGGTCCACGACAAAGTGAGTGTCCAGTTGACAGGGTCTGGTGGCAATCAGTTCCCCTTCAATTGGTGAGCTCACATGGATATAATTCGTGGGGAGTGACACTTGTGCACATGTGCTCTCACCTTTTGAGATTGTGCTAAGTCACAACTACTGAAGTGGAGAGATCCAGTATATATATCTCAGTGTGTGGGAGCTGCGGAATCTCTGGGCGTCAGAATCTCCTGGATCCTGACGGTATTCGAATGAAAGGTTGGTAGGAGGAACTAAAAAAAAAAGTGTGGGGACCCAGGATGCTTTATTATACTCAATACAACGCGTTTCAGGGAAATATAGTCCCCTTCATCACGTGTACATGAGACTAGGCATAAAAACAGTTGAATACAAATGTAAAGGACAATATTCATAAACAAAAACTAATGATAATAAGAATATTATTAATTAAAATAGGAGAAAATGTCTCCTGAAGGGATATTTATCATAAATAAATAAATACACTAAAAAGAATAAGAACATTATTAATTAAAATAGGAGAAAATGTCTCCTGAAGGGATATTTATCATAAATAAATACACTAAAAAGCAACTAAAACAAATAAACTGACAACTTCAATCGTAGAAAAAAGAGTGGAGATAAGTGAAAAGAGCTTAAAAAATCTAAATGCACACAAAAATAGATAGTAAATATACATAGAAAGCATAAATCAATGATACTTGGTACTTAAAAGCCTGAGAGAATAGGCTGAGTGTGCTGAAGTGTATAGAATGGCCACATTCTGAACGGTATATAAAGATATGGCAGAGTGGGACCGCCCCTAGAAGGAGGGGTTCATACATGCAGGCTAAATTCGGATGAGAAATTAAATAATCGGGGAGTGAATGGAATTGTCAAAACGTTGGCTTATAATTAAGTATACAAACAGATGGAATGAATAAAGAAGTGGAAAGTGGATGAATTCAATTGAAACATTGGGTAGCGTCTGAGAATCGCTACCGCACATGCGTGTAGCAATCTCCCGCTCTAAGGATGCTCTATGTGTAAGGACGTGAGATTTGGATGATTATTCTTATAATTTCCATTTTCCACTCCTTGTCTTATGTGACCTCTCTGGATGTCGGGTGAGTTGTAAGGAAAGTAAATCCTCTGGTCTTTTTAAGAACCCTGTTTATGAAGTATCCGTATTTGAAGAATAACTAATGTAGAAATTTTCTGCTGTGTTTTTGGTATACATCCCATTTGGTTTGTTTATGTGTTTGGACCCTGTGGAAAGTTTATTAAGGAAAGATTAGCCAGGAAACATTAGCCCATCGCCCATCTCCTAAGTTACGGTAGAGGAGAAAGTAGTAGCCTGGGGCTACTGTATGAGTTCCTTGTACATAGTTAACACTTTTTGGGTGCCGAGAAATATCCTTAGAGGTTTTAAAGGCAAGACGTTGCCTTAAATTAAGTGCTGGGCGCCCGGGAGATATCCTTTGGAGGATCTAGTATAAGTGGTGTGTCGTTAAACACGGAGCGCCCGAGAGGTAAAGGTACCGTATTTTGTACCCTTTGAGGTTCATCACAGAAGATTATGCAAATCATAGAGAATTTGCCTGGGCGGTGTGAGGCTGATGCTAAGAATATAGGAATTCCAGCTATAGAGATTGTGAGGCAGTAGTTGATAATGATAGGATGTGAAAAGATGGGTTTCTGTATGTTGAAAAGTGGAGTGAGATGGAGAAAAGTGGAGTGACTTTCAGAAAACAAAGTGTTTCAGCAAGTTAGTAACTAAACGTTTCAGAGGAAGTTGAGCTTGGTGCAATAAAGTGTGTTTGGATATTGTTTAATGACTCCTAAGACTGGTGAGGTAGCAATTGTTGATTTTGTAGTCCATCCCCCCTCTTGAACAGAGTGCACCTTAAACAAAAGAAGGCTTAATCTAGAGTCTTGTGTACATGTTTGTAGAAGGAAATTCATTGTTTAAGTGTATTAGAAGTAACTCGCATATCTGTTTTATAATGTTTGTTTGTTTATAATGCACATTTGAAGGAATTTATGAGTGTGAAAGAATGAATGCTATGATTTGCAAGAAAGTGTATGATAGTCATGTCTAGAAATCTTGTATCTGCTTAGGATTTGAGTAGATGTCTGACTAGTTGAACAGATGTTGCGTGGTAGATGGATTGGGAGACCAAGTGGCCACGAGATAAATTGACTTTGAAATCATATTACAAGCTCTCCCATTTCTTCTGCCTGCTTCACTGATTGAGGATAATTTGTGTATTTACTAAAGTCACTGAATTGTTTGTAATTGTGGAGTGTGTAAGAGCTTGAGAAGACTAAATTTACTTGTACCGGATAGTCTGAATGAGCTAACAATTTAAAAGATGGCTTATCTATGAATTATAGTCTATAAATTATTTTTTGTCTTGCTAGGCCATGTAATTCTAAACTAGCTTGATGACACAGGAAGGAGAGATAAAAATCCAACTGTGTGTATGCTAATGAGGTGGGGGTTGAACTTATTAGACACAGGAAGGAATGTCATTGTCTTTGAAGATGTCTGAATGTTTATTGCCTATAGCATGTGCTTAAATGTTGGAATGTGTTGAATCCAGACGTTTTGCCTGGAATTGCAAAGTTCCAAGATGGGAGACCCAGAGACAGACAGGAGGATTCTGACAATAACCATCAATAGGAAATAGATACTCCAGTAAGCGTGCATTTAATATCAGTACCTGATAAACTGAGGCCAGCCCCTATGATCTCCCTACAATTGCCTGAGGGGAGAACTTGTGAATTTTTAGTGAATACTGGAGCTAACAAATCTGTTTTGCACACTGACAATGTTTTCCTCTATAAGATTAACTGATGATTTTGTTTCCTGTATTGGGGTGGATGGCAAGCCAGTGGATAATTCTGTACACATGTCCATGAAAGTCATATTTCCCACCCCTGCCTGCACCATTACCACTAGATTCCTTGTCAGTGAGTCTGCCTCAGTTAACTTGCTGGGATCAGACGTTTTACAGGTTCTACAGGCACACATTGTGTATGAGAGCAAGATGGGACGGTCTCACTGTTACTAGTAATGTCAGAAGACACCTTATGTTCCCTACACTCCATGGTTTTCCTGACAAAGCAAAACAATGCAGAGGTAGTTAGTGTAGAGTAACATCTAGGTTGTGTGCCCGATTACCTCTGGGCAAAAGGAAAAAAAGACTCATGGACATTAACAGAGACCAGTAGCTTACTATTCTGCTAGATTAGATCCAGTGTCCAGAGGAGCACCTTGTGTTAGGGCAGTAGCTGTGGTCCAATTGTCCATGGAGAAAAGTGCCAACATCGTACTGGACTTCCCTGTCACAGTACTTACTCCTCATGATGTACAGTACAGACCAAAAGTTTGGGCACACCTTCTCATTCCAAGAGTTTTCTGTATTTTCATGACTATAAAATTTGTAGATTCACACTGAAGGCATCGAAACTATGAATTAACACATGTGGAATTATATACTTAACAAAAAAGTGTGAAACAACTGAAAATATGTCTCATATTCTAGGTTCTTCAAAGTAGCCACCTTTTGCTTTGATTACTGCTTTGTACACTCTTGGCATTCCCTTGATGAGCTTCAAGAGGTAGTCACCTGAAATGGTTTTCACTTCACAGGTGTGACCTGTCAGGTTTAATAAGTGGGATTTCTTGCCTTATAAATGGGGTTGGGACCATCAGTTGTGTTGTTCAGAAGTCAGGTGGATACACAGCTGATAGTCCTACTGAATGGAGTGTTAGAATTTGTATTATGGCAAGAAAAAAAGCAGCTAAGTAAATAAAAACGAGTGGCCATCATTACTTTAAGAAATGAAGGTCAGTCAGTCCGAAAAATTGGGAAAACTTTGAAAGTGTCCCCAAGTGCAGTGGCCAAAACCATCAAGTGCTACAAAGAAACTTGCTCACATGAGGCCGGCCCCAGGAAAGGAAGACCAAGAGTCACCTCTGCTGCGGAGGATAAGTTCATCCGAGTCACCAGCCTCAGAAATCGCAGGTTAACAGCAGCTGAGATTAGAGACCAGGTCAATGCCACACAGAGTTCTAGCAGCAGACACATCTCTACAACAACTGTTAAGAGGAGACTGTGTGCAGCAGGCCTTCATGGTAAAATAGCTGCTAGGAAACCACTGCTAAGGACAGGCAACAAGCAGAAGAGACTTGTTTGGGCTAAAGAACACAAGGAATGGACATTAGACCTGTGGAAATCTGTGCTTTGGTCTGATGAGTCCAAATTTGAGATCTTTGGTTCCAACCACCGTGTCTTTGTGCGACGCAGAAAAGGTGAACGAATGGACTCTACATGCCTGGTTCCCACCATGAAGCATGGAGGAGGTGGTGTGATGGTATGGGGGTGCTTTGCTGGTGACACTGTTGGGGATTTATTCAAAATTGAAGGAATACTGAACCAGCATGGTTACCACAGCATCTTGCAGCGACATGCTATTCCATCCGGTTTACGTTTAGTTGGACCATCATTTATTTTTCAACAGGACAATGACCCCAAACACACCTACAGACTGTGTAAGGGCTATTTGACCAAGATGGAGAGTGATGGGGTGCTACGCCAGATGACCTGGCCTCCACAGTCACCAGACCTGATCCCAATCGAGATGGTTTGGGGTGAGCTGGACCGCAGAGTGAAGGCAAAAGGGCCAACAAGTGCTAAGCATCTCTGGGAACTCCTTCAAGACTGTTGGAAGACCATTTCAGGTAACTACCTCTTGAAGCTCATCAAGAGAATGCCAAGAGTGTGCAAAGCAGTAATTAAAGCAAAAGGTGGCTACTTTGAAGAACCTAGAATATTAGACATATTTTCAGTTGTTTCACACTTTTTTGTTAAGTATATAATTCCACATGTGTTAATTCATAGTTTTGATGCCTTCAGTGTGAATCTACAATTTTTTTAGTCATGAAAATACAAAAAACTCTTGGAATGAGAAGGTGTGTCCAAACTTTTGGTCTGTACTGTATGTATGTATATATATATATATATATATATATATATATATATATATATATTTTTTTATTTTTTTTTTTATTAATGTAAAAAAATATAAAATAAATAAATATATTAAATAAATAAATATAATTTAAAAAAAATCCCCCAGTACCCCCGTCTTGAGCTCGAGGATTTTAAAAGACATAGAATACCATCTTCATAGTTCCGAGGATCCCAATAGACAGCAAGGACAAATGGTGTATCAAGGATGGACTCAAAATACAACAAAAAATGACCTAAGACAAAACAAGACAATAAGTATCCAAATAACACAAACAATAAAATAATATCCCCCAAAAAACTATTAAAATTTGCGCTAAATTATAGAAAAGGTTTAAAGCTCACGGCCTCATTGAGGCCCACTGGAGACACCGTATTAAGTTCCACAATCCAACGAGTTTCTTTTCGGAGAAATGCACGACGTATATCACCCCCCATACTACCCAGTTGGACCCTATCAATTCCCCGTACCTTTAAACCCCGTGGGTCACAGGAGTGAAAATGATGAAAGTGACGTGGTATCGGTTGAAGTTGTTCAAATTCGCGAGCTTTGGCAGCAGCCACTACTTACAACTATTTCAGGGTCTAAAGTACACTGATACACATGAAGTGGATGGTAGAGCATGCAGCTCTCGTCTCATTTATATAAGGGGACATTATGAATATAATGGGTCATTGGGGGGCAGTATTTAACGCAGGGTGTAATATAAAGGGGCAATTGGGCAGTATTCAATTTAGAAGACACTTGGGCTTTATAAAAGGGATTTTCCAGTTCCTTTGTTATTGATTATCTATTGATGGTCACTATGAAATGAACGATACAATGTCACCAGAGAAGGCGTTATGGTACTTGCACAACCGCCATGGTCCCCTTCAAACAGATGATCAACAGTTGTCCTTTGTGTCAGAACGCCACAGATTTTTATTTATTGATGTGAAAACCCTTTTAGTTGGAAGGCACAAAGAGGGTATTAATAATAAAGTGTACAATTTAAGAGGGCACACAGACATTATTAAGTTAAAAATGCACTTGGGGGTATTATTCATTCTGAGGATGGGGCTGGTTATATTATATATTCTATAATTAGGAGTAACAGCAGGATGTGGACTTTATGTAGGTGAGGACAATATGGGTCAGGAAAAGCGAGGAGCTAAAGATTTCAAACAGAGTTGTTTGTGCTGCAGATTTACAGAGACAGGTTACTGCTGGAATGTCATTAAGGTCCAGATGGAAGAGAATGGAAATGTGAATGACTACAGTCAGAGATGTGACCTGTAAGTCACTAAATGGTCTTGTGTTGTATTCACCTAATTTGTCTGTAGGGCCCTATGCAGACTGGCACTTACCACTATATGGTCATCGTATAGAGATAATATCAGTATACCTTTGATGGAGGCCCACATCTACAAAGATCTACAAACCAGATTCTATACAGAGATGCAGGTCACAGACTCCCTTTAACTACTTCGCCAAATTTTGATGTGCATGTATGTCGGGAAATGTGGCTTCTTTCTGCATCCCGACATACATAAAGACAAATTCTGAAAAGAAAAAATACAACAGGGTGCTCCCTTGTGCGGGACCTTAAATGTGCAAGTGAAATAATCCCAATTTTCCCCTTATAGGTGGAAAATTACCTTGAGGTGTTGTGTGATACACAACAACTTTTGCGTCTTATTAGAGAGGCTTTGTGGGGGTGCTGCAGTGATGATGTCCCAGTCCTGAACTCCAAAATAGAGAGACCAGGAGAAAGATAAATAATATGGGTGTGTGAATCTTCACAAAAAACACAAAGCTGGACCCAATTTTCCTGCGCTTCCTCGTAGGCACCGCTGTAGCCGTGATTCCTCCAGATTAAATGGAATTAAATCCGAATATGGTTGTCCAAGGATGGATTTTTTATTTGGAGTATACAGATAGCAATAAATGCAACAAAATAACAAAATAAAAAACAAAAAAGAAAAAACAGGTAGTAACGCGTTTCAGAGCCTACTGCTCCTTCCTCAGACTTCACTGGTATACTGATAGCCATTGTTTAGTGCAGTCTTATATAGTAGAAAGCACTGATGTGACCAATTAGGATAACAAAAAAACACTTTAAAACAATCATGCACAATAATTTTTAAAGAATAATACTGTGTCTGGTGTATACACATATTAATTGTTATCTTAGCATCCTTAAAAACCCAAAAATACACATTTCCTGCAAAAGTTACACACCTGGTACTCAAAATTGGCAGCAAGTTATGTAAACACAGCTTACTCTCATTAGGGATGTAATCACACTCACTTTTAACCATATGATCACACTATTGTTTAGCTAAAGAGCACATGTTGTGGGTCAATATTGACATCTAGCAGCCAATCAGATTCCAGGAGGTGTGTTCATCCTGAATCAGCTGGATGCCGGAGCCAAGTTCTAGTCTCCAGCCCACATCACTAGTCTGCTGCACAGATTATGCTAATAGTCGGCTGATTAAAACCGTAATTGGTTGTCAATTATAAAATTAAAACCATGTAGTGGGGTTATGAAATATACAAACTGAGCTCTAATTACACAGCTACAAAGTAATGGGGTATGTATTCTGAGCTCTAAAATACTGCAACTGGGTTTATAGTCAGTCATATATAGCTATATTAGAGATTGTCCTAAATATAGTTATACATATACATATATACACATACACACACACACACACACATATATATATATATATATACACAGTACAGACCAAAAGTTTGGACACACCTTCTCATTCCAAGAGTTTTCTGTATTTTCATGACTATAAAAATTGTAGATTCACACTAAAGGCATCAAAACTATGAATTAACACACGTGGAATTATATACTTAACAAAAAAGTGTGAAACAACTGAAAATATGTCTTATATTCTAGGTTCTTCAAAGTAGCCACCTTTTGCTTTGATTACTGCTTTGCACACTCTTGGCATTCTCTTGATGAGCTTCAAGAGGTAGTCACCTAAAATGGTTTTCACTTCACAGGTGTGCCCTGTCATGTTTAATAAGTGGGATTTCTTGCCTTATAAATGGGGTTGGGACCATCAGTTGTGGTGTTCAGAAGTCAGGTGGATACACAGCTGATAGTCCTACTGAATGGAGTGTTAGAATTTGTATTATGGCAAGAAAAAAGCAGCTAAGTAAAAAAAAACGAGTGGCCATCATTACTTTAAGAAATGAAGGTCAGTCAGTCCGAAAAATTGGGAAAACTTTGAAAGTGTCCCCAAGTGCAGTGGCCAAAACCATCAAGCTCTACAAAGAAACTGGCTCACATGATGACCGCCCCAGGAAAGGAAGACCAAGAGTCACCTCTGCTGCGGAGGATAAGTTCATCCGAGTCACCAGCCTCAGAAATCGCAGGTTAACAGCAGCTCAGATTGGAGACCAGGTCAATGCCACACAGCGTTCTAGCAGCAGACACATCTCTGCAACAACTGTTAAGAGGAGACTGTGTGCAGCAGGCCTTCATGGTAAAATAGCTGCTAGGAAACCACTGCTAAGGACAGGCAACAAGCAGAAGAGACTTGTTTGGGCTAAAGAACACAAGGAATGGACATTAGACCTGTGGAAATCTGTGCTTTGGTCTGATGAGTCCAAATTTGAGATCTTTGGTTCCAACCACCGTGTCTTTGTGCGACACAGAAAAGGTGAACGAATGGACTCTACGACATATTTTCAGTTGTTTCACACTTTTTTGTTAAGTATATAATTCCACATGTGTTAATTCATAGTTTTGATGCCTTTAGTGTGAATCTACAATTTTTATAGTCATGAAAATACAGAAAACTCTTGGAATGAGAAGGTGTGTCCAAACTTTTGGTCTGTACTGTATATACACATACAAGCAACATATATAAATAAATTGTACATAATACTGCGACAACTTGGGGTGATTAGTCTCAAAATGGCAGCAGACTCCTGGTCCGGACAGCGGTGGTTCGTGGTACTGGGCGCCAGAGAGATAGTGTTGAGACGGTCCAAGTGTAAAATAAATGGGCTTTATTCAGCTTAGGTGCAACATAACAAAACAACAAAAAACCTAGGCCACAGTTAGGGCACTAACTGACTCCTTGAGCCCCTAACTAGCCTGACTACTGCTCAGCTCTAGCAAAAGTCCCCTGTGGTCCCCAGCCCTCCTGGCACAGACCGTCTATCTGTCCGGCTGGTTCCACAGTTCCTGCTCCATGCAGGTTTCTCCAGCCTTCTGGAGATACGCCCCCCACCCAAAGGCGTTTCTGGCCTGGGCCTGGGTCGCTCAATAGCGCCCTCTGGTTCACATACTCATAATACATAAATATGTATGAAAAGTATAAAATGTATCTAGCTATAAAAATAAGGAATATAAACATAAATGCAAGTTGTAAATACATGACAATATAAAAAATAAAAATATAAAACACCTATATACAGTATATATATATAGAAGGATTTTCTAAGATTGAACCACCAGAATATCCCCCTGTCCTAGAAATAAGTAGAAGGATATTATGTGCTTTTCTCCACCTCATACTGGACCAGGGATACCAATTGTATTAGGACAAGTATTATAACAGCACTCCACCTCCTGAAGTTCCTTGCTGCCAGGGGCATACTAGCATGTGGCACTATTTGGAGAACTCATAACAGTCTCCATAACTCCTTTATTGAAAAGCCACTACACAGGGGAAAGCAAGGTTGGTTGTTCTGAAAAATTTGGTGGTGTTCAAATACAAGGACAAATATGATGTTCTTGTGTTAACCAGTATTTATGCTAATTGACACCACTCCAAGTGCAACAAACCACAGAAGCGTAACTAAACTGTTCGGAGAACTTTTGATTTTCTGGCAGTATTTGTGTCATTAATAAATTTAGTCATGTACTTTAGTAGACAAATTTTGGCTCCTTTCTGCATTTCTTTATTCTTCCCCTTATTTCTGTATTGAGAGATGTTCCTGCATCTCACTGAATGTTACTATGAATGGATTACAGGCTTGGAGTACAGAAGGGGAAGGTCACTTCAAACGGTAACATCAGGGGCGTAAATATCGGGGTAGCGGCTGTCACAGGGCCCGGGACATTAGGGGCCTCGGAGCCCTGTGGCAGCCGCTGCTGCGAACCCCACAAACCAGTAATGATCGCGGTGGCAGGGATTGCGACTGCAAACGGACCCGGCAGGTTACTGAGCCCGCGGCCAGCTGGAGATGGCCGGGCCCCGGACCATTATGATAGCGGTCGGGGAAAAACTGGTTCCCAGACCGCTATACATACTGTTATTGGAAAGGGGCCCTGGCATATTGCAGGCCCCTTTCCAATAGATGGCAGCCCAGGGGAGGTGACTGAAAATAATAAACACATATTCTCACCTCTCCCGGGCACAGCGATCTCTCCGGTGCTCTCCGTCATGACTGAGGGCTGTGATTAGGCCCCAGCGGTCACATGGGGCGCGGCCGCATAATGACGTCAGTGCGCCCCCATGTGACCGCTGAGGCCCAATCACAGGCCTCGGCAGCGACGTCGGAAGAGGGCCTGAAGACGGCAGGATGGAGCGAGGATGCCAAGGAAAGGTAAGGCAAGGTGAGTATGAGTGTTTGTTATTTTTAATCACCTTCCCTGGGTCTCCGATTATTATACTCTGGGGTCTGAGGAGACCCCAGAGTATAATAATAGCACCGAAGCAGAGGGGGGCTGTTGGGAGCATATAATACTGTGTGGGGGTCACTGTAGAGCATATAATACTGGGTGGGGGCCACTGTAGAGCATATAACACTGGGTGAGGGCCACTGTAGAGCATATAACACTGGGTGGGGGCCACTGTAGAGCATATAATACTGGGCGGGGACCACTGTAGAGCATATAACACTGGGTGAGGGCCACTGTAGAGCATATAACACTGGGTGGGGGCCACTGTAGAGCATATAATACTGGGTGGGGGCCACTGTAGAGCATATAATACTGGGTGGGGGCCACTGTAGAGCATATAATACTGGGTGGGGGCCACTGTGGGGGGCATATAATACTGGGTGAGGCCACTGTAGAGCATATAATACTGGGTGGGGGCCACTGTAGAGCATATAATACTGTGTGTGGGCCCCTGTAGAGCATAGAACACTGTGTGGGGGCCGCTGTAGAGCATAGAACACTGGGTGGGGGCCACTGTAGAGAATATAATACTGTGTGGGGGCCACTGTAGAGCATATAACACTGGGTGGGGGCCACTGTAGAGCATATAACACTGGGTGGGGGCCAATGTGGGGGGCATATAATACTGGGTGAGGACCACTGTGTGGAGCATATAATACTGTGTGGGGGCCACTGTAGGGAGGATATAATACTGGGTGGGGCCCACTATGGGGGCATATAATACTGGGTGGGGACCACTGTGTGGAGCATATTATACTGTGTGGGGCCACTGTGGTTAGCATATTATACTGTGTGTGGGGGGAGAAATGTAGAGCAGATAATGCTGTATGGGGGCCACTGTGGAGCATATAATGCTGTGTGGGGACCACTGTAGAGCATATAATACTGTGTGGGGGCCACTGTAGAGCATATAATACTGGGTGGGGGCCACTGTAGAGCATATAATACTGGGTGGGGGCCACTGTAGAGCATATAATACTGGGTGGGGGCCACTGTGGGGGGCATATAATACTAGGTGAGGCCACTGTAGAGCATATAATACTGGGTGGGGGCCACTGTAGAGCATATAATACTGTGTGTGGGCCCCTGTGGAGCATAGAACACTGTGTGGGGGCCGCTGTAGAGCATAGAACACTGGGTGGGGGCCACTGTAGAGAATATAATACTGTGTGGGGGCCACTGTAGAGCATATAACACTGGGCGGGGGCCACTGTAGAGCATATAACACTGGGTGGGGGCCAATGTGGGGGGCATATAATACTGGGTGAGGACCACTGTGTGGAGCATATAATACTGTGTGGGGGCCACTGTAGGGAGGATATAATACTGGGTGGGGCCCACTATGGGGGCATATAATACTGGGTGGGGACCACTGTGTGGAGCATATTATACTGTGTGGGGCCACTGTGGTTAGCATATTATACTGTGTGTGGGGGGAGAAATGTAGAGCAGATAATGCTGTATGGGGGCCACTGTGGAGCATATAATGCTGTGTGGGGACCACTGTAGAGCATATAATACTGTGTGGGGGCCACTGTAGAGCATATAATACTGGGTGGGGGCCACTGTAGAGCATATAACACTGGGTGGGGGCCACTGTAGAGCATATAATACTGGGTGGGGGCCACTGTAGAGCATATAACACTGGGTGGGGGCCACTGTAGAGCATATAACACTGGGTGGGGGCCAATGTAGAGCGTATAACACTGGGTAGGGGCCACTGTAGAGTGTATAATACTGGGTGGGGGCCACTGTGGGGGGCATATAATACTGGGTGGGGGCCACTGTAGAGCATATAATACTGTGTGGGGGCCCCTGTAGAGCATAGAACACTGGGTGGGGGCCACTGTAGAGCATATAACACTGGGTGGGGGCCACTGTGGGGGGCATATAATACTGGGTGAGGACCACTGTGGGGAGCAAATTATACTGTGTAGGGGCCACTGTAGGGAGGATATAATACTGGGTGGGGCCCACTATGGGGGGCATATAATACTGGGTGGGTACCACTGTGGGAAGCATATAATACTGGGTGGGGACCACTGTGTGGAGCATATTATACTGTGTGGGGCCACTGTGGATAGCATATTATACTGTGTGTGGGGGCAGAAATGTAGAGAAGATAATGCTGTATGGGGGCCACTGTGGAGCATATAATGCTGTGTGGGGGCCACTGTTGAGCATATAACACTATCTGGGGCCTCTGCTGAGCATATTTTACTGTGCATGTCAAAAATTGTAAAACTTGCTTTTGGTTTGATTCTCTTCTTTCATATGACACTAAGGTTACAGTGACATCTCTAGTTGAAAACACAGTCGGGATTAGGATATTTATATGCAGCTGTATAAGATTTTCCTCTTTCATATGACATCAAAAACAAGTTTGCACATTTATAATGTCCGAGATAGAACTGTTTGAACTGACCCACCCCTATTCTACATTTTACACTGCCCTGTACTCCCATACACAGTAACATTTAGTGAGAAGCAGGAACAGCTCTCAATACAGAAGCAAGGGGAAGAGTGAAAAAAATGTAGAATTTCACAGAAAAGATCCAACTTTTTTTTAATAAAATATATTACAAAATTTATTAATGACGCAAATACTGCCAGAAGATCAAAAGTTGTCCAAAAGTTTAATTACACTTTAATTCCTGTGAAATGCTTATTAGTTTAATAAATTTAACACATTTGGAAAACTGCTGTGTGACTTCTAAACATCCTAAAAAAAAAAAAATTTAAGGACATTTAAAAAATTATACCAGAGATATTATACATAATATTTATGAACTAATGTGGGTGGTGTGACTATCTGTATGAAAAGCAAATAATTTAAAACTTAGAAAATAGTGATTTTTTTTTCAAATTCCAAATTTTTCATAAACAAACGCAAAACATATTGTCCAAAATTTACCACTAACATGAAGTTCAAATTGCCATAAAAAAAACAATCTCAAAAACATTTGAATAAGTTAAAGGGGTTTTCCCATCTCCCTCTCTCACCAGTTTGCCTGCTATTTCTTCGTCTCACTTCAACAAGCTGGTGGGTGGCCTTTGAATGTTTGATGGACAGTACCTCCGATGCTATACAAATTGCCTTTACCATGAAAGATTATTTATTATAAATACTAGAAATCTAATATAAATGCAGATCAACTAATATGCACAGTAAATGTATATTAAATTACACAGGTTTAGATATGAAAAAAAAGTTACATGTTGCCAGGCCCAAGAGTGGAATTGCATTAAACTCAACACTTACAGTTAATACCAGAAGTTTACATATACTATATAAATAGACACATATGCATGTTTTTCTCACAATTAGAGATGAGCAAATTGAAGCTGCAGAAGTGGAATTCGATCCGAATTTCAGGAAATCTTCAATTCGCATGGATTCCGGATTTCCTCATGCTTCGGTGCATCGAATCACATTTTTTTATAAAATGACCGCTGCACATGTTAGGACAAGGGGCAAGGGATTCTGGGAACGCGGGATCACCCACAATGCCAAACGTGCAGCTAATCAGCAGCCAGCCGGCCCTGTGATGTCACAGCCATTTTACATCGCTCTTACTGTAGGGACAGATGTCAGCAGGAGCTAGGAAAACACTTAGAAAACAGATAGAAGTTCAGGGAAAGAACTTTAGAACTGTAAGGAAAGGATAGGGAGGAATTGAGAGAAGAATTTGGGGTGGTTGCAGGATCATTTACAGCAAGAATTTTAATACACATTGCAGCACTCACTGCCGTTATATTGCTGCTCATTACTCATACCTGTGTCTTCAAGGTGGAACACAACAAGCCTTTTGCAGTGCAGTACAGCAAAAAACAGTGAATTATCATCCACTAATATCTGCAGTTATTTGTTCTAACACCTTTAACGTGGGGAAAGACATAATGCCCATATTCGCCATTTTGTTCCCAGTATAAAGTTGCTAGCCATTTATCAATACAGTATTGTCAAAAATCCATAATTCTTAGCCACAAATCTCTGCTTTTATCACGCTTTTTAATTTTTTTTTTTTTTTGTAGGAAAGAAATAAGGGGCATATTTGCCATTCTCTTCAAAGTAGAAAATTACAGACCTTTTTGCCCTGTATTTATTTCCTTTCCAATTAGGTTTTTTCATCGAACATAATGTCAGACAGAGAAGCGAGAGGCCATGCACAGAGGAGGGCCACAGGCCTAAATGTTTGTGGTGTAGGCATGGGTCGCAGCAGAGTAAGGGGGCGTGGCAGTAGGGGTCACTTACAGAGGGCTGAGGTCCCAGTGTCAAGTAGCGGTCGTGTCTTGACCAGAAACCCAACGGTTGTAGACTGGTTGACCCTGTCATCCAATTTATCCCAAGTCACATAAGACACCCCCAGCCAAGAGTCGGTGGGTTCGTCAGACACAACCCTTAGTTTCCATCGCCTCGCATCAGGCCCTGTGCCCTCACCTGTCCTCAACCTGCCTCTGTCCTTTTCTGTTCCCTTAGCTAGAGAACTACTCTATGCTGTGGGCTCAGATCCACTATACAGTGAGGAGAGGGTACTAGAGGACAGTCAACAGCTACTGCTCAGCCAAGATCTGGAGGAGACATCCACAGCTTCCTCCGGTAGGCGGGCAAGTAGAGATGAGGAAGGTGACATGGGAGCTGGTGTTGAGGAGGACATCAGTGACCTGCAGACAGTAGTGGATGACAATGTAGCCGATTGTAATTGGGAGCCGGGTGACGAAGGGGCTTCATCATCATCAGGAGAAGAGGTTGGCAGCAGTGGGAGGTCGGCAGGTAAACGTGCCCGGGGTAGACCACCCGCTTCACAGCAGCCTACATGCCCAGAAAGCAGTGGTGCAGGGGTTCATGGAGGCAGTGACGGTAGCAGTTACTGCAGAGTGTTGGGGTTAAAATCACCTACTCGGTGGTGTGGTAATTTTGGATTAAGCTGCCGTGGGAGGTGAAAATGGCCATATGTTTAATCTGTGGGCAGAAGGTGAAGCGTGGCCAGGGTGCCAATGTTGGCACCACAGCCCTGAGTCATTGTATGGCCTCCTGACGCTGCTGCCACCTCCTCACTCTGCCACTGGGTCACTGTATGGCCTCCTAAGGCTGTTGCTACCTCCACATTATATCACCTTGACACTCTGTGGCCTACTCACGCTGCTGCCCCCTTCGCACTCTGCCACTGGGTGACTGTATGGCCTCCTCACACTGCTGCCACCTCCTCACTCTGCCACTGGGTCACTGTATGTCCTCCTAAGGCTGTTGCTACCTCCACATTATATCACATTGCCACTCTGTGGTCTACTCATGCTGCTGTCACCTCCACAATGTCACTGCTTCCACTGGGTCACTCTGACACTGGGTCACTGTATTGTCTCCTAAGGCTGTTGCCACCTCCACCTCTGCCACTGGGTCATTCTATTGCCTCCTCATGCTGCTGCCAACTCCACATTGTCGCCTTCTCACCAGCCACTTGGCCAGGTGACACCGCTTCGCCTCCACGTTCTCATGCCATTGGTCCTGCAACAATGTCCACCTCATCCTCCACTGTTTCCTCAGCCTCCACTGCAGGGACAATTCACAGTGCTCCTCCAGCATACCACATGTACAGGGCACAGGGGTGTCACGCTGTTCTACACCTCGTTTGCCTGGGTGAACAAAGTCACACAGGGGAGGAACTGCTCCATGTCCTCAATCAAAAAATCGAATCCCAGTTTTCTCCAAGAGAACTTAAAATAGGAACAATTGTGACCGACAACGGGAAGAACATGGTGTCGGCGCTGCATCAAGGAGGGCTGAGCCATGCGCCCTGCATGGCGCAAGTGTTCAATCTGGTTGTCAAGCATTTCCTTAAGTGTTCCACCCATCTGCAAGACATCCTAAAAATGTCAAGGAAACTTTGCATGCATTTCAGCCACTCGTACACCGCCAAGCACACCCTCCTTGAGCTGCAGTGGTAGAACGGCCTCCCACAACATAGGCCGATATGCGATGTTTCCACCCGTTGGAATTCAACCCTCCATATGTTAGATCGACTGTATGAACAGAGAAAAGCCATAAACGATTTATTGATGATCCAAGCAGACAGAGGTACTCCCCTGTGTAACTTTAACGTTAGCCAGTGGCAGCTCATGCTTGACACCTGCCGTTTGCTCGTTCCCTTTGAGGAGGCCACTTTGTTAATCAGTCGCCAGGACTACAGGATAAACGTCATTCCACTGATTCACATCCTGTAAAAGTTGCTTTTCAATCTGGCTGGACAGGGGACTGGAGATGTGGCGTCTACATCTCATGGCCACATGAGCCCTGTGGGGGCTGAACTGGAGGAGGAGGAGGATGAGGAGAACATTGGAGTACAATGTTTAGCCAAATGGGTGGAGAGGAGGAGCAGTAGCAACCAGAACAGCCAGAGGGAGATGAGGAGGATGAGGCAGATGACCCAGACACACCATGGCAGTACGCAGTGGAGATGGAGGCAGGGAGTCCCTCGGAGTCACTTGCACCAATGGCCCAGGCCCAACGCATGCTGACTTCCTTGCGAAGTGACAGATGAATTATCACCATTCGGCAGAGGGATGACTACTGGCTCTCCACCATGTTAGACCCTTGCTATTGGGGGAAAAATGGGGGGCTTTTTTTTTTTTTTTTTTTTTTACACCCGCTGAGAGGGAGGACAAACTGAACTACTATAGAGACATGCGATGTACCAAGTTGGCCGCTGCCTATCTGTGCCATCGTCCATCCTCTTGCATGTCCAACCGGAGGAGCCCTGAGCACTCAACTTGCACTGGCATGGCAGCTGTGGGAGGGGGTGAGGGTGGCAGGAGCAGTATCGGTTACATCAGCAGCAGCCTGAGCATAGTGAAGAAGCTGCTCATCAGCAGCTAGACAGAGAGCAGAAGTTGAACCAGCAGGTGGTGGCATACTTAGAGTGCACCTTGCCACCCATCATCGAAGATCTGCTGGACTACTGGGCAGCCAAACTGGATTTGTGGCCGCAACTGGCAGAGTTTGCCCTGGAAAAGCTGTCCTTCCCGGCCAGTAGTGTGGTATCAGAGCGGGTGTTTAGTGCGGCGGGGGCCATAGTTACCCCAAGGAGAACTCGCCTGTACACACAAAATTTGGAGAGACTGACCTTTATGAAGATGAATCAGGTGTGGATCAGCCAGAATTTCCACCCACCAATGCCTGATGCAGCAGATTAAATGATCCATGCTGCCACCTCCTCACTCTGCCATTGGGTCACTGTATGGCCTCCTAAGGTTGTTGCTACCTCCACCTTCTGCCACTGGGTTACTGTATGTCCTCTTCACGCTGCTGCCACCTCCTCACTCTGCCACTGGGTCACTGTATGGCCTCCTCATGCCGATTCCACTGGGTCACTCTTTGTACTCCTCATGCCGCTGCCACTGGGTCACTGTATGCCCTCCTCATGCCACTTCCACTGGGTCACTCTTTGTACTCTTCATGCCGCTGCCACTGGGTCATTGTATATCCTCCTCATGCCGCTGCCACTGGGTCACTGTATGCCCTCCTCATGCCGCTGCCACTGGGTCACTGTATGCCCTCCTCATGCCGCTGCCACTTGGTCACTGTATGCCCTCCTCATGCTGCTGCCACTGGGTCACTGTATGCCCTCCTCTTGCCGCTGCCACTGGGTCACTGTATGGCCTCCTTATGCTGCTGCCAACTCCACATTGTCACCTTGTCACCAGCAACTTGGCCAGGTAACGCCACTTCCGCCTCCACGTTCTCACACTGTTGGTCCTGCAACAATGTCCACCTCATCCTCCACTGTTTCCTCAGCCTCCACTGCAGGGACCATTCATAGTGCTCCATCATCCCACATGTGCAGGGTACAGCTGTGTCACGCTGTTCTACACCTCATTTGCCTGGGCGAGTTACACAGGGGAGGAACTGGGTCACTGTATGTCCTCCTCATGCTGCTTCCACTGGGTCACTCTGTATACTCCTCATGCCACTGCCACTGGGTCACTGTATGGCCTCCTAAAGCTGCTGACACCTCCACAATATCACTGGGTCACTGTATGTCCTCCTCCTGCTGCTTCCACTGGGTCACTGTATGCCCTCAAGCCGCTGCCCTTGGTTCACTGTATACCCTCCTCATGCCGCTACCACTGGGTCACTGTATGGCCTCCTCATGCTGCTGCCACCTCCACATTTATGTCGCCTTGCCACTCTGTAGACATCTATGTGGAATCGGCAGACGACGGTGTAAAAGAAGTGAGCTCTTTCACGCTACAGTTGGATATTCGGCCTCTGCACGGTTCTTTATACCTGGCACTACCATGGACCTGTATGGCTGAGTTCACAATTGAGTTAGTTGGTCAGTTTTGGCCCCGTAACTGGTCAATAAGTGAAGTGCAGTGGTCCTAAGAGCGACGCCTGCCATGTGTGTGTCATACTGACTCACAGTATTGCTTGACTTCCACAGTAGGCTCCCTGTGTGTTACTGCAAGGCAGTGTTCTACACCACTATACAGGCTCTCTGAAACCATGAAATTGCAGGTTTTTTTTGCAATATTCGCCACAAATTAATTCGGATCGAATCAATTTTTTTTGGAAATTTGAATCGAACTGCAGAATTGAACTTTTGAGAAATTTGCTCAACTCTACTCACAATCTGACATGAAATCAGAATAAACCTTTCCTGTTTTAGGTCAATTTTTACCAAAACTATTTATATTTGCCAAATTCCAGGATAATGAGAGAGAGAATTTTTTATGTCAATTTTTATTGAATTTTTGCATGAATACAAATACAGGAGGTCAACATAAGGAACACAGAATACATTCATGGCATCACAATGTACAAACACAAAAAGAGTACAGAATACTCTAGATAAGCAAAGCATTAACAAGGACATATAATAAAATGCATACTCGTAATATTAAAATTAAATCGTGGCCATGAGGGGAAGGGGAGAGGTCAAAACAAGCCGGAAAAGTAAGTAAGATAAATAAGGTAAAACAGTCCTAAGGAACTGAACCACTCTATAGCAACCCATAAAGCTGATGGTCTGCTACCTAGACACGCCCGCAGACTCGTTCACTGCCAGTTATCAACTACAACAACAGAAATATAGAAATATTATAGAAATATTAGAAATATTATATAGGGTATTCTAGGAATATTCAGAAGTAGTGTCTCATAGGTGAGTAAGAAGATGTATATCAACATTATCTGTCAAAGAGCACTGGATGGAGGGAATAATGTTGACCATACCTCCCAATGTCTCCTGAACTTATCTAGGTTTCCACCATTGCTAGCATAAATTTGTTCGTATTGATAATTCAATGACACCCCAGAGATCAGTTCTGTCAATGATGGACAGGAGGTAGATTTCCATCTGCACGCAATAAGTAGACGAGCAGCCCCAAGTACCTGGCATATAACAGTTATATATCTACGCGGTATCGTGCGAATGCCCAGCAGGAGCAGCGCCATCTCAGGTGTAGATCCCACCCCACCACCACACAGATTATTAAATAATAAAAAAAACAGAAACCCAGAAAGGTTGAATGAGTGGGCAGTGCCAAAATATATGGAACAATGAGCCGATTCCTCCGCATTCTCTCCAACAGCAAGAGGGACATGAAGAAAAGAACTTAGCTAGATGAAGGGGAGGGTAATACCAACGTAAGAGTAATTTGCTATATTGCTCCCAGTGTGAGGCACACACCGTGGATTGCTTTGCCCACCTGATCGCCTCCCGCCAACAGTTAGCCTCAAACCTGCGGCCCAGGTCATCCTCCCAGAGACACATGTATTTGCTTTTCCAGAAGGTGCAGTCTTGGTTCAAAGTATGATACAGGCAGAGGCGTAGCTAGGGGTTCAGCACAGGGGGGCGAACATGTCCAAGTGGGCCCCCAACTTGGACATGTTCATATACTGATATTATCAGTATACGGTGAGCGTATAGTGGTATATAGCGGCTCTACACAGGGCTCTGCAGACGATTTAGGTGAATACAGGGCAGCAACAGTGACTTACTTAGTGACTTACCGGTGACGTCTCTGACTAATCATTCACATTCTCCGTCTCTTTCATCTGGACAGCCATGACCACTTCTTCCAGTCTCTGTAAAGTTTGCAACACAGACATCTTTAGCTCCTCTTATTGTTCACGGTTTTTCCTGCAGAACTTTGCACAGAAAGGTTTCCTCTGCAGACTTTCTGCTTCAATTATATCTACTATATAGGGAAACTGCTGTCATATCCGTAGGTATAACTGACATGCTGTGATTTCCAAAACTACAACTGTTTTAGAAATCCCAGCATATCCGATGCGCATATTTTACTGCAAAGTGGGGATGGGGCCCCATGTGGCGAAAAAACCCACAGAAAAAAAACATGGCATTTTAGTAAATCCCATCCACACATTGCGGAAAAATATGTGCAGCAGACGCACTGAGATTTCCAAAACCATTGCAGTTTTGGAAATTGCAGCATGTCAATTATACCTACGGAAACACTGGCGGTTTCCATATAGGTGTATTAAAAACAGAAAGTCCACAGGGGAATCCTCTGCGGACATTCTGTGAAAAGCGCTGTGGGAAAAACCACAATGTTACTGCCCCGGTTTTTTCTGCAGCGCTTTTTTTTGCTGGAGCCCGCTACGTGGGTCTTAATAAAGCCCAAGTGCAACTTTAATTAAATTAATTGCCCCCGATTCCCACTGACATAAATACTGCACCTCTAATGACCCCTTATATCACTGACCACGCCCTTATGATCATAATGCCTCCTAATATAAATGATGCCCCCTAATGGCCTCATATAAATAACCTCCCCCCTTGTATTCATAATGCCCCCCAATAACCCTTATATAAATGAACCCCCCATTGTCATAATGCCCCCTAATAAATCCTTCTTTTATAGTTATATTTCCCCCTCCTAACCACCCCGTATACTATTACATACCTTCCAACTTTCAAAGGACAGAAAGAGGGACAAAATATAGGACGTGCTATGCACACCGCAACAAATTTAGCTCCACCCACTTATATGTTGACTCCGCCCATTCTCATCTATTTTTCCATGTGCCCCCACACAGTATAATGCTCCTACAGTAACCCTAACATTATATGCCCCCACATTATAATGTTCTCCTCAAATTGCCCCACAGTATTAAGTCCCTCTAATCGTGCCCCGGTTTAAACTGGCGGAAACTAGAGGGGGACATTATACTGGGGCAGCTGGAGGGTGACATTAAACAGCGGGGGTAGTTGGAGGGGGACATTAAACTGGGGACAACTAGAGGGAGACATGTCCCCCTCCAGCTACCCCCCACACTTTAATGTCCTCCTCCAGTTGCCCCCAGTTTAATGTCACCCTCCATCTGCTCCCCCAGATTAATGTCCCCTTTATCTGCCACCATCTTAATGTCCCCCTTCATCTGTCACCAGCTTAATTCCCCCCTTCATCTGCCCCCAGTTTAATTGCCCCCTCCATCTACCACCAGCTTAATGTCCCCCTTTATCTGCCAGCAGTTTAATTGCCCCTTCATCTGCCTTCAGTTTAGCTAGCCCCTACATCTGCCCCCAGTTCCCCCCTCTTGCTCACACATGCTGTGTCTCTGTCTCTTCAATCACTCTCTGTTCCCAGCTTTCTGTGTAACATCACAGTCTGTCCCGCAGTATCCAGAATAGCTCCGCCCACACAAGTCTGATCACATGGTCATGACATCTTCAAAGGTCCTTTACCCACTAGGATTTTGCATCTACCATTTACACTACCCTAATAAAGTTTGTTAACAGCAAAACACTTCAGGGGCATAGCAGAACAAACTGTAAGCTATGCGGGACTGCTGTGTAAAATCATGACTCCCCCACTGGCAGCTATGCTATTAATATACCCACAAAAAAATAAAAAAAAAGTCACACTCACCTTCCTGCGATCCTGATGAATTGAACCGCCGCTTCCTCCCTGTCCACGCACAGGACGTCTGTGTCTGAGCGCAGGCGGCGCGAAGTTGTGACGTCATTGCACCGCCCGTGCTGAGAAGCAGACATCTGTCTGAGGTCTCGGCGTCTTGTAAACCGCAGGCCTGCATTGGCTTGCGGTTTACAATACTGTTAAGTTGCAGGAAGCATTTTAACTAGATCGGTGTCTGCAGACACCGATCTAGTTAGAAATAAAGGATATATTAATGGTGGCCCCGGGGTGGGCCCCAAAAAGTTAGTGTGCCCGGGGCAGCCGCCCCTCCCCTAGCTACGCCTCTGGATACAGGGTTTTAGTGTCATATGCAGCTGGAGAAGTCAGGGGATGGAATAGGTCGGCGGCTGGCTGTGGCAAACGTAGTTGAGCCGAGGGAATGTCGGACAGGTATGAAACTAATCTAGCATAAGTAAATGTTTCCCTTGTAGGTAGATTGTATCTCTCCAACATGGAGAAGGGCACAATGGTACCACCCCTGTAGAGGTCTGAAATATACCTTATACCACAGCTGCTCCATATATCTAGGGACAAATGCAGGACTTTGTGTAAGAGCGTTGTGAGAGGCAAATTCAAGGTGACCCCAGGGGTATCGCTGTCCGAAACAGCACAGAAGGTACGCCATGCCCCAACCGTAGCCTGTACAGCTGGTGGAGCAGAGAGAGAATTTTTTAAGGCATTTTTATTACTTTCTGCAAAGTCAAAAGTTTACATACATTTTATTAGTATTTGGTACCATTGCCCTTAAACTATATGACTTTGGTCAAATGTTTTGGATATCCTTCCACAAGCTTTTCACAATAGTTGGTAGGAATTTGGGCCCATTCTTCCTGACCGAACTGGTGTAACGGAGCCATGTTTGTAGGCCACCTCATTGCACCAACAGGTTTTCTTCTAGAGTGGTCCTGTTTTTGGCTCCATCCATCTTCCCATCAATTTTAACCATCTTCCCTGTCCCTGCTGAAGAAAAGCAGGCCCAAACCATGATGCTGCCACCACGTTTTACAGTGGGGATGGTGTGTTCAGGGTGATGAGCTATGTTGCTTTTACGCCAAACATATTGTTTTGCATTGTGGCCAAAAAGTTGGATTTTGGTTTCATCTGACCAGAGCACCTTCTTCCACATGTTTGGTGTGTCTCCCAGGTGGCTTGTGGCAAACTTTAAACAAGACTTTTTATGGATATCTTTGAGAAATGGATTTCTTTTTGACACTCTTCCATAAAGGCCAGATTTGTGCAGTGTACGACTGATTGTTGTCCTATGGACAGACTCTCCTACCTCAGCTGTAGATCTCTGCAGTTCACCCAGAGTGATCATGGGCCTCTTGGCTGCATCTCTGATCAGTCTTCTCCTTGTTTGAGATGAAAGTTTAGAGGGACGGCCAGGTCTTGGTAGATTTGCAGTGGTCTGATACTCCTTCCATTTCAATATGATCGCTTGCACAGTGCTCCTTGGGATGTTTAAAGTTTGGGAAATCTTTTTGTATCCAAATCCGGCTTTAAACTTCTCCACAACAGTATCACGGACCTGCCTGGTGTGTTCCTTGGTCTTCATGATGCTCTCTGCGCTTTAAACAGAACCCTGAGACTATCACAGAGCAGGTGCATTTATACGGAGACTTGATTACACACAGGTGGATTATATTTATCATCATCAGTCATTTAGGACAACATTGGATCATTCAGAGATCCTCACTGAACTTCTGGAGTGAGTTTGCTGCACTGAAAGTAAAGGGGCCGAATAATATTGCACGCCCCACTTTTCAGTTTTTTATGTTTTACAAAAGTTTAAAATAACCAATAAATTTCGTTCCACTTCACAATTGTGTCGCACTTGTTGTCGATTCTTCACCAAAAAATTTAAATTTTATATCTTTATGTTTGAAATCTGAAATGTGGCAAAAGGTTGAAAAGTTCAAGGGGGCCGAATACTTTCGCAAGGCACTGTATGTAATCACAACCTCACCCATAGAAGTGAATAGGTGAGGCAGTAGTTACATAGCATAGCCTTTATGAAACAAAAGTGTTAACAGAAAAGGGGTCACAGCACTTGCACAAGTGCTACGGTCCCTTTAAAAAGCTGATCAGTGGGTGCTCTGGGTGTTGGACCCCCACTGATCTTTTATTGATGATCTATACTGAGGATAGGTCATCAATAAAAATGAGCTGGAATATCCCTTTTAATAAGAGGGAAACATAGGAGGCTTTATTTAAAGAGGGCCTTTCATCACTCCCACCAATCCTAATTCTTAGCGTCAGTGAACAGTTGCCGCTTCACTGATTCCAGCACAGTTGGAATTTTCTCTCTAGTCCCCACCATTCCTGAATAACAAGCACAGTTAATGCTTGTGCCTGATTGTTATTTAAGCTTTGTAATGTCAGGTGGGCGGTGTCAGGCAGGGGGCATGATTCAGAGTTCCAATCAGAGGCAGCCAGTGTCAGAATCACATTCCTTGCTTGCTCCTGCATGACACCACCATGATAATGAGTCCGGGACAAGGCATCTGCATTGCCTTGCAGTTTCCTGGCTCTGTGCTCCACTGAGAAACTAAACTTTTGAAGGGACAAGAACCATCTAGTGACCCTGGCATTCTTGTCCTTGGATCTGTTCATCCAAGTGAAGGGTGAGTGGTCGGTCACTAGACGGAACTGCCTCCCCAGCAAGTAATACCTCAGGGCCTCATGCCCATTTTATCGCCAGACACTCTTTCTCTACTATGCTGTAGTTCTTCTCTGCTGGCGTGAGTTTCCTGCTCAGGTAGGTAACTACATGCTCTTCTCCATTCACATCCTGAAATAGGACAGCTCCCAGCCCTACATCTGATGCGTCTGTCTGTACAATAAACGTTCTGCTGAAGTTGGGCGTAATAAGGACAAGAGATCCACACAAGGCCACCTTTAATGCCTGAAAAGCGCTTTCAGCCTGGTCATTCCACTGCACCATAACGGATCTTTTACCCTTTAGAAGGTCCGTCAGGGAAGCAGATACTGTGGAAAAGTTAGGTATCAACCGCCTGTAGTATCCAACAATACCCAGGAATGACCTAACTTGTTTGGTGCTCACAGGTCGAGGCCATTTCTGAATAGTGCCTACCTTGTTGACCTGAGGTTTGATTATATCACGGCCGATCACATACCCCAAATAGCGTGTTTCTTCCATCCCCAAAGCACACTTCTTGGGGTGAGTGGTCAGGCCAGCTTCTCTCAAAGAATTCACTACAGCTTGTACCTTGGGCAAGTGACTCTTCCAGTCATTGCTGAAAATGATGATGTCATCCAGATATGCCGAGGCGTATCTTCTATGAGGTTTTAACACTATGTCCATTAACCATTGGAATGTGGCTGGGGCCCCGTGGAACCCGAATGGTAACACGAGATAGTGAAAAAGTCCCTCAGGGGTGATAAAGGAAGTCTTTTCTTTGGCGCTATCCGTCAGGGGTACCTGCCAGTATCCCTTAGTGAGATCAAGCGCAGTTAAGTACCAGGTCCTTCTCAGTCTCTCAATAAGTTCGTCTACCCGTGGCATGGGGTAGGCGTCAAATTTAGACACTTCATTCAGTTTCCTGAAATTGTTGCAGAAACGCAACGTCCCATCTGGTTTGGGAACTAGGACAATCGGACTGGCCCATTCACTTTTGGACTCCTCAATGACACCTAACTTTAACATTTTCTGCTCTTCCTCTCGAATGGCTTGTCGACGAGCCTCGGGGACCCGGTACGGTCTCGACCGTACTTTCACCTGGGGATCAGTAACAATATCATGCTTGACTACGGACATACACCCGGGTAGCTCAGAGAACACGTCCGTATTCCTAGCTACAAACTCTTTGGTTTCTTGCTGTTGGCTTTTCGTGAGGGACTCTGCTATTGTTACCCCTGCTACTACCTCTGTAGTCCTAACCGCAGCCTGTAGGGATAGTACCGGGGGCAGTTTAGCCGGAGATCTTTCTGTAAGCAGACTCTCTCGTTCTTTCCACGCCTTTAGCCGGTTTACATGATAAATCTGCTCTGATTTTCTCCTACCGGACTGACGAACCTTGTAGTTCACTTCCCCTATCATCTCCATCATTTTCTCCATTTGGCAAGGAACTTAATCTCCACCGTGGGAATAAGTATGAGTACTCGGTCACCGGGTTTAAAGGTCCTTACCTTCGTCGACCTATTGTAAACCCGGCTTTGAGCCTTTTGGGCCTTCTCCAGATGCTCTCTAACTATGGGCATAATGGCCACAACCCTGTCCTGCATACCAGCAATGTGTTCAATAACACTTTTGTGGGCGGTGGGTTCTTTTTCCCAAGTTTCTCTGGCAATGTGCAACAAACCCCTAGGGTGTCTACTGTAGACCAACTCAAAGGGAGAAAACCCAGTGGAAGCTTGTGGTACTTCACGGATGGCAAACATCAAATAAGGTAACAGAACATCCCAGTCCTTTCCATCCTTGTTTACCACCTTTTTTAACAGGCTTTGTAAGGTTTAGTTCAACCGTTCTACTAACCCGTCTGTCTGGGAATGTTAAACAGATGTACGTAACTGTTTGATATTAAAGAGTTTACACAGTTCCTTGGTGACTTTAGACAAACGGGGTACCCTGGTCCGTGAGGATCTCCTTGGGTAGACCCACTCGGCAAAACATGGGGAACAACTCTTTGGTGATCAACTTCGCCGATGTGTTCCATAGTGGGATGGCTTCAGGATATCGGGTAGCATAATCCATGACTACCAAAATATGCTGATGCCCCTGACTGGACTTAACTAAAAGACCTACCAAGTCCATGGTAATCCTTTCAAAGGGCACCTCAATAATGGGCAAAGGTACCAAGGGGCTTCGAAAATGTGCCATGGGGGCATGCAACTGACACTCCGGACAGGTTTCACAAAACACTTTAACCTCATGATATACCCCCGGCCAGTAAAAATGCTGCAATATGCGGTCCAGCGTTTTTGTGGCACCAAGGTATTTATGAGCTAACTCCAGCACGGTCCGGCGATAAGGTCGGGGTACCAGTAACTGCTCTAAGGTCTCACCTTGTCAACTCGGTATAACAACTCCTGGTTGACAGCCATGCGGGGGAACACCTCATCAGCACCTGGTCGCTGAGACACACCTTTAATAATAACATTATCCCAGGCCCTTAGCAGAGTGGGGTCCTGGATTTGTGCAGAACCAAAGTTATCACGGGACACCTCCAAGTCCGACATCTGAGGTTTGGTATCAGCCTCCTCGGCTTCGCCTGCTATTACCTCTAGGGGAAACACAGAGCTAGCATTTTCTCCTAAAATGGTCACCCCTACGGCAGGAACCCTAGAGTCCCGGTCATTGGGTTCAGGCTCCAGGACCTGACCAGACAATACTTGTGGTATTCCTGGGGGTGTGTTCTCTGACATTTCCTTTCCCCGCCACAGCATCCAAAACGGGGGAAAGTCCCATCCCAGAATAAGGTCATGGGGTAAGTTCTTGACAACCCCTACCTCATGTCAGCTCTCCCCACAGGGGGTCTGGATGGTGACAATCACAGTCGGGTAGCCTCTTATATCACTATGTATGCACAGGACCCCGACTGTGCATCTGGTGATAGTCCCGAGGTCGACACAGGACCAATTAATGAGGGTCACCCGACTGCCAGAGCCCAGTAGTGCAACCCCTGGGCACCCAGCCACGGTCACTTGGCATAGGTGGCGCCCATCAGCAGTGTCCGAGGTGGCAGCATAGGCTGGGGCAGCATAGAGGGACACCCTCTGACCCAGGCTGCAGTCCATGGGCTCCAAGGCACAGGGACAACTAGCCACGATATGGCACAGCTCGTGGCAATCCCAGCAGATGGCAGTCTCTCCCCTCCTCCTCCCTTGGGTCACTATCTTATCCTGGAGAGCTCGAGGAATGTTGGCCCTCCGGGCCTTGGGGACTTGTGGGATCTGGGGGGGCTCCTTCCTGAGGGACTGTGTAGCCCAGTAGCGTTCCACCAACCCCACCAATTCATTGGCATTAGTTGGGTATCCATGCCCCACCCACTGCTGGATCTTACCCAGTAAAGCCCTCAGGTACCGGTCTATGATGACCTGCTCCACCATCTGGGCTGGGGTCAACAACTCCGGGTGGAGCCACTTACGGACAAGTTGTACAAGGTGGTGCATTTGTGACCTTGGTGGTAACTTCTCCTGGTATTCCCAATTGTGGACTCTTTGAGCCCAAATGTGCTGGTCCACACCCAGTCGGGCCTTCACCCACTGGTAGTCGCATGCATCCTGTTCACTCAGGTCAAAATAGGTTTGCTGGGGCTCGGCGACTAGAAAAGGTGCCAACCCCTTGGCCCAGAGCTGTCGTGGAAGCCTCTCACGGTTGACCACTCTTTCAAACCCAGTCAGATAGGCCTCTAACATCGTCCTCTGCCATCATCTTGGTCAACGCTTTACGGACCTCTTTCCTGACATCCCGCTCTGGCTTTGGTGGGTTGGCCTTTTGCTGAGCAGCCAGCAATATCGACATCTGCGCTAAAAGTCAGTTGGTCTCCTGTTGCACTGCATTAGCCTGTATCAGCTGCTTCACAACCTCCTCCATGGCTGTGGCTCTCTATTTCAGTGCTGTCAGCTACCAGAACACGCAGCCCGTGTATGTCTCACTGCACTTATGCCCGCATCCGAAGCACCATATGTGGGGAACCGCTCAGGTAGATGCTTGGTTGCAGTGCAGGAAACAGGGACACAGAGGCTGGATCACACTAAAGTCTGGTGTTTATTTAGTTTCAGGTGCATAACAGGTTGCCTTTACAAAGGCACAAACAAAAACAAAACCTTCTCGGCTGAGAACTAATTACTACACAAATGTTCCCTATCTATGCAAGAGCCTGGCTGCCAGACTCCCGCTCTGGTTATTCAAACAGGGATGGCACAGAGTTACCTTGTTTGCAGGTTCAGCTACACAGGTCAGTTTCCTCAGTGTAGTGCCACACCTCCTAGTTCTGACACACAACCTATATCAGGCCTTAATTAGTCAGCTGACCTCCCTGCTGTGGGCCTCTACCACACACCCTTTAACTGCCTGGCTGGAAGATACCTGTTCTCTCCAAACCACACCCTTCACTTTCTCACACCACACATGACATTAAATATGTTATTTGGGGTACAACAGTGTCTTACATGGTGGCATAAACTGCAGTTTGGGCACACAAGGAGTGCTTTTGGAGGGCAGATTTAGATGTTTAGTATCTGGACAGCATGTCATGTTTTTTCAGAGCCTTTAAGATACCAATAATGTGGAATCCCCTAGGAAACTGCACCCCTCAAGGAATTTATCAAAGGGTGTATTGAGCATTAGTATTCCAGATGTGAATTCACAGCGGATGGTGAAAAGTGAATATGTAAGCTGTGCAGAGTACTTTCGGTACACCAAATTCCTTACTATTTTCTAGTAGCTATTATGATTGGGAGGATATGTCACTTGTGGTTTCTTTTCCCTCATAAGCTCTAAATATGGGGTGTGCCCTGATATATGCTCACACAGCGTATACATACCCTTCCTGCCACAGCCAGTTGTGTTTTTGTCTTCACATTGTACAAGCTATAATTATTTTTTTTATTTTTCTGGTAATGTAGCCATATCAGGGCGTTTTTTTTTTTTGTTTTTTTTTTTGTGCAATGAGATGCATTTTGTAACGACACCATTTTGGGGTGCTTATTGAATACATTTTATTAACTTTTTTTTTTTTTTAAATCTACCAAAAAATTCACCCACCACTCCCTGAGCGAACCCCAATAAATATAGCTATTATTATACTTCGGAGTTTCCTCAGACCCCAGAATATAATGATCGGAGGCCCAGGGGAGTGAATATAAAAAAACTAGTGTTACCTCTCTGGCGCAACTCCATGCTGTCTTCGGCCTCTGCAGTCACGTCACAAACATCATGTGGGTCAGGTAAGCGCCTCGACACATAATGACCCCGTTGTAACCAACGTCTGTGACATTGTAGAGGGTCGAAAACAGCAGGGATTGGCGGCGGAGCTCAGGAGAGGTGAGTACTACTGTTTTTTATGTTTGTCACCTCCCCTGGACCTCCGATCATTATACTCTGGGGTCTGATCCCAGAGTATAATAATAGTTTGAGGGTGGTGTAACCCAAAAATTTCAGGTTCTGCTGAACTCCAAATTTTTGCAATATTTGCGACAAATACCGTTGGGCCACATTGGGACATGATACTGCGTGGAGGGGCCACTGTGGGACATTTTACTGTGTGGAGCGGTTGATACGGAACATTACACTGTGTGGAGGGCTGCTATGGGATATTATATTGTGTGGAGGCTACTTTGGGACATTATAATGTGTGTTAATGGGGAGTTATACTGTGAGGGAGGCCAGGAGAGGGGGTGCTATGCTGTGGGGGGGGGGGGGGGGCAAGTCAAAAGTTTGCTATGGGGCCCAGTCTTTGCTAGTTACACCCTGATAATGTCCCATTGTAGCTCCCATACAACATAATGTTCTGTAGTGGACTCATACAGTATAATGTCCCATAGTGGCCCCCATACAGCATAATGTACAAGAGTGGCCCCTATGTTAATAATTTAATAATAATTATTTAATACATAGGGACTTTCTGACAATTTTGGTCACTGTTGAACCCACATGAAATGGGTAACTGCATTCTTGAGGGCTTTCCAACCCCTTAGTATTGCTCTCCCAGCTTTCATAAACAGAGGAGCCTTCCTCAGTGAGCAAACAAAACATTAGGATTAAAAAGGACCCCACTTTTCTCTCAGATGGCCATACATCATAGAAATGTTGGGGTAAATAGGGTAAGACAACATTATCTTATCCAAGTCATTTTGAGAGATCTCCTTCTGAACATTCACTAGTCTGATCATAAAAGAATATTTAATCTGGGCAAACAGCAAAAAGTGGCCTAGATCCATGTTGCTGTGTTTCACTCCAGCTCACCAACGCGGTTCAGGGTCATGTAAAAAACGTGATACCTCCTGGACTTCCCTCTCCACATACAAAAGCCTGGGTTAAGCCTCCCTTGGGTAAAGTCTGGAGAAATCCACAATGGCATATATTTAGAGACTCTGTATGAGAGTTTTAACTTTTCCTGAGGATCTTCCAGGTAGCTATGGTGTCCTAAATGACCAAGGATTGCCAAAGATGCCTCAGGAAAGTCCCCAGCATAGTGTGCAGCAGGGCACAGGGCGACCATGGAGCACAAAGCCCGCTTCCAATACATTGTCCAAATAATAGCTGGATTGGTATACTTATTTTTAAAAGATGGTTTCTTCCCAATAAGGGCAGAAAGAGCATTCTCCAAATCCTCAGATTCCTAATGATTTTATCTATTAGGGGGAAGGCCCTATGTTAATTTTTATTTTTAAAAATCCCACATACATAGGGATTTTCTAACAATTTTGTGTAGGTGTCTAACCCACATTTTCTGAAATTTTGAGGGTTTACCACCCACACAGTACCATTATATTCTGAGGTCTCTGAGAGTATAATTAGTGGAGACCCAGGGAAAGTGAGTAAACATAATCAGTGTTTCTCACCTCCCCTGGGCTCCAGCATGCATCTTAGTCCCTTTTGGCCTCTTCTAGCCCCCTGAGTAACATCATGGACCATTGAAGCCTGTGGTTGGGCCTAAGATGTCATGTTGCATTATTGCTCTTAGTGTCATTGCGCCATGTGACCACTGAGGCCCAATCAGTAAACCTCACAATCTACCATTATGGTTGGGAGTACTTAGTGTGACGTGAAACCCTGGGGATATCGAGAAGTACCCCTGGGGATAGCGGGGCACATCTGCAGGGGTACAACTAACGCAGATTTAAAACCTTTGCAGTACAGAATTCCCTCTATTTGAATCTTTTACACGCTGGATCATAAAATTGTCCAGCAATAACTTAAAGAATTGATGCAGAACCACGATCTCCCAAATAATAAATTTAGTACACTTAAAAACTAACTTTTATTAATATCCACTAAAAGTATATAAATCTATATATAAAAGAAAACACCTGATATAGAGGTGCCATACTATAATGGGGTCATATATAGGGTAAAGGTAGCCTACCTCAACATAGGAGGATAGTATGGTGATACCTAGATCATTTCACAGCCACCCCTCAGTTATAAATTGTAGTTCCCAATATTTAAATATCAATTCACTGAAGGGGAAGAGTAAAGGATAAATCCACTAAAGATATAGCGCACACACACATACACACCAACTGGCTAGAGGTCAGTAAAAGACCGACCAAATTGTCTGACTAGCCACTAACTAGGGAGCTTACATTACACTCCCACAATTGACTCCCTAATACCACAAACAAACAAACAAACACCATAGACGATACAAAAGGAGTATTTGCCCTAACTCCCAGCCTTGCTGACGCGTTTCTGCTGAACTACACCAGCTCATCAGAGGCACATGCCTAAGGGCAAAGCAGAATACATATAATGTTAAAGACCAGTTAGTCTGAATACAGGAGGTCCAGCCCTGCCTATAGCTCTATCAGGATTTATATATCTAAATTTCAGGAGGGAATTGATAGAGTAGAAAATAAAACTTCACTTTTATTTCTTACATAAATAAAAATAAATATAAAATCGTATTAGAAAGATGAGACTCACTAGTGCTCCCAAGTGCTACCATGTGATCAGTGAAAGAGAAGGGATTAGATCACATAAATTGCATATATAGTGTGCACTAATATTTATAGATGCCCAAAGCAGATATTAGCCCTGCTATTTTATTTTCTAATGACCATAATAATGATAGCAACATGAGTCATATAGTTAATAGCATTAGTGTCATTTAAAGGGATTATATGAAGGGTAGCTAGAACAAACAAACAGAGAGGGTTTAAACAAACAAAACAGGGAGCTAAGACAAACAGACAGGGAGGGGTTCGTTTAGTATTCAGAAAAAGTCCGCATATTGCTTCTCATAACAGCTGAGACAGCGTCTACTCTGCCTGAGGTATAAGTATAGTCTGGTGCCTCAAATAAAGCCTCAAATGTATATGGACACACAGTCAGTCAGAACTGTGTGTCACCTGGTACTGAGGATTCACCAGATACACTCCACTGGCAGGTTATAGCGGAATACACCCTCAATAGGGTAATTTTGTCAGCACCCCACAGCCTCCCAACACCCTTTCCACATACACCTCTATCTGATACCTATAGCACACATTTAAAAGTCTCTCCCTAAGTGCTAAAGAGTTAAAATTAAAAAATCCCTACACGTTTCACCAGCCATTGCTGGATCATCAGGTGACTAAATCAATATAACCTCTCAGTCTGAGAGTGAAATAGCAATTGCGCTGGAGTCTCAAGAAAGCCTTCCTTAAAACGGGACTAAGCCCCGCCCACATGGCATGTCACATGACGTCACGTCCAATCATAATGTGGGGGAGGCAGAGCCATAGCCGATGCTCCTCCCCTCACACTATTCGTCATCCGAGGCACTCCTCCCAGGGGCAGCGAAGCTGTCAGTGTCGTCATGGAGACATAGAAGCGTGTCTCCTATGTTTACATTGTGCTGTCATCTCTCTGATCCTAATTGTAGGCAGTTGGAGCAGGAAACACAGAAGTCATGTTATCAAGAAATTCATGTGCATTGTCTAATATTATGCTTAAACACATAAGATGCTTGATCTATACCGCACCAGAACTTCTCAATTCAGCAATACATATAAATGTTGAAGCACAACAGATATCACATCCGGATGGTTCATTGCATCAATAGAGGTATACAGGGTCCGTATTCACCTCTACAGTGAACAATAATTTCCCAACTGAGCTTACACTTATCAAGGTGCCATCTATATTACATATCCTAATTAAACTCCATAAAAACCATGAATCATAGATCACCGTACTAATACTAGAGTGAAAGTCACTCTGCATAGATCTAAATATTATGTTCACTATACAGTGAATTGCCCATATATGAGATACGATATTTTCCCATTTCCCAAAGGAAATATATATCACACAAATATACCAGAAAAATAGATAAGAGGATTCCTAATAATATCATCAGATTTAGGGTATGTGCCATAGTAGATATAATAAATATACTGAAAGAGATATGTCGGGGGGGGGGGTACACTTTTATTCCCTCACCCCTAAAGACATGTTTCATGTGGACAGCATCATAATGCATCCATCCTGAGTATATATATTCCCTAACTCCAAAATATTACAGGGAATTATAAAAATGGAGCAAGGACAAGCATTCGTTAATCCCTCCCAGGGATGTCAATTTAAAATGGTGAATCCATCTGCATTCATGTTGCAACAAAAATCTATCCCAATTGCTACCCCTTCTTGGTGGTCGGATCAGTTGCAATCCTATGAATCTGAAGGATTCAGGTTGTCCGTCATGGTTGCTATGCGCATGTTTAGCTATTGGTGTGTCCCGATTGTTGAGGATATCATTAAAGTGCTCCCTTATCCTTACCCTAAATTCACGTTTAGTCTTACCTATGTAATCTTTCGGACAGGGGCACTGTGCTAGATAGATCACTCCTTTACTACGACAGTTGATAAAGTCGTTAATTTGGCAGACCTCACCAGTAATTGCAGATGCTGCTGTTTTAGTTTTTTTGCATCTGTCCACATGCGATACAGTTGCCACATCTGAAGGTGCCATTAGGTTTCTGGCACCGTTGATTTAGGGGCAACGTAATGACTCCTAACCATCCTGTCCTTTAAACTCTTCCCACGTCTATAAGTGATCTCGGGGGTGGATCCTAAAATCTCTTTCAGATCATCATCCTGGAGTAATATACCCCAATATTTACCAAGTATTTCCCTAGTCTCTTGATGCATATTATCAAAAGTTCCAACAATTCTAGTTACATTATCAGATTTTATGTTCTGACTATGTCTCTTTGGGATCAAAAGCTCTCTTCGATCACATGTTATAGCGTGTTGGAAAGCTCCCTTTAGTGTGTTATCCGGGTATCCGCGGTCCCTAAATCTGAGCCTCAAGTCATCTGCCTGCTGTTTAAAAGTTGACAATTTTGAACAGTTTCTCCTTAGGCGGACATATTGGCTCTTGGGAATACCCCTTTTGAGGGCCACAGGATGGGCACTCTCCCACCTAAGGAGACTGTTTGTCGCAGTCTCTTTCCTGTAGACCTTAGTTTGAATTGCTCCTGAATGATCTCTAGTAATAAGAACATCCAGAAATGGTAGATCACTCATACTCCAGGTAGATGTAAACCTTAGGTCCAGAGGGTTAGAGTTCAGACACTCCACAAACTCCTCGAATGACGTGTGATCCCCACGCCACAGGATAAAGATATCATCGATGTACCTGAGACAGAGGTAGATATGGTCCTGCCACCGGCTGAGATCATCGGCACCCACGATGGCCGCCTCCCACCAGCCCAGGAGCAAGTTTGCATAACTTGGTGCACAGGGACTACCCATAGCGGTACCCCTGAGCTGGTGGTAAATGCGGCCATCAAAGGTGAAAAAGTTATTGTTCAGGCAGAAACTCAATAGTTCAATGACAAACCGATTATGTGGTCTCAATTTAATGTCCCTCATCTGAAGATAATATTCCACTGCTCTGATCCCCTGTTCATGATGGATGGACGTATATAATGCTTCTACATCAATCGATGCAAGAATCATATCATGCCCTAAAGTAATACCATCTAGTTTCAGCAGGAGATCAGAGGTGTCTCAGATGTATGAGGGAAGGGACTCCACAAAGGGCCGCAAGATCTGATCGATATAGCTTCCCAAGTTTCGTGTGAGGCCACCAATACCTGATACAATTGGTCTTCCTTTCATAGGATTGGTCCCTTTGTGGACCTTAGGGAGGGCATAAAAGGTAGGCATCACCGGGAATTTTGGATACATAAAATCTATCTCATCCTTGTCTATCAGTCCTTCCTCATAAGCCCTCTGTAACAGTGACTATAAAGCTGTCAGACAGGCCTGTGTCGGATTAGTGCTCATAATCCCATAAAAGGTTGTGTCAGACAAAAGCATCAAACACATCTCCCTATAGTGCGGTGAGTCCATCACTACTATGTTCCCCCCTTTATCGGAGGGTTTTATCGTAATATTAGTGTCCAGTTCAAGATCTCTCAATGCCCGTCTTTCTTCAATGCTCAAATTATGCCCCCTACATCTATCATTAAATTGTGCCAACTGTTCAAGTTCCATATTGACCATAGATGAAAAAAATTTCTATGTGGGCATTATCACTTGGAGGTGGCATTTTGGAGCTTTTAGGTTTTAGATTGGTATGTGGGGCCCTTAGGTGACCAAAGTCATTATCATCCATTAGGCCAGCCAATACCTGCACAGCTCCCAAATCCTCCAATTCCAAGTTAAGTTCGGTGCATTGTCTTTTCTTAATGGCGGTATGGTACTTATGACACTGTAGCTTTCTAATAAATAGTGACAGAAGGGTGCTCCAGAGGGAGGCACGTTGGATTTTTTTTGTTTGATACAGTCTATCCCAGGGGCCTTAATGAGTTTATATCCTACTCATCTTTTATTGATTAGGGTTATATCCACCTATCCCTATTGATTGTTTGTAGGCACTTCTACATCTAGTTTAATTATTCTAACCTTTCAGTCTGTGTTCTCTTTTTTCCCCTTCCCTTGTTTTTGATTTTTTGGTCCTTTTGTGAGTGTTCTCTTTGTTGTCAACTTTGTCTTGCTGAGGCACGTTGACTCTTCTCTGTGCCCGAGGTTTTGAGATTTCTATGGGGTGGTTTATTATTTGAGCCCTCTGTGTGTTTTCTTTACGTGATCGCCATCTTTTGTTTTCTGTAGGTGTTGCCTGGCCACCTCTCATGGTGTTCTATATCTCTGAGGCCTGATCGTAAGTAATACCGCGATGTTAGGGTCCGGGAGTTACCATGGATGCGTATGTGCGTCGTCTTAGTCCTTAGGGAATGCCCTGTATGGGCGTTCTCTACTTACATTAGTGTCCGGAGCTTCTGGGTGTTGGCGCTCTGTGATTGGGCGCACCGCTGATGATGCAGACTGCTAAGGGGTGTGGCTTAGCAAATATCAAGCTAGGCTGTGCGTGCCGGCACTTGCGGTCATTCATCACGGCCGGCCGGGCTGTTACACTAGACGCTGTAAACTATACAGGCAGTTTGCACACATGTATGGTGTATTCTGCTTTGCACTTATGCATGTGCCTCTGATGAGCTGGTTTAGTTCAGCAGAAACGCGTCAGCAAGGCTGGGAGTTAGGGCAAATACTCCTTTTGTATCGTCTATGGTGTTTGTTTGTTTGTGGTATTAGGCAGTCAATTATGTGAGTGTAATGTAAGCTCCCTAGTTAGTGGCTAGTCAGACAATTTGGTCGGTCTTTTACTGACCTCTAGCCAGTTGGTGTGTATGTGTGTGTGCGCTATATCTTTAGTGGATTTATCCTTTACTCTTCCCCTTCAGTGAATTGATATTTAAATATTGGGAACTACAATTTATAACTGAGGGGTGGCTGTGAAGTGATCTAGGTATCACCATACTATCCTCCTATGTTGAGGTAGGCTACCTTTACCCTATATATGACCCCATTATAGTATGGCTCCTCTATATCAGGTGTTTTCTTTTATATATAGATTTATATACTTTCAGTGGATATTAATAAAAGTTAGTTTTTAAGTGTACTAAATTTATTATTTGGGATTTATTCTATGTTGTTGGTACACATACCTTGTTATCAGATACATATCTTTAGAGAACCACGATCTCAGTCAATATCTGGGTAATTAAAATCTCCCATCAAGGCCACCATACCCGCCTGTGCCCCCATAACTGATCTTCTAACGCCTCAGTTAGTAATAATAATACATTCTTGATCAACAGCGGGAAATTGGAAGTTCAATGACTACGAATTGGACACAGCAGGATATATGTATAGGATACATAGCAGTAACTAATAACACTCGAAAAAGCAATAACGGGGAGGGAATAAAAGACCTTCTGAGCCTTTCTTTTCCACAACACGCTTGTACAAACCTGTCATTGAAAGATTTACTGGTTGACAGGTAATTTATTTAGAGGGTGCAGCAGATTGCCAAGGATTGATCGGAATTACTTTAAGGTTCTCTTTTGCAGACTAGTGTCCCAACTGTGAAGCTGGCGGCCTATTACCAAGCAAGCCCTTTTACATAGTTAGTATGGTTGAAAAAAGCCATATGTCCACCAAGTTCAACCAGGGGATGGTAAATATCATGAATGTCTATACATTTTCATAACCATCAATGCTATTTTGCTCAAAAAAGGCATCTAATCCTTTTTGAAAGATGTCGGCTGTGACCAGCTCCTGGGGTAGACTATTCCACAGACTCACAGTCCTTACAGTAAATAAGACTTGTTGGCTCTTTTCTCCAAATTTCTTGTATGGGCCCTTTATATATTTATACAGGTTTATCATATCTCCTCTTAAAAGCCTCTTCTACAGACTAAACAGATTTAACTCCTTTAGACTCTGAAGTCCTCCATGCCCCTTACCAGTTTTGTGGCCCTCCTTTGAACCTTCTCCAACTCTAGGACATCCTTTCTATGGTGCCACACCAATGATTTATAAAGTGGAAATATTACATCCCTGTCCCATGAATCCATACTCCTTTTAATACAAGACAGTATCCTGATAACATGCTGTTATTTAACCCCTTAAAGACAGCCCAAAAGTGCATTAAAGACCAGGCCTTTATGTGGTAATAACTTTGAGACGCTTTAAGTTATCAAAGTGATTCTGAGATTGTTTTTTCATGACACATTGTATTTTGTGTCAGTGGTCAATTTTGGTTGATATGTTTTGTCTTTCATTATGAAAAAATAGGAAATTTGGTGAAAAAAATGCATTTTCAATCTTTGAAATTGCATGCCTTTTATATAGAAAGTGATACTACCCAAATTACTTCAGAAATATAATTTACCATATCTCTGCTTTATGTTGCAATCAAACTTTAATCACCCTTTCATGTTTTTCGGCTATTATAAGGCTTACAAGCCAAGCAGTAATTTTCCAAATTTTCAAGAAGAGGTGGCATTTTGTTCTATGAATTGTTGGGCATACAAATTTGTTTGGGCCATCATTAAATCTATAAACCCATCAGAGAAAAAGATTTAGAAAAATGTAAATTTCTCTAAAGTCTTCAGTCTCAATTTGGATTCCTGACATGCCCACAAAGTCAGGAAGCTGAGGCTCATAATTTTCTGAGGGTGGGGTCCACATAGTTTCTGTAGCTGCAGAACCAACCTCAGTAGTAGTTCTTTGGGGTTGCTCATCAATGGATGATGATGATTGATGATTGGTGATGATTGATGATGATAATGATTGATGATGATTGATGATGATGATTGATGATGATGATTGATGATTATGATGAAAAATAGAGGAATGGGGCACTTTCCTCTTCTGCCTCACTGGCGGTATCGGTTTCAGAGGCCAGTAAGGCATATACCTCTTCTGCTGAATACCTTCTTTGGGATGCTTGGGAGCTTTGGGACATTTTTGTGTTTGCTGTGTTTTTACACGTGTATATAAACTTTATTTCTAGAAAAAAAAAAAAAATTGTTATAATATATATAAATATATATATATATATATATATTATAATACAAAAACGCAGCCCCACACAGCACAAGGACATATGGAAACACAAAGGGCATAACTGATGTAGTTAAAAACACCTAATATAATAAATAATTTAGAGGTTCTTTGTTATACACATTTGATCAAACAGTAAGAAGCCCACCTGCCACGACAAGGTGACCTCATTCAGATGGGACCCTACACTGAACAAACATGTCTCTCTTGGACCCAAACGGGTCTACGCAGTGAGCACCTGTTCACACTGGGATGTGCAGTCTAACCCTTTTGTTTTTGTTGTGTATCACTAAGTAAGGGGTGGTTCCCTCCTTGGTTTGACTGACACTCCCTTCTAAATTGCACAGGTTTATCTAATTGGAATAGATACCCCATCTGCCTTAGGCTATTTTGAAAGAGTGTGCTCTGGATCCTACTCGCCCTGTGTTCACACTGTAGACCTGTTCGGGCCCAAGAGAGGCATGGATCGGGCCCAAGGGGGGTGGATCAAATTTCCCCTATGCAAGGAAGGAGATTGTCTGCTGTCATGAACTGCAGCAATCTTCTTAAGATCTACGTGTCAGATGACACTGAGACCCCTTAACGACCGGGCGTACTACTACTACACCTATTTGCGTTAAGTACCAGAAGCCAGGGTTGTAACAGTATGTCCATGGTCGTTAAGGAGTTAATTTATGATCCACAAGTACACCCAGGTCCTTCTCCACCAGTGAATTTCCCAGCATTACTCCCCCTAGGACGTATGTTGCATATAGATTATTTTTACCCAGATGATTAACTTTATCTTGTAACCTATGTACATCCTCTATAGACTGTACTGTACTGTACAGTTTGGTGTCATCTGCAAAAATAGAGAAAGTGCTATTATTCCCATCCTGTATATCATTAAAAAATAAGTTTAACAACAGCGGACCTAACACGGAACCCTGCGGTACATCACTTATAACAGAGGACCAGGGTGAGAAGCAGTCATTGACCACAACTCTCTCTCAGTTTTCACCCCAGTTACAAACTATATTTTCCAAGCCAATGGACCTGATTTTACCCATTAAATGTCTATGAGGGACAGTGTCAAAGCCTTTGCGAAGTCCAGGAACACTATATCCACAGCCTCCCTGCTGTCCAGACATCTACTTACGTCTTCATAAAAGCAAATTATATTAGGCTGACAAATTCTGTAAAACCATGCTGTCAGTCACATACTCCTGTATATAGTCACTTAAGAGCCCCTAAAACAATTTACCCATAATGGATGTTAAGCTCACCGATCTGTAATTACCTGGGAAAGAGTTACAGCTCTTTTTGAAAATAGGCACCACATTAGCCTTGTGCCAGTCACTAGAGAATCCCTAAAAATTAAGAACAGGGGTACAGCAATGACGAGACTGAGTTCTTTAAGAACTCATGGGTGTAATCCATCTGTACCTGAAGGTTTTGCTCAAATTTATTTTGTTTAGCTTGGCTTGGATCATTTCTGTTTATCCAGTTTAGTAAATTGGTTGATGTATTACCAGCATTGGTGACATCTACTGTACATCAACTACTGCCTGTTGTGCTAAAGAACCCATTCAGTCACTCTGCTTTGTCTTTATCCCTGGTGACCAACTCTCCATTACCATTATTTAGGGGACCTACTGGTTCTGTCCTTGGTTTTTTTTTACATTTATATATTTAAAGAATTTTGAGGGGTAAGTTTTGCTTTCCATAGCCACCTGCCTTTCATTATGTATTTTAGCTGATTTTATTTCCCTTTTACACATTGTATGAAGAGCTTTGTAATTCTCAAAAGTTACAGCTGACCCTTTGGATTTATATTTTTTAATGCCCGTGTCTTATTGTATTGTAAGCCATGGAGGGTTAATTTAAGACATTTACACTTGTTCCCTATGGGTATATACTTTGCTATATACTTGCTCAAAGTAGATTTAAATGTCTCTTACTTAACCTCTATATCACTATTTGACAATAGCTGCTCCCAGTCTATATCCTGAAGTGCAGCACTTAAAGGGGTTGTCCGGGATAAAATGATATCTCTAATCTAAGCTAAACCCCCCGTCCCCCTGGCCTATCTTCTAAATTACTTACTGTACCATAAATTTATATTAACTTAGACCACCTACACTAATCCACCCCATCATAGTTAACTGTCTTCCGGGCAGGATCTTCTGGGCATGGGACGTCACTTCTTCTGGGAGGCCGGCACACCTGCGCAATAAAGCCGGAGTGCCAACATGCCCAGAAGTCCCATGCCCAGAAGACAGGTAAATAGGAAGGGCTAGTAGTGGGCAGGATAGCTAGGAAAACAGGGAGGGGCTGTGAGTGAGAAAAGGAAGAAGAGGGATTCAGCTCTGAGTGGCCCAAGGCATCATGGTAGTTGTACGAAAACACAGAACAGGAAGGTGCCCATGTAAACAAATGCAAAAGATGCCAGGAGCTCAGGGAAACCCAGAAATCACTCAAAACACTTCTAAAAGGTATTTGGGTGCACTTATTAGCCTATTAATAGCACTAACTGACCTTTTTTGAAAAATAATTTTTTTGCCTGGAAAACCACTTTAAGGCTAATGCCCCACATGGCGTCCCGCAGCCAAACAACGCTGCAGGTAAATCCGCGGTGGACTTTCTGCTTCAATTATATACAGTACAGACCAAAAGTTTGGACACACCTTCTCATTCCAAGAGTTTTCTGTATTTTCATGACTATAAAAATTGTAGATTCACATCGCATCAAAACTATGAATTAACACATGTGGAATTATATACTTAACAAAAAAGTGTGAAACAACTGAAAATATGTCTTATATTCTAGGTTCTTCAAAGTAGCCACCTTTTGCTTTGATTACTGCTGTGCACACTCTTGGCATTCTCTTGATGAGCTTCAAGAGGTAGTCACCTGAAATGGTTTTCCAACAGTCTTTAAGGAGTTCCCAGAGATGCTTAGCACTTGTTGGCCCTTTTGCCTTCACTCTGCGGTCCAGCTCACCCCAAACCATCTCGATTGGGTTCAGGTCTGGTGACTGTGGAGGCCAGGTCATCTGGCGTAGCACCCCATCACTCTCCTTCTTGGTCAAATAGCCCTTACACAGTCTGGAGGTGTGTTTGGGGTCATTGTCCTGTTGAAAAATAAATGATGGTCCAACTAAACGCAAACCGGATGGAATAGCATGCCGCTGCAAGATGCTGTGGTAACCATGCTGGTTCAGTATTTCTTCAATTTTGAATAAATCCCCAACAGTGTCACCAGCAAAGCACCCCCACACCATCACACCTCCTCCTCCATGCTTCACGGTGGGAACCAGGCATGTAGAGTCCATTCGTTCACCTTTTCTGCGTCGCACAAAGACACGGTGGTTGGAACCAAAGATCTCAAATTTGGACTCATCAGACCAAAGCACAGATTTCCACAGGTCTAATGTCCATTCCTTGTGTTCTTTAGCCCAAACAAGTCTCTTCTGCTTGTTGCCTGTCCTTAGCAGTGGTTTCCTAGCAGCTATTTTACCATGAAGGCCTGCTGCACACAGTCTCCTCTTAACAGTGGTTGTAGAGATGTGTCTGCTGCTAGAACTCTGTGTGGTATTGACCTGGTCTCTAATCTGAGCTGCTGTTAACCTGCGATTTCTGAGGCTGGTGACTCGGATGAACTTATCCTCCGCAGCAGAGGTGACTCTTGGTCTTCCTTTCCTGGGGCGGTCCTCATGTGAGCCAGTTTCTTTGTAGCGCTTGATGGTTTTGGCCACTGCACTTGGGGACACTTTCAAAGTTTTCCCAATTTTTCGGACTGACTGACCTTCATTTCTTAAAGTAATGATGGCCACTCGTTTTTCTTTACTTAGCTGCTTTTTTCTTGCCATAATACAAATTCTAACACTCCATTCAGTAGGACTATCAGCTGTGTATCCACCTGACTTCTGAACAACACAACTGATGGTCCCAACCCCATTTATAAGGCAAGAAATCCCACTTATTAAACCTGACAGGGCACACCTGTGAAGTGAAAACCATTTCAGGTGACTACCTCTTGAAGCTCATCAAGAGAATGCCAAGAGTGTGCAAAGCAGTAATCAAAGCAAAAGGTGGCTACTTTGAAGAACCTAGAATATAAGACATATTTTCAGTTGTTTCACACTTTTTTGTTAAGTATATAATTCCACATGTGTTAATTCATAGTTTTGATGCCTTCAGTGTGAATCTACAATTTTTATAGTCCTGAAAATACAGAAAACTCTTGGAATGAGAAGGTGTGTCCAAACTTTTGGTCTGTACTGTATATAGGGAAACCGTCGGGGTTTCCGTAGCTATAATTGACATGCTGCGATTTCCAAAACCGTCGTTGTCCAAAATTGCTGCGTATCCACACTGCGTACTTTACCGCAAAGTGGGCATGGGATTCGCTAGAATCCCATCCACTTTGCTGTGACTGTGCTGTTACACCACATGGGGCCCCGGCCTAACCTGGGAAAATTGGCCTTTTTCAAATTAAGGGATTTTGCCTTCCCAACCTTTGTTTGTTTTTTTTACAATTTAAGTGTAATGCGATTAGATTATGGTCAATATTACCAAGGTTTTCACCAACAGTGACATTTCCAACAAGTCCTGTATTATTAGAGATGATCCAGCAGAGATCCTCCAACTTGTCTTTCAACAAGTTGATGAATTCCCCTCCCCTTTGCAGACGATGCAGTACCATGACCCCAGTTAATATCCGGATAGTTAAAAATCTCCCATCAAGACCACCGTACCCACCTGTGCCACACACTCAGTTTCCATATACAACTGACCATCTAACTCCTCAGTTATGGTGGGAGGTCTATAGATTATACCAAAAAGTATTTGATCAGTGGACACATCATTATGCAATTCCACCCACAAGGATTCCAGTCAAGGATTTTGATTAATTTGTCAATCCTTCTCACGTCTCTAGTTCTGGCATTGCCCCTCCAAGCAACAGCCCCATAGAAAAGGTGTAAAAGATTTCAAGCAACTCACCATTCACTTCAAATGATTGTAAAAGCCATAGGACCACTATTACATTCCGCCAGCTGACAGAAGTATGCAGAGCGGTAAGTTATACATCATCTACAAGATTCCAGCAATGTGCTAAGCAACACAGAACATCCACGACGAATTGTACATTAAAGTCCCAGCGGTGAGCTATACATTACTGTGCTAAGCATCACAGAACATCCATGATGCGTTAGACACCCAAATTCCAGTGATGCTCTGTACACCAGTACACATTCATACAAAAGGAGGGGCATAGGAGAGATCAAATAATAGATATGCCATTGGAATGAAGGCTGTCTATTTATTCTGTCCATCATAGCAAATTTCTCCCAACTAAAGCAATGAACCCCGCTGTTAGGATTCAGATGCAAGGTAAGAAACAGGCAGGTCTTCAGGAGAACAGCAGCAGAAATGGGCTGACAACTGCGAGCAGTAGAAAATGCTACTTAAAGGTAATACACTACTGCGAGCCAAGAGCGGCCTCAGACGCCTTCACCAGAGCTTCTCGCAAGAAGAGATGGACTTTAGCTGAATCTGAAGAGCGGAATTGTCACCAGAACAGAAAATGTATCACAAATAAACGCACTGCAGTAGGAACCAAACACCAAATCCACACACTACTCTCAGGGACAGAGAAGAGAATGGTCGACATTCACAGGTCCGCAGCTGAAGAGTGCAACACAGATCCAAATCATGAGATGAAGACAAATCCAGAAAACCAAGCAAATAGTCGAGAACCAATCAGGAACGCCAGAACAAAATCGCAAGACAGAGAGTAATCCAAGAACACAGCCAGAAGTCAATAATAGAGCAGTCAAACCAATGTCAAGAGCCAGGCAGGAAGTAGTAAACTAAATTAGCCAGCAAAGCTGAGTGATTAAGGAGTGGTTAATAAAGGCCGGCTCAGGAAGCTTCCCTATGTTGTCATGGCAACCTTAAAGCAGCAACAACCAATCCTAACAGAAAGCTTCCTTATGTTCACACGGCAACCTTAAAGCGGCAACAACAGATGTCACATTTCTGACACCCGATGTGTATCTCTAACCATGATAGGTAGTGGACAGACACAAAATACACCAAGGATCAAAGATCCTGATTGTTTAATAGTTATGCCAGCCATTCAGTTGTGGATGAAGTATCCTTCCTACACAAAACGGCAAAAGCCTACTAAAAACAGGATTTGAACTACAAACTGCAAACATACTCCCCAAATTTATACACATGAATTGAAGTGCATAGATCTACTTATGGAGAATGTAACTATGTTTGCAATCATAACAGCATGTAAGATACATATCAATGGCATATCCATACACTTCCCTATCTCACAATTCCTCCTAATGTAAATAAATGTCTGCCAAACATGCGTTTCGTAATGAACAGTCTGATATAAATATCCACCAGAGGAAGGGATTTAAAATCATAGCGATCATTCACAAAACAGTCTTATTCTCAGGAAAGATATAACGTTCCTATATTATCAGTAAGATGTATTATCAAGTGAGACATATCCAAGTAATGTCCATATATATCAAATTGAATGATGATGACGATCATATATCAAAAAACCAATATATATATATATATATATATATATATATATATATATATATATATACTATCTATACACACACGGACAAAATTGTTGGTACCCCTCATTTCATGAAAGAAAAACCCACAATGGTCACAGAAAAACTTGAATCTGACATAAGTAATTTGCAAAACTACATGTTAACAAGCCACAAAGCTTCTGGGAGAATGTCCTATGAACAATTAAGACAAAAATCGAAAATTTTTGGCAAGGCACATCAGCTCTATGTTCACAGACGGAAAAATGAAGCATATCTTGAAAAGAACACTGTCCCTACTTTGAAACATGGAGGAGGCTCTGTTATGTTCTGGGGCTGCTTTGCTGCATCTGCCACAAGGTGTCTTGAATCTGTGCAGGGTACAATGAAATCTCGAGACTATCAAGGGATTCTAGAGAGAAATGTGCTGCCCAGTGTCAGAAAGCTTGGTCTCAGTCGCAGGTCATGGGTCTTGCATCAGGATAATGACCCAAAACACACAGCTAAACACCCAAGAATGGCTAAGAGGAAAACATTGGACTATTCTGAAGTGGCCTTCTAGGAGTCCTGACCTAAATCCTATTGAGCTGAAACATGCTGTCTGGAAAAGGCACCCTTCAATCACGAGACAACTGGAGCAGTTTGCTCATGAGGAGTGGGCTAAAATACCTGTTGAGACGTGCAGAAGTCTCATTGACAGTTACAGGAATCGTTTGATTGCAGTGATTGCCTCAAAAGGTTGTGCAACAAAATATTAAGTTAAGGGTACCATCATTTCTATCCAGGCCTGTTCCATGAGTTTTCTTTTTTTTAAAAAATTCTGTTGAAGCATGGTTGAAAAGCAATGTCTGACTTTCATTTGTTCATTTTCATAGAATTTTTATATATTATTACTTTTGTCAGATTCAAGTTATTTCTGTGACCAATATGGGTTTTTCTTTCATTATACGAGGAGTACCAACAATTTTGTCTACGTGTGTATAAGCTGTAGTGCTATTCTATTGGTAACAACTATCCCAACTAGATAAGTGATACAAATGAAATCACTTCATTCAGTCCCAATGGTTTAACAGACTTCAGTCTATGTTCATTGGACTTCCCGCTGCAAAATTTTACGATCCAGGTCCCCTTTAGGAACATTAGGTTTAATTATCCCAATCTCCTGTATCTGCATCTATCCCACTTATATACACGTGGACAAAATTGTTGGTACCCCTCGATTAATGAAAGAAAAACCCACAATGGTCTCAGAAATAACTTGAATCTGACAAAAGTAATATATAAAAATTCTATGAAAATGAACAAATGAAAGTCAGACATTGCTTTTCAACCATGCTTCAACAGAATTTAAAAAAAAAAAGAAAACTCATGAAACAGGCCTGGATAAAAATGATGGTACCCTTAACTTAATATTTTGTTGCACAAACTTTTGAGGCAATCACATATCCCAAGCGTTGAGCATCTCAAGGAGCACTGTTCATCCATCAACCAAAAATGGAAAAAGTATTCTACAACTGCAAACCTACCAAGACATGGATGTCTGCCTAAACTGACAGATCGAGCAAAAAGAGCACTGGTCAGAGAAGCAGCCAAGAGGCCCATGGTCACTCTGGAGAAGCTGCAGAAATCCACAGCTCAGGTGGCAGAATCTGTCCACAAGACAACTATAAGTCATGCACTCCACAAATCTGGCCTTTATGGAAGAGTGGCAAAAAGAAAACCATAGTTGAACAAAAGACATAAGAAGTGCCATTTGCAGCTTGCCACAAGCCATATGGGGGACACAGCAAACATGTGGAAGATGCTCTGGTTAGATGAAATCAAAGTTAATCTTTTTGGCCTAAATGTAAAGCGCGATATGTGGCAGAAAATTAACACTGCTCATCATCCTGAACACACCATTACCACTGTGAAACTTTGTGGTTGCAGCATCATGCTGTGGGGAGGCTTTTCTTCAGCAGGGACAGGGAAGCTGGTCAGAGTTGATGGGAAGATGGATGGAGCTAAATATAGGGCAAACCTGGAAGAAAACCTGTTCGAGGCTGGGAAGGAGATTCATCTTCCAGCAAGACAACGACCCTAAACATACAGCCAGAGCTACAGTGGAATGGTTTAGATCAGGGGTAGGCAACCTTTTTTGTTTAGTGTGCAGATTTAAATTTATATATATATATATATATATATATAAAAATATATATATATGAGGATGAGGTCCTCGGAGAGTCGCACAATTTTAAGGCTGACTACCCCCTACACTAAAGTTATATAGCACAAACCATAACACAGGGGTGCTGTTTGAGATGAAAGTTTAGAGGGACGGCCGGGTCTTGGTAGATTTGCAGTGGTCTGATACTCCTTCCATTTCAATATGATCGCTTGCACAGTGCTCCTTGGGATGTTTAAAGTTTGGGAAATCTTTTTGTATCCAAATCCAGCTTTAAACTTCTCCACAACAGTATCACGGACCTGCCTGGTGTGTTCCTTGGTCTTCATGATGCTCTCTGCGCTTTAAACAGGACCCTGAGACTAATCACAGAGCAGGTGCATTTAATCGGAGACTTGATTACACACAGGTGGATTATATTTATCATCATCAGTCATTTAGGACAACATTGGATCATTCAGAGATCCTCACTGAACTTCTGGAGTGAGTTTGCTGCACTGAAAGTAAAGGGGCTGAATAATATTGCATGTCCCACTTTTCAGTTTTTTATTTTTGACAAAAGTTTAAAATAACCAATAAATTTCGTTCCACTTCACGATTGTGTCCCACTTGTTGATTCTTCACCCAAAAATTTAAATTTTATATCCTTATGTTTGAAGCCTGAAATGTGGCAAAAGGTTGAAAAGTTCAAGGGAGCCGAATACTTTCGTAAGGCACTGTATACTACTAACTTCTGCTCAATCCATTCCTGGCTTTGACTCAAAAAGCTGCAGCAAAATTTGCAACAAAACCGCTGGGTTTCCGCAACATGGGGCCTCAGTCTTAGGCCTCCTGCATACAACTGGCATGCATGTGGTTTTCACTGACCTATAAATGCAGACAGATATAGGGTATGTATAGGACAGATATAGGACCTGCTCCATAATTTGCAGCTCTTCAATTTGGCCTGGACAACAAGCCGCAAAAAAAAATGGCTGTGTGTATGGGACCATTAAAATATAATAGTCCATAATTGTATCCACAATTGTAGATAAAAAGTATGGTCATGTGCATTAGTTTAATAACTCCATGTGCCTCATATTAATAGCAGTTAACCCCCCATCATGTCCCTCATATTAACCCGTGTGCTTTACATAAAGGTTACTGATATGTGAGAGACATGGATGTAATAATTAAGTATCTTCATCCTTTATTAGTACCTCTATATACAGTACAGACCAAAAGTTTGGACACACCTTCTCATTCCAAGAGTTTTCTGTATTTTCCTGACTATAAAAATTGTAGATTCACACTGAAGGCATCAAAACTATGAATTAACACATGTGGAATTATATACTTAACAAAAAAGTGTGAAACTGAAAATATGTCTTATATTCTAGGTTCTTCAAAGTAGCCACCTTTTGCTTTGATTACTGCTTTGCACACTCTTGATGAGCTTCAAGAGGTAGTCACCTGAAATGGTCTTCCAACAGTCTTGAAGGAGTTCCCAGAGATGCTTAGCACTTGTTGGCCCTTTTGCCTTCACTCTGCGGTCCAGCTCACCCCAAACCATCTCGATTGGGTTCAGGTCTGGTGACTGTGGAGGCCAGGTCATCTGGCGTAGCACCCCATCACTCTCCTTCTTGGTCAAATAGCCCTTACACAGTCTGGAGGTGTGTTTGGGGTCATTGTCCTGTTGAAAAATAAATGATGGTCCAACTAAACGCAAACCGGATGGAATAGCATGCTGCTGCAAGATGCTGTGGTAACCATGCTGGTTCAGTATTCCTTCAATTTTGAATAAATCTTCAACAGTGTCACCAGCAAAGCACCCCCACACCATCACACCTCCTCCTCCATGCTTCACGGTGGGAACCAGGCATGTAGAGTCCATTCGTTCACCTTTTCTGCGTCGCACAAAGACACGGTGGTTGGAACCAAAGATCTCAAATTTGGACTCATCAGACCAAAGCACAGATTTCCACAGGTCTAATGTCCATTCCTTGTGTTCTTTAGCCCAAACAAGTCTCTTCTGCTTGCTGCCTGTCTTTACCAGTGGTTTCCTAGCAGCTATTTTACCATGAAGGCCTGCTGCACACAGTCTCCTCTTAACAGTTGTTGTAGAGATGTGTCTGCTGCTAGAACTCTGTGTGGCATTGACCTAGTCTCTAATCTGAGCTGCAGTTAACCTGCGATTTCTGAGGCTGGTGACTCGGATGAACTTATCCTCCGCAGCAGAGGTGACTCTTGATCTTCCTTTCCTGGGGCGGTCCTCATGTGAGCCAGTTTCTTTGTAGCACTTGATGGTTTTGGCCACTGCACTTGGGAACACATTCAAAGTTTTCCCAATTTTTCGGACTGACTGACCTTCATTTCTTAAAGTAATGATGGCCACTCGTTTTTCTTTACTTAGCTGCTTTTTTCTTGCCATAATACAAATTCTAACACTCCATTCAGTAGGACTATCCGCTGTGTATCCACCTGACTTCTGAACAACACAACTGATGGTCCCAACCCCATTTATAAGGCAAGAAATCCCACTTATTAAACCTGACAGGGCACACCTGTGAAGTGAAAACCATTTCAGGTGACTACCTCTTGAAGCTCATCAAGAGAATGCCAAGAGTGTGCAAAGCAGTAATCAAAGCAAAAGGTGGCTACTTTGAAGAACCTAGAATATAAGACATATTTTCAGTTGTTTCACACTTTTTTGTTAAGTATATAATTCCACATGCGTTAATTCATAGTTGTGATGCCTTCAGTGTGAATCTACAATTTTTATAGTCAGGAAAATACAGAAAACTGTTGAAATGAGAAGGTGTGTCCAAACTTTTGGTCTGTATATATAATATATATATATATATATATATATATATATATATATCTCACATATTAGTAACTCTTATGTAATGCACCCAGGGGTTAATGTGAGGGACATGATGGGGTTAATTGCTATTAATGGGAGGCACATGGAGTTACTAAAACTAAATAAATAACCCCAAACGCCTGACATTAATAAGAATAGTAACCCCAGCAGGTACCTGGTGTTTTTTACTGTCACTTTGCTGTACGAAGGTTTCCTCTCCTCCTCTTCTTTGCAGGATGGATCAAAGAATATTCATGTGTTAGAATGGCCCAGTCAAAGTCCAGACCTAAAGCCTATTGAGCATCTGTGGCAAATTGCTGTTTACAGACGCTCTCCATCCAATCTGGCTGAGCTTGAGCTATTTTGAAGAATGGGCAAAAATCTCAAAGCTGGTAGAGACATACCCCAAAACACTTGCAGCTGTAATTAAAGTGAAAGGTGGCTCTACAAAGTATTGATATAGGGGGGCTGAATACTTTCGCAGATCACACTTTTCAGATTTTTATTTGATTCAAATTTTAAAAACCATGTATCATTTTCCTTCCACTTCACAATTATCTGCTACTTTGTGTTGGTCTATCACTTAAAATCTCAATAGAATACATTTAAGTTTGTGGTTGTAAGGTGCCAAAATGTGAAAAAGTTTAAGAGGTATGAATACTTTTTCAAGGCACTGTACATCTACCCTACCATGTCCCACAGCTTTTGAGTGCCTATGCATAGATGGACAGGGTACTCCCAGACTCATCTGTGATATTTATAGCATTTTAGTGGGACATATCTCTTCCCTTACTCCTAAATACTCTTATGTATCCAGGTGGGAGCACTAGTTAGGTAGGAAACTAATGTTGCTTGCTTGCATATATCTCTCTGACAGCAGTATTATTCAACATTTCTTTATTGCATTACCTTACTTCTCCCCCCCCCCCCCCTTTTTTTTCCCTTTCCTCTTCCCCTTTTCCATTCCCTGGTTTGAGTTTTTGTTGTTACTGTTTAAAGAAAAATAAAATAAAAAATCCATAATAGAAGCCATATGCAAAGCTGAAGAAGACCTGCACATACCTATGGGGACTGGGAAAAAATGTTGCATAAGATTAACTGTGACACTTTTAAGCTTTCAGCAAATCATGTAAAAAAGGAGGAAAAGGTTATAGAAATCAATATTGGCCTTCATTAATTGCTATTATATTTACTCATATTAATGTTTTAACATTAGTGACATGATTTACTTCCATTTTACTTGATACTTCTGTTCTGTTGAGATTATTTTATACAGTGCCTTGCGAAAGTATTCGGCCCCCTTGAACTTTTCAACCTTTTGCCACATTTCAGGCTTCAAACAAAGATATAAAATTTTAATTTTTTTTTTGAAGAATCAACAAGTGGGACACAATTGTGAAGTGGAACAAAATTTATTGTTTATTTTAAACTTTTGTAAAAAATAAAAAACTGAAAAGTGGGGCGTGCAATATTATTCGGCCCCTTTACTTTCAGTGCAGCAAACTCACTCCAGAAGTTCAGTGAGGATCTCTGAATGATCCAATGTTGTCCTAAATGACTGATGATGATAAATATAATCCACCTGTGTGTAATCAAGTCTCCGTATAAATGCACCTGCTCTGTGATAGTCTCAGGGTTCTGTTTAAAGCGCAGAGAGCATCATGAAGACCAAGGAACACACCAGGCAGGTCCGTGATACTGTTGTGGAGAAGTTTAAAGCTGGATTTGGATACAAAAAGATTTCCCAAACTTTAAACATCCCAAGGAGCACTGTGCAAGCGATCATATTGAAATGGAAGGAGTATCAGACCACTGCAAATCTACCAAGACCCGGCCGTCCCTCTAAACTTTCATCTCAAACAAGGAGAAGACTCATCAGAGATGCAGCCAAGAGGCCCATGATCACTCTGGATTAACTGCAGAGATCTACAGCTGAGGTGGGAGAGTCTGTCCATAGGACAACAATCAGTCGTACACTGCTCAAAGATATCCATAAAAAGTCTTGTTTAAAGTTTGCCACAAGCCACCTGGGAGACACACCAAACATGTGGAAGAAGGTGCTCTGGTCAGATGAAACCAAAATCGAACTTTTTGGCCACAATGCAAAACGATATGTTTGGCGTAAAAGCAACATAGCTCATCACCCTGAACACACCATCCCCACTGTCAAACATGGTGGTGGCAGCATCATGGTTTAGGCCTGCTTTTCTTCAGCAGGGACAGGGAAGATGGTTAAAATTGATGGGAAGATGGATGGAGCCAAATACAGGACCATTCTGGAAGAAAACCTGTTGGAGTCTGCAAAAGACCTGAGACTGGGATGGAGATTTATCTTCCAACAAGACAAATGATCCCAAACATAAAGCAAAATCTACAATGGAATGGTTCACATATAAACGTATCCAGGTGTTAGAATGGCCAAGTCAAAGTCCAGACCTGAATCCAATCGAGAATCTGTGGAAAGAGCTGAAAACTGCTGTTCACAAACGCTCTCCATCCAACCTCACTGAGCTCCAGCTGTTTTCCAAGGAATGGGCAAGAATTTCAGTCTCTCGATGTGCAAAACTGATAGAGACATACCCCAAGCGACTTGCAGCTGTAATCGCAGCAAAAGGTGGCGCTACAAAGTATTAACTTAAGGGGGCCGAATAATTTGGCACGCCCCACTTTTCAGTTTTTTATTTTTTACAAAAGTTTAAAATAACCAATAAATTTCATTCCACTTCACGATTGTGTCCCACTTGTTGATTCTTCACCAAAAAATTTAAATTTTATATCTTTATGTTTGAAGCTTGAAATGTGGCAAAAGGTTGAAAAGTTCAAGAAGGCCGATTACTTTCGCAAGGCACTGTATTTCTGTTTTTTCTAACTATATTTATCTGTGTGTAGTTTTCATACTTGATGCTGAATAAATCAAGAAGTGAATGTTTTGTTTCCATATTTTTTATCATGTCCATAATCGATAACTTGTCTATCCATCCAGCGATTTCTAGAATTCTAAAACTATTCCTTCTTGGATTTGCAATCTCAATGTGTTAATTATTGGTGACATGATTCACTTCTGTGTTACTTGAAACTTCTGTTTTAGAGATTCTTAGATATTTCTACTTTTTCCAAATATAATATAAAATTAGAAATATTGGCAAGACTATGAGAAGTAACCTTAAAGTTCTGCAAATCTGAACTTGTGATCTGAAATACAAACAGGTACCCAATGAATAAAAGGAAAATACCAAGATATACATATCTACATATGCTTACAAATGCATCCTCCTGGCTACTAACATGCTATGGACCATATATGTACATGTCATTTAAACATGAATGGTTTTGGTTGATCAGATATCATGATTTTAAGAGGTATGGCTTTAGAATTTCAATAAATGATTGCTTGAGTGAAAACCTGATCGAATTTGAATCTTACAAAGTAGTTAAGTCCATTTGGGGCTTATCAAATTCTGCAGCAGCAATATATACACACACACACATATATATATATATATATATATATATATATATGTTATGTATATATCCTCAACAGCTCTAGGCAGTTCTAGTAGTCAGCATAGTTGATTTAAAACGGTTCTCTATAAACAAATGTCAGAAGAAAATATAGTATCTCTATTGGCAATAAATCATATAAAGGGAGAAGATTTAGGGGAGCTATCAAACCAAAATTTAGCATGGATTGGAGTGACAAAATATCAATGAGGTCAATCCGATCTCAGGCAGGTAAAGCAGAGATTAAAAAAAAATAAAAATAAAAAAAAAAAACTTACAGGGAAGAAGATTGAGAAACTGTGCCTGAAGCTGGAGATTAGAGACTATTATTGGGGGGACAGATGAAAACAGGATAAGTATAATATAAGAACAAGTACAATCTGTTTATCAACATTGAACATATTGCATCGATAAGACTAAATCTAAAGACTAAAAAGAAATAAAACATGCATGCTGATCTCCTAATATGTGGATAAGAGTAAAATAAAATAATATCTTGCATAGACTACTGCTTCATGGATTGTTGTGTGTTTATCAATAATCTGTAGTATTTTTCAGCTGTAAATGAAGACATACAATGTTTGAATAATGGCACAAGCAACTACAATGGTCTATATTTCTGCACTGCAGCACTACCACGATAGACAAGGTTCAAAATAAAACCTATCCTAATAATTCAAAGACCTAAGTACATACAAACTTTATTAAAATAGTTTGCAAGCAAAATACAGTAGAAATTGGAAATTACAGCAGTTGACAATTTTTTCATAACAGTTATGAAAACTATGGTGTATGCCATAGATAAGTGATGTATATGTATAATTCTAATGTTTGAATTTTGTTTCTGCTCTGGAACGAGCCTTTATACAGCAAAAAAATATATTCTTCATTTATTATCACCTTTAAGTAATCAGTATACGTTTGGGTATACTGCAACAAGCAAAATTACACCTTGACTCAGGCAGTCTGAAGGATACACTAGGGTTTCTTGGTCAGGAAACAGATATGAGGTAATAAAAATCATGGCTGGTTTCCTTTTACAATGTAATTCTCCCTCAAGAATTTAGGAAGATGTAAGTAAGGATAGGTTCCCACTTGCCTGGACTCTCAGTTGTTCGGTTCCGCCAGGGGACCTGGGCGATGGAGAGCCTGTCCGCTAAAATAGCGGTTACCCACGGACCCCATAGACTATAATAATAGGGCCCGCTGGGTGCTGCCATTTTTATACTGGAACCAGCGGAGAGAACAGTCCTCTGTGCAGGACTTTTCTCTCCGATGATTTTCGCCGGATTCTTCAGCAGGGTCTACAGCAACTCCAATGCAGATGTGAACCTAGCCTTATTTTCTCTACCAGAACAGGCATGTTTACGTACAAGCCATATTTTAGACCATATTCACATGGCAGTATGCTGGTCAGTATTTCTCAACAAAAACAAAAAAGTGCAACACAGAGGAATAAAATTAGCCACTTGTACCTCGTTTCAAACTTACTCCTAGTTTTGCCTTGCACATTCTAAAGCAAAATACTGACCATAAATCCTGTATTTTCATACCACAGGAAAATAATTCCAATGTCAGCACTTATGTAAACTTTATGTATCATCACTGTGCGTTAGAGCAACAGCATAAATGACATTATAAAGAACAGAATTTGTACAGATTGCTTCTGGCCTGTTTATCTTAACCACAGCCTGGCAAAGTTTTCAAAATACTCCTCTTTTCATACATTATTTTTATCCAAATTAGGGTTGGTTCACACTACCATTGTTAATGTTCATTGCTGTCATCTGTCACAGGATAAGAGCAATGGACATTAAATCACAGAAGCTTTCTTTCGTCAAGATTTTTACTTTTCTGACAGAAGAAAAAGTTGTGCATTTAGGACATTTTCTTCTGTTACAAAAATAAACATATATGATGGAAGATAGCATCCATCATTTTATTTATATTAGTGTCAATGGGAACGGACATAGAAGGTGGGGGCTACCATTAATGTCTGTTAATGTCTGTTGCTGTCATCCTATGATGGACAATATGCACACCATTTTATTGTAATTAACTGGGTTTAGAGTTTTAATATCAACATATTTCATGGCGATCTGAGTGCATACTATAACTATAGCTAAACTTGCCTAATCTCCTTAATGTAATTTCAATTGGAAACGGTCTAAGGGTACGTTCACACGGCGGAAAATAAAGAGGAATTCCTCTTAATTTTCCACTGCCGCTACCCGTGACTGGATCCCATCACAATTTTTCGCTGCTGATTAGGCCCAGATGAATGAACCTAATCAGCAGGGAGTCTTGATCCGTGCAATCCATGGCAAGAACGAGCAGGATGCTTATTTTTTCAGCATCCAGCTGCAATCTCTGCCTCCCATTATTTTCAATGGGAGGCAGATTCTGTCTAGCAAAGTTCCCCAAACATTTTGTACCTTGTAAACCACATTAAAATTTTAAAGATGGTGGGAAGTCACTTTCAAATATAATATTAAAACAAAAAGAGACAAAAGGAAATTAAACATGAAGAAAAATAAAAATGCAAAACATTTGCAGGAGATTAGTGTGAAATTTGACACTGCTAATATTCTACCTAAACTACCACTGCCCATGGGAAAGAATAATGTCTGTAATATTGTGAGTGTGAATTTTGTATTGTGCACATGGCCATAACCAAGAACTCCAAATGCGAGCCATGCAGCTGGAAATCACAAATCATACATAGGGAAGAGCCATGGTCAAGATTGATAATATTGCTTGAATCTAAACAGTTCTCAATGGTTGTTGACAAGTACAGTTATAGCAAGTGACTATTGCTATAGCCTATCTAAAAAAATAAGATAGAAACAAATAGAAAATCTCGTTCACAATATGGATCTCATTGTAACACGTTTATTGGTACCCTAGTTTATGGCTTAGATGGAATTGGTGTCATATGGCATTTAACCAAACCTGTTGACCTATAGCTTGTATGAGGGGAAAAAAAAAGAGTGCAAATTACTATTAAATTCTATCAAAATGTAATGCAAACAATACAATACTAAACGGAATAATTAAAATCTTATACTTGAATCTAAATTCCTGTAGTATATGGCAAACAGCATCATCCTGAGTCAGGAGAATAGCTAAATGATAAGACCACAAACCATGATGCAGATGTGCTCAGGGCCTTAGCTTTAAATCCACTAAAGTTTTCTGTATCAGATGTATTTGTAAATCAGTACTCAATATTCTTCTTATATATATATATATATACACACATATATATACAGTACAGACCAAAAGTTTGGACACACCTCATTCCAAGAGTTTTCTGTATTTTCATGACTATAAAAATTGTAATTCACACTGAAGGCATCAAAACTATGAATTAACACAAGTGGAATTATATACTTAACAAAAAAGTGTTAAACAACTGAAAATATGTCTTATATTCTATTCTTTGATTACTGCTTTGCACACTCTTGGCATTCTCTTGATGATCTTCAAGAGGTAGTCACCTGAAATGGTTTTCACTTCACAGGTGTGCCCTGTCAGGTTTAATAAGTGGGATTTCTTGCCTTATAAATGGGGTTGGGACCATCAGTTGTGTTGTTCAGAAGTCAGGTGGATACACAGCTGATAGTCCTACTGAATGGAGTGTTAGAATTTGTATTATGGCAAGAAAAAAGCAGCTAAGTAAATAAAAACGAGTGTCCATCATTACTTTAAGAAATGAAGGTCAGTCAGTCCGAAAAATTGGGAAAACTTTGAAAGTGTCCCCAAGTGCAGTGGCCAAAACCATCAAGCGCTACAAAGAAACTGGCTCACATGAGGACCGCCCCAGGAAAGGAAGACCAAGAGTCACCTCTGCTGCGGAGGATAAGTTCATCCGAGCCACCAGCCTTAGAAATCGCAGGTTAACAGCAGCTCAGATTAGAGACCAGGTCAATGCCACACAGAGTTCTAGCAGCAGACACATCTCTACAACAACTGTTAAGAGGAGACTGTGTGCAGCAGGCCTTCATGGTAAAATAGCTGCTAGGAAACCACTGTTAAGGACAGGCAACAAGCAGAAGAGACTTGTTTGGGCTAAAGAACACAAGGAATGGACATTAGACCTGTGGAAATCTGTGCTTTGGTCTGATGAGTCCAAATTTGAGATCTTTGGTTCCAACCACCGTGTCTTTGTGCGACGCAGAAAAGGTGAACGAATGGACTCTACATGCCTGGTTCCCACCGTGAAGCATGGAGGAGGAGGTGTGATGGTGTGGGGGTGCTTTGCTGGTGACACTGTTGGGGATTTATTCAAAATTGAAGAAATACTGAACCAGCATGGTTACCACAGCATCTTGCAGCAGCATGCTATTCCATCCGGTTTGCGTTTAGTTGGACCATCATTTATTTTTCAACAGGACAATGACCCCAAACACACCTCCAGACTGTGTAAGGGCTATTTGACCAAGAAGGAGAGTGATGGGGTGCTACGCCAGATGACCTGGCCTCCACAGTCACCAGACCTGAACCCAATCGAGATGGTTTGGGGTGAGCTGGACCGCAGAGTGAAGGCAAAAGGGCCAACAAGTGCTAAGCATCTCTGGGAACTCCTTCAAGACTGTTGGAAGACCATTTCAGGTGACTACCTCTTGAAGCTCATCAAGAGAATGCCAAGAGTGTGCAAAGCAGTAATCAAAGCAAAAGGTGGCTACTTTGAAGAACCTAGAATATAAGACATATTTTCAGTTTCACACTTTTTTGTTAAGTATATAATTCCACATGTGTTAATTCATAGTTTTGATGCCTTCAGTGTGAATCTACAATATTTATAGTCATGAAAATACAGAAAATTCTTGGAATGAGATGGTGTGTCCAAACTTTTGGTCTGTACTGTATATATCATATAAGAAAATCTGACTACAGCAACAAATCACATTGAATCACGAATCAAAGGTGTGTTTTTTCTTTTTGTTTTACTTTTTTAAACAACCCAGAGACGCAATAAATATAATGAAAAACAATATCTGAGAATTATGCAAGTTACATGATGGATGTCTTTGTTACTTAAACTTAACTTGAAAGGGGTGGTACAGTTTTTTTTGTTTAGTTTTTAATTATTATTTTGTTTACAGATGACTGATCCTCAGGATAGAGCTTCATTGAGATCAGTGGAGGTCTAAACACCCAGACTGTGCTGATTAGCTGAAGGGGATCTACTCCTCAGGTGAGTACCATCACCTCTTCATTGTTTATAACTCACGCCATTTATTTCATAGCAAGCACATGATCTAATTACAGCTTTGTCCCATTCAATTCTACTGCACAAGGTTTCAATTACACTGTGCAGCTGCTACAAAACAAATGGCATATGATGTGGAGCTCTAATGAGTGCTGTAGCCCCTTGAAATAGCTGATCAGCGGTGTCCCTGAGGATAGGTCATTAAAAAAAAAATAAAATAAAAAATAAAAAATGACAACTTCTTTAAGTGAACAACGCATCAGTAAAGATGTATTTCCATTGTTATCTTTCATAAGTAAACTCTAGAAATTTCTCTCTGTAATATTTGTAACAGAATAATGCGTTGAAATGGCTCTCTGAACCCTATATCTTTTAATCGTATAATGTGTATAGCTCACTATTAAACCCTCAGATTTTCAATATTCATTTTCAACAGTGTTACTTTCTGCCTCTTAGCATAAGGATTTGCCAGAGAGAAAAAAAAATATAAAACCTTTTATCCCTTACTGAGTGGCACAAAAAACCCTCATTATTTTTAAACTGTTCACGTGGATTAATTGAGTAATTTTTCAACCATCTATACATGTACACAACTTTTAAAAAGGTAAAAATGTTTAACTAAGGGTGTTAGAGAATGTAGCAAGAATTTTTATATTCAGATTTCATACAGGTTTTCTCTGTAATTTATTAATCAGAAATGCAGTAATATCCTCCTCATGTGACAATGATCAAACTAATTTTGTGTTTATAATACATATACTGATGTAGCAGGGTTATCGCAAACTTCTGCAATTGTTTAAATTACTGCAATGTGATGTCTTATCACAGAAGACTACAAAAAAAAGCAAAAAACAATGAATTGTGTTTTGTTGTCTTCTGTGAAAAGTTAGAGTGTAACTTTCACTTGATTTATTTTTGCTATTGTGTCGGGGGGGGGGGGGTAAACATTTTTGTAATATAAGGAAATTTGATAGGTTATAAAGTATAATAGAAAACAGGCTGTAAACTAAGCACTGCCAGGGAGACACTGTCTGTACAACCATACTTAATGCAGCATGTAGAGCTGAAGCATTTACCAAAAGGGAGATGGGTACTTCAAATGGCTGTATCTCCTGTTTTATACCACGTGGAAAAATGGTTCTGGTATCACAAGAAAGCTGAGATAGATTGAAGTACTAGCTATAAAAGAATTAGAGATATTGCTAGTTAAAACCTCAGTTGGGAATGTGATTTTATATGCAGCATGAACTGCTGATAGCTCAGGTTCTAGTGATAGCTCAGGTTCTGTTATACCTTGTACTTGGTAGTGTATCAAAAGCCAAAGTTCAGTTAGAGTGTGTCTAGGGAGTTTAACACAGCCGGTTTTATAACAAAAAGGAAGTTAGATAGGATAATAAAGTAGATCACAAAAATGGTCACCAAACACCCCCCCCCCATAAAAAAAACAAACGAGGTTTACATTTTAACTCTGCTACATCTGTATATATACACCCACATATTTATTTAATACATACATACATACACACACACATATATATATATATATATATATATATATATAATACACACACACATTGTGGAAAACTAGCATTACTATTGCGGTATTTCTACATTTCAAATAAACAGTCTTGGAATATTGGAATAAATGATTCATAAAATTGTTCTTTACAGAAAAAAATATATTTCTCCCCTTTAAACACCTGTAACCATCAATCCCTCCCCCCAAAGTCCTATGATTAATAAAATTTTCCAAACTATAAATCCATAAGATGCCTTTGGTGACATCATACATTATTTTGTATTTAGCTCATTCTCCAGTTCCATTAGTTTGCGGGAGGCTTTTACTTTGTTTGAAACATCTTGGCCTTGGGAGAAAAGACGCTGACGTTCCTTAAAAGTCAAGCTCTCTGGGGCTCCACCAGTGTTTGAGATCTCCACTTCTTGGCTGTATAAAATTAAGGACATTTAGAAAAAGTAAGAGTAACCACTTATATATATATATATATATATATAAATATATAAAATAAAGTGTATACACATGATTTACCTTCTCAGTCTTTTATCTCTTAAATCCTTGTACATTTCAGTGTTTCCAACTACCACACCTGTTGATCCAGTGTAAGAATTTGACCCTGGTAATAATTTAACATAACATTATTTTATACAATTTAATTTATTAAAACAATATTGAGCCAAGAAGATGCAAATGAACAAAAATTAAAGTTTGGGGGCTCCACAAGACATATTGTTGTGGTTTCTGTTTGTAAAGGAAACCAAGACACAGATGTGACTGAGCTGAAGTATGGCCTAAGTATTTTTTCAATGCTGGTAAGTACAGTGTAGAAATGAGCTTATGCTATAAACACAGTCATCTGATGATACTGATGTTGCAGTAAATAACACAAAAGTCCTGTCAGGAAACAAGTCAGTTTGACCTGAAAACAGTATTAACTGTTACCCCCAATTATGGCCCATGTGCAGTTTTTCGAGCAGGATGTAATCCATCCAATTACATTCTATGATGGGTTTCTGAAACAGGATGGCAGCCATTTTAATTTGCTAAAGTAATACCTCTGGGACCATAAAACTACTCATTTGTGTACAAATTAATAGTTTCTCAGCAGCAAGACTCAACTTAGACAACAAAAGGTAAGGTTCACTATGACATTAATGACTACTTTGGGTGGTGGTAGACTCTCATTAAACTGACAATATCTGCAACATCTGCTATTTAAAGGTGAACTTTAAAGGGAGTCTATCACATCCTCGAAGCATATTCAACTGACACCACTGTGTTACAGACCACATTACAGTGATATAACAAAGATATGTTGTTTATGTCACTTTTGTAGGTTTGGAGAAAAACAGCTTTGAAGTCTTATGCAAATTAGGTATTTGGTGTACTGGGGATGAGCCTTTAGCTTTTTGAAGCACCGCTCCTAACATTTACAACTCTACTATCTTTTGCCTGCGCCACCCCATGCAGTGAGGGTTGATCTCACACTGCTATATTACGTGTCCTACTTGACCAACTGGCTCATTTGCATAAGACTTCAAAGTAATTTTTCTCCAGACCTACAAAATAGATATAAGACATGACATATAGAACAAAGATATGGTGTCTAACACTGTAATGTGCTCTAACACAGTGGTGGCACTTGAACATGCTTTGGGGGGATGTGATTGACTCCCTTTAAGGCTACTCAGTATAGAGAACACTGCCTCCTATTTACTTTGACAATAAATCTAATGTAATGTAAAGAATTCCAATATAAATTTTTGACTAAAAAAAAGTGTCCTGTATTTCTGAGGGGGATTTTCAGAATTTGCAACAAAGTTATACTGGTAGGAATGTAAGGTATTAAGTAGAAAAGAGAAAGTTCTATTCAAAAATAGAAGCATCACACCCCACAGAGGAACCTATTGATTTATAATGGAATCCATGGAGTCCTACTACGGTGTCCTTTTTCCTTCTTACAAGGGAAATCAGTACTGCATGGATCACTATTTTTCCCCATCGAAGACTTCAACCCTGATGTAGTGGAGCCTTAAATCAGAATAAGATCTGCTTAATTAAACTTAACATATTTTCTTTATCTACAGTTTATAAACCAGCTCCAAGTACTAGAGAAATGGCATATTACTTTAATAGTACGTATTTGAAGAAAGGCAATTTAAATTTCTACTGAATTTGCAAATACAAAATGTAATGGCAAACAATGGCCTCTATTCCCAATAAATGTAGTTCAATGTTTGAAAGCTGACTGATTTAAAGGCGCGTGTATGATAAAGTAAGAACTACACTGAAAGTGAAACGGTTAGAAATGCTTGAAAGAACTGTGGTTTAGGTTACAAACAATTTAGTGAAGATGCACTATATAAAAAAAACAAAAAACATTAAAGCTGATGAGAAAAGCTCATGATAGTAGCATATGGCCTAAATGGAATATGTGGAGAAGCAAAGCGTGGTAGCCAAAACCAACAGTACTTCAATTTGTACAATTATTTTAAATTTATCTGCACTGGGAAAACTAAGATTTAAGAGAATTTCTGTGATTTAACAGTGAAGGATTTAAAATTAACAAAAAAAAATAAAAAATTGGAAAGGAAAATCATGACTGTACATTGATTCATCAAAGAGGGCTGTAAAGGGAAATCAAAGAAAAAATAAAATCACAGCAAGAGTTGTCTACAGTATATATATGATAAAAAGGTTGGATCGGTTTTAGAATTTAAATATATATTGTACACTGTACCTTTGGAGATCTTTTGGTGGAGAAAACTTGGTTTATTTGATATGGGAGGGGCTGGGCCTGTTTTTTTACCAGTACTGTTGGCATTGGCTGCAGAAGGCTGGAATGAATTTGAAAGAAAGATGCCATCGGATACAGGACGAGGTTGGAGTGCAGCAGGCAGCTGAGGCTTAGATGTAGCTGGAAGGAGGTCACCATAAGACTTTCTTGTGCTGGAGTACTTATCCTGACCTGCTAGGTTTGTGTCTTCCTCCTCATCAGTGTATGCAACAAACTTGGCAGTGTAAACGGTGTCAGGTGAAAGGGCCTGTGTTTTGAGGTAGGAAGTGTTTCGTTGAGGAGGGGGAGGCGGAGCGTTAGACAGGTGGGGTGGGTATGGGTGGTCATATTCCTGTGGGAGTGGAGGTCTGTACAGACCAGGCTCTTCAGGCTCTAACAATCTTCGTTCTGCTTCCTCATGTTGCCTGCGTCTCTCTGCTTCCAAGCGATTATAATATTCTTCTTCTTGCCTCCTCTGCTACCCAAAAAATAAAAAAATGCAATAAATGTTAGCAATATTTGGAAATTATACAGAAAAAACAAACATATTAAAAGGAAATTGTCACAAAAGTTAAAGTTTCCCATGTGTACCATTTAAGACAGGGGTGTCCAAACTTTTTCCAAAGAGGTCTAGATTTGGTGAGGTGAAAAAGTGTGGGGGTCAACATTCAGCCTGACATTCTTTTAGGCTGGGGCCCCACACAGCGTAAACACAACGGCAAAAACCTCAGCGTTTTACAGTACCTGCATCCACACATTGCAGAAAAATATCCGCAGCGGACATGCTGCAATTTCAAAAACCGTTGCATTTTTGAAAATCACAGCATGCCAATTATACCTATGGAAACACTGGCGGTTTCCCTATAGGTATAATTGAAGCAGGAAGTCCGCAGAGGACTTCTGTGAAAAACACTGCAGGAAAAAACACGATACGTTTCCACCGTTTTTTCCGCAGCACTTTTTCGCTGCAGACCACTAGGGAGGCCTTAGCTTAAAAAAAACAAACAAACAAAAAAAAAACGCAGTTTCCGCCTCAAAATCAGCGTGCAAAAAACTCAGTGTGAACATGCCCTAAAGGATTTTTCCCACAAACTTAACCATATTTAGATTTGTAGACAAAAGTTAAAATTTTTACAAATACAAATAAATTAAAAATTTTCCAGCGTTTTAAAGATTTTCTCAACCATCTTAGTGGTCACAGTCTGTTGTCTTAATTGGTTGAAAATAAATACGACAAAAAACGCAAGAATTTTCTACACTCTGAAACCCTGCCATGATTTCCTTATTGTAGCTGGATTATATTCTCATACATGTAGCGTTCTTGCCTTAACCAGTCCACAAGAAGGAAATCATGGCTGGGTTTCTTATACATTCACGGTCTATTCTAGCGGCAACTGATAAAGACAACTCAGACTGTCATCACTAAGATGGTTATAGGAAATCTTTAATACACTGCAAAATTTTAAATTATTTATATCTGCAAAAATGTTTAACTTTTACTGTTATACATGGTTATGTTCCCAGGAATACCCCTTTAATTTCTATTTACCTCTATAGGAGTTACAGAAACATGAAACGGCCGCATTCAATGGGTTTCTGTAATTCCCAACCTAGAGTATAGAAGAAGCAACATATTCCAATCTCAAACATACATTCCCCTGAGGTACCAGTACAGTTAAAACAAATGACCCAATTTTAAAAACTTGAACCCTTAAAGGCATTCATCTAGGGGAGTATTGAGCATTTTGACTTCACATGTGTCTTCAAAAAAATACTGCGCAGCACATAGTGCAACGTGAAAAATGCAATTTTCTAATCATATATGCCATTTCAGTGCCTGATATATTATGCGCAGCATATGCCCCCGTAGACAAACCCCAATAATTATAATGTGAGTTCCCCTGAGTACGGGGCATACCCTACCAACTGCCTGTTATGTGATACCTGGGCACACAGCAGGGCTAAGAAAGGAAAGAGGTGGCATGTGGCAGGGAGATATTGGGTAGTGGGGTCCCACTGGTCTGTAACAAGTTGGATCTTGATAACCATGCCAGGAAATTTATGTTTGTCACCACCTGGGTCTCCAATCATTATACTCTGGGGTCTGAAAAGACCCCAGAGTATAATAATAGTTCATGGGTGGGGGGTCACTATAGGACATAATACCGTGTGCAGGGTCCACTATGGAGCATAATACCGTTTGCAGGGGTAAACGGTATTTGTATATTGCTTAATTTTTGATATATTCAGAAAAGGATGAGGATAGTATGTAACATGCCAATGTCTTAGGTTTTAACAATACATTATGTTCTTCCTGGTTGCCCTCAAAGGGCTGATTGTAACAGTAGTAATGTACAAATGTAACTACTCCTTAATAGCTCGCTTAACTATTAAGGAGAAGTTACTTTTATACATGTGTAAAATAATCTTGGCCCATGAGGCTGAAGTGGCCCCCAGTGAAAATGAGTTTGACACCCCTGTATTAGATACTATTCACCATGTGTTTTGTATTTCTGTAATTGGTCACGCCTCCCTTTTCTCCTCCTTTTGTGGGCATAATCTCCTATACAAGACCACAGATTGTGTATTTCTGTTAGCATTGCTACTTTCTGTACACTTGACAAAGGGGAGATATCCCCAAAATGCGTAGTCTTTGGATTTAAATAGAGTTTTTGGATATGATATATCTGGGTGAAGCGCAGTTCCTTCCTACTTGACCTAGCCCTCTGGCTTGGAATTTGGTCCTCCTGTCTCCTGACACCCTTGGGTGCCTGCTGGTTCCTGCTGCTGCTGTACACCCAGAGAGGAACCTTCTGTGAAACGGTTACAATGCACGATATGATAATTGGGGCCTAGCGCACAACTCCCCAAGGTGAGAGTCCTACCTTATTAAGGCCTACCATTATTTTTAGTGTCAAACAGTATTACACTATGCACTGCTCGGTGCTGTTCTCTTGTTTTCTTTAAGCTACAGCAAAGTGGATGGGATTCAAGAGAATCCCATGCCCACTTTGTCGTAAAATATGTGGTGCGGACATGCGGCGATTTCAAAAACCGTCGCAGTTTTGGAAATAATAGCATGTCAATTATATCTGTGGAAATGCTGGCAGTTTCCCTATAGATATAAATTGAAGCAGAAAGTCCACAGAGGAAACATCTGTGAACTTTCTGTGCAAAGCGCTGTGGGAAGAACTGCGATACATTGCTGCCGCAGCTTTTCCTGCAGCAGGTTGCTACGTGGGGCCTTAGCCTTAAATGGTTTTGCAATGTCACTAGATAAAAGAAACATAAATACAAACTCAATTCTACACTATCTTGTAAAAGCCCCACAGTTAGGCTAGGTTCACACTAGCGTTCGGCTTTCTGTTATTTGGGTCCGCTTGGGGACCCGAAGAACGGAAACCTAATCAACTTAAAAAGCAGTTACCCACCAAAACCTGCAGACCCCATAGACTATAATGGGGTCCGCTGGAAAAATTTGGATTTTTCAAGTGCATTTGGGGACGGAAACCCCCAAACATAGTTTGGATGCTAGTGTGAACCTAGTCTGACTTGGACATATTTTGGGTACATATTTTATTCATCTAGTACATTACTTTTACATTCCAGTGGATAACTTAAAATCCAAAACAATCAAATTAGCTATGAAAAAATAATCTACAAAACTGGATTGTCTTTTAAAGAAAAACTTTACAAAACCTTTTCTTCAGCTTCTCGCCTTGTCCGCTCCTCCTCTTGATGTCTGCGTTCCTCCTCTTGTCTCAGTCGCTCTTCAGCTTCTCGCTTGCGAATTTCTTCTAGTTGTTGCTGCCTCCTCCTTTCTTCATCCTGTAACTAAGTGTCATACATATTCTTAGTGACGTTGTTCATGAATTTTATAAAATTTCCTGTCTAGCAAAATCTAAAAATGAAATTGAGTACTTGTGGTAGTTTTTTTCAGTTTGTCAAAAAGAATACTGGGGGAAGTTTAGGACAAGTTCTTACAGCAGAATTTTTGTGGCAAAAATCTAATATTTCTGTAGCAGATTTTAGCAGGGAGGGTCCCACTACAAATCTGTCATGTAAATTTACCTTTAGAAAGCTAAAATGTACGCAAATTCTGGGTCAATTTGCATCAATGGCCTCCATGTTTTAGAAACTTTTTGTGCCTCACTCTACAAGCGCATGTGAAATAAAAAAAAAAAAAAAAAAGCATAGCCAGGGCAGCACGGTGCCTCAGTGGTTCACATCCGACTAAGGGCAACATCTGCATCGAGTTTGTATGTTCTTCTTGTCTTTGTATGGTTTCCTCCAGGTACTCTGACCCTTGTGAGTGTTGGAGATGAGCACCTGTATGGCAACCACTAACTCGCCTAATCCACAATGCTCCCTGTCATTTGTGTCTCCGTGAGAAAAGCACATTACAAATGTTTTGGCATTGTCTTACAATAGGACAACAGTAGTTAGTGTAATGCCTAGTTAAAGTTTACAACCTCTAAATATTAGACAGAATTAAATCTGTCCCATCGACCAATACTTAAAAGTATCACCTGTAGGAAAATAATTTCAACAAGCCACATTTGGAACAAATGTTATTAAAGTAAACCTTACTGATAATTGTGGGCAACAAAGACCAAAAAAGGGCAAATGTAAACCATAACTTTCATAATTCACATTTGACATTAAAAAATGTAATGCAAGTCAATAAACAAAAACACAAAAAAGGGCCCTGGTTGTAAGATTGCAATCTAAAGGAACAAGAATTGCATAGTAAGGCTACACCATCCTTTTTAAGTGAATAGGAAAGACCTACTTACAGTGGGGAAAAAAGTATTTAGTCAGCCTCCAATTGTGCAAGTTCTCCCACTTAAAAAGATGAGAGAGGCCTGTAATTGACATCATAGGTAGACCTCAACTATGAGAGACAAAATGAGAAATCAAATCCAGAAAATCACATTGTCTGATTTTTAAAGAATTTATTTGCAAATTATGGTGGAAAATAAGTATTTGGTCAATAACAAAAGTTCATCTCAATGCTTTGTTATATATCTTTTGTTGGCAATGACAGAGGTCAAACGTTTTCTGTAACGTTTTCACAAGGTTGGCACACACTGTTGCTGGTATGTTGGCCCATTCCTCCATGCAGATCTCCTCTAGAGCAGTGATGTTTTGGGGCTGTCGCTGGGCAACACGGACTTTCAACTCCCTCCAAAGGTTTTCTATAGAGTTGAGATCTGGAGACTGGCTAGGCCCCTCCGGGACCTTGAAATGCTTCTTACGAAGTCACTCCTTTGCTGCCCTGGTGGTGTGCTTGGGATCATTGTCATGCTGAAAGACCCAGCCACGTTTCATCTTCAATACCCTTGCTGATGGAAGGAGGTTTGTACTCAAAATCTCACAATGCATGGCCCCATTCATTCTTTCATGTACACGGATCAGTTGTCCTGGTCCCTTTGCAGAGAAACAGCCCCAAAGCATGATGTTGCCACCCCCATGCTTCACAGTAGGTATGGTGTTCTTTGGATGCAACTCAGCATTCACTCTCCTCCAAACATGACGAGTTGTATTTCTACCAAACAGTTCTACTTTGGTTTCATCTGACCATATGACATTCTCCCAATACTCTTCTGAAACATCCAAATGCTCTCTAGAAAACTTCAGATGGGACCGGATATGTACTGGCTTAAGCAGGGGAACACGTCTGGCACTGCAGGATCTGAGTCCTTGGCGGTGTAGTGTGTTACTGACAGTAGCCTTTGTTACGTTAGTCCCAGCTTTCTGCAGGTCATTCACTAGGTCCCCCCGTGTGGTTCTGGGATTTTTGCTCACTGTTCTTATCATTTTGACCCCACGGAGTGAGATCTTGCGTGGAGCCCCTGATTGAGGGAGATTATCAGTGGTCTTGTATGTCTTCCATTTTCTAATTATTGCTCCCACAGTTGATTTCTTCACACCAAGCTGCTTGCCTATTGCAGATTCAGTCTTCCCAGCCTGGTGCAGGTCTACAATTTTGTTTCTGGTGTCCTTCCACAGCTCTTTGGTCTTCACCATAGTGGAGTTTGGAGTGTGACTGTTTGAGGTTGTGGACAGGTGTCTTTTATACTGATAATGTCAAACAGGTGCCATTACTACAGGTAATGAGTGGAGGACAGAGGAGCCTCTTAAAGAAAAAGTTACAGGTCTGTGAAAGCCAGAAATCTTGCTTGTTTGTAGGTGACCAAATATTTATTTTCTACCATAATTTGCAAATAAACTCTTAAAAAAATCAGACAATGTGATTTTCTAGATATATGTTTTCTCATTTTGTCTCTCATAGTTGAGGTCTACTATTAAGTCAATTGCAGGCCTCTCTAATCTTTTTAAAGTGGGAGAACTTGCACAATTGGTGGCTGTATACTACCGAGCACAGCCACTTACAACTTGTTCTCACAACAGTATTTTTTTGTATGCCCGAGGGTAATCAGTTTTCACTGATCCCTCACAGACATATGTCTATTGAGAGATCTGTGAAAACGGCACAAGAAATAGCATGTTCTATTTTTCTCTCGAATTGCTTACATGGACCGTTGTGTGAACAGATCTATTAAAGTCTATGAGGCTGTGTGCTGGCCGTTAATACAATGGCTAGAACATGGCTGTAGAATACTGTCATGTGAATAAGCCCTAACAAAATGAATGCCACTGTGCCTGCTAATAAAGAGGCTGTAGCCCCATTAAATATCTTATCGGTGGGGGTGCCAAGAGTTGGAGCAGACTGATATGACACTAATGGTCTTGCCTAAGGATAGACCATAAAGGTTTAAGTCCCAGAGAATCCCACATCCATTTATTAAAATTCAACAACTGAATGCTATTTGTCCAAGATACAAAAATGTAACAAGTAGTAACAAAAAAGAGCAAATAGTCTACACAGAGGTTTGGATAAAGAGAAAACCTACTTACAATGGATGCAATAAATATACTACCTGTGCTTGGTCTTTAAAGAGAATTTGTCTCCACTCCTGACATCTATTTCAATAAACACTTGCACAAATGGAGAAAAACTGGATCTTATTTTGTTACAACCCTTTGTTGTGCCATTCTATTATTATTCCTTCTAGAAATATATTAATAAATGTAGAACTGGATATTTTAAAACTTATTAACTCCCTCCTGGAGGTTGACCCCATCCCACAATCTATGCTCCACTATTACTCCAATACTCAAACCAGGCAAGGACCACCTGAACTGAAGTAATTATAGGCCAATTGCACTCCTGAACTCTGATCTTAAAACTTTTCACTAAGATACTGGCATCCCAACTTAACTCATGCCTTCCCCTCCCTGGTTCATATGAACCAGGAGGGGATAACATTAGAAGATTGATTGATCAGGGTCCTTTATTCTATACCCTTCATGACCATAAAGTTATCAAAGGCCTCCTCCCACCCGTTCCCCATTTTAAATGGAACAAGGCTGGGATGCCTGCTGTCTCCCCTGCTCTCTGCCTGGAACATCTAGTGGCATTACTACACTCCCACCCAGATGTGTGAGGGCTTAGGGTATGTGGAAAGGAATTTAAACTGCCATTATTTGCAGATGACATCCTGTTCACCCTGACCAACATCTCCCTACCCATTCTGCATGTTCTCCTAAACTCCTCCTATGGGAAACCTCTCTGGCTATACCATGATGAAGACAAACTTTTTCCATACACATTTCCCCTGACCTGTCTCTGACCAGACAAATCTGATCTAATATTGAGGCCATTTGGGTATCTGGAATTTAATTCCAGAATCCAATATGCCTCCCTTTTTAATAGAAATTTGCTCCAATTGCCACCTCGAAGTGGTTTCTTTACTTGTTCTATTGCAAAGAAAGAAAATGAAGAGACATCAACCTTATGAATTAATGAAAAATGTTTGGAAGCATTGGACATATATCAACACAAGTTTTTATACCATCAGATAAATGTTCGGATATGTGGACTTTTAGTGCTGTGATGGAACACCCCACATATTGTAAATTGCATATTGTACATACAATTATATGTACAGTATGATGACTATTGCAATCATACAGCTTCAGCAGTGGGTGCAGGGATCTGGGTCACCTGTTATATGCCGTACTTAGTCTGTCAGCTTCCTGCAGTTAGTGCCAGCTGTGGTTAATCCCGAAGCTCTTCTCTTGCACATCTGCTGCGAGCCAGGCCCCCCCAAAAAATTCTAATTCTGTCTATACTATGCAGCTTTTCTCATGTGATATGAGAATATTGACCATTGGCACTAAATAACAACACATTATATTTGTATACTAGAAACCAGTATCTGTACGCTCGGAGAGAATACATCTTTCCTCTTTGGTTTCAAAGCACAGGAGCTTTGAGAGTTGAAACAGTGCAGACAACTACCTGTGCATGTTATATTACTATAGTATAGTACCATGATTATATACTGCCTAATGCATATTCAACTGTCACCACCATTTTACAGAGCACATTACAGTGATAAATAACATACTTTTGTTATTTATTTCACTTTTGTAGATTTGAAGAAAAAAATTACTTTGAAACAATATGCAAATGAGGCAGTTAGCACACTGGGGCTTCCATATACATAATATAAAAGGTAGGTTAGAGAGTGCTGTAACGCTGTGGAAGCAGTTGAATATACTTGGGGGAGGTGGAAGACTCCCTTTAAGTGGTATCCATCAGTACATCATCAGCCAAAGGTTGGATACTGGAGCACGGCGCTGACAGCTCTATGTTCCACCATTGTATTCAGATAGGTCATCAGTATGAAAATTCCATTTGAGGCTGGAAAACACTTTTAATACATTGCGGAAGGTGAACACTACAAACAGCAACTAGATTTACAAGCAAATGAGGCACATGGTGAACTAGCAAGTGGCTATATTTTGCACAATTGCATTTTGCAACATTTTAGCACTACTTAAAAGGGTTGTGCAGGACTTCAAAAACTTGGCTGCTTTCTTCTTCTCAGGAAGTGACATCATGTCTGTTGGTCACATATCAATGCTGATGCTCAGTCTTCTTAATTTTAATGGGATGGAGTTGTGGTACTACCATGTGACCAACGAACATGAGATCACTTCCAGAGAAGAAGAAAGCAGCCATGTCTTTTGAAGTCCTGCACAACCCTTTTAAGTAGTGCTAAAGTGTTGCAAACGTTGAGCAAAAAATAGTCACTTGCTTGTTCCCGTAGAAACCGTCGGACTGCAGAAACCATCTGCAACACATAAAGCAGGCCATATGCCTGTCATATTCATGGCACAGACTAATCCATTCAAGTCGATTGGTTAATACAATCCCTTTTGCAAATCCATAATTAAGAATGCAATTTTTTTTTTCTTGTGCATTGTTGGCCTTAGAGTGAGTAACAAGAACAGTATCCCCCCTGTTAAACATACTAGCAGTTAGAGGGGTCTGTAAAACTAGAAAAAAAAACACAGTGTACAGCAGGTATTATGATCTTTGGGCAATAAATCAGTCAGACTTTTGCTTCTGTTGTCCCATAACTTATTGCCCTGTTTTGTATAAGGGATATTAGATTTCATATATATTATCATTTCAATTGACCTCTCCAGCTGCTTTGAATGCTAGGAAACTTAACATTTTTTAATGTAATTATTATAATATAAATTAAGTCAACAAAAAAAATCTAATTTTAACATTGGTCTAGAGAAGCAGTATGATTTATTTTGTCGTTCTACAGCCAATTTGTCAAATTTCCTATGTAAAAAATATGATGTGTAGAATTACCCTCTTCTGATTAGAGGGTGGACAAGTTAATGACAGCTCTATTGCAGAGTAGGTTTGTGAATACATTTTAAACTAGAACTACATGGTGATTTCTGGAATCCTAGGTAGTCCTAGTCTTGAAGCATACACTACCTTTTCAATGACTTTTCAGGATAAACTGTCATGTGAATAAACAAGATAGGATATGTAAATTACCGTATTTTTCGGACTATAAGACACACTTTTTCCCCCCAAATTTGTGAGGAAAATGGGGTGTGTCTCTTATGGTCCGAGAGTGGGTGTTGGGGTAAGGGGGGTCGAAGGAGAGGGGTCGCAGCATCGCCCCACTCCTGCCACCGCCGGCTTCATGTAGCAAGGCTTCCTCCAGCGGCAGGAGTGGGGCGATGTGCTGGCCCTGGGATCGGAGGAGTGGGTGTCAGTGAACCCATCCCGGTATCTGCCATGCTCTTACGGAGGATGCCGGGTCTGTAAAGATGATGGCAGCCGCTCTGCTGCAAAGCGGTCGCCATAGCTACCGGGTCTCTCACTGTAATGTACAGCGTAGACCCAGAGCTATCGCCCGCGATCAGAGTCCAGCCTGATCGCGGGCATTACTACTTTAAAGCCCACCCTAAAGTAAAAAAAAGTAGCCCCCGGGGCCGGTCCCCACAGCCCCCGTACCTTTGAAGTTGCAGGCCGGAGAGATCACAGAAGCCGACCTGTTCCTATGACAGCTGGGAGCGTTATGAAGGCTCCCAGGCCTGTCATAGATATATTACTATTGTGTGCTGGTCTATGACCAGCCGCAATAGTAATGTACAGAATCTTGTACACTTGTATTGCAGTCTATGGGACTTGTAATCAAATAATTGCAGGTTCAAACCCCCTAAGGGGTGGCTAATAAAATAGCAAAAAAAAAAAAAAAAAATGTTAACATATAAAAAAAATAAAAGTTCTAAATCACCCCTTTCCCTAGAATGCATATAAAAGTAGAAAAATTACTGTGAAACACATACACATTAGGTATCCCTGTGCCCGAAAATGCCTGGTCTACAAACTTATAAAAATATTTTTCCTGTACGGTGAACGTCATAGCGGGGAAAAAAAAATCAAAAGTGCCAAACTGCTGTTTTTTTCACTGTTTCACCTTTGATTTGAATAAAAAGTGATCTAAGCAATAGACATTCCATCTGGCTCCGCAAAAAAAAAAGATGCCCTATGCCTCCCCGTACAGCGGCAGGGCCATCTGTCAATGTGGCCTTGTAGCTGTTGCAAAACTACTATTCCCATATACTAAATATTTTACCATTTTTTGCTTCAAAATTTTTTTCCCCTATTTTCCTCCTCTAAAACCTTGGTGCGTCTTATAGTCCGAAAAAAACGGTAATTGTTCTTCCTAAAAAAGCAAAACTTTGCCTTTGTAGTGCCAATTAATAGATAACTCTAGATGTTAATTGTCAGACTTTTAAATTAAGTTTTCCAACATGACTTAGGATCTAAGGTCATGTTTTTTGCTTAAAAGTTTGACAATTGAGTTGCATGGCTGCTAGGCGGGGCTGTTTTCCTTTTGCCAACAAAGAGAACCAAATTCTCATCGTTTACCCATATTCCAATGGGACTATGCATGGGCCTTTAAATCTTCCTATGCCTTCATAAGGAGACATTAAAACCATTCCTACACATGTGGAACAACAGTATATGTGGCCACTATATGACATGTATCCTGCATTTTAGCAGTCATTACGGATTTTAAAAAAAGTTTATTGAAAGGTTAGTGACATCTTTCCATAGACATTTTATATTGGTCCAAATTAAGAAACTCTCCAGTCTCCATCAAAAAATATTTTGTTGTTGAATTCTGTACAACTCTTGTATATAGCTTGCTGCGCTGTGTCTGACACAAAGCTAACAGAACAATTCTCTAGCCTGCTGTTTGCTCTCTGAAGAAAAGGAAGGGGCAAATCACCACACTTGTCAGCACAGTAGATAGGGGTTTCCTGATACACTGCTTTATCCTTTATACAGCCTAAGAATGAAGCAGCATTCTGGAAGCACAGAGCTTAAATAATAGTAATATAGTTTCAGAGACATTGACCTGTCTCTGCAGCTCTATCACCTTGTGAATATAGTTTAAAAATCGCAGCATTATGGATACTGGATAGCAGTATTAGGGTATGCTCACACGGTTTTTTTTTGTAAGCTGAAAAAAATCTGCTTCAGGAATTAGGAAACTTTTTTTGTCGCGCTTTTTTACATGATGCATTTTTGTCGCGTTTTGTAGTGCTTTTCGTTGCATTTTTTTTGCCACAACACACTGTATGGATCTGGAAACTTCTCTTTAAAAAAATGCTAGTGGTTTTTGCAAAAAAACGCATCAAAAACAGTGTCAAAAAACCGTGCCGCGTTTTTTCCCGCCTCCCATTTCAATGGGTTTTTCAAGGCGGAATCCACCTGTAGATAGGTCATGTCACTTTTTTTTCCCTCTAGCTGAAAAAAATCAGCTAGAGGAAAAAAACTGCTAATGACTCCCATTGAAATGAATGGGAGACCTTTTTGAGGCTGATTCCACCTCAAAATCAGCCTGCAAAAATCTCAGTGTAAACATACTCTTAGGAGTAAATTGATGTAAGCAGCGTGCATCTGCAGATTTACATAACCTCTAACCCCACCCAGATCCTCTGTGCCCCCATACATTAATAATGTACTCCTATGTGTAACACACAGTGATAAAGCAAACCTCCTAAGTGCCCCAAGACAATATAATGCCCCCTAAGTGCCCTGAAAGTATAATATGCCCTTAATAGCTTCCACCCAAGTGATTGCCTATATAATGCCCCATACACATTATAATAAGTAAGGGGTGAATGCTAAAGCATGGAGCTGAGAACTCCCTGATTCACCATTGTATTCAACTCTATCTGCATCCTGAGGACATAGAGATGAAGATGGAGTATGCCACCCAGGACAGAACCTAAAATCTGGGAGAGATGTGAGAGATGTAAGGTATGGATTCTATGACTGAATCAGCTGTGGAATATATGGGAATATAAAGCAGGACACTTCTTTTTTTTCACGCACTTTAACCTTTCCTCGTCTCTTTCCTGTTTCAATCTCTTATTGTGACATTTCATTGTTGCCAGTGTGGTGAATTTCTAACATCACACTGACAGACTAGAAAGAGGCAAACAAAGCGTTAAATCTAGTCAGAGCAGGTGGAAGATTCCAAATTCAGTGAGTAGACGCAGCTCTGCTCAGAAATGCTATAGGCTGCAATTCCCTAAGGCTGACCTCGGCAATATGAACTTTATCTGTGAGAAATCGATCTTCGTGAAGATGTCCTATGTCCTGGACCGGAGTTGAGCTGAGCTTGTCGTCACTCACTGCCTTTGCTCAGACTCCTGCATGGACACAAACGCTCTCTCACTGCCTGGCTTTCAGTCAGATGCGATTCCCTGCTGCATCTTCTTATTCACCTCATACACACGTAAAAGCAGCCAAAAAAAAAAAAATATGTAGGCTGGCTTTGTCTCATTTGATTCCTCCCACTAGGTCGTAGTAGCACCAGCTGAGAAAGAAAAGCACTTGCACTTATTCTGCCGGGTGAATGATATACACAAAGTTATAAAACAGTTTTTAAGAACTCTTCTTACTTCATTACTTCAGTATCAGATCAACAACACAGTATTAACAATGAAAGTAACGTCACACATCTTCTGCTTGGTGGATGGACGAGCCCACGTGGCCCCCATTCTCTATAATAGGAGCCCCGCAGATAGCTGAGTTCTGTACTTCAGCTATCTTTGGCACTCCTATTAAAGTGAACGAGAGACACGTGGGTTTGTCCATCCACCAACTGACACACCTATATTCAGCCTGGCTGTGGTCAGGCTGAATTCCCACCCAACCCTGCACATGGTATTATGCCCCATAGAGGCCCCTGTACAGGTATTATGCTCCATAGTGGCCCCTGCACACACTATTATGCTCCATAGGACCATATGTAGCGTGTTTCCAAAATTAGGAAACAGCATAAAAACTGGAGAGCTAAAACTTTTAGAGCGGATGCAGTTTCCAAAATGATGTCACTAATTTCCATTGCACTGGCACCTTAGGGGCTCTACAAAATGATAATACTAGGCAAAAGCTTAAAGAGGTTGGCCAATTTCAGACCAATTTTGAGAGAAATGTATTGTTTGTATAATAAAAAGTTGTACAATTTTCCTGTATCAATTCCTCAGTTTTCTAGATCTCTGCTTGCTGTCATTCATTCTGCTTACCTCTAGTGGATGAAATTCTGACCATGGTCATGTGATATACAGTTCATGATCATGTGATGAACACACAGGTGCCACTCGTTATAGTCACAGCACAATAATCGGACATCTGCGTGCTCATCACATGACCATGGACCTTAAATCACATGACCATGGTCAGACTTTTATCCACTAGGAGAAAATAGAGAATGTCAGCAAGTAGAGATCTAGAAAATCGTGAGGAATTGATAAAGTATATTGAAAAATTGTTCAACTTTTTATTATACAAACAACATTTGACTCAATATCGGTCTGAAAGTGGCCAACCCCTTTAACCCTTAGGCGCACCAGGAAGTACAGTTACGTCCTGGAGCACGTGACTAAACATGGTGGCCGCTATGAAACTGAGCGGCCGCAGTAGCTGCCATGTCTGCGCTGTTTCATACAGCAGGGACCCGCCAGCATTGTCCGTGATCAGAGATGGCTCTGATCATGGACATTTAACCACTCAGATGCCGTGGTCAAGTGCGACCACGGCACCTGAGTGGTTACTTTCACTTTCTATTTGCTTCTCGGTAACAGGACGACTCCCTCGCGGCATGATCGTGGGAAGCGTCCCGTTACCATGGCAGCCTGGAGCCTTCTCAAGGCTCCCAGCCCTGCCATTGTATTGTAACTACTGAAGCCTGCATGCAGTATTGCAGTCTATGGCACAGGTGATCTAAAGTTTTTAAAAATTTAAAAAAAAAAAAAAAAATAAAACCCCTAAAAGGTTAAATCACTCCCCCCTTTCCCTAGATCACGTATAAATAAAAGTAAACAAACACATTAGGTATCCTCAAGTTCGAAAATGCCCAAACTATTAAAACATAAAAATATCTGTCCGATACAATAAACGCTGTACCAGGAAAAAAAAATCAAAATGGCTGAATTGTCGTTTTTTCGCCAAAGTACATCCCTAATAAAATGGAATAAAAAGTGATCAAGACATCATACATCCCCCAACATGGCATCAATAAAAACTACATATTGTACCGCAAAAAAAAGACATCTTACACAACTCCGTATGCTGAAATATAAAAAAAAGTTACAAAATATGGTGATTCAAAGATTTTTTTTTCTTCAAAATTTTGACTTTGAAAAGTTATTAAAACATGAAAAAAACTATATAAATTTGGTATCACTGTGATTGTATTGACCTGCAGAATAAAGCTAACATAGCATTTTTACCACCGTAAAAAAAAAAAAAAATACATAAGAAAACGGAGGTACTGCGTTTTTTTTCTCAATTCCAGCTTATTCTGATTTTTTTTTCCTGCATCCCGGTACATTGTTCAAAATAATAAATGGTAACACTTTGAAGTACAACTTGTCACGCAAAAATTAGGCCCTCATATGACTACGTAAACAGAAAAATGAGAAAGTTATGGAAAGGAGTAAAAAATGAAAATACAAAAATGAAAAATGTCTGCGTCTCCTAAGGGTTAATGGCAGTCTTTGCCTCCTGTTCTCTGCTATTTACCCAAACAGCAGTTTTCATCCACATGTGCAGTATTTCTGTACTCTGGAGAAAATTGTGCATCAAATTATGGGGTTCAGTTTCTCCTTTAACCCTTTTAAAAATGAAAAATGTAGGGCATTTAACATTTTATTGTGAAAAATTAGTCCTCATTTTCACATCCCAATGCTAATAACGCCTGTGAAACAGCTGTGGGTTCAAAATGCTCATTACATCACAAAATCACTTGGGTAAATTAAAGCGTCCAAAAGTTATTAAGTTTATACAATAAAGTGACATGGCAGACTTCGAATATAGGGCTGCATCCTGAAGATGCAAATTAGCCTGCGTCTTTAAAGGGGATGTCAAGGTAAAAATGGACAACCCTTTTAAAGTTTAAATAAGCTGGGTTCAGTAAAAAAAAAAAAAAAAAAAAAAAATTAAAGTGTACTCCCGATTCATCTGCTCCGGCGGGTCTCTTTCGGCGTTGTGCTTTAGCTGCTGATTGGCCTCAGTGGTCATGTGACTACTGAGGACAAATCAGCGGGCTCAGCAGGCTTCAGGAAGAGGACCAGTGATGGTCACAGGTAGCCAATCAGTAGCTTCAGCACAACACTGGAAGACACTTTTAATGTGTTAAAAAAAAAAAATCACAATCTCCACCACTTCTAGGTTAATAGAGGCCGCCCCACTGATTCCAGCGCAGTTGGAACTATTACTCTCCTTCTCACCATTTTGGAGCAATCAATGCAGTTAGTTTTGGTGCCCGATATGCTACTCTGTACTGTCAAGTGGGCGGTCTTAAGCAGGAAAAGGGGCATGGTGCAGAGCTCAGAATCCCACCTGTTGTCTGCCTATATAGCATATGAGGCACCAAAAGCAACAGCGCTTATTGCTCGGGAACAGTTGGGTTTAGAGAAAAAAATTCAACTGTGCCAGAATTAGACACCCCTATTAGACGATAAACAGCTGGACTTGGCAGAGGTGGTGAAAGGTTCTCTTTAAGCGCTCCTTGCACTGGAGCAGAGAGCATAAAGACAGGCATAAAATACACTAGTCTTTATTAATCCCCCAATGCTTTCATGTTAAACGTTTTATACATTTTTATTGATTTTTTTTTTTTTTTTTTTTACATTTTCAACGTCAATATCTAGATTTATGAAAAATAAAAAATCCTGGTATTTTCACTCTGTCCAATAAGGTTAATAATATACGGATACATGCCATTTCTGTTTTTTTTTTTTTTTTTGCAGCAGCAGTAACTTCATTTACATCAAAGACAAGAAATATGATTACAATTTACGATAACTCTGCTACATATAATACCACTGACCCATCATTGCATCCAATGCAGACTACAATAGATGTCACAGCTTAACTAACTAAAAGATGATACATTCCCTGTAATGCACTTCGGTGTAACCACTACTTTCCAAGCTCCTGCTGCTGTCGGGTATTTGGATGATGCTTGGCCTTGACTCTAGGTTGATTTCTAGGTAAATATATAAGATGGTGATGCAAAGCCCTTTAAACCTCTGCTGTGTCAGAGGAAGACTATCTTGCATTTGAATCAAGAAGTCTTTAAAGTCTCTCTCTGACACAGAACCGGTTGAAAGTGATGTATATATGCATCTTCTATTCTAACTTGTAACACTTTCCAAAAACGTTTACTTTGCAGCACAAGACAAATTAACAAGCGTTCCATTAATTTGCAAAATATGGGTCTCTCCAGAAATTAACATTCGGAGCCTTACTTCAACACACAAGGAATAAGCAAGAAACCATCAACTTTAAACAGAACTACCTTTAGACACTGCAGCAAAAAGCAGGGAGAGTTCAACAGATTAGGGATACTTATGTGAATAATTTTGTGATCACCTAAAAAAGAAGAATAAAGCCACTGGCTTCTTATCAGTTCTAGAAACAAAAAGATCTGACTTAAGCAAAAAGGATCTGACATAAAACATTAAAGTGCATAATAAAAGTCATCAAATAGGGATTGGCAACCTTTGGCACTCAAATTACATATGATCAGATGCTGACAGTGTCTTGGGAAATTTACTTTAGTACTAAGAATACTAAAAATTGCCAATCCCCAAGTTACAACAAATTTACAACATCATAAATAAATGTAAGAAAGAGAAAGAATAATGATACTGAGCTACTAGTGAAACTACTTCCAGGCATGGCATGCTTGAAGAAACATGAAGGAATTGTCTTCATAACGGTACACTAAAGACAAAGCAAAGACAGTACATATACCACTACAGAAGATGTGAACACTATAAGAGTTATAAGAAGGGAAGAGCAGGATGTTGAGTAGAGAAAAGAAAACAGAACATACCAAATCTAGAACAGAGATTGCTGGAACAGCAGTCTGCTGCAGATAGCAAAGAGGAGAGGGGAAAAAAAGATGCTAAGTGAAATAATATTTAACTTGTGTTTTCATAAGACAATTCCTCTTTTTTTGTTGCTCCAGCCATAATTGTGTCCATGCACCTAAGAAGCAAATTACAAAGATGGGGTCGTGTACTCCCGACATTTATAGGCTAGAGAACGAGGAAAGGTCATACAGTTATTTAGTTAGTGGATACAAGTTATTTCTATTACTTTAAAGGGTCAAAACACTTTTCATAACAGAAGTTATACTGAATAGCACACAAATATCAACTTTGATAATGGTTTCATTTCACTGGCTTTAACAACCATTGTAAAGACAGATGTATTATTAAACCAGCAACCATCGAAAGCAACATGTGGAAAAGGTCAATAAATTCATAAAGAAAAAGATAGGACTGTATATAAGAAAGTCAATTCTAAACAATTAAATATTTTAAGGGTCATTTCCATCTCAGTCTTTCATAGCTGAGATGGGAATAGCCCTATCTAACCACCTTAGCTCCCTGAGGTGGTTAGGATGTATGGAGAACGTTAAACATATCTCTAATGCTAGTTCCAAAGTAGAAAAAAGGCAGGATGGTCGCATTTGCTTGTTCCCATAACTCGTGACAGTGTGGTCATGAATATGAGATGGAATTATCCTTTAAGTCAGAAATGATCATCATTATTGAGTGTGCTTCCAAGATGGCTTCTTTGCTTTGAAAATATAATTTAAAAAGCAGAAAAACTACTACTGATGCTCATAGCCTCACACTTTTCTATGAAATATAAAGTGTAAATCTCCTTCAAACAGCAGCGTAAATCAATACAAGAGCACAATGCTCTCCTACATTTACTGTGTAGCTTTAGAATAATTTAATTGCTCCTACAGTTAATAAACAAAAATTCAGTCACCTGTCAGAAATGTGGCCTTGTTTCAAAGTTTGTAATAAAAAAAAGGGAACAGGCAAAATAGATACAAAATTTAGACATGTTATCAGTAACAACTCCATGAGTGTCTGAAACCAATAGGCTTGTGGATTCTTGTGCCAACTTATCTGTGAGTTTTATGAATCTTCACTATAGACTTCAAGCATTCCTCTGAATGTTGGAGCTTTATTGACAAGATTTAGGGCCAAATTAAAAAGAGACACTGACTTGATTGTTAAATGGTTGCATTATTGTGCTGCAAACCAATAATTCTATAATTAATTTTTGAGGGTCCACTAAAATGGATATATGAATAGCCCTACTGAAATGAGTGTGTTCTAAAAACAGACATATGATGGCTGATATATGCCACTGAAAACTTACTGTATGACAATTACAAAACAACCAGTGCGTGTGGGTGGTGTCTGTCAGGTAAGTGTGGGATTTCCCTTACAGCAAAAGCAAAACGATTTGTAAGCTTGCTCTGAACTTGGCCATGCAAAGCAGCCTGAGTACAGAGAACCATAGTAAAAATATATGAAAGATGAGCAAGACACAAGCATAACGTGCAGTAGACATTTTACTTTTTTTTTTTTTTTCTTCACACTATTGTATAGGGAGGGGTTTGGAATATACCTTTTTCTAATATACTTTAACCTATTGTACTTTATTTTAGCAGAATTTAAGTTCTAAAGCTCTAACAAAATTCTCTCTTTATTGTCAATATATACTGTAAATAGGGACATAGCAAATGGCAAAGGCGGTGTCACTTCAAAAAGCTGTATCTCCGGTTTTAAAAGTGCTTCTGGTGTTTGCAAACTATTTGAAATGACAACTCCCCCTTGGTATTTGCTACATCTGTAAATGCTTGCAATAAAGGGTGAATACCGGACAGATCTCACAACCAACACTAAGCTATTGCGTTGTTGGGAGAACTTTAGAACTTGTTTTCTGATAAAAGAAAAACACAATAAGTTAATAAAGCATATTACAAAAATGTTTACCAAACCCTTCCCTAAACAATAGCAAAAAATCTGACACACATATAAAAGTTAAAGAGGAATGTGAAATACTTGTATATTAGGTATCCCCGAAAACGGTTACAAACTTATACTGTTTTTTTTTTTGCTGTTTTGCCTGGTGGCTTGTTCGGGTGGAAGTCCTTGCAGCATGTGACCACTGAAGCCAATCAGTGGCCTCAGGAAAGTAACTGAGACGTCACAAACCTATGTGAGTGACGTTAAGGTTCCTTTCTTGAGGCCGCTGATTGGCCTCAGAGGTCATGTACAATGAAGACTTTCGCTTGAACAAGCCCCGGGTGCCACTGGAGCGCCAGGGACAGGCGAGATTTTTTATTTATTTTTTTTTTGTTTAATTTTCACCTTCCCTGGCCTCCTGGCAGAAATCTGTAATTCTGGACAACCCCTCACTCTCTGTTGTTGCTGGATTTTAAAAAAATAAAATAAGAACGGCTTTTATTTCACTTGCAATAATGAATGGAAATTTTTTATATGCATTTCTGCTGTACATCATAGCTATTAAAATGAAAACCAGAAGTTAGCCATTAACTTGTGGATTAGCATGAATTTGTCTGGTATACAAATGTACACATCATGTATACACATGCCACATCATATATTAAATACGCACTGTTGTTTCAACAAATGAATAGCATAGCATAGGCAATTATGAGAAACTCTGTAAAATATGTCTTATCAAAGAAAAATGCATCTTTCTGATCCAATCAGGCTGTTTCCCTGACCCCCCTCCCTCTGCTTAAATAGCTTTCATTGTGAAAAATTGCTGCTAGCTAGATCAGTCTTGAGATGGACTGCAGGTGACATGACAGATTACACATGAAGAGGGCAGGAAATTCAGGACATAAGAGAAGACAGACACTGAATAGGAGCTTTCCATCACAACCAAAGTACTTTACTCACATCAGTAAAGGTCAGTACTTCTAAATATATGTTCTCCATAGATCTGGGACTGTCTCTAAGAGAGAGAGACAGTTATAGAGCAGATTCTTCTGTTCTTGCTGTGTGCAGTGTATGGCTGTTAGTCTCCACCCACCAGTTCAAAGAGAACAAGCTCCAGATATAGTATGAAAAGGGGAAAACTGCTAAAATTGCATAATTCTAGCCATATAATAACTAGAAATAGTGTTATTCCTAACATACATACACATAAGAAGCTTACCCTGAAGAATCATATGAAACCACAGGTATGCGTCAAGTGCATCCTCCAGAAGTTCATACACCTACAATTAAATCTATGCCAGCTTGTAGCTGTTGCAGATTTTGGTTATCGTTTATGCCAGAAAACTGGTGTAAATGATAAATCTGCCAGGGCCGATGGCCTTATCCACACCACGCTCCTTCATCAGAAAATGGCAAAAATTTTGCACAAATTGCATATAAAGAGTCGCAAACCCTTGTTTTGCAACTTTTTAAAAGAAACTTTTTTGCAGATTTGGCAGTGGCTTTTAACCTAAAAACCACTCTAGCCAAAGGTGTTAAAATCCCTGGCAGTATCCCACAGTGGCCATCTATATGTGACCATAGTCTCAAGGAGTTTTTCCAACAAATTTTATTTATTTTTTTTAAATTATGCAACTATCTAGAAGCAACTATGAGGATAAATCATCTGTGATTTCACACATCTTCTATGTGCCCTCTCTCCAAAGATCTGCACCCCCATAGCTCCACTGCAGTGGGTTTTCTTTACTATGGAGGATGTTACAGTCTGCTTCACCTATGAAAACTACATATCTCAGAATTTAAAAAAAAACAAAAAAAAAACTAAACACACAAGTTCACCTAATAGTGCATTTTATGGATTTTAACAATATATAAATAAAAAAAGAGTATATGAAAATCTTTTAACACATTTCCCAGGTGCACCTTGTTATGTGCTCTTCCTAAGTTACACACTAGTCATTCCTAGGATGGAATATATAGCACTTATGTAATAAACAGCTACAGGTAAGAAAAAGAAACAAACTGGCTTGACCGGGATGAAGATGGCCTGCAGGACATATCCAGTATCAACAGTGCTCAAATTGTGGTAAAGTAAGGTGGATTTCTTACCAATAACTTTGGGCCAACATGTTATTTGCATGTTAAAATTCATTTTTATGTGAAATATGATTAATGTTGTGTGAATAACATTTTAAGGAAATTTTCCCACAATTGATGTTTGTCACCTATCCACAAGATAAGTGATAAAAGTCTAATCGATTAGTGCCTCACCACTGGGATCTCCATTAATCAAAATAATCGGAGTCTAGAATCTCCTCATCATCATGGACTGTGGGGACAAGTTTGAATGCAACGTTGGATGAATATGTGCTATGCCACTCCATTTAATGCCTACATGGCACAAAGATGCCCTGTGCTTGTCTGTCTGTCAGCTCCTATTAAAGTAAATGATTTTTAACTGCAACAACAAACGTAACTCAAAAAACGACATGCCCCCTTTTCTGGGGAGAATAAAAAACAAAATACAAACCTGATTCTTTTGGAGGTGATCTGATTGCATAGGATGGAGCAGATCCTGAAGATCCTGCCTACCAGTGAAACCAAACTGGGCCATAATATACAGACAACAGAGCCAATCATTGGGTAGACTATAATTTACACCAGTTCTCTCTCTGACAAATTATAATAAATTTGTCAGGACATGGCAACTGCCCCAGACCTTCATAGCACACACACTTTACAAAAATGAAGTGCCACAAAACTGTAAAAAGGCACAGTGTAGCCAAACCCCCCCCCCCCCCCCACAGTTTTTAGACTTTTTCAAGCCAGGAACTGCCATGCAGGAACTGACCGATTTCTCCCCACTGCACTATTGTTTTTATTACAAGTTCTACTGCAACAATGACAATAGTTTTCATCTATTTAAAACCCAGTATCAGTTTATTTTTACCCCACCATCCAAAGAAATGTTCATTATTTATGGCAATGCCATCAGAAACAGGAGGGACTTTATAAAAACCTGTAGTCAACCTATGGGCCAGCATTATTTCGGAACTGTCATCATATAGAGGTGTACATCGTCAGAGAGTGCCACTTTATTGGTCTACAATAAAATAATCTATGGATGCTTAATTCTGTCAGTTTAGACATGAATTTTTTTTTGTCACTGGCTTTTTCAATGGATTCATTATGGACTGAATTATTAATAAGGAGGGGGCACTCTGGTCAGTGTAATGCTGAGGTTTGCGGAAGAAGAAAAAGTCTAGAGCACAAATTGCTGCTTTAATAAGAGCACAAATATTCTTGAAAATGTTACCATACAAAGATATGTTTTAACTGAGAAACCCACTGTAGAAGTCAACTGATTCCTATGGATCTTAAAGAGAAATCACTGACTTAACAAAAATGTCTATGACAAAAAAAAATTATTTTCAAGAACACTCAATGTTAGAGACTTGTGCTTAATTTCATCAAGTTTACGCTGATCTCATATAATCTATAAACTCGAAATACTGGAATAAATTATCTAGAATTACCCATTTAGAATAACATAGTTAAAGGGGTATTCCCATGTACATAACCATTTTAAAATTTGTAGATAATTAAAAGTTAAACATTTTTGCAAATATAAGTAATTAAACATTTTGCAGAGTTTTAAAGATTTTCTCTAAATATCTTGTGGTCACAAGTTGTTGTCTTGATCAGTTGCCACAGGATACGACCATGAATGCAGGAACTTTCTAAGTTCAGAAAATCAGCCATGATTTCCTTACTGTGGCTGGGATATATTCTGATACATGTAGTGCCCCTGCCTAATAACTTGTCCACAATAAGTAAATCATGGCTGGGTTCCCGACAAGTAGAAAGTTTCTGCATTTGTGGTCGTATCCATTGGCAACCGATCAAGACGACAGACTGTCACCACTAAGATGGTTAGAGAAAATCTTTAAAACTCTGCAGAATTTTTAACTACTTATATTTGCAAAAACTTTTAACTATCTCCAAATATAGATATGATTATGTTCATGGGAATACCCCTTTAAGTCTATAAAATATACACATATGAACTTTTTTAAAGCTGCAATGAAATACCAATCACAAGACAAAAAATCCAAAAGAAAAAAAGAACACTACCATGGGCCAGGTAATTCATAGCACAATAATGTACAGTGGCAAAATGGTAATTCCACAGCATTAAATACAATAGAAGCACAAAAGAGCATGTGCTATTGCACAGCTTCCCAATTAGCTGGGAAGACAAAAACTTGCTCCAAAAAGCACAAAAGGTGTCAACGCATCGTGCTGTGACTGTATAATAGATTTGAACTCTCTATTTACATTTTATTGCTCCCATTTTACTCCCACTTGGTAATTTATAATTTATGACAGCTGGTTCATTGTTAGTTGGTTTTGGGTGTTATGAACACATACTGTATATGTTTGTGACTTTGCTGCATTCATGTGATATTTTTTCATATATTGATGTATCTGTATTTACCATTGTGATACTGTAGTATTTAATTAGGTTCATTGGGAAGTTGTGCAGTAGCACTTCATGCCCTTTTGTGCCTCTATTGTATGTAATGCTATGGAAATACTATTTTGAAAATGTGTATTTTATTGTGCTATGAATTATCTGGCCGATGTTGTGGTGTGGTTTTCTTCGGATTTTTTGTCGTGTGACCGGTACTTTTAACATGTACTTTTAAATATGTTTTTGAATAAAGTATTATATATGTGTGTGTGTGTAATTTATTTATTTTATACAATGTCAGGCTTTTTTCATCATTTGTCTGTTTTGGTTTGAATATTTGCTTGTGGACGGAGCTGCACAGGAGTAGTGCATTTCAAGATTGGGAAGCCTTACCGGAGGTATACATACAGTGGGTAAAATAAGTATTGAACGCGTCACCAATTTTCTAAGTAAATATATTTCTAAAGGTGCTATTGACATGAAATTCTGACCAGAACAACCCATCCAATCCACACAGGCAAAGAAATCAAACCATAGATGTCCATAAATTATGTGTAATAATGAGAAACACCAGCTGGAATCTGTCAGTAATGAGAAAGCAATCCTGCCACTTAGTGAAAAATAATATCAGCTGGTTCAATTGATGGCCTATAGGAAGATATTTCATTACTAAGGTGCCACAGAAGAAACATCTTGTGGTAGGTAAAACCAGTGAGCTTTGCAATTTTATTGTTGCAAAACAGATTGGTTACAGAAGAATTTCTGAACTACTGGAACTACTGAAGGTTCCAGTGAGCACTGTTGGGGCCATAATCTGTAAATGGGAAATAACACCTTTTCACCATAAATTTCGAACGACCAGGTGTTCCCCCGCAAGGCTTCAGACAGAGGAACGAAAAGAATTATCAGAAGAGTTGTTCAAAAGCCAAGGACCACCTGTGGAGAGCTACAGAAAGACTTGGAATCAACAGGAACAATTGTTTCAAATAGAACAATAAGTAATGCACTGAACCTCCATGGCATAAATGCATACTCACCACGCAAGGCTCCACTGCTAAACAAAAAGCATGTTCAAGCGAGTTTAAAGTTTGATCAACAACATATATACAAGCCTATGAAATACGGGGAGAATATACAGTAGTCTGGTCAGATGAGACCAAGATTAAACTCTTTGGACGTCATAATACACACCACGTTTGGTGGCCAAAAGGCACTGCATATCACCCCAGTAACACCATACCACCTTTGAAGTTTGGAGGTGGAAACATCATGGTGCGAGACTGTTTTTCAGCATATTGGACGGGCAATATAATTGAAGGAAGGATGGATGAATGGACAAATGTACCGAGACATTCTTGATTAAAATCTACTGCCAACTACCTGGATGATGAAGTTGAAACAAAAATTGGACATTTCAGCAAGACAATGATCCCAAACACACAGCCAAGGAAACTCTCAATTGGTTTCAGAGAAAGAAAATAAAGCTGCTAAAATGGCCCAGCCAATCACCTGACCTGAATCCAATAGAAAATCTATGGAAGGAACTAAAGCTCATAGAACTATAGTTCAAAGAAGGAGCCCACGTAGTGTTTGGGTGGAAGAATGTGCCAAAATCACACCTGAGCAACCTGAGCACACTTTTTAGCATTTAAATCAGCGGGGGCAGTGAAAAAAAAAATAAAAAAAATGCATACTCACCTGTCCCCGTTACTCCGGTGTCCTCCAGCGCGTCCTGGTTCTTCAGCGGAACGCGGAAGACACCGCTGGAGCAGAAGCCGCTGATTGGCCTCAGTGGTCACGTGACTGCTGAGGTCAATCAACAAAGGGCCTGCAATGCCACTACCTGTGACATCACAGGTCCTCTTCCTGAGGCCTGCTGAGGCTGCTGATTGGCCTCAGTGGTCACGTGACTGCTCAGGCCAATCAGCGACTTCTGCTCCAGTGGCGTCTTCCGCGTTCCGCTGAAGAACCAGGATGCGCGGGAGGACACTGGAGCATCGGGGGACAGGTGAGTATGCATTTTTTTTCTTTTTTTCACTGCCATTAGCTGATTTTAACATTAAAAGGGTTGTCCATTTTTGCCTGGACAACTCCTTTAATTTATGGACATCTATGGTTTGATTACTTTGTCTGTGTGGATTGGATGGGTTGTTTGTGAGAATTTCATGTCATGTCATTAGCGCCTGTGGAAATATATTTACTTAGAAAATTGGTTAATTTCAATACTTATTTCAGCTGATGTACTTACATTCTGTTTGATATTACTTTGGTTAATAATGTAATACCAGTAAAGGGATCTTATATGACATTTGTCAAATATATTTCCTCACTGATTGGAAACAGAGGGTGCTTATTAATGGTAAATATTCAGACTGGGTCACAGTCACCAGTGGGGTGTCACAGGGGTCAGTATTGGGTCCTCTCTTGTTTAATAACTTTATTAAAGACCTGGTAGACTGTTTGCAAATGATACTAAACTGTGTAAGGTAATAAAAAATGAAGAGAATAATAGAATATTACAAGGGGATCTAAGGAAGCTGGAAGCATGGGCTGAGACTTGGCAAATGAAGTTTAATATTGACAAAATGTAAGGTTATGCATTTTGGACAACGAAATAAAATGTATGATTATGTACTTGGGGTTATTCAGTTTAGAGAAAAGACGTCTACGGGGAGATCTAATAACAATGTACAAATACATGAAGGAACAGCATAAAGAACTTTCTAATGATCTTTTTACTCCTAGGCCAGTGACAACAAGGGGACATCCTCTGTGACTGGAGGAGAGAAAGTTTCACCAGTAACATAGAAGAGGATTCTGTACAGTAAGAACAGCGAGGCTATGGAACTCTCTGCCCCAGGAAGTGGTGATGGTGGATTCATTGAACAAGTTCAAAGAGGGCCTGGATTCCTTTCTCGAACAGAACATTACGGGTTATGGGTTCTAGATTTTAAGAGCATGTTGATCCAGGGTTTTATACTGATTGCCAGACTGGAGTCGGGAAGGAATTTTTTACCATGAAATAGGGAAATTGGCATAAGCATCATGGGGTTTTTTGCCTTCCTCTGGATCAACACTGTAAGGGACTGTAGGGTTATAGGTTGGACTTGATTGACTGACGTCTTCATCCAACCTCATCTACTATGTAACTATATTTGTAATTCGCATAAAGTTTTAAACACAGAATTTACTGTCAAAGATAAATTTTCTTAAAATGAAAAAAAAAAAAAAAAAAAAAGTTTTAAAATTACCCTTGCTTTTCTTTCTGCTTCCAGGCGCTGCATAATAAGCATAGTGTCCATATCATCATCATCTTCATCCTCATCATCATCCTCATCTTTCTGCTTTGATTCTTGGAGCCTCTTTTGGAACTGCCACTCCAGCATTAATTTGCGCAGTCTGTCATTTTCTTCAGCAGATCTTTCAGATTTGTTCTGTAGTTCATTGATTTCCTTGTTGAGCATATCAACAATGTGCATTTGTTGCTGCTTTTCCAACTTCTCCTTGGCATCCCGCTTCCATGGGTCTGGAGAAAGGCTGTCACTAGAAGAAAGTTCTTCTTTGCTGATTGTAATATACTGAAGGTCTCGTCTTTCTATTGTGCGTGGCTGCTGCTGAGGTTGCAACTCCCGGATAACTGTTTCTTGAGGGCGGGAAAAACTTGCAGGTTTCTCTAGTTTTGTATGTGGTAGATTTGGAGGTGGTACTGGTACTGAAGGTTGCGGAATGACAACCTGTGAAGGGGCATTAGGCTGGGTTTGCACTTTTCCAAGTTTTTTCTCTTGTTCTCGTCTCTTCCTTTCTCTTTCCTCCTCTAAGCGGGCTTTTTCCTTCTCATACCATCTCTGATGTTCTTCTCTTTTTTTTCTCTCTATTGCAGCAGACTGTGAGTTTAATTGAGAATTTAATGGAGATTGTGATGGTGGTGGTGGAAGTGGTAAATCCACAGAAATACTGTCAAATTTCTCAAACTCTTCTCCATAATGCATTGGCGGTGGTGGTGGTGGAAGATCTGTTCTAACAGGCTGTGAACCAGCAACTGAAGCAGACTGAGAAGCAACTGGAGTTTTCCAACGACCAGGACCACTTTTGGTTAATGATGAGGCAGAGGAATAAGTTTTTAAAGAATTGTTAAGATGTTCTTGACTGGATGTACTAGATTCCATAGTAGAGGTTTGACTCATCCAACCATCCTTATCTACTTTCCTCTCTAAAAACTCCAAATCTTTATGTATGGCAGGCTCTATGCGACTTCGTTCTGATTGAAATCCAGTCTCATCTCTTAACTCTTCTTGAGAATGTGCAATTCGCTGTTAAATTAAAAAACAAAAAACAAAAAAATAAATAAAGTTAAAAAGCAAAACCTATAGTACTGCCAGATTCAGAACCATAACAAGGTATGGTATGGAACGTCACTGGATAAATCAGAAAATGTGCCTGGGGTGGTCACATGACCACCCCAGGGATATAGGTAACTATACATTTTTGCTAAAGTATGTCATTTAGATAATAGGCGGGGGAGGCTGTTTAGATTAGTATAGGAATTCCATTTTTATCTCAGACAACCCCTTTAAAGAAACTGGATAGACCAGATGATACCCCTACTTTTGTTGGTGGAGACCAGTCGAAAAATATGGCACCATACTCACCCTGGATTTTTTCAACACGCAAATTTTTATTTAGAAAATAACCACACACATGTGATGTGAGTGTGTGATGGTTATTTTCTAAATAAAGATTTGCGTGTTGAAAAACTCCAGGGTGAGAGTGGTGCCATATTTTTCGACTGGTCTCCACCAACAAGAGTAGGGGTACTATTTGGACTATCCAGTTTCTTGTACAATTGCATCCTGTAATTGTACATTGGGTTGTAGAGGCTCCTGCTCCTGTCCAATACATCCTATATGATAACATTGTCTCACTGGAGAAAGAGTGTTTCTACTACGATTCATCCAAACCATTCAGGGCGATATCAACGGATCACCATCTTAAAGATCACACAGATTACTCAGTGCTCCCCCTTCATTCTTTTCTTCAAACCCCTTTAAAGATCCTGGAGCACCCAGAAGTTATCCCAGGATTTCCTAACAGCATCAGACTTTTCCACCACATTATTCAGAAGAGCCGTGAGAAATTCAAGTGTCCTAGTAGTCTGTCTTATTCTGGTAGCTAATATTATTTTAAGGTAACGTAAGGGGAAGTGCACCCTACCATTGCTAATGTCCGTTTCGGTCATCCATCAAAGTAAACAAACACAGGCTGAGGCACCTCCATTGCTCCCACTAACACTAATGTAAACATGACGGATGCTTCCTTCCATCATGTTTGTTTACTTAATAATAATACAATTTTATTTACTAGTGCCAACATATTTAGCAGCACTTTGCAAATTGTAGAGTTAGGGTTAAAGTACAGACAAAATGAGACATTACAGAGTAATAAATCAATTCACACAAAAGGATTGAGGACCCTAATTCCAAGATCTTCCAATCTATGAGGTAGATGGATGACAAGAGGTAGCAGGGGTAGAATAGAAGTAAGCCTTGCTTATACAAGGGACAAACTGTTTTTAAAGATAAAGGTTATTTTAGTTACATAAAGCTTTAATGAAATAAAGCCGTATGAACCATCACTAACCAGTGTTCTTTTATGTGCAGATCCAAAGTGCCTGGGCATGTAAGGTTATATAAGTCTGATAAGGCATCATGTCTTTTGGGATAATGTGGGAAGATTACTTTTAGGGAGCCTAACTACAGAAGGATTTAGATTAGGAATTGTGATAGGTCTGCCGGAAGATGTGCTCTTGAAGCTGTATAAGTTAAGAGTTAGTCTGACTGCCCAGAGTAGAGCATTCCAGAGAAGTGATGAAACTTCCCACACGGGAGTGGGAGGTTCTAATAATAGTCTTCGGTCAATGGCCAACGAAGACGACGGGTTGGGTGATAGACAGAGATGATGGAGGAAATGTAGGGAGCTGAGGCACCATGAAGAGCTTAGTGGATGAGGGTGACAAGTTTAAACTATATTCTATATTGAATACGCAGCCAGTCCAGAGGCAATGGTCTAGTGTTTAGACTGATACAGTGGGTACGGAAAGTATTCAAACTCCTTTAAATTTTTCACTCTTTGTTTCATTGCAGCCATTTGCTAAAAGCAAAAAAGTTCATTTTATTTCTCAATAATGTACACTCAGCACCCCATCTTGACAGAAAAAAAACAGAAATGTAGATATTTTTGCAAATTTAAGAAAAACTGAAATATCACATGGTCATAAGTATTCAGACCCTTTGCTGTGACACTCATATTTAACTCAAATGCTGTCCATTTCCTTCTGATCCTCCTTGAGATGGTTCTACTCCTTCTTTGGAGTCTAGCTGTGTTTAATTAAACAGATTGGACTTGATTAGGAAAGGCACACACCTGTCTATATAAGACCTCACAGCTCACAGTGCATGTCAGAGCAAATGAGAATCATGAGGTCAAAGGAACTGCCCAAGGAGCTCAGAGACAGAATTGTGGCAAGGCACAGATCTGGCCAAGGTTACAAAAGAATTTCTGCAGCATTCAAGGTTCCTAAGAGCACAGTGGCCTCCATAATCCTTAAATGGAAGAAGTTTGGGACGACCAGAACTCTTTCTAGACCTGGCCGTCCAGCCAAACTGAGTAATCGTGGAAGAAGAGCCTTGGTGAGAGAGGTAAAGAAGAACCCAGAGATCACTGTGGCTGAGCTCCAGAGATGCAGTAAGGAGATGGGAGAAAGTTCCACAAAGTCAACTATCACTGCAGCCCTCCACCAGTCAGGGCTTTATGGCAGAGTGGCCCGAAGGAAGCCTCTCCTCAGTGTAAGATGTATAGAGTTTTACCAAAATACACATGAAGCACTCCCAGACTATGAGAAATAAGATTCTCTGGTCTGATGAGACGAAGATTGAACTTTTTGCCGTTAATTCTAAGCGGTATGTGTGGAGAAAACCAGGCATTGCTTATCACCTGCCCAATACAATCCCAACAGTGAAACATGGTGGTGACAGCATCATGCTATGGGGGTGTTTTTCAGCTGCAGGGACAGAATGACTGGTTGCAATTGAAGGAAAGATGAATACGGCCAAGTATAGAGATATCCTGGAAGAAATCCTCTTCCAGAGTGCTCTGGACCTCAGACTGGGTCGAAAGTTCACCTTCCAACAAGACAATGACCCAAAGCACACAGCTAAAATAACAAAGGAGTGGCTTCGGAACAACTCTGTGACCATTCTTGACTGGCCCAGCCTGAGCCCTGACCTCAACCCAATTGAGCATCTCTGGAGAGACCTGAAAATGGCTGTCCACCAACGTTCACCATGCAACCTGACGGAACTGGAGAGGATCTGTAAGGAAGAATGGCAGAGGATCCTCAAATCCAGATGTGAAAAACTTGTTGCATCATTCCCAAAACTACTCATGGCTGTACTAGCTCAAAAGGGTGCTTCTACTCAACACTGAGCAAAGGGTCTGAATACTTATGACCATGTGATATTTCAGTTTTTCTTTTTTAATAAATTTGCAAAAATATCTACATTTCTGTTTTTCTGTCAAGATGGGGTGCTGAGTGTACATTAATGAGAAATAAAATGAACTTTTTTGCTTTTAGCAAATGGCTGCAATGAAACAAAGAGTGAAAAATTTAAAGGGGTCTGAATACTTTCCGTACCCACTGTAGATGAGCTTGGCTACTCCATTCAAAACAGATTGTAGGAGAGAAGAGTTTAGTAAGGGGAAGATAGTAGGAGGGAAATTTAGTAAGTCAGGGTTAGGTTGATTAGTAGATGGTGGAAACAGCAGTTCAGTCTTTGAGAGATTCAGTTTCAGATAGACTGAAGACATGATAATAGAAACAGCAGAGAGACAATCACTGGTAATCTGTAGTAGTGCAGGGGTGAGGTTACAAGAAGAAGTATTATAGTTGGGTGTCATCAGCATAAAGATGGTACCGAAAACCAAATCTGCTGATAGTTTGTCCAGTGAGGGCTGTGTAGAGTAAGAATAGAAGGGGACCTAGGTCTGAGTCCTGAGGAACCCCAACAGCAAGGGGAAGACGTGAAAAGACAGTCTGCAAATGATATACTTAAAGTGCAGCCTGAGAGATATGAGGAGAACCAAAAGAGAGCTGTGTCCGTGAGGCCAACAGAGCGCAACATACTGAGGAGGAGTTGGTGGTCAACAGTGTCAAACGCTGCCGATACATCCAGAATAATAATAAGAGAATATTCACCATTGGATTTCGGTGTCAGGAGATCATTGGACAATTTTCTATGAGCCATTTCAGTAAAGGGCAGAGTGTGGAAGCCAGATTGTAAGGGGTCAAGAAGAGAGTTAGCGGAAAGACAGCCAATAAAACGAGAACAGACCAAACATTACAAGATTTTGGAGGAGAAGAAGTGGTTAGAGATGGGTCAGTAGTTAGCAACATAGGACAGGTCAGGGGAGTTGTGAGACTTTTGTAACTGGATCAAAAGATGAGATTTGAATAGGATGAAGTGTGGTAGGTGAGGGGATCGCATAATTATTTCCTGACTGATCTTAATTTTGTCATGGAAATAATTGGACAGGTCTTCAGCACCTGCACCTTGGGAGTAAGGGGTGAAAGTTTCAAAGAGACTTTCAGGGTATTCGACAGAGATGAAATGAGACTGGTGAAATAAGCTTGTTTTGCGAGGTAAAGGGCACAGCTATAGGTTTTGTGCATAAAACTGAAGTACCGGAAGTCTGCAGGTGTACGTGATTTTCTCCACAGTTGTTCAGCATGCAAAACATTGTTGAAGAAAATGCATATGTGGAGTGTGCCAGGCTTGCTGTGGTCCGTGTTGAAAGGTTCAAGTGGAGCGAGGAGCTGCTTCATCCAGTGCACCCTTTAAGAGATTCATTATAATGACTGGTGGCCAGGTTGGGACAGGAGAGTGAAGAGATGGGGGACAGTGATGACTGTAGTGTGTCTAATGTTCCACGTTTAGGTCACATCAATTTCTATATGCATGATGGGTTAGTGTGTTTTATAAAGGACAAAGTACAAAGAGACGGTTATGATCAGAAAGTGGGAGAGGAGTCAGTAAATTTAGAAAATGCAAGGAGTCTGTTTGTAAAGGAAGAAAAACTCCTGCACAAATGACTTTCTCATGTCATAAAGGTAAAAAACATGATGGATTTTTTTTTTTTTTTTTTTTTACATTGGGCTGAATGAAGATATACTCCTGATGGAGGAACTTCATCTGCACCTGACATTTAATTTCCATTGCGCTCATCCTGAGGCAGAAGAGAGCAACGGACATCAATAATGGTAGTGTGAAGGCACCCTAACTTTTTAAAGAAGAACATTTTATACTCTCTCAAAAAGTGACACTACTAAAAACAATGTTATTTATTAGTTTGTTTGATAGTTCATGTGAATTGCTTACTTGCACAGAAGTATTGCTAGAATCATTGCTTCCAATTTGGGAATGTACTTTCTCTTCATAATCTGGCCATTGGACTTGTGTAGAAGTTACTCGATCTTGGGATTTGTGGTTTGGAAAAGTAAAATATTCTCTTATATAAGTTTGCGTTGGAATAGGATAGGCCTCTGGTCTTGATGGTAGTTGTGGTTCCTGAAATAAAGACATAATTGAGAAAAAAGCGATCCAAAAGAAAAGCAGTTTATGCAAAAATGCAATTGAAGTTTTTGTATACTTTATGCACAAAGGTGTTGTCACATCTCCTATCCCTGTTCATCTTCCAGAGCTTTGTCTGATCTCATTTCTACTTCTCCCCTCTGCCTTTGTGGGCAGCACATTCTCTAACTCACTGATACTTCAGGCCACCAGTCTGTGCTCCAGATGCTGTTATGGAACCATTCACAGCAGCATTAAAGCTAAAAACTGGAGGAATGTGGCTCCCCCTTCGGGCTCTTAGATTCTTGCCTGAATGACGGATGTTTGTCGCCTTGAGTTTTTGACTATTAGTCTTAACACTGTGGATACCTTTCAATATATTTGGACAGCTTGGGACATGTACTGTATTCTCAATGGCTTTTGATCATGAACTCCCTCCCGTGACTTTCCCATCCCTTTCTTCCCTTCTTGTTCTCCCCCTTGTCTTATGTCCTCCCTTCTTTCTTCTGAAAGATTACCACATATGCCTTACTGTTCCTACAATTTATTTGGGGTTGTGGTGGCTAGTCTCTCCCCATATGTTGTACATGTTCTTCTTCCTGTTCTGTATTCCAAACATTCTTTTCAATAAAAATTACAGTTTAGCAAAAAGCTCTCTGCTCCAACGGTGGCCCATGCTCTCTAGTGGATCGTTACAACTAGCGAGACTACTTGTGACTATCCCCTGTTCTGTGCCTGCTACTCCCCATCGCATTTGTTTACACTTGCATAATCAGTTATGCTATTCCCCTCCCCCCCCACCAAGGCTGTAAATCTTTCAGTGCGGCGCAAGCAACTGACTCTAATAAGGGCTCATCAGCTATAAATTCATACCTACATGTGCTTTTTAGGGTTCACGTAGGCAACGAGCTGACAATGTGGAGCGATAAGGGATCTTATCAGGAAGGCCAAGCAAGTTTGCTAGTGACATTTATTTGCAAATATTACATTTGTCATCATCTACAATTTAGAATCTGAACTTGGAGATGGGAACACCTCTTAAATCCAATTAAAATTTATAATTTAATCTCTAAACTGTAAACATTCTTAGTTTTCTAATTTCCTACATCTTCCATAGTGGCTCTTGACGGTGGTGGTCATGACACGATCACGACATCAAACCACTGGCTGCAGCAAGGTTGACATGTTGCAACTGCCACTGGAAGTGGGGAATTGATATAAGTAGTACATTGGGTGTGATATATGGAGACTAAGGTTATCAATGCAAATCTTCTTAACTCCATCAATGGGCCATGTGCGTGGAAGGAGATCTACCTATAGCTGGTAGAGATGTGGCACCTGCTCATCGATCTATTTCTTCTAGACAAAACAATCTTCTTCCTCTTTTTGATGACCTGAATAAGTACAGTCAGCATTGTGTGCAAGCAGAGGAGGAAGACATGATGACTTTTGGTGTGGCAGGAGGAGTAGTACTCAGTTTTGGTAGGGGGATATCTGGAAATAGAAATTCTGAGGGTGTGCATGGCCATGATGCTGTGTTAGAAAAATGTGGGAAAGATGATAAAGGATGACATTGACGATGATGATTCTCTTGCGGATACGATCTGACAACTGGATAAGGGGGACATGAAATGAAGAGGGTGGTGGCATTGGTAATCATAAGGTTTCCAGCCATTGCGCAAGCCCAACAATCAAAAAGTCTGCCTGGGGCAGACCTAGGGAAACCTGTCAGTGTGGCGGTGGTGGCACTGGAAGTGGTAGTGGCAGACATGTAGCAGCAGCAACTACACGCAGCCATCTCCCATGTGGGAATTTTTTTGTACATTGCCAAACGAGAAATCCATGCTGATGTTCAAGTTCTGCAAGCAGAAACCTAGCAGTGGCCATGAAGGAACTGCATCTCTACATACTCACATGAAAAGGTATCACTCATCTGGAAAAATATAGACTCGACAGTGGCGCTGGCAGGAGAAGAGAGCAAGGCTGGTAGACAGGCCACATCAACACGTAGCACTAGCACAGAGTCATCGTGATCATCATCACCAACTGTTTCTCCTATTCCTCTCCTCTTCCACGCCAATGTCAGTGATTCATAAGGGAATGTCTTGTCAGGAGACCGCAATATGTTCCCAGTTACCCGGCAGTTGTACAACCTGAACAACTAATTCACACAAGGACAAGCTGGTGGCGGTGAAGTCGCTACCGTACTACTTATTGGATTACACTGAGTTTCTCCAGTGTAATCCATGCACTGGCATGCACTCAACCTCGATGGAGGATACCTATGATGTCCCTGCTTTATATCTCCATGTGTCAGAGAACATGAGCCTTTCCCTGGATACGTCGGTCTGGGGAAAGGTGCACACCACCATCGATATATGGAACACAAATTATGGACAGGGACAATCCATGGCTTTCATGGCCCACTGGGTCAATATTTTCAGTGGCAGTGGCCTCAAACCAGAAATGGAGTAAAGCCAGGTGCTAGGTGAAACTAGCAGGGCCCGTCCACCTCCTGTGGATCCTCTTCTCTGAGTTGTTTCCCGCCACCATCTTCACCAGGACAAGCAGTTTGTTCCACTGCTCTTCCTCCTTCACCCTCGTTTCATGGGTGTAAGGTGAAGAGTTTCCATATTGTTTTGCAATTCATGAGCTTGGTTCAGAGGAGCCGAAGCACTGTATCCTGCAGCAATTTTTCTGCTCCTCACCAACTCCAATTAGGCAGTGTTGCCAGTGACAATGGCAGGAATATTGTTGCTCTGCTGCAGTTAGGACGACCACCACATTGTCCCTGTATGGCGCATGACCTTAATCTGGTGGTTTCCCGCTTTAACAACCTGTATACTGGCTCAAAAGAGGCGTTTCCTCATGGCCAGAAAAATCTCTCCACATTTCAGCCACTCTTAGGTCGCAAAAAACCTGCTCAATTTTCAGCAGAAAAACTGTCTGCCTTTGCACCGGTTTATCTGTGATGTTCCAACTTGGGGGAATGCCATCAAACATGCTGGAGCGTCTCTGTGAGCAGCAGACCACGATGAATGATTATTGCATGTAGATCACAGGAATGTGTTACTTGGAGTCATTGGAGGCTCATAAGGGAAGTGTGCCAGTTTCTTAAGCCAGTTGAAGCAGCCACGAAATTTATCGTCGGCAGGAATGACTGCAGCATCAGCGTTGTGATGCCTCTATTGTTTATCTTACAGAAAACCCTTACACTCATGCAAGAGGAAAGGAAGAGGAGGAACAGTTTATATCACTAAGTCAACATCATCGTCCTGTGTTGATGGAGGAGGATGAGGATCTGGGTCAAGGTCATTATGGTAGAGGAACTGGAAGAGGAGGAAGTCTCTCCCTTGGATGCAGAGGGGCTCTTGATATGTCACAGGCACAGCCAGGGGAGGAGGCTGATCAACAACCCCAACCATGGCAGGCCCCTGGGTCTGTGCATACGTCCGCAAGCATGGCAGGCTGTATGTTCTGCTGCTTACACACAAGCTTATTACTAGCATCAAGCAGAGGGATGAATACTGGGTGGCCGTGCTATTAGACCCTCGCAATAAAAACAAAATGGGGGAATTCTTCCCTGCTTTCCAAAGGGAAGAATAATTAGAATATCATCAGGATAGGCTGTATACACAGCTTGCCGCAGAGGATAGGGAGACAACTGCAACTGCCAGTCACACACATATCCAGGTAGCTTTTGCCTGCTCCCAGTACACCTAAATCAGCCAGCGCTCCACCTCCTCTGCCACAAATGTCAGGAGGAGTAAAAGCAGCAGCAGAAGCCAGGCCTAGTACAGTATCTGAAAGATGATGAACCAGAAATTTTTCAAGTTGCCTCGCCAACCAGAGCCACAACAGGCAACTGACAACCATCGGCTGCACCCGCAAGTACAGTTGTACATTGAGTACATCTATAGTCTAGCACAGGGGTAGGCAACCTTTTGTGTTCGGCGTGCTGATTTTAATAAAAAAATCAAAGATGAGGTACTCAGAGTGCCGGTCAATAATTGTATGTCTGACGACCCCTAAACTAAAGTCATATACCACAAACCATAACACAGAAGTGCTGCCACCAGATGCTTTAGGACACATGCGTTTACTGCTATTTCCTGGGACGCTACTGTACTTTCTGATTAGAAGCAATGAAAGCCCATGTGCAGCCCCCCAATTAGTGGTAAATGTGTCCAGGAACACCGTATGGCGGCATCCTTATGGTCAAAACACACTATGTATCTGGATGCAGCTATATTCTTAGGCCACTGGAACTTTTTCATTCGATGTAAAACTGGTGCATTTTTGCACAAAAAAAAAAAAACAAAGCCTGAGTTTTCTGTGCAAAAACATCCTTAATATAGAAAACACACCGTTATACAGAATAATGTCCCATAGTGGTCCCTGCACTAGTATTATGTCCCACAGCCATAGCAGTCCCTGCACACGTTATTATGTCCGATAGCGGCCCTTGCACACGGTATTATGTCCCATAGCGGCCTCTGCACACGGTATTATGTCCCATAGCGGCCTCTGTACACGGTATTATGTCCCATAGCGGCCTCTGCACACGGTATTATGTCCCATAGCGGTCCCTGCACATGGTACTTGTCCCATAGCGGCCCCTGCACACAGCAATATGTCCCATAGCGGCCCCTGCACACGGTATATGTCCCATAGCGGTCCATGCACACAGTATTAGGTCCCATAGCGGTCCCTGCACACGGTATTAGGTCCCATAGAGGCCCCTGCACATGGTATTTGTCCCATAGCGGCCCCTGCACACGGTACTATGTCCCATAGCGGCCCCTGCACACGGTACTATGTCCCATAGCGGCCCCTGCACACAGCAATATGTCCCATAGTGGCCCCTGCACACAGCAATATGTCCCATAGCGGCACATACACACGGTATATGTCCCATAGCGGCGCCTACACACGGTATATGTCCCATAGTGGCCCCAGCACACTGTGTTATCCTCCATAGTGGCCCTGCACACGGTATAATATTCAAACTTTTATAATATTCCAATTTGTGCCACTCACTAGCTATTATTATACTGTGGGGTCTCTTCAGACCACAGAGTATAATAAGTGGAGGGCAAAGAGAGGTGATGAAACATAAAAAACAAATGTTAACTCACCATTCCACGCTCCGCAGCCGCTCTGTATCTTCGGGCGCTTCTGCCTGTAGTCAGCGACCGCTCATTGAGTCTCAGGGGTCACGTCGCGTCATTATGCGTAATGACGTCAGACGCAGACGCGACCCCTGAGGCCCTGTCAGCTGACTTCAGGCAGAAGCGCCCGAAGAGTACAGAGCGGCTGCGGAGCGTGGAATAGTGAGTACATTATTTTTTATGTTTCATTACCTCCCCGGGAGCTCCGCTTATTATACTCGGGGGTCTGAAGAGACCCCACAGTATAATAATAGCAGTTTCGTTTCGGACGTGTTTGGTCCGATCGAAACTGCTGGGTGAGGAGTCCACTGCCGTGCCAGGGAAATATGCCTCGCGTGCCATGGAATTCTGGGCCAATAGGTTAGAGCAATGGAAGTTGCTGGCATGGCATGGCCGGCATGGCATTGTTACATCTAAAAAGAAGAACATGTCTACAGGTAGTTTGGAAAAAATTACTTTTATAAAAATAAATCAGGCATGGATCCGTGGTGATTTTCAAACACTTCTGGCTGAAGCCACCAAATAGTGGTTTTCGCAGTGTAACTTTATTTTCCATTTACATCATCATCCTCAGCATCATTATCATCAAGAAATTTTTGTAGAGCCTCAAATGGAACTCTCGGCATGTTGAGTATATAGGGATTTGTTTAGAATATGGTTGTTCCAATAAATGCGTCTCAAGGGCATTTTTGTAAGGTTCATGTTGAGTAGAAGACTCCAAAACTTGCACATTACAGCAGTATTAGTAGGGTTCCATTTATAGGGCCTGGCATAATAACTATTGAAATTGGCATCAATAAATTGCTCTGTGTTGAGGTTAATTTGTGCCACCATTAGAGTAATTACATCTTTAGAAAAAAAGATTTAAAAAAAAATCCATTTCTCTGTAACCTGTAAAGTCTACATTGGTGCATGGGGTGGTTGTAAATTTAGGCACCATATAGTCACTTGGTTGTGTTTGCACACTACCTCTAGGACATCTATATGGGGGAAGATATCAGTAAAAATTCTTCGTCTTTACAGTATAATGTATATGCCTCTTCAACAGACACTTTGGCATGCTGTAGCAGTCGCTATGAAACTCTAATATGTCATAACATACAAAAAAAAAAAAGAAAAGCACACCAAATATGTTTTAACAATATGCCTGGAACATTATCATCACTGATCCAGTAATTTAAGTCACCTGATAGTTACAAAGTCTGTGGACATAGAAGAGACTTTAAAAAAAAAAAAAAAAAAAAAAAAAAAAAAGTTACATAGAGATCATTGTGTATGTATATTTTAGCTTTTTAACCAACTGTTAATTGGGAAGTGGGAAGACAGAACAGCTTACAATTTTGACAGGGGAATCCCAATTAGAGGATTACCTCACTTTGTGGGTCCAAACAGTTTTTGTATTGCAACAAATAGGGCACTTCTACATACAGTGGGGAAAAAAAAAGGCATTTACTCAGCCACCAATTGTGCAAGTTCTCCCGCTTAAAAAGATGACATCATAAGTAGACCTCAACTATGAGACACAAAATGAGAAAACAAATCCAGAAAATCACATGGTCTGATTTTTAAAGAAATTATTTGCAAATTATGGTGGAAAATAAGTATTTGGCCACCTACAAACAAGCAAGATTTCTGGCTCTCACAGACCTGTAACTTTATCTTTAAGAGGCTCCGCTGTCCTCCACTCCGCTGTCCTCCAATGGCATTGTTTGAGGTTGTGGACAGCTGTCTTTTATACTTATAACAATTTCAAACAGTTCAACTCCAAACTCCACTTTGGTGAAGACCAAAGAGCTGTGGAAGGACACCAGAAACAAAATTGTAGACCTGCACCAGGCTGGGAAGACTGAATCTGCAATAGGCAAGGAGCTTGGTGTGAAGAAATCAACTGTGGGAGCAATAATTAGAAAATGGAAGACGGGGGCGTGGCTTGGGATCCGATGGAGTAGGACGCACTTTGGAGGAGCTCCTACCTTACCGTCAGCTAAGTGGGACCATTTGGGACATACAGAACCCCATGGCTAAAAGAACGAGCCGGACACCGGCTGTGGGAGACCCTGCACCCGCGGACAGGTCACAGTCTACCCTGTCTGCGTTCCTGCAGCCGGCAACAGCTTCAGCAGTGCGGGCCTCCACGAGGCGGCGGCCATCTTCCTCCGCAGCGGCGCCGACCGCCTCCGGAGTAACTACCGCGGCAGCTCCGCTGGCAGCGCGAGTGGCTCCCGCGCTGCAGAGAGGTCTCCCTGTTAGGCCTCCTGCTCTTCTGGAGGCTGAAAGCCCGGGCGCTCGATCCACAACGCCGGGTAAGACAAGCACTGCGGCTGCTCACATCGCAGCGCTGACTGCCCCCCCTCCCCCGCAGCTTCAGCCAGTACACTCCTCAGCGGGCTCCCCCACGCAATATCAGGGGGACCCAGCGTCCCAGGGGACCTCAGCGACTGCCTCTCCTCCCCACATGTCACCATCTGACCATGGGAGGCCTCCCTAGCCCTGTGGGGGATCCTCTCACCCCCCGGCAGTCCTTACAACTTCCCAGCCTCATGCCCTTGAAGCAGCCCCCACCCCTCCTAGGAGATGAGGAGGCAGACTTGGGGACGACTCCTTCTTTGTCCCCCCTTGCTATCTGTACCCAGCTCTCCCCGCCGTCTGCACCGCCACCCCGACTTCCGCTACAATCTGCTCTGGCAGCCTCTTCTGACCCTCCACCATGGCTTGATTACCTTGCTCATCTACCGTCAAAAGAGGACTTTGACTCCCTGGTTGCTAAAGTCACAACGGCATGTCGTTCAGAGATACGTACTGAAATCGCTGTCCTGCGGCAAGATCTCCAGCATATTGCAGGCCGGGTTGATACCCTTGAGGATGATCATGACCAGACCCGATCTCATGTGTCTCACCTCCAGGACACTGTCCTCTCCCAATGCCAGGTGGTTAATGACATGCAGCGCCATTTGGATGACTTGGACAACCGAGGCAGGCGCAATAATATCAGAATCAGGGGGCTGCCTGAAGCTACCCAGGAGGAGGATTTACATGCTACCTTGGGGGAGGTTTTCAACTCCATCTTGCAGGAACCACCTACACATAAAATTAAACTGGATAGAGCGCACAGGGCCCTGCGTCCCAAGGGATCTGGCCCCACTCTGCGTGATGTTATTTGCTGCGTACACGATTATGCATTGAAGGAAACCATCCTTTCCAAGGCCCGTCGTCTTAAAGACTTTGAATTTGAAGGAGCCAAGATTCAACTTTATTAGGATCTTTCTTGGATTACGCTACAGAAAAGGAGATATCTGCGCCCTCTGCTGCAGCTTCTGTGCGACCGGCAAATACCGTATCGCTGGGGATTCCCCTTTTCTTTGACAGCTAGGCACAGTGGACGCTCTGCTACTCTGCGGTTCTATGCAGACCTGGAGCCATTTTGCACTGCTATGGATATTCCTCTCCCAGACCTACAGAATTGGGAACTGATTGCTCCGCCACCACCGCCTCCCCCGGTCTGGACGGTCCAGAACCCGACTAGACGCCAGCAACGTTCTTCCAAAAGATCAAGGGTGGAGCCCCCCCCTCCATGACTATCTTTTTTCTCGGCCCTCCTAGTTTCTGGGAGGGATATGTTTACTTTGCTCACTAGGGGGTTCTGTTGTTATTGCTGTTTACGTTTATACGCATTTTTCTTTTTATGGTCCCACTACTTTTTTGCATTTTACTTATGTTTCAGTTTTGGCGGTCGGGTGGGTTAGACTCCCCCTTCCCCCCCAGTGACTGACAGATGTTACTATCCTTAGGTCCCCAATTGTCTATTTTGATCTGCATATTGCTGATCCTCTCCCACCTCCCACCCACTCCCCCCTCTACTGTGGGGGCTTCGTCCAGCTGTGGACCCACTGGTTGGGCCCCGGAAGGGTCATTTGTGGCCCTGACTTGGACATTTTTTTTGCCCCCGGCCGGGAGATATAGTCCCGACCACTAGATTTAGTTTAATTGTGTTTTTTAAATATTTTTGTTTTTTTATTTGTTATGCCTCGTCCTTTTGTGTCTTTTGTCTCTTTCCCCTCCCCTTCTGTCCCTTCTCCTTTCTCCCCTCTTTCAGGTTCGGAGACTCGTTTGGCTACAGTGGCCTGGACCCTTCACCTTTATTTTTTTCAGGGCTTCCGACTCTCGATGGTTTGGTGAGATTTGCCTCTTCTTCATTTTTCCTTACGCTAGCTACAAACCCACTCTGTTTTCTCTATGGTTAAGTGCATTACATTAAATGTCAAGGGCCTGGGCTCCAACTCAAAACGGCGAATGGTCCTGCGGGAGCTTCGCTCCCTACAGGCAGAGGTAGCTTTTCTCCAAGAGACCCATTATGATCATACTGGCACGTTTAATTTTGCTCGCCATTACTTCCCCTCCGCTTACTCTGCATATTGTAGTCGTAGGAGGGGAGGAGTAGCTATTCTGCTTTCTCGTACCTGCCCTATCACTGTTTCGGCCTCTCATTTAGATCCCCAGGGTCGATATATTATCTTGGAGGGGCTTTTACATGGTCAACCTATCACTTTGTGTAACATATATGCCCCTAACTCTTCTCAGATCCCCTTCCTTAAACAGGTCCTGGGGAAATTGCAAATGTTTGAGGGATCTGCACTGTTACTGGGAGGAGACTTTAATATGGCTTTTTCTGAAAATATGGATAGATTCACCCTCAATAATGATCCTCCTGGACCCTCGCAGACAAGACTAGCAAAGGAGTTTCGCTGCCTTGTACGGTCGGCTGCCCTCTATGACCTTTGGCGGGTGGACAATCCCTCTGCTCGCTGCTTTACATTTTACTCCCACCCCCATAAAACCCACTCTAGAATAGACTACTTTTTCGGTAACACATTAACCCTTCGCTTATACAAGTCAGCTGACATAGGCCCCATATCCTGGTCTGATCACGCGCCCGTAATGCTAACACTGTCTCCCTCCTGCCCTCCGACAAAACGTTGCCATTGGCGACTTAATGAATCCCTCCTTCATTCACGAGAGACCCAGGGTAAACTTCGTACCCACCTCCAAGAATACTTTCGAGTTAATCTTGAATCAGTCCCCGCTATATCTACACTGTGGGAAGCCCATAAGGCAGTAATGAGAGGTCACTGTATTGCACTGGGAACACAGGCCAAGAGAAATCGAAAGGTCAGAGAGGAGGCTTTAACTAGTAGGATCAGATCCCTAACCGAGAGACTAGCGTCACGACCCACAGTATCCTTGCTGCGTCAATTGGTAGCTGCTAGGGCGGACCTCCGCGACCTCGCTACCCAGGCCACCCGTCGCCTTCTCCTCTACAGCCGCCAGAGGTATTATGAGAGGGGAAATAAGGCCCATACACTCCTAGCCAGAACCCTGAGAGACCGCCGGGTTTCCTCTACACATCATGCCGTCCGAGATTCCCAGGGCACCCTACAACACCACCCCCGACACTATAGCGACCTTGTTTAGAGATTATTACACTACACTGTATAACCTTCCCTCGCCTGCTGGGAGAGGCCCCTCCACTACAGAGACAAACTTGCAATCCTATCTGACCTCCTGTAGGCTCCCGGTCCTCCCGCCCTCAGCTCTCTCTTCACTTAATGCTCCAATATTGGGCGAGGAGTTAACTGCCGTCTTGGAGGGTCTCCCTAATGGTAACGCTCCGGGCCCTGATGGGTTCACTTATGCTTATTATAAAACTTTCCATTCTGATCTCCTCCCTCATATGTGTAAACTCTTCAACTCTTTTTTGGATAGAGCCCCGATCCCGCATACTATGCTGCACTCCCACATTTCCTTAGTCCCAAAGCCACATAAGGACCATCAGGAATGTTCTAACTATCGTCCCATTGCCCTCCTGAATACAGACCTCAAACTATTTACAAAAATTTTGGCAAATAGGCTTGGCCTTTGGCTTCCGACTCTCATCCACAAGGACCAGGTGGGATTTGTCCCCTGTCGCCAGGGAGGGGATAACACTAGAAGGGCGGTGGACTTGATTGATGTAGCTAACCGTTCTTCCACCCCCACTTTGCTTTTAAGTCTGGACGCTGAGAAGGCCTTCGATCGCCTTGATTGGTCATTTATGATAGCCACCCTCAAGAGTTACGGGTTCTCGGGGGCCTTCCTCACGGCCATAAGGGCTCTCTATTCCCACCCCTCGGCAGTGGTCAAGCTACCTAATGCTTCCTCCCAACCTTTATCCATTCGTAATGGAACCCGTCAGGGATGCCCCTTGTCACCTTTAATATTTGCATTGTGTATTGAACCCTTGGCGGCCCAAATTAGATCTGCCTCAGATATCACCGGGGTATTTGTGAGGGATAGGGAATTTAAAATTAGTTTATTCACAGACGATGTCCTGTTGACCCTCACTAAACCCCATACCTCCCTCCCAAACCTTCTCCGAGTTTTAAACGAATATGGAGTCCTATCGGGCTATAAGGTTAACCCTAGTAAAACGGAAGCCCTGCCTCTAAATATCCCAAGCGAGACTTTGCAGTTGCTTAAGACTAATTTTGCTTTCCAGTGGAGGGACCACTCATTACGTTATTTGGGTGTCCAGTTATCCTCTTCATACCATACATTGTATTCAGTCAATTATCCTCACCTGTTTCATGAGCTCCGCTCTCTCCTAGATAAATGTCGTCCTCTCCATATTTCTCTCCTAGGCCGTATAATTACGGTTAAGATGACCCTCCTCCCTAAGCTTCTCTATTTCTTTGAAACCCTCCCAGTGGCAGTCCCTAGTTCCGAACTGAAATCACTACAGAAAGCAATCTTCCAATTTATATGGAATGGCAAACGCCATCGCATTCCCCGATCAGTGATGCTGGCGGGTAAGTCGGACGGGGGACTGGGGGCTCCACACGTGCTGCATTATTACTGGGCTGCTCATTTGCGGAGTATACCGTTTTGGGCGGCATCCCAGGCACACACGAAATGGGTGGAGATAGAGAAGCTTTGGCTAGCTCCTGTTCACCACAATGCATATCTGTGGTCCTCCCCCCCCCCCCCCTACCCTCTACTCCGCTGCTAGGCCCTATCGGCTTTACCCGGTCTATCTGGAATACTTGTTCTAAGCTCTTTCGATTGGCCGCTCCGCACTCATCTATGATTTCCTTTTTATATATTCAACTCCTTCCAAGCGGACTCACCGCCGCTATGGTCAGGCCCTGGAGTGGGTTGGGTTTGTTCCACATAGCAGACTTGGTGGACCCGTCGACCTTGGAGCTCAGGTCCTTCGACTACCTCACTTCCATACAGCACTTGCCTACCTCAGAGTGGTTCCACTATCAGCAAATAGTCCATTTTGTTGTTTCCCAGTTTGGGTCCACCCGGGTCTCCCTCCCCACAGTTTTTGAACGACTGTGTCGGGCAGGTACCTCCACTAGAGGCCTGATTTCAAATATTTATAGGCTCTTGACCTCTCAGGGGGGGGCAGACCCCGGTGGCCCACAAATATATCACCCGGTAGTCTGGAACCCTGGGCACGCATATTCCGCACAGTCAGTGGCAGGTCATATGGTCCCGTGCAGCTAAATCCTCTTCCTGTGTAACGTTTAGGGAAACGCAATATAAAATACTTATGCACTGGTATCATACCCCAGCTTTATTACATACTCTTAACCCCACTATTTCTTCTAGTTGTTGGCGATGCCAGGCAACACTTGGAACACTGTTTCATGTTTTTTGGGAGTGCCCCTTAGTTCGCCCTTTCTGGCTCGAGGTTGAGAGGATGACTCACATTCTTTTCATCCAGGGTATTCCCCTGGATCCCATGGTTTATCTGCTTAATCTCCCTCCAAAAGGTCTCGGTAAAAATACTTCTAAACTATTCCTTTACTTGTGTACTTTTGCGGCCAAAACACTCATAGCACGCCATTGGAGAAAGGCTCTTCCCCCAGCAGTCTCAGAATTGATAGCCCGTCTGAAGGACATCCGCAGTCTGGAGTACTTGACTGCCTCCCTCAACCATATGGTAGAGGCATTTGAAGCAATTTGGTCCCACTGGGATTCATACTGTGCCACACAGGGTCTCTGATGTCTGACTCCCAACTTTGTTTCTCCCCTTATTGTTTCTTTCCTTTGTCATGTCTTTTGTATTCCCCCAAATTGAGTCTTTCTGTTGTTGTTTTCTCTGATGTAACAGATTATTTGCTATACATTTGCCTTGTATCGCTTTTAAAAAACTTTTTCAATAAAAATTACAGTTAAAAAAAAAGAAAATGGAAGACATACAAGACCACTGATAATCTCCCTCAATCAGGGGCTCCACGCAAGATCTCACCCCATGGGGTCAAAATGATCACAAGAACGGTGAGCAAAAAAAAAACAAAAACGGGGGGAACCTAGTGAATGACCTGCAGAAAGCTGGGACTAACGTAACAAAAGCTACCATCAGTAACACACTACGCTGCCAGGGACTCAGATCCTGCAGTGCCAGACGTGTCCCCCTGCTTAAGCCAGTACATATCTGGGCCCGCCTGAAGTTTGCTAGAGAGCATTTGGATGTTCCAGAAGAGTACTGGGAGAATGTCATATGTTCAGATGAAACCAAAGTAGAACTGTTTGGTAGAAACACAACTTGTCGTGTTTGGAGGACAGTGAATGCTGAGTTGCATCCAAAGAACACCATACCTACTGTGAAGCATAGGGGTGGCAACATCATGCTTTGAGGCTGTTTCTTTGCAAAGGGACCAGGATGACTGATCCGTGTACATGAAAGAATGAATGGGGCCATGTATCGTGAGATTTTGAGTGCAAACCTCCCTCCATCAGCAAGGGCATTGAAGATGAAACGTGGCTGGGTCTTTCAGCATGACAATGATCCCAACCACACCACCGGGGCAACGAAGGAGTGGCTTCATAAGAAGCATTTCCAGGTCCTGGAGTGACCTAGCCAGTCTCCAGATCTCAACCCCATAGAAAACCTTTGGAGGGAGTTGAAAGTCCGTGTTGCCCAGTGACAGCCCCAAAACATCACTGCTCTAGAGGAGATCTGCATGGAGGAATGGGCCAACATACCAGCAACAGTGTGCGCCACCCTTGTGAAGACTTACAGAAAACGTTTGACCTCTGTCATTGCCAACAAAAGATATATAACAAAGTATTGCGATGAACTTTTGTTATTGACCAAATACTTATTTTCCACCATAATTTGCAAATAAATTCTTTAAAAATCAGATAATGTGATTTTCTGGATTTGTTTTCTCATTTTGTCTCTCATAGTTGAGGTCTACCTATGATGTCAATTACAGGCCTCTCATCTTTTTAAGTGGGAGAACTTGTACAATTGGTGGCTGACTAAATACCTTTTTTCCCCACTGTACATACAACAACACTCTTTCCTACATCTGTGTTCTGAATATTCTTAAATGTAAAGCGGGGCTTAGTTACAGAGTGTCCCCAAAGGACCCCCTGCTGCATAAAATATTCCACTATTCTAAATGGCACAAGGTACGTAGGGGTTTCCCTTACAGATTATGCATTGGGGGCCATGAGCTTCTAATGGGAAGAGTCTGCTTTAATTACTAATCAATTTTATCCATCCAGCTTGTCCCATACATAACTGGGAAAAGAAGTGTGTGTGTGTGTGTGTGTGTGAGAAAATCCTACACTTTACACTTTCATCAATATGAATCCATTTTGAACAATTTTAATGATTGTTTTTGATTATTTTAATCAATAACAAACCTCTGTGCACAAATTTCCTGTAGAGACTGATGTTATCTTCACTGGTGCTGTACTGCCATATGCATTTTTTCCTCCTGGACTATGAGGTTGATCTTTAAAAATAATACAAGCAATTAAAATATTTAGAAAATAAGCATATTGATCATAAGCTTTGCAGCTAGAATAAATCTTGCACCTTATGTTTGACAATAAAAAGAGGATCTTTCACAAAGTAGAAAATGCTAATTAAAATACATAAATTTTATTCTTTCCATTCCCCTGATCAATTTTTTTTTTCTTTTTAAAATCCACTTGATCAAAAGATATGGCCTCTCGAAGATTATATGTAAACTAGCTCTAGTTCTCCAAGTGGGTGGTAACTATGTTTTTCTATTAGAAAATAAAAGGTTCCCGTCCCACATGGAGAATTAGAGCTCATTTACACAGGGGAAAAAAAAGTATTTAGTCAGCCACCAATTGTGAAAGTTCTCCCACTTAAAAAGATGAGAGAGGTCTGTAATTGACATCATAGGTAGACATCAGCTATGAGAGACAAAATGAGAAAACATATCTAGAAAATCACATTGTCTGATTTTTTTAAGCATTTATTTGCAAATTATGGTGGAAAATAAGTATTTGGTCACCTACAAACAAGCAAGATTTCTGGCTCTCACAGACCTGCAACTTCTTCTTTAAGAGGCTCCTCTGTCCTCCACTCATTACCTGTAGTAATGGCACCTGTTTGAAATTGTTATCAGTATAAACGACACCTGTCCACAACCTCAAACAATCACACTTCAAACTCTACTATGGTGAAGACCAAAGAGCTGTGGAAGAACACCAGAAACAAAATTGTAGTCCTGCACCAGGCTGGGAAGACTGAATCTGCAATAGGCAAGCAGCTTGGTGTGAAGAAATCAACTGTGGGAGCAATAATTAGAAAACGGAAGACATACAAGACCACTGATAATCTCCCTTGATCAAGGGCTCCAGCAAGATCTCACCCTGTGGGGTCAAAATGATCACAAGAACGGTGAGCAAAAATCTCAGAACCACACGGGGGGACCTAGTGAATGACCTGCAGAAAGCTGGGACTAACGTAATAAAGGCTACCGTCAGTAACACACTACTCTGCCAGGGACTCAGATCCCGCAGTGCCAGATGTGTCCCCCTGCAAGCCAGTACATATCCGGACCTGTCTGAAGTTTGCAATAGAGCATTGTGATGTTCCAGAAGAGTATTGGGAGAATGTCATATGGTCAGATGAAACCAAAGTAGAACTGTTTGGGTACAAACACAACTCGTTGTGTTTGGAGGAGAGTGAATGCGGAGTTGCATCCAAAGAACACCATACCTACCTGTGAAGCATGGGGGTGGCAACATCATGCTTTGGGGCTGTTTCTCTGCAAAGCGACCAGGACGACTGATCCGTGTACATGAAAGAATGAATGGGGCCATTTGAGATTTTGAGTGCAAACCTCCTTCCATCAGCAAGGGCATTGAAGATGAAACGTGATTGGGTCTTTCAGCATGACAATGATCCCAAGCACACCGCCAGGGCAACATACCAGCAACAGTGTGTGCCAACCTTGTGAAGACTTACAGAAAACGTTTGACTTCTGTCATGGCCAACTAAGAATATATAACAAAGTATTGCGATGAACTTTTGTTATTGACCAAATACTTATTTTCCACCATAATTTGCAAATAAATTCTTTAAAAATCAGACAATGTTATTTTCTGGATTTGTTTTCTCATTTTGTCTCTCATAGTTGAGGTCTACCTATGATGTCAATTACAGGACTCATCTTTTTAAATGGGAAAACTTGCACAATTGGTGGCTGACTAAATACTTTTCTCCCCACTGTACATATGATAGTCCAGGGACAAATCTTTGGAATGGATGGGCAGATTTTTAAAAAGAATCAATTAATGTATGTTATTTAGAATTTTCTACTTTGAGACATGTCCTTTTTAAGCTTACTTGCTACATTAGGACTGGAACGATGATCAGCACGGTTCTTCATTAGTCGATCATCCCCTGGCAATTTCTTTGGTTCAGAGTATTCTGGCCAAGGGATTTGGGGACTTTCTGGTGACCCATTCTGACCAGTGTTACTGTAAAGCTCAAAACCCTCACTTTTTGGTCGAGGTTTCCCTGAGCCACGTCGATCTGAAAGAATGATTAAACTGGAAATGTCAGTCATCGCTGAAGACAAAAAAACAAACAAACAAAAAAAAAACGGTTAAAAAAAACACAACAATTTTGTAAGAATACAAGAAAAGGGGAAATTATAATTTAGCAGGGATTACATGATCTTGAATTAAATTTCAGTTTTATAGTCATATGTGGTTTTACTTAGGAATACAGGCCAACTATACACATCAGCATAAGGGGTTGGGGGAGCAGGGGGAAGCAGAGTGCTCTCACTTATCTACAGCTCTGCTGGCAGGACATTCAGTTCAGCTAAGGCTAGATTCAAAGCTGCACCTGGATTCCGTTTGGGGTTTCCAAACCGCAAGCAGGACTTCTCTCTGCATTTTTCAGGCGGAAACCCGGTGGACCCTATTATAGTCTATGGGGTCCACAGGTTTCCACAGGCAACCACTTTTTGAGTGGATTAGGTTTCCATTCTTCGGGTCCCCCAAGCAGACCCGAAGAACGAAAAACCAGGAGCAGGTATGAACCTAGCATTATTGCAGTTTAATGATAAAGACTCCAGTAGCCATGTCTGTTATCTCTTTATGTAAATACAAAGATAACACTGTCCGTTCTCTAGAAGCATGGTAAGTGTTCTATACACCCTGGGAAATGTAATATACATTTATTGTACATATTATTTGATCTGTATTTATATTAGATCTCTAGTAATCATAATAAATAATCTCTCATGGTAAAGGCAAAGTCTTTGTGATACTTCATAGTGTCCTGTTCATTAGTCAATACAGTCAAGGCCGCCTCCCACCAGCTTGCTGAAAAAAATAGGAAGTGAGCAGGAGAGAGAGCAGGCAAAGCTGCTAAGACAGGGAGATGGTAAAACCCCTTTAATTTTAACCATCTATAGAAATAAGCAGCCAGCCTAGGTTTTTTTTATGGCACTCCACTGTTTATGATATCCATATGCATTCACAGTGTATAAAGACACATGAATTCTTACAAGTGGCTACTATGACTGCTCTGCAGTTAACAGTGTCTGATATTCCCCTGATAATCCAGTGTTTTTTAAACTGGGGAAATGCTTTGGGAGCTTTTGCTATAAGTTCCTTATTAGCTCTAGAATTTTATCCTGCAGCAAATGGTCCCTTATGACTAAGCAACATCTAGCCTAGCTTGTATTTAGAATAGGGGACAGAAGCATGTCCTTGTCAGGGCGGGTCTCGTTATGAGATAAATCTAAGCTTTCGATTCTGATAATAGCTAGGGATTGAGAATACCAACAGGCTTAGTCTGAGTTTTCACTTCAAGACAACACCGGAGCTGCAGAACAAGACCGCTCTGGGTAGAAACCAGAGCACTGGGGACAGGAGAGTAAGATTTTTACCTCCCTTGGCCAATTTAAAAAAAAAATATTTTTTTTGCCCGGATAACCTCCAAGTCTTTCTACTTTTAGCTTTGCCTTCAGTAAGTGAAAAGCATGCTTGTTCAGGTTGAGGTTAGATGATATGGTTATTGAATATTCTTTTTTTTTTTGCCTTAGGAAGCTCTTAGCTTGTTTTCCTGACAAGTTTTGGGTAATGTTTCATCTGTACTGAAAAGCAGTATCCTACCAGTCTTGTAGCATTTGTCTGAATCAGAGAATTTTATTCCACAGCGCTTTACAGACATTGACAGTCACTGTCCCATATAGGACTCACAATCTATATTCCCTACCAGATCAAAGACTAAATGCCATAAGTTCTACCTTCTCCTCCTTACAATAAACTTTGCATGCACTTCGACAATGGGGATCTAGGCATGTGTGAGAATAACTACTCTGGCACTAGGCTTTGATACCTTTTGTCAAAATAGTAAACTATTGGGGTGTAACAGCAACTGAGTCTCATAGGAACAGACAGTTTCTTTTCTTTTGTACTCTGGTTTGTCCAGATCCTAGAAAACATTTTTAACTAGTTTATATTAACCCTTTAATGACACAGGGTAGTTTGTACATTAATGCTCAGTGACTTTTTTCATATTTTCCCATCCAGTCTTCCAAAATTCATAACTTTATTTTTCTGTCTACATAGCTATGTGAGGGCTTATTCTTTGCGTGACGAGTTATACTTTCATTTTCCACCATTTTGGGATACTTATGTTTTTGGGGGTCCATGTGAAATAATAGCTAATCAGAACATAAGTTAACACACAATTTTATAAATGTTTTCCATTTTGTTTTTATAGCGTTCACTCTGCATTAATAATGACATGGCACTTTTTTCAACGGGTCATTACAATTACGACAATACCATATTTATATTGGTTTCTATTACTTTTTACCACTTTTATAAATAAAACGTCATTTTTTTCAAAATGATTGATTTTCTTGGGGTCACCGTATTCTTATGCCTAAAACTTTTTTACTGTACTGTTGGTGGAGATGTGTCAGGGCTCTTTATTTGTGGGACAAGTGGTACTTTTTATTGGAACCAATGTTGGTATGTATGACTTTTTGATCACTTGCTATTTTCTGGAAAAAGCAAAGTGACCAAAATACGTTAATTTGTGCATTGTGATATATTTCACTTAGAATGGATCCTATCTATACTGCTAGCTTATTTAAATTCAAGAGTTTTCCTAAATACATTTCTTTAGCAATGCTGCTTTGTTTGCCTGCCATGTGAAATTATTCCTCCAATTGTTTACACCGAGTTTCCTTGGTGCAATGACCTGTATCTGATAAAACAGGACAGAGCAATGAGTCACTGCTCTGTGCTCAGGACAATCAGTTAAGCTAATTGCAGTTTGCTGATAAAGGCTCAAGAGTATTATTATCCCTCTATGTAAACACAAAGAGTCTATTCTCTCCTGCAGCATTTTTGTATGTTTTTCTCTTCAACCATGTGTAAATGTAATATACATTTACTGTTCATATTATTTGATCTGCATTTACATTAGATTTCTATAAATAATTTCATAATCAATTTTTCATGGTAAAGGCAAAGTCTATATCTATTGTGATATATTCATAGTGTCCTGCTCATCAAACAAAGCCCTCCTACTAGCTTGTTGAAGAATACAGGAAGTGAGAAAGACACAGCAGGCAAACTGGTGAGACAGAGAGATGGGAAAATCCCTTTAAATACTCGGTCGACTTTTTTCATATTTTCCTTCCCCCCGCCTTCCAAAGTTCATAACTTTTTTTTTAATTTTTCTGTCGATATAGCTATATGAGGGCTTATTCTTTGCTTGACAAGTTGTATTTTCATTTAGCACCATTTTGGAGTACATATGTTTTGATTAGCTTTTCTTAAAGGGGTTGTCCAGGCTAAAATTTGAATTATTAATTAGGTTGAGGCAGGTGAAAAGAAATAAAAGAATACCATGCTCACCTGTCCCTGGTGCTCCGACACCTCCCACGCAATCCAGTCCTGCAGCTCCCATTGTTGTCTTCCAGCGGAAGGGAGCTGTCGCAGGTAATGATGCCCCGATTCCCTTCCTAAGGCCGCAGATTGGCCTCACCAGTCACGTGATTACTTAATTCACACGTGTCCCTAAAAGTGTTTTAAGCTTTAATGTTTATTACACAAAATTCCTTATTTACCTCTTTGCATTAATGGAGATGGCTGATTCAGCAGTGTTGCCAAGCCATGGTATATTGCACCTTGTTTTGCTACTTCAAGGGTGACGACTGAACCTGTTCTTGTCATAAGTTCAGCAGCGCTGTTAGTAAAAATCAGTTTTATTAATAAAGCAGCAACATCCACTTGTCACATTTTTGTTTGAAACATAAATATAGAATATATTTAGATGTTATGCTTTCAGCCTATGTACAGGTGCATCTCAATAAATTAGAATATCTTTGAAATGTTCATTCATTTCAGTAATACAATTCATAATCAGCGTCTTCCATGATTGTGTGTCCTACTGAACCAGACTGAGGGACCATTTAAAAGCTTAGGAAACCTTGGCAGGTGACACACTGAATTTACAATAATGAACCTTTTCACAATATTCTAATTTTCTTAGATTTGGGTTTTCATTAGCTGTAATCCATAATCTACATTTGCAGAAGTAAAACATTTGATTCTTTACACGCAGAGTGTTCTGTTTTTAGAAAAAATAGGTTGTCACTTTTTTAACTTAATTACTGAAATAAATGTTTCAAAGATATTCTAATTGATTGAGATACACCTGTACCAACTTGCCACAAATTTGTGCATTTTGTGTTGCAATGATCTACTATCAGGTAAAATCTTGCCCTAGCATTACCGTTCTTGAGACAGCCCCACCAAACTTCGTCCATCCACACTAAGAAGCTGGTCTCCTGCGGCTAGACGCCCATCCTAAAATTTGAGAACAAAAATAAAAAGACAGGGCTTCTGAATTTCACCCTCAAAAAGAAACAAATATACACATGTATTAATATATGTACAAAGATGTAGCAGCTTATGCAATTTGTGTGGCATGGGCACCTATTCACTTTAAATTGCAAGTAACCATATAATGCATAGTGCAGAAATCGCTAAATGAGCATTTTTTGGCAAACACTATGTATGTGTGTGTATATGTGTGTGTGCGCGCGCTCCTGTGTGCCATTTATTTGGCACTTAGCACTACAAAACACTTCTATTAAGTCCAGAAAGATCACACCCTTTGATTCAAATTAATCCTAAATTGTCACAAACCCACTGCTGGGCTGGAATAATACAATCATAGATCACTATTGCCTAGCAGGTACAGTTCAACAAAGCGACAGTTGTTTCAGGAAATGAGGCCAAACAACTGACCAAACATGCCTATGTGAAACTCGTTTCATACACATGCTCAGTCCAATGTTTTAGCTTTATACAAAGGTCTTATTGTGTACTGAAACCGGTTTTACTTTTTTTCTTCACTGAATTTAGGTGCTGAAACCTCTTCACTCTTCTCTTGTATCTGTTGAGATGCAACTTGCTGACAATGGTCTTCTAATTTTTAAAGTGCTGCTTCTCTGCACATATATTTGGATCCAGAATTACTTGGACAGTGACAGTTTGTTAATTTAGATAAGTTAACCATCGTACACCAGTACAATAGATTTGACATAAAAGCCACAATACAGTTATCATCCAGTAAAAAATAACTATTTTTCTGCAGTAGTCCCTCCATTTTTACAGGCTTAATATTAACTGAGCAAACTAAACTTATAAATAAATATCAATATTTTTTACTAACTAATACTTAGCAGTCAATGACCTGAAATCAGGAACTCAAGGACATTTCCCTTGAGATATTTAGCAAACATTTTGCTAATTTAGATAATTTAGTCATCATACACCAGATTACTATAGATTTTGACGTAAAACAGATTTGACATAAAAGCCATAAAAAAAAGGAGTTTGATTTCAAGACAACACCCGAGCTGCAGAACCAGACTGCTCTGGGTAGTCACCAGAGCACTGGGGACAGGAGAGTAAGATTATCATCTTCCTTGGCCTATTTAAAAAAATATATATTTTTTTTGCCCGGATAACCTCCAAGTCTTTCTACTTTTAGCTTTGCCTTCAGTAAGTGAAAAGCATGCTTGTTCAGGTTGAGGTCAGATGATATAATTATTGAATATTCATTTTTTTTTTGCCTTAGGAAGCTCTTAACTTGTTTTCCTGACAAGTTTTGGGTAATGTTTCATCTGTACTGAAAAGCAGTATCCTACCACTCTTGTAGCATTTGTCTGAATCGGAGTAGAAAGTTTTAGCTCTAAGTATTTATTTATTATGCTTACTTATATAGCGCCATCGTATTCCGCAGTGCTTTACACACATTGACAGTCATTGTCCCATATAGGGCTCAATCTATATTCCCTACCAGTATGTCTTTGGAGTGTGGGAGGAAACCGAAGTACCCGGAGAAAACCCACGCAAACACAGAGAGAACATACTAACTCCTTGCAGATGATGTCCTTGGCGGGATTTGAACCCAGGACTCCAGCACTGCAAGGATGCAGTGCTAACCACTGAGCCACTGTGCTGCCACAGTATTAAGTATTCAGAATTCATCCTAACACCCCTATATACAGTCACTTTATGAACCAGTTCCATTGACAATCAATACTGTCATAGCAGTACCTTTCAGGGCTGTGGAGTCGGAGATGTGGCCAGTTTTAAGTCAGAAATAAGTTACAGTTTCTGGCTTTAAAGAATTAATCATTTTATTTTCATTATATTATACAATTATTGACAATTACATATATTTAATTAGATGCATACTTTGTTGCATATTTACTTTAATAGGAATTCAATCACTACCTTACCACAGCTTCTGATAGATGTGGTAAAATACTCATTAGTGCTTTGGCCTACCGACTCCACAGCCTTGCTGCCTTCAGGACATGCTTCACATCATGAGACCTTGCTTTACCTCTTCATACTGTTCTTCCACCATTCTGGTTAAAGGAAAGAACCTTTTTACATGGGCTGATGATTGGATAAACAAGTGTTTCCACAAACAACAGTTCCTGATCACTGTCCATTTGTAAATATGGCCACTTGTTTGTTGATCACATCTTCTATGTGGACATTAACATTGCTGGCAGCAGCACATATGCCCATGGAAACAGGAATATGCTGCAGACAATAATGAAACTGTATGCGAACAGTGACTAGTCCCATACGGTTACTGGACAAATCTTGAGAAAATTCTTGGTAAAATGATGTGAAAAGTTTGTTCTTTACCAAGGAAAGAATTCTGTAATCATCAGCTTATTTATGTTCCGTGTTTTACGGGCCTTTATGTGTCGCTGAGCTTGCCGGTATATTCATCAACCCCATATGTTGATTTGCCCTCTTCAGAAGTTTCTACCATCTCTCGACAGGTTTTGATTCACCCCCAATAACTGCCTCTAACTTGTATTATCCACATATAGAGTATTCCGAATTACAGCCACCAATGGAAAATAAACATCTACATCAGAACCTCTACAACCATTCCCTACTAAATTGAATTACCCTTAAACTAACAATGGAATTCTACACAATTTAATCACATATTGTTTGTTTCAAATCTATTGTGGTGGAATTCTGTGGCTAAATTATGAAACCTGTGTTAGGCTGGGTTCACACCAGCGCTTGCACTACACGTTTGGGAATTCCGTTCCCCTCTCCAGCATGAAAAATGCAGAGAGAAAAGCACTGCAAGCAGGACTTCTCTCCGCATTTTTCCAACGTTTTCGGACGGAAACCACACGAACCCCATTATAGTCTATGGGGTCCGCAGGTTTTCTAAGGTAACCGCTTTTTTATGCGGATTAGGCTTCCATTCGGGGGGGTCCCCAAGCAAACCCCCCTAACGGAAACCCGAACGCAGATATGAACCTAGCCTTACAGTCTGGACTCAACTGTAAATCTAAGTTGAATTGAAGTATCTAAATGTGGTGAAGCAGGACTCTGAAAACCAGAAGGTAGGTGGTTTGAATCAGAAGCAACTTCTGTCCAAGAAATACATGAAGAGCAGACTGACAAGCATTAGAAATGCAGAAGACTGAGACAACACCCCGCTCTTTGTGACATCTTTTCTTCAACGGACAGCCATACACACACACACATACATACATACATACAGTGGGGAAAAAAATTTAGTCAGCCACCAATTGTGCAAGTTCTCCCACTTAAAAAGATGAGAGAGGCCTGTAATTGACATCAAAGGTAGACCTCAACTATGAGAGACAAAATGTGAAAACAAATCCAGAAAATCAAATTGTCTGATTTTTAAAGAATTTATTTGCAAATTATGGTGGAAAATAAGTATTTGGTTACCTACAAACAAGCAAGATTTCTGGCTCTCACAGACCTGTAACAACTTCTTTAAGAGGCTCCGCTGTCCTCCACTCATTACCTGTAGTAATGGCACCTGTTTGAAATTGTTATCAGTATAAAAGACACCTGTCCAGAACCTCAAACAGTCACACTCCAAACTCCACTATGGTGAAGACCAAAGAGCTGTGGAATGACACCAGAAACAAAATTGTAGACCTGCACCAGGCTGGGAAGACTGAATCTGCAATAGGCAAGCAGCTTGGTGTGAGGAAATCAACTGTAGCAGCAATAATTAGAAAATGGAAGACATACAAGACCACTGATAATCTCCCTTGATCAGGGGCTCCACGCAAGATCTCACCCCGTGGGGTCAAAATAATCACAAGAACGGTGAGCAAAAATGCCAGAACCACACAGGGTGACCTAGTGAATGACCTGCAGAAAACTGGGACTAACGTAACAAATGCTACCGTCAGTAACACACTACGCCACCAGGGACTTAGATCCTGCAGTGCCAGACGTGTCCCCCTGCTTAAGCCAGTACATATCTGGGCCCGACCGTGGATGTTCCAGAAGTGTATTGGGAGAATGTCATATGGTCAGATGAAACCAAAGTAGAACTGTTTGGTAGAAACACAACTCGTCGTGTTTGGAGGAGAGTGAATGCTGAGTTGCATCCAAAGAACACCATACCTACTGTGAAGCATGGGGATGGCAACATCAAGCTTTGGGGCTGTTTCTCTGCAAAGGGACCAGGACGACTGATCTGTGTACATGAAAGAATGAATGGGGCCATGTATTGTAAGATTTTGAGTACAAACATCCTTCCATCTGCAAGGGCATTGAAGATGAAACGTGGCTGGGTCTTTCAGCATGACAATAATCCAGCATGACAATAATCCAGCATGACAACGATCCCAAGCACACCACCAGGGTAATGAAGGAGTGGCTTCGTAAGAAGCATTTCAAGGTCCTGGAGTGGCCTAGCCAGTCTCCAGGTCTCAACCCCATAGAAAACCTTTGGAGGGAGTTGAAAGTCCGTGTTACCCAGCGACAGCCCCAAAACATCAATGCTCTAGAGGAGATCTGCATGGAGGAATGGGCCAACATACCAGCAACAGTGTGCGCTAACCTTGTGAAGACTTACAGAAAACGTTTGACCTCTGTAATTGCCAACAAAGGATAAATAACAAAGTATTGAGATGAACTTTTCTTATTTACCAAATACTTATTTTCCACCATAATTTGCAAATAAATTCTTAAAAAAAAAAAAATCAGACAATGTGATTTTCTGCATTTGTTTTCTCATTTTATCTCTCATAGTTGAGGTCTGCCTATGATGTTAATTACAGGCCTCTCATCTTTTTAAGTGGGAGAACTTGCACAATTGGTGGCTGCCTAAATACTTTTTTTTCACACACACACACACACACACACACACACACACACACACACACACAGTTTTCTGTATTTTCATGACTATAAAAATTGTAGATTCACACTGAAGGCATCAAAACTATGAATTAACACATGTGGAATTATATACTTAACAAAAAAGTGTGAAACAACTGAAAATATGTCTTATATTCTAGGTTCTTCAAAGTAGCCACCTTTTGCTTTGATTACTGCTTTGCACACTCTTGGCATTCTCTTGATGAGCTTCAAGAGGTAGTCACCTGAAATGGTTTTCACTTCACAGGTGTGCCCTGTCAGGTTTAATAAGTGGGATTTCTTGCCTTATAAATGGGGTTGGGACCATCAGTTGTGTTGTTCAGAAGTCAGGTGGACACACAGCTGATAGTCCTACTGAATGGAGTGTTAGAATTTGTATTATGGCAAGAAAAAAAGCAGCTAAGTAAAGAAAAACGAGTGGCCATCATTACTTTTAAGAAATGAAGGTCAGTCAGTCCGAAAAATTGGGAAAACTTTGAAAGTGTCCCCAAGTGCAGTGGCCAAAACCATCAAGTGCTACAAAGAAACTGGCTCAAATGAGGACCGCCCCAGGAAAGGAAGACCAAGAGTCACCTCTGCTGCGGAGGATAAGTTCATCCGAGTCACCAGCCTCAGAAATCGCAGGTTAACAGCAGCTCAGATTAGAGACCAGGTCAATGCCACACAGAGTTCTAGCAGCAGACACATCTCTACAACAACTGTTAAGAGGAGACTGTGTGCAGCAGGCCTTCATGGTAAAATAGCTGCTAGGAAAACACTGCTAAGTACAGGCAACAAGCAGAAGAGACGTGTTTGGGCTAAAGAACACAAGGAATGGACATTAGACCTGTGGAAATCTGTGCTTTGGTCTGATGAGTCCAAATTTGAGATCTTTGGTTTTAACCACCGTGTCTTTGTGCGACGCAGAAAAGGTGAACGAATGGACTCTACATGCCTGGTTCCCACCGTGAAGCAGGGAGGAGGTGGTGTGATGGTGTGGGGGTGCTTTGCTGGTGACACTGTTGGGGATTTATTCAAAATTGAAGGAATACTGACCCAGCATGGTTACCACAGCATCTTGCAGCGGCATGCTATTCCATCCGGTTTGCGTTTAGTTGGACCATCGTTTATTTTTCAACAGGACAATGACCCCAAACACACCTCCAGACTGTGTAAGGGCTATTTGACCAAGGAGGAGAGTGATGGGGTGCTACGCCAGATGACCTGGCCTCCACAGTCACCAGACCTGAACCCAATCGAGATGGTTTGGGGTGAGCTGGACCGCAGAGTGAAGGCAAAAGGGCCAACAAGTGCTAAGCATCTCTGGGAACTCCTTCAAGACTGTTGGAAGACCATTTCAAGTGACTACCTCTTGAAGCTCATCAAGCGAATGCCAAGAGTGTGCAAAGCAGTAATCAAAGCAAAAGGTGGCTACTTTGAAGAACCTAGAATATAAGACATTTTTTCAGTTGTTTCACACTTTTTTGTTAAGTATATAATTCCACATGTGTTAATTCATAGTTTTGATGCCTTCAGCGTGAATCTACAATTTTTATAGTCATGAAAATACATAAAACTCTTGGAATGAGAAGGTGTCTCCAAACTTTTGGTCTGTACTGTATATATACAAACATACATATATATATATATATATATATATATATAACACATATATACATACATACACACACACACACACACACACACACACACTAGCAGAAGTATTCGGCTTCGCACAGGTATATTTCATCTTTTGTTTGTATAGTGGCCCCATAAGAACTGGTCAGTTTTTCACTTGACATCCAGTATAGGTACAATCTGTTTATGGCTGTATTGTTATGGAAACCTGGTAAATGAAATGTGAACTTATATTGGCTGATACACGTCATATGACTTAATATTTAAGGACCTGTGAACTGCTATTGACTCATACAGGTCATAAATAGCTTGGTTGCTATGGAAACCTGGTGAAAAGCTGTACGGCTGTGAAGACTAAGCTCCTTCGAGTCTCTATTGGCTGATAAAGGGACATGTGACTGAAGAGACTGTGATTTTCCATTGGTCTATAAGCGTCATGTGATCATGTGCATCTCAGTTTGGTTATCAGTGAAAAACCTGGAGTAAAGCTGTGTGTATATGACCTTGTGTAACAGTGCCATCCATTGCGCCCTGCCCCTTTAAAGCTGACCTACAGCAGTGAAGAAAAATGGCTGGGTTGTTATGAAAACCTGGAGTGCAGCTGTGTGCATGTGGAGACTACGCGCCTGCAAGCTTCTATTGGCTGATAATGCCTTGTCAGATTGGAGACGGGCTTGGGTCTGCTGAGAGTTTTCATTAGCTCGAGCAGCAGCCATGCATTTTGCTGCAGGAGTCTTGTGTCCAACTGCAGTTTTCCTTTTAGGAGGCATGAGTAGTTTAAAAATGTTTCAATTTATAAGAATTCTGACATCCAGTATGGCAGTCCAGTGTAGGTACAGTCTATTTATGGCTGTGTTATGGAAACCTGGTAAATTAAATGTGAACTTATATTGGCTGATACACGTCATATGACTAAACATTTAATGACCTGCAAACTGCTATTGACTAATACAGGTCATAAATAGCTTGGTTGCTATGGAAACCTGGTGTAAAGCTGTACGGCTGTGAAGACTAAGCTCCTTCGAGTCTCTATTGGCTGATAAAGGGACATGTGACCGTATGTATGGCAGTTGGAATATGAGTGAAAGACTTGCAGGCTTGTATTGGCTAATGCTGGTCATTTTTTGGGAATACTGTATCTCAGGAATAGTACATCCTAGAGAGCTAAGACCGGGTCTAAAATCTTCCCACACACCTAATGTACCTGTGTGCCAAATTTGGTGAGGATCGGTCAAGTCGTTTGGTCGCGCATAAAAACAGACAGAAACTCATTTTTATATATATATATATATATATATATATATATATATGAGATATATATGTGTGTGTGTGTGTGTGTGTACAAACCACTTCTGCAGCTCCTCCTTTCACAACTGATTTTATATAGATTCCAAGTTTTTCCTGTCCTGCACCCTGCAGAAACAAAAAAAGAAGGTTGTTGTAAAATGTTACAGTTGCATAATTTTTGAGAAAGTTAAAATGCATGGTCTCAGTTATGGAAAAAAACAAAAAACAACTATCTGTGCAACTTCTCTGAATATAAAGACTACATTATTTAAATTTTACCCACAATGACATACATACATACATATATATATATTTACATACATGATATTTACACTGAATTTCCCCATTGTCACTTAATTTCTCCATTTCACTGAATTTCCCCATTGTGGGACTATTAAAGGACTATTATATTATTATATACACTACCGTTCAAAAGTTTGGGGTCACCCAGACAATTGTGTTTTCCATGAAAACTCACTTTTATTTATCAAACGAGTTGCAAAATGAATAGAAAATATAGTCAAGACATTGACAAGGTTAGAAATAATGATTTTTATTTGACATAATTTTCTCCTTCAAACTTTGCTTTCGTCAAACAATGCTCCATTTGCAGCAATTACAGCATTGCAGACCTTTGGCATTCTAGGTGTAAATTTGCTGAGGTAATCTGGAGAAATTTCACCCCACGCTTCCAAGCCCCTCCCACAAGTTGGATTGGCTTGATGGGCACTTTTTGCGTACCATATGGTCAAGCTGCTCCCACAACAGCTCAATGGGGTTGAGATCTGGTGACTGCGCTGGCCACTCCATTACAGATAGAATACCAGCTGCCTGCTTCTTCCCTAAATAGTTCTTGCATAATTTGGAGGTGTGCTTTGGATCATTGTCCTGTTGTAGGATGAAATTGGCTCCAATCAAGCGCTGTCCACAGAGTATGGTATGGCGTTGCAAAATGGAGTGATAGCCTTCCTTATTCAAAATCCCTTTTACCTTGTACAAATCTCCCACTTTACCAGCAAAGCAATCCCAGACCATCACATTACCTCCACCATGCTTGACAGATGGAGTCAGGCACTCTTCCAGCATCTTTTCAGTTGTTCTGCGTCTCATAAATGTTCTTCTGTGTGATCCAAACACCTCAAACTTTGATTTGTCTGTCCAGAAGACTTTTTTCCAATCTTTCTCTGTCCAATGTCTGTGTTCTTTTGCCCATATTAATCTTTTCCTTTTATTAGCAGTTTCAGATATGGCTTTTTCTTGGTCACTCTGCCATGAAGGCCAGTATCCCTGAGTCCCCTCTTCACTGTAGACGTTGACACTGGTGTTTTGCGGGTACTGTTTAATGAAACTGCCAGTTGAGGACCTGTGAGGCGTCGATTTCTCAAACTAGAGACTCTAATGTACTTGTTTTGCTGCTCAGTTGTGCACCAGGGCCTCCCATTTCTCTTTCTACTCTGGTTAGAGCCTGTTTGTGCTGTCCTCTGAAGGGAGTAGTACACACCGTTGTAGGAAATCTTCAGTTTCTTGGCAATTTCTCGCATGGAATAGCCTTCATTTCTAAGAACAAGAATAGACTGTCGAGTTTCACATGAAAGTTCACTTTTTCTGGCCATTTTGAGAACCAATAAATGTAATGCTCCAGATTCTCAACTAGCTCAAAGGAAGGTCAGTTTTATAGCTTCTCTAACCAGCAAAACTGTTATCAGCTGTGCTAACATACTTGCACAAGAGTTTTCAAGGGTTTTCTAAACATCCATTAGCCTTCTTACACAGTTAGCAAACACAATGTACCATTAGAACGCTGGAGTGATGGTTGCTGGAAATGGGCCTCTATACACCTATGTAGATATTGCATTAAAAACCAGACGTTTGCAGCTAGAATAGTCATTTACCACATTAACAATGTATAGAGTGTATTTCTGATTCATTTAATGTTATCTTCATTGGAAAAAACTGTGCTTTTCTTTCAAAAATAAGGAAATTTCTAAGTGACCCTAAACTTTTGAAAGGTAGTGCATACACATATACACACAGTGTGATTTTATATTGAGCTAAGCATATGGTTATCATGATTTGTGATTATGATTTATCTTGAGCTCAATTTTGAAATTTTTGCTTAGAAAAATCCCAAACTGTACCAATATTTACATTTCCTCAGGACTTTAAACAAAACTGATGTGCAAGGCATTTTTCTTGAAGCACATATTTACTTGTGATTTAAAAAGTCATGTGCAAAAGTAGACAAAGCGTACCTCCAGCTACAAACAACTTATCATAAATTAATAGTATAGGTGAAGATGAACTTTATAATATAGCTTATTAAAGAAAGATGCTGCTGCTAGAAAGACACTCAAATAATTGCTTCTGCTACACTCTGCTACTCTTTTCATTACAATCCTAGCAGTGTTAAAAGAGCAGAGACTAGGAGTGCAAAGATTGAGGCAATAAATCAATTAACCATCTTCTAGGTAGAGCAGTGAGAGGCTGGACCCAGAAACAAACAGTAGGATTGAAGATAACTGCTTAACCCCCTTAAGGACACAGCCTAAGGGTACCAGCACACGACCGTATTCCACCCGTGAAACTCAGTCTGTGTGTTAGCCAGATTTACCGGCTTGAACTTTGTGCTGGGTGCGGGACTCCTAGCAGTATAGTTATCTATGATGCTAGGAGTCCCTGCCTCCCAGCAACATACTGTCCCGTATTAATTACAATACAGGACAGTATGTAGCTGGGAGGCAGGGACTCCTAGTATCATAGATAACTAGGATACAAGGAGTCCCGTCCGAGCAACAAGTTCAAGTCAGTAAATCTGGCTAACACACGGACCGAGTTTCGTGGGTGAAACACGGTCGTGTGCTGCTACCCTAAAAGTGCCTTACGGACACGGCCTCATTTTTCAAAACTGACATGAGTCACTTTATATGGCAATAACTTTGAGACACTAACTTCCACAAGTGATTTTGAGAAACGCCCCCATAAGTCACCCCATTTTCAAAACTGCACCCTTCAAATGATTCAAAACAGCATTTGGGAAGTTTGTTAACTCTTTAAAATTTCACCTCCATATTGTTTTAATTACCGTGAAATGCTTAGACATTTCATTTTTATTCAATACTACATTAATTTAGCTCTAAAATTAACACATTCACAAAGGGTTAAAAGAGAAAATGCATCTCACAGTTTGTTATGCAATTTCTCCCAAGCACAGAAATAAGTAAACTGATGTTTGGTTACACGGCAGCCCACAGAAAGGAAGGAGTGACACTTTGCGTTTGAAAAGCAGATTTTGCTGGAATAGTTTTCAGGTGCCATTTTCAGAGCCCCTAGAGTACCATTAGAATGGAAACCCCCAAAAGTGACCCCGTGTTGAAAACTACACCCCTCACAAAACATATCAAGGGATATAGTGAGCATTTTTATGCCACAGCGGTTTCACCGATTTTAGTAACATTGGGATGTGAAAATGAAAAATCCCCCCCCCCCAATAAACCATCAACTACGTCTGGAGGAGAGAAAGTTTCACCAGCAACATAGAAGAGGAGTCTTTACTATAAGAATATCCAGGCTACGGAACTCACTGCCCCAGGAAGTGGTGATGGTGGAGTCATTGGACAAGTTCAAAGAGGGCTTGGATGTTTTTCTCGAACAGAACAATATTACAGGTTATGGGTTCTAGATTTTGTTAAGGACAAGTTGATCCAGGGTTTTATACTGATTGCCAGATTAGAGTTGGGAAGGAATTTTTTCCCTGAAATGGGGTAATTAGCGTAAACATTATGGGTTTTGTTTTGCCTTCCTCTGGATCAACACTGTAGGGTACTGTAGGGTTATAGGTTGGACTTTATGGACTGATGTCTTCATCTACTATGTAACTTAGCCTCAAATTTTTCATTTTCACAGGGATAAATGGAAAAAAAAACCCCTACATGTGGTTGCAAATTGCTGTATGGGTACATGGTGGGGCTCAGAACAGAAAGAGCACTATTTGAGTTTTGGAGGCAGATTTTTCTGGAATAGCTTTCGGGTGCCATGTTGCATTTGCAGAGCCCCTAGAACCAATACAATGGAAACCCTCAAAAAGTGAGCCCATTTTGGAAAATACCCATCAAGGAATTTCTCAAGGAGTATGATTAGCATTTTGCCCATACAGTTTCACAGATTCTATTAGCACTGGGACGTAAAAATGAAAAATTACTTTTTTTTTTTCCAATAAACCGTCCATTTAGCACCATATTCATTTTTACAAGGGGTTAAAAAAAAAAAAAAAAAAAAAAAAAACACACCAAGGTTTGTTACACAGTTTTCTCCTGAACTCGGGAATACCCCATGTGTGGTCGTAAACTGCTGTATGGGTACATGGTAAGGCTCAGAATAGAAAGCGCGCTATTTGGCTTTTGGAGGGTAGATTTTACTGAAATCGTTTTCAGGTGCAATGTCACATTTGCAGAGCCCCTAAAGTACCAGTACAGTGGAAACCCCATTTTAGAAACTACACCCCTCAAGGAATTTCTCAAGGGGTATTATCATTTTGAGCCTAAAGACTGCTCTTCAAAAATTTTGTAGGGTCAATTTTAGGGTCCCTGCAAATGTGACATTGCGTACAAAAACCAACAATCTAAATCTGCGGTCCAAAAGCACATAATGCTCCTTCACATCTGCGCCCTGCTGTGTGCCCAAACGGCAGTTTATGTCCACATGTATGACACGGTTTTACACAGTATAACGTACTTACTGTCATATGTGGGTATAAACTGCTGTTTGGGCACAGCTGGGCAGAGAAGGAAAGGAGCGCTATTTTAGTTTTTGGCGTTCATGCCACTTTTGCAGAGTCCCTGAATTGCCAGTAAAGTGGAAGCCGCAGACTTGTGACCCCATTTTGGAAACTACACCAATGAAGGGATTTATTAAGAGGCGTAGAGAGCATTTTTAACCCTTGAGCGTAGCATTAATTTAATTTCCAGAAATGAATGCTCGGCTGATAATGAAAATTGCAACTTTTCCAGGGATACACCATTTCCCCGTGCCCGAATATGTTGCACCCAACTTGTGTCAGCAGAGACACACACTCCAAAAACTGTTAAGCGGGTATCCCGGGCACAACAACTTTTGGAGCATTTATCTCTGATACAAGCTGAGCACAACATATTACGCACTGAAATGACATATTCCTGGAAAAATTGTCATTTTCACATTTCATCAGCTGTGTATTCATTTCTGGAAAATAAATTAATGCAACATTTGGGGGTTAAAAATGCTCACTTTACCACTGGATAAATTCCCTCAGGGGTGTAGTTTCCAAAATGCGGTCATGTGTCAGAGCATTCCACTTTATTGGCATTTCAGGGCTCTGCAAAAGTGGTATGACGTCCAAAACCCAAACCATCTAAATCTGTACTGCACAGCTACTCTTAAGCTGGACTGGGCAGATCACATGCAGGTCCTGTACAGGAAGGACCACAGCAGGCTCTACCTGCTTAGGAGGCTGAGAGCCTTTGGAGTCCAGGGGGCACTTCTGACTTTTTTCACCTCGGTAGTGGCATCAGCCATCTTCTTCGGAGTGGCCTGCTGGGGGAGCAGTATATCATCCAGGGATAGAAATAAACTCGACAAGCTGAGTAGGAGGGCCAGCTCTGTCCTGGGGAGCCCACTGGACCCGGTGTAGGCAGTGGGTGACAGAAGGATGCTGTCCGTGGTGAGCTCCATGCGGGAGAATAAGTCCCATCCCATGCATGAGACCATGATAGCGCTGGGCAGTACTGTCAGTGACCGACTACTTCACTCTAAGTGTGAAAAGGAGCACTATCGGAAGTCTTTCCTCCCCACTGCGGTCATGCTGTACAACCAACTCCAACCTAAGCGGAGATCAGTCCATACAGAGAACTGAAATCTCTGTGGCCCCTGCCACTTCTTATCTGTCTACTATCAATGAAATGCCCCTATCTTGGAACATTCTTGTACTGTATATGTTTGTATCTGTATTTGTATTGTTTGTTTATCTTTGCTGCTGTAACACACTGAATTTCGCCATGGTGGGACTATTAAGGGATGATGATGATTACTATTATTACTATTCTTACTACTACTACTCCTCATATGGACATTCCTACTATATGTGTTTTACTATAAGTGCTGTTGTCCATTGCCAGGGGATAAGGAACTACAGTTTTTACTGCACTTTTGGTTGTCCTGTGTTAACACAGAAATGTTGTTATCTCCTGATGAACACCAACATCTCGTGGTTCAGATTGACAGACAAGACAAAAATTCTCTGGTTTTACATAAATTTATGTGACTTAAATACTTATTTTCAGAAATAAATAGTGCAGGTGAAGGAAGTAAACTTTGCAATATACACTTCACTAAAGAAAAAAGTGTCTGTCTTAAAAGAGGACATTTCACCACCTCCACTAGGTCCAACAATTTTGATAATTTACTAAGCGCTGCTCCAATGATTCCAGCACAGTTGGAATTTTTTTCTTTAGTCCCCACCATTCCAGAGCAATGACTACTGTTCGTTTTTGTGCCTCACTGCTATTTAAGCTCTGTACTCTCAAGTGGAACGTCAGACAGAAGCAGGCAAGGGGGTATGATTCTGAGCTCTGACAGTGTACACCTCTGACTTAAGCATATTAACAATATATGGAGGTATCATTGGTATTTGTAAAGACAATTTGTTCAACAACATTATGTAGGCAATATTAAACTAGCAATAGATGGCAATGTTTAGTCCTGCTACAGTAGTAGTATTTGATAACATATCTAGATACGTCATTTTTTTTTTTTTGTGTGCGCGCGCTTTTGTGTAGCCTATGCCTTGAGGGCCCTTTACCGCCTGATCTTTCCGACATTGCACTGGCCAAACACATTATGAATTATGGTTATCACATTAAAGTACCACATTCCCCCACAGCAATATATGATATTGCTACAGACTGCTGCTCCCCCAACCTCTTCATCCTCTGTTAGGACCTTGCCTGCCCAATAGTACCTGAGCCAATGGACTTGTCTATTGGACATATAAACACAAAAAATTCAGCCATAGTAGTAAAGATGTTGCTTGCGCTTACAAAAGTCTTCATCCTCTGCTCACTTGCACCTCCACCACATATTACCTTGTTCAGAAGTGGTTATACATTTAGTAAATGTATGGAACAACCACCAAGCTGAACAATGAAACAAGAACTAGCAAATGAATATGGAACATTAAAGCATAAACATGTGGCTGGCTGGTATACTAGTCTCCAGTCTTCCACACATCAGAACTTACCCTTACTGCCTGTTCCCCCGGACACAGCTTTACCCCAGTGAAATCTAAGCCAATAGCCTTAGCTGCTGTGCATATGATTTAAAGTGATTTTAACTTTTATTTTTCTGCTATTGTGTTGGGGGTGTGTGTGAACATTTTTGTAATATACTTTAAATTAATCAAACTAATCTAACTAAGCATTGCATGGAAATTTGTCCTTACACATGTACTCAATGTAGTACATAGAACTGAAGCATTTACCAAAGGGGGGATGGTCACTTCAAATAGCTCAATCTCCGGTTTTATACCACCTACAAAAATGGTTCTGGTATCCTAAGAAAGCTGAGATTAAGAGTTATCACTAGTTAAAAACACAGTCGGAAATGTAATTTTATATGCAGCATGAACTACTGAATATTAAGTTGAAATTCCTGACTGTGTTTTTAATTAGTGATATCACAGGTTCTGTTATAGCCAGTTCTAGAATCTCTCTCAGCTTTCTTATACCAGAAACATATTCTCTAGGTGGTATAAAACTGAAGATACAGCCATTTGAAGTGATCATCCTCCCCTTTGGTAAATGTTTCAGCTCTGCATATTTAGGTGGTTGCCAAGGAGAATGTTAGTCTGTTTTGTATTAAAAAGGAAGTTAGATAGGTTAATAAAGTATAATACAAAATTGGTCGCCAAACAAACTCACAATCAATCGGGGGGGGGGGGGGGGGGAGGGGAATGGGAGTTACACTTTAACATTTGTTCAGTAAAAAGTTGACCTGAACTCAAAATTCCCTTCATGCTCGCTTCACCCTTTTCTGTACGGAGAAGAGAGAGAGAGAGTTGTTACAGGCAATACTACAGTTTTAGGCTAAAGCCCCACATTGCGGAAACGCAGCTTTTTTTGTTGCAGATTTTGTTGTGGTTTTTTGAGCCAAAGCCAGGAGTGGATTGAGCAGAAGATAGAAGTGCAAGTACTTCCTATATAGTTCCCATTCCTTTTGTAGACATTCTTGACTTTGGCTCAAAAAAAAAAAAAACGCAACAAAATCTGCAACAAAAAAAAAGCTGTGTTTCCGCAACGTGGGGCTTTAGCCTTACTCTGTGAAATATTATACTTTGTACACCATGGAGCAGATTTACTAACATATGGTAAATGTACCAGAATTTTGGCATATTTTACTCCAAAAATGGCATATGCCTTACATGACATTAATTAATTGACACTTTTTGCACATCACCCAGCAACTGACCAGCACGTAATGGAAAAGGTGTGGGGAAAAATTTGGACACTTTGTTGGAAGGCGACTAGTAGATGGTGTAACGCAAGACTACAAAGTACAGTGCAGTTAAAAATGTACTTTCAGGAAATTGAGAATATGATACCACTAATTTTCCACACTCAGACATTTTCAAAGTTTTATTATCCTGGTTCAATATCTTGTGCCCACATACTCTCTCGAAAATATTTGCTATTGGTAATCTGCAGCTTGTAGTTTTTTTTTTAAAGGTAAAAATTCAAAAAATATTGAGGACCCATCACGAGAATACAATGGCAGTTCTTCCTAGTAGTCAATAAATAGGATTTCAATTAGAGTTGTAGCAATTTTCATATCACACAAGCTGCAGAGTTGACTGTAAAGTTTATTTCAGTACCATCCTCTTCTGTTTGTGACTTAACCAGCAGTGATGTCATGGTGATTACATAGTGGGTTGGGGAAAAAAAAAAAAAAACACAAAAAACACACAAACACAAAAAAGTCCATCAATGGTCCCATTTATTATTCTGTACAATGTACTGGGAAGCTTGAAAAACAAAAATCAGAACGGGGTACAATTGGAGAAAGTGCATTTGTGCGACTTTCTTACGGGCTTTGATTTCACGGCATTCACTGTGCAACCAACCATAACGAAATCTCACCTATGTTTCAGTACAATTCTGGGTATACCAAATTTATATAGTTTTATTTACATTTTAATCCCTTATCTAAAACTTTGCAAAAAAAGTTCTTAAAAAGTATCCATATTCTGACAACCGTAATTTTTCCATGTACGAGGATGCATAAGGAGTTTTTTTTTTTTTGCGGGGCTAGGTGTAATTTTTAGTTGTAACATTTTGGGGAATGTATTGCTTTGATCACTTTTTATTCAAATTTTTATCAGAGGCGAAACAGTGAAAAAACGACGGTTCAGCATTTTTGATTTTTTTTTTTCCTGCTACGGCGTGCACCTTATTGAAAAAATATTTTATTTATTTTGTAGACCAGGCGTTTTGGGACACAGTGGTACCCAATGTGTATGTGTTTCACAGTAATTTTTTAGTTTTATATGTATTCTAGGGAAGGGGACAATTTGAACTTTGTGAGATTTAGAGATATAGATAAGATTTTTTTATTTTTTTATTTAAACTTTTTAAAAAATTTTTTTCACTTACACTATTTTATTAGTCCCCCTAGAGGGGCTTGAACCTGCAATTGTTTGATTGCAAGTCCCATTAGACTGCATTACAACTGTATTGCAGTCTATGGGACTTTCGCTGTTACTATTGAGGCTGGTCAGAAGGCTCAGGTCAGAACAGGTCCGCTCCTGTGATCTTGCCGCACAGGAGCCGGCCTGCTACGGGAATGTAACTGGGCTGGTGGGGACCAGCCCTGGGGGCAGTGGGTTTTTTTTTGGGGGGGGGGGGATGGGGAACCTGGCTTGCAATCAGAGTTTAAATTACAACAGAAATCTGGTAGCTATAGCGGCCATCTTTAAAGACCCTGTATCCACCGTACCATTACGGCGGATTTTGAAAAGGGTTTAAAAACAGTCAGCACAAAATTCATAATAAAAAGTAAAGGAGATATCCTGTAGTGCTAGTTATACACTTTCCAAATATGCCTTTCTTATGCATTAATGAAGCTCCATTTTCCAGAAAATCACTGTTTTAATGTTTAGACAAAAAGTGCTTGGGGGAGTTGGTTATCTTCCAGCTCTGCCTTACTACTCTAATCACATGCATCGCTCCAATAAGGTGCAATAATGACTGACGATGTCAGGTTATCACAAAATTTTAAAATGGAATACGAGTTTTTGGTCCTCTCTTTGCTTTGCTTTAACCTTAGTCAGGCTGCATAATTTTACAACGTTAACAGGCTGCAGAGGTACAATTGTACCTTCATATATTTTGAATGAAGATAATGCAAGGAAAAAAGAATATTTTTTTAATGATAATGCTATTTTATTATTATAAACAAGTAAAAAAACTGTTCATTTAGATTATAAAAGAAAATGTATCACCGTCGACGAGCAATTATTTCCATTTAGAGGCCATACTAAATTTACCCAGTATATACCTTCAAAACCAGCTAAATATGGCATAAAGATTTTCTGGGCTTGTGACTCGTCAAACGCCTACCCATTACAAGGTCAGCTCTACACTGGGAAACCAACTGATGGTCCTCGACAAGTAAACATTGGTGAACGAACAGTATTGGACCTAGTGAGCTCGTATAAAGGCTCTGGAAGAAATGTCACCACCGATAACTTCTTTACAACCATGGAACTAGCTAAGGTATTGACCTCCTGGAACATGACACTAGTTGGTACAGTGAGAAAAAACAAAAGGTTCCTACCTAGCAACATGCAGCCTGCCAAAGAAAGGCCTGTAAACTCGACAAATTTTGCCTACAATCATGATGCAACAGTCTGTTCATATGTACCAAAGAAGAACAAATCAGTCGTGCTTCTATCATCTATGCACATTACGGGAGAAGTTGAAGAGACACTAGCAGCCAAGCCAGAGATAATAAAATACTACAACAAAACAAAAGGCGGAGTTGATGTTATGGATAAAATGTTGGGAGAGTACACTGTGAAACGACAAACATTACGTTGGCCTCTGGGATTTTTCCACAATATGATTGACGTCACTGGGTTAGCATCCTACATCATCTACAGAGAACACAGTCCAAGCTTCAGGACAAAGGATCAACGAAGAAAGTTCCTGAAAGATCTCGCAAATCAGCTGTGTATGCCTGCAATTGAAGATCGTAGTACAAACCGAATGATGATGAGAAACCATTTTCTTCGAGGTGCAGTAGAAATGGTGCTTGGACGATGCATTCTGGTAGCATCGCAAGCAGCAGCTGGCCCTCAAATACCTCATGGTAGTCGTGGACCCTCCCCTGTTGTTGGTAGTTGCTATGTCTGCCGAGACCTGAGGCGAAAACAACGTAAGACTAGAAAGTCTTGTGTGGTTTGTGTGAAACCCATTTGCGATGAACACTCGGTAGCAAAGACAACATGCATTACTTGCGAAGAAAATCAATAAAAAAAGTTTCTTACATTTTCTTTTATAATGTAAATGAACAGTTTTTTTACTTGTTTATAATAATAAAATAGCATTATCATTCAAAAAATTATTAATCTTTTTTCCTTGCATTATCTTCATTCAAAATATATGAGGGTACATTTGTACCTATGCAGCTTGTTATGGATGCAAAAATATCTCGACCCCTTATCTCGGAAGGGGGTGGAGATATTTTATTGAAATTTGGCCAATATATTCTGGACCAAAACTGCAGAGATGTCACGAAATTTCAGCCCTCTACGGCTTTTCGAAACAAAGTTATTGCAATTTTAAAACGGAATAGTTACAATTGTACCTACTCAGCCGGACGAAGGTTAAATTACTCCTTTCAACTATACTTATGACTATGTCCTGCCCTATAAAGTTGTTATTCCTATTACTGCACCGTGACACGGGCATTACACTATTTATTTTGAGGATCTGTGCCTTATCAATACACCATGGGATTTGCTACAGCATTTAGGTTTTTACTGGATCTCACACATAATTGAATACTTTTAGAAATAGTGACATTTTGTGAATAAGTGATCCTTAATTGTAGGTTGCTTTGGATGCCGCCCCCTTATAATATTCAGTTACTGACTGGTTGTTTTATGCACACAGCGGTTTCTACCCTGGTGGTCAGAAGCCTATCATGATGTACCGCATTAGTTGGTATGATCATCCCTCATCCACTCACCGTATCTTTAAAAAAAAAAAAAAAAAAAAACACACTTCACAACAGCCCTGCAAGTGTGCTTTTATCTTGTGAACAAACTTAAGGTTAGCACATAGTTGGATAGAGTTCCCTCCATTTTTGGACATATAGCCCATCACTGTAGTACAGTTTATTTAAAGGGGTTTTACAAAAGGTCAGTTAGTGCTATTAATAGGTTAATAAATGCCACCAAATACCCTTAGCAGTGTTTTGAGTGATTTCTGGGGTTCTCTGTGAGCTTCTGGCATTCTTCTTCTGCATTTGTTTACATCCCTATCTTCCTACAAGTACCATTATGCCTCACTTCACTTCCCTCTCTCTCACTCACCCCCTCCCTTTCTCACACACTGCCCCCCCTTCCTTCCAGAGAATACCTGCATCATTTGCAACCCAGCATTTCACTATGCCTGCAGATATAATGGAGGCAGAGCCGTGCCGTCACTTCCAGAAGTGATTTCACTGCTCCACACTTCAGACCAGAAGGAAGGAAAGACAGGTGAGTATTTGTGTGCTGGCTTCACAGCACACTGTGCATGCTGGCATTCTGACACTATTGCTCGTGTGTTGGGAGGGCGGCACACAGAAAGAACAGGAGGCGGCCTTCAGAGGATGACGTGTCGGTCCAGGTCCAGAGGAAATGGCAAGTAGAATATGGGGGGGGCAAGGCTGACGTAACGGGTCAGGATATGGATTATACCGAGGACCCGATACGTCAGTGGAAAAATAAAAAATGTAATATATGTAGGTCACATGACCTACATACACACGTGGACAAAGTTGTTGGTACCCCTCGTTTAATGAAAGAAAGACCCACAACGGTCACAGAAATAACTTGAATCTGACAAAAGTAATATATAAAAATTCTATGAAAATGAACAAAAGAAAGTCAGACATTGCTTTTCACCCATGCTTCAACAGAATTTTTTTTAAAAAGAAAACTCATGAAACAGGCCTGGACAGAAATGATGGTACACCTGAAAATAATGTGACCAAAGGGACATGTTAAATCAAGGTGTGTCCACTAATTAGCATCACAGGTGTCTACAATGTTGTAATCAGTCAGTGGGCCTGTATATAGGGCTACAGATACTCACTGTGCTGTTTGGTGACATGGTGAGTACCACACTCAACATGGACCAGAGGAAGCGAAGGAAAGCATTGTCTCAGGAGCTTAGAAAGAAATTTATAGACAAGCATGTTAAAAGGTAACTGTTATAAGACCATCTCCAAGCAGCTTGATGTTCCTGTGACTACAGTTGCACATATTATTCAGAAATTTAAGATCCATGGGACTGTAGCCAACGTCCCTGGACGTGGCCGCAGGAGGAAAATTGATGACAAATCAAAGAGAAGGATAATACGAATGGTAACAAAAGAGCCCAGAAAAACTTCTAAAGAGATTAAAGGTGAACTTCAAGCTCAAGGAACATCAGTGTCAGATCGCACCATTCGTTGTTGTTTGAGCCAAAGTGGACTTCATGGGAGACGACCATATCATAAAAAAGCCAGACTGGAATTTGCCAAACTACATGTTGACAAGTCACAATGCTTCTGGGAAAATGTCCTATGGACAGATGAGACAAAAATCTAAATTTTTGACAAGGCACATCAGCCTATGTTCACAGACGGAAAAATGAAGCATATCTTGAAAAGAACACTACTGTGAAACATGGAGGAGGCTGTTTTGCTGTATCTGGCACAGGGTGTCTTGAATCTGTGCAGGGTACAATGAAATCTCAAGACTATCAAGGGAGAGAAATGTGCTGCCCAGTGTCAGAAAGCTTGGTCTCAGTCGCAGGTCACAGATCTTGCAACAGGATAATGACCCAAAACACACAGCTAAAAACACCCAAGATTGGCTAAGAGGAAAACATTGGACAGTTCTGAAGTGACCTTATATGAGCCCTGACCTAAATCCTATTGAGCTTCTTTGGAAGGAGCTGAAACATGCCGTCTGGAAAAGGCACCCTTCAAACCCGAGACAACTGGAGCAGTTTGCTCATGAGGAGTGGGCCAAAATACCTGTTGAGAGGTGCAGAAGTCTCATTGACAGTTACAGGAATCGTTTGATTGCAGTGATTACCTCAAAAGGTTGTGAAACAAAATATTAAGTTAAGAGTACCATCATTTCTGTCCAGGCCCGTTTTATGAGTTTTCTTTTTTTAAAAATTCTGTTGAAGCATTGTTGAAAAGCAATTTGTTCATTTTCATAGAATTTTTATATATTATTACTTTTGTCAGATTCAAGTTATTTCTGTGACCATTGCGGGTTTTTCTTTCATTAAACAAGGGGTACCAACAATTTTGTCCACGTGTGTATATAGGTAGATTTTGCATCAGACTGGGAAGTTACCTAGCCTTCTTGGGACCCTGAAAAATATATCACAGAGAAAGGATGTTTTACTTGGGTATATTTAGTATTCAGCCGTCCCTAATACAGCATTACATGGTATGCTACTCAGCAACCCTGAAAATCACAGGACTTCTCTCTCCGCCGATTTTAAGCAGAATGTGGGATAGAGTCTCATACAGAGACTCGAACGCTAGTGAACCTATCGTAAATGAGCACACCAACAGTATCACACTGTATATCAGCTTACCTTTTAAGCTGATACCTGTCGCAATCCAAAAATAACGCTAAATATCCAGTAGCAATTAGTACCATGAAACATTTTTCTAGATCACCTCGTGCCCGCCCCCCCCCCCCCCAAAAAAAGGGGTGATATGAAAATCAAACTAAACATGCTTTAGACTTACCGTAATGTCTGTTCTTCCTACAACTGAAAACCAAATTCTGGAGAGGCCAACAACCAAAACTTACAAAACGTTAATAAACTTTGGCTAAGCTAAAGGTTATCTTAACCTTGATTTTGTCTTTCCAAGAAACCCTACTCATTTGTAAGAATGAAGCTACATGTTAGGACATAGACCTATGCTTGTATTAGAAAAGAAAACAAGAAAAAAGAAAATATTCAGGCTGCCGTTATGCAACATCTGCTAGGCAGATTTGCCATTCAGTCAACTTCAATCTTTCCAATTTTTTTTTTTTTTTTTGACAGCGGGGGGGGTTTGAGAAATCTTAATTTAACCCCTTGACGACCACAGATGTACTACCAATTCCCTAGCTTGAGGTACTTAACGCAAATGGGAGTAATAGTCACCTGACACAGGGATTTTAAGAAGATTGCTGCTGTTTATGACAGTAAAAACAATCCCACAAAATTGTAGAAAAAAATACATATTTATTAATGTTCAATAAAAACATGAATCGGCATAGTGACACAAATACAATAATAAAATATGGAGGAAGAGACGAAGCCTATCCTTAGGAGAACCGCGCGTCGGACAGGTGAGGTAGTGCATGGTATGGCTTATTAGTATTACTATCATTTTCTTATGTGTTCCTTAGTTATACTTAAGGCTATGTTTACTTACCTTTAATCACATTTGTCATTGTGCATGCTATTTGTTATTTTGATGTATAGCCTGTATTTAGCTAGGTCCTATGACTCTGTATTGTGATATATCTATTATGCCATTCTGACTACCAGGCTTTTTTTTTTTGCTAGTCTAGCACAGACTTTCATTAGTCTCTTCCACCATAATTTATTATTGTATTTGTGTCACTATGCTGATCCATGTTTGTAATGAACATTAATAAATAAGTAATTTTTCTAGAATTTGGGGGGAATGTTTTTGATATACAGATAATATTTGATCTCACTACCTTTTTTATTGGCCTCTTTTCATGATTTATGACAGCAGACAATATTCTTCCTTGCATACGGGGGTCTGTACTGACCGACCAATTACAGACGCGCAGGGCAGTGTAAAATAACGATCACTGTTCTGCTTACGTCAAAGTAGTCTCACTGTGCAGTCCTGAGCGAATTACCGATGCGATTTACCTGCGGTCCTCCTGAGAGTGTTCATTTTGTTCTACCCATTCTTCAATCTCCTCTACAAAACTCCAGCTTCATCCACACTCCTCTGCCACCTCTCCACCCTCCTCTTCCACCCTCTACCACACCTCCATCGATCCATCCATCTATGCAGAGCTTTCCCCCACCTTGCTGCTGATTAACACCTTTCTTGGGAAAACATTTTTTGCCGGTTTCCCCCCCTTTTTTTGTTTTCACCTGTGACCGCCACTGAGTGCTGATTGTATCTATCTATTTTCTATAATATTTACATCATTTTAAAGGTTGAACAACTATCTATTTTTCTACATAATCGCCATTGCGATTGATGCATTTTTGTAGATGCTGTGACAGTTTTGTATGCCCATGTCATACCAGCTCGACGCTATGTCCTTGAGGAAGCGTTGAACCTCATCTTTCACCTTGTCGTCGGAGCTGAATCGCCTTCTGGCCAAATGTTCTTTCAACTAACTGAGGTTTCCCGAAGCAACATCCACAGGATTTTAACAAAAAGTTGCAATATCGGAAGGTGTGTGCGCAAGATGGGTACCACGAATACTGACGGAAGACCACAACCGGCAACGAGTTGATTCTTCCCGCGAATTTCTTCGCCGCTATGCAGACAAAGGGTACAACTTTTTTGGACTTAATTGTCACGGGTGACGAAACCTGGGCGTAATTGTAATTGAGTTCAATAAAAAGCATTCTTAGCGAAGCGCGGTCTCCATACCTCTTTTTTTTTGGATACTCTCCTACCATTTTTGCACCTGATATGCCGCCTGGATCCGGGAGATCCTGACGCCCAGAGGTTCCGCAGCTCGCACATACCGTGACATATACTGGACAAGTCCACAATACCATTTGTGATCACACGGAAACTATATAAGGTGAGAGTACATTGATACTGGTGTCACAATTCACAAGAGTGTTACCATATGAACTGACCAATTGAGGGGGCATTGGTTCACACCAAACCCTGTCGGTTGTACATTCACATACTGTATACCCACACTCTGTGCTCACCAACTCTCAACCTCTATTAGTGGACACGTCCTGGTCACCCTGTACAAACTACTTTTATAACACAATTTATATTGTGTAATATATTACTATCATACGATAATTTTTCAAAAAAACAGTATTACCCTATGTGCCGCTTGGTGGCGTTGTTTTTCTTGTCTTTCCACTAAAGCGCTAAATTGAAAGAAGGAGGAGACATTACTTTTGGGATTGCCCATATATATATATATATATATTATACACACACATATTATGTGTCTCATATATAATGGTCAGTGATGCATACACATTACTGATCACATCTGTGCTCAATTTTTTTTTCCCCAGGGTTTTTTTTTTGTCGCGAGAACCAATTGCTATATCTCTATATCTCTCTATCTAAATCTCTATCTATAGCTATATATACACACACACACACACACACACACACACACACACACACACAGTGCATCTCAATAAATTTGAATATCAAAAAGTTTTTTTTTTTTAGTAATTCAATTGAAAAAGTGAAACACATTATATGGAGTCATTACAAACAGAGTGAACTTTTTCAAGTGCTTATTTCTGTTAATGTTATGGCTTACAGCCAAGGAAAACCCAAAAGTCATTATTTCAGAAAATTAGAATATTATATAAGACCAACTGTAAAAAAAATTATTTAACACAGAAATGTTGGTCTAATGAAAAGTATGTACAGTAAATGCACTCAATACTTGGGTCGGGGCTCCTTTTGCATGAATGACTGCATCAATGCGGCGTGGCATGGAGGCGATCAGCATGTGGCACTGCAGAGGTGTTATGGAAGCCCAAGTTGCTTTTATAGCAGCCTTCAGTTCGTCTGCATTGTTGGTTCTGGTGTCTCATCTTTCTCTTGATAATACCCCATAGACTCTCTATGGGGTTAAGATCAGGCGAGTTTGCTGGCCAATCAAACACAGTGATACTGTGGTTATTAAACCAGGTATTGGTACTTTTGGCAGTGTGGACAGGTGCCATTTCCTGTTGGAAAATGAAAATTCCATCTCCAAAAAGCTTGTCGGCAGAGGGAAGCATGAAGTGTTCTAGAATTTCCTGGTAGACGGCTGCGATGACTTTGGTCTTGATAAAACACTGTGGACCTACGCCAGCAGATGACATGGCTCCCCAAACCATCACTGATTGTGGAAACTTCACACTAGACCTCAAGCAGCTTTGGATTGTGTGCCTCTCCACTCTTCCTCCAGACTCTGGGACCTTGATTTCCAAATGAAATGCAAAATTTACTTTCATCTGAAAACACCTTTGACCACTGAGCAACAGTCCAGTTCTTTCTCTCCTTGGCCCAGGCAAGACGCTTCTGGCATTGTCTATTGGTCATGAGAGGCTTGACACATGGAATGCGATACTTGTAGCCCATGTCCTGGATACGTCTGTGTATGGTGGCTCTTGAAGCACTGACTCCAGCAACAGTCCACTCCCGTGAATCTCCCCCAAATTTTTGAATGGCCTTTTCTTAACAATCCTATCAAGGCTGCGGTTATCTCGGTTGCTTGTGCACCTTTTTCTACCACACTTTTTCCTTCCACTCAACTTTCCATTAATATGCTTTGATGCAGCACTCTGAACAGACAGCTTCTTTAGCAATGACCTTTTGTGGCTTACCCTCCTTGTGGAGTGTGTCAATGACTGCCTTCTGGACATCTGTCAAGTCAGCAGTCTTCCCCATGGATTGTGTCACCTACTAAACCAGACTAAGGGACCTTTTTAAACACTTAGGAAGCCTTTGCAGATGTTTTGGGTTAATTATTCTAATTTTCTGAGATAACGACCTTTGGATTTTCCTTGGCTGCAAGCCATAATCATCAACATTAACATAAACACTTGAAAAAGTTCACTCTGTTTGTAATGACTCAATATAATATGTGTTTCACTTTTTCAATTGAATTACTAAAAAAAAAACAAAAAAAAAAAAAACACTGATGATATTCTAGTTTATTGAGATGCACTTGTATCTATTTATATATCTATATCTATCTATATTAGATAGAAGTCTCCTATAGTTCACTTTTAGCTACAATAAGCAGAAACCTTTTTTTTTTATTTTCTTATCTAATAGTTAGAACCAGTTGCTATATCTCTCTCGTTAAATTTTAGGCCCTTTTTTTATTTTGACATCTTGACATATACACATACTGAACCACAACATACACCCCACACGTTCAAGTTTCAAAAATAAAGTGTTAAGAAATAAAGTTATTATACAAGTGTAGAACACAGCAAACAAAAATTTCCAAAGCTCCCAAGCATCCCAAAGAAGGTATTCAGTAGACGAGGCATATGCCTTACTATGCCTCTGAAATTGATACCGCCAGTGAGGGAGAAGAGCAAAATGCCCCATTCCTCTATTTTTCCTCTTCATCATCCAGTGATAAGCAACCCCAAAGGAGGCGCCCCAGAACTATTGCTGAGGTTGTCTCTGTAGCTGCAGAACCAATGTGGACCGCACCCCCAGAAAATTATGGGCCTCAGTTTTCTGACACTGTGGGCAGGTCAGGAATCCAAATTGGGACTGAAGGCTTCAGAGAAAATTAACCTTTCCAAAATCTTCTTCTCTGATATGTTTATAGATTTAATGGTGGCCCAAACAAAATTGCATGCCCAACAATTTATGGAACAAAATGCCACCTCTTCATATGCCAGGCCCCAGAGGTGGACCCCAGTAAATGGTGCAGTGGAAAAATAGTGTGGGATTTGCAGCACCCACTACTGGATTCGCAGAATAAAACCCAAACCAAACTGTTTTTGCATCACCATTTTATGAGAGCAATAACACAGCTGGTACTACTGAATAAAGAAATATGTCAAAGGGTTTTTATATTGTGTCCATTAGTGTCCGTTTACACCAAATCTGTCAGAAGTCCATTTTTTATCACGGACAAAAAATCCTACATGCAGGACTTTTTGTCCGTTTGAAAAAAACAGATTCTTGACGGACAGCAAGTGTCCGTTATTTTTAACATTGAAGTCTATGGTTAATGGTAACTGTCTATGGACAGTTACTGTCCGTTATTTTATGTCCGTTTATTTTCCCTGTGCATGCTCAGAAAGGAGAAACAAACCAAAAAAAAAAAACAAAAAACTAACAGTGTTAAAGAGGACCTTTCGTGTCCTCAGGCACATGTGGTTTTACATACCGCTAGAAAGCCGACAGCGCGCTGAATTCAGCGCACTGCCGGCTTTCCCGGCTATGTGCCCCGGGGCTGGAGATATCGGCGGTGTAAGTTACATGGTTTACTGTTAGAAGGGCGTTCCTGACAGTTTAGCTGCGCTAGTTCCTTCATAGACTTGTACTGAGGGGGCGTTCCGCACAGCTCAGCGTCATCGCTGGGCTGTAAGGAACGCCCCCTCTCTCTGTACTCGTCTATAGTGCTGTACTGTCAGAGGGGGCGTTCCTTACTGCCCGGCGATGACGCTGAGCTGTGCGGAACGCCCCCTCAGTACAAGTCTATGAACGAACGAGAAGTGTCAATGTCAGGGAGGGCGTTCCTCGTAGCGCAGCTAGACTGTCAGGAACGCCCTTCTAACAGTAAACCATGTAACTTACACCGCCGATATCTCCAGCCCCGGGGCACATATCGGGAAAGCCAGCAGTGCGCTGAATTTAGCGCACTGTAGGCTTTCTAGCGGTATGTGACATGAAAGGTCCTCTTTAAAAAAACCGACACTACCTGATGCTAACGGACACTAATGATGCTAATGTGTCCGTTTTTTTTTAACTGAACCATTAATTGGATCAGTTAAAAAAAACGGACACATTAACATCAGTTAGTGTCCGTTATGATAGGTGTCCGTTTTTTGTTTTTTTTTAACAGACACTATCATAACGCACTGCAACGGTAGTGTGACCCCTGCCTAAGAGGGATATCAGCCCTGTAATTACCATAGGCCCCAAATTAAGACTCCCGCCCTAACAAGGATGGTCTCACAACTGCCCCTACAAACCCCATTTAAATTCTCCCTTTATAGGTACTATAAAAGAGAAAAAAAAACAGGAAAGACGCGCTCCTTGTGCGGAACCGGTATGAATATATAATGGAGAGCGATCAGACGTTAGGGAGTTTACAAAATGACTGCTCACCTTGTTTCGTTGTGATATGTCACAACTGCTAACAGGGATTGTATTGATGCAGGAATCTGGAGAGCAGCGTCCACTGGCGTATGGCTAACTGGAATTTGAGGAAAAAAAAAAACCCTATTGACACCCTTTTGGCATCTAGCTACTCCTACTTAACCACTTCCATACCAGGCACATTTTCAAGTTTTTTGTATGTGCGGATTTGGAGAGCTATAACATTTTTATCATTTGCGTTATTCAACTAATTTCTGTGTCTTTTTTCGGTGACACATAGGGTTTTATTTTTATGTTTTTATTTTTGCATGTGTGTTAATTTTTTTTTATATCCAGGAAAATATAAACAAAAGAGGAGGGAAAACGGGTCTGTTTTTCACTTTATTTTTATTTATTTATTTATTTTTTTTTAATAACACAGTGTGCTACTAAAAAACTTAAAATAGTTTTTCCTCTCCGTTACGGTAATTTTTATTTTTTATGGTGTCGTCTGGGGTGGGGCTATAACCTGTAATAAGGGCATTTTATTAGCGTATTATTTTATTTATTTATTTATTTTACTTTTCTATATTTTTTTTTTTTACATTGTGTCCCCATAAGGTCATAATAGACCTTTGGAGACATCTGATGACTTTTTTTTTTCGGGAGGCTGATTTCCTTTTTAAATGGGGCTGGTACATTTAGCCCCAGTTGCAGGAGGAATACAGCCTCCTGCACGTTACTACAGAACTGATCTGGGTCCTGTAGGACCCAGCAGTTCTAACAGACGCTGACCCCGGCGGATCACATGACCGCCGGGTCGGAGGGGAGCCGCAAGATGGCGGCGCCCATAGCGCTGCATACAGCGCACATTGAGCGCTGTATACACGGCGATCGGGATGGCAGGGGAGGTAATAAACCTTCCCTGCCTTCTCTCTGGGAGCTCCGGCTGAAGTTACAGCCGGCTCCCCGTTTCGGCAGCTGCACGATTTTGTGCAGTTGCTGAATTTTTTCTGGACGTATATAGTCTATGGGCGGTACAGAAGCGGCGGTACATTTATGCTTCCATGGCCACATAGCTCACACCCGGTCAAGCAGGCTACAGGTCAGTACCTCTCTGTCTATACATCTATATGTCTATTCATGCAAACCATTATCAGATACCAGCTGACTTGATTGTAATGTGAAAGCTGGACTACTATTCATTGGTCATATATTAACATCCAGTGATTACCTACAAATAATATACAGAGACTCATTACATTATAGTTACATTCACACTGAATTAAGTAATTTCCCATACTGTTCATTGTGACCTATGTAAATTTATGAATACAGGATTATTATATAATATATATATATATATATATATATATATATATATATATTTTTTTTTTTTTTTTTTTTTTTTTTACACGCACTATGCTTTTTAATTATTTAAGCGTCTGAATTCCTGCTACATGTCCTATCTATAATCTATAACTAACGATATATAAGCTTGCATTATTTTGTTTTGTGCTTTTTTGTTTTTCTTCTGTCTATCCATGTATTTTACTCCAGCCATATATCATATTATTATTCAGGACTTATAAATACCAATATATTTATTTGAAATACAAACAAAATACCATAGTACTTTTAAAAAGTGGCTTTTTAAACAGATTCAGTTTTTATATTTTTTTATATCCTTGGGGTCTTTAATTGTAATTTTGAACTTAGGAATATTTTATTTTATTTATAGTTTCTGTATGTTGGATCTGAGGAAGGGGTACACCCCAAGTGGTGTATCAAACCCCGAAACGTGTTATCTGTATTATATTCAATAAAATACCTGTATTTCGTCAAGCCCTGTGGTAGCTCTGAATTCTATATTCCTAAAGAGGAGCGCACATCCTGGCTTCTTTATTCGGGAGTCACTCACTCCTGGAGACTATTAGTTCTAAATTCTCCCTTTGACACATTTTGTACTCAGTTAGTTGTTACTCTTCAGGGCTTTTGTTGGAGACAAGAAACACTCTCACCACTGTGAGACTACACACAGCTCCCCCCTGACAAATGGGCTATTTTCAGCAGAGACTATAAAGTCTATCAATGTTTCTGGTCTTTCTTTATGAATATTGAATTAGGAGTTTGGTCAGTTCCTATGGTGATCATGCACCCATTGGTGAAGTTCCAGTCAAGCGCTGCCCTATACCCTTCCTGGTTTCTTTTCAAGTTGTCAACTGCTGTGACCAGCTCCTGGGGTAGACTTTTCCAGCTTCCCAGGCCTTACGCTGAAGAAGCTTGGTCATTTCTGGAGGTTAAACCTTTTTCATTTTAGACTGAGGGAGGGAATTTTACAACATGGAACAACTTTTCCCCATATTTCGTGTATGGGCCATATAAAGGTATAATCATATCTCCCCTTAAACACCTTTTATCAACAAATTTAACTCCTTTAATCATTCCTCATACTGGAAGTCCTGTATTTTCCTTAGTACTGGGGCTCTCTTTTACACCTTTTCCAACTCTAAGACATCGAGTCCATAACACTTAATATTTGACAATATTCTGCTGGCCTTAGAAGGAGCTGATTGACATCGCATACCATTATTCAATTTATGATCTTCAAGTACACCCAGGTCCTTCTCCACCAATGACTCTCCCAGCTTTACCCCATCCTCGGACATATGTTGACTGCAGACTATTTTTACCTAGATGCATAGCGTTTCATTTATCCACACAACCTCATTTGCCAACTGGAAGCTCAAGCACTCAACTTGTCCAAGTTGGCTTGTAACCTATGTAAATCCTCCATAAAAACACTGTACTATGTAGTTTGGTGTCATATGCAAAAATAGATACAGTCCTATTAATCCCCAACTTCCCCTTGGTGCTGTAACCTGATAGAACTCCATTTTTCAAATTTGACGTGTCACTTTATGTGGTAACTTTGGGACACTAACTTACCAAAGAAAGTTTTTTCATAACACATTGTACCTTCATATATGTGGTAAATGTTTGTTGAAATGCTTTGTGATTAATTATATTAAAAAAATAGGAAAATTGGTGAAAATTTGGAAAAATATAAAAAAAAGTTTAAAATTATCTGCTTGTCATACAGATATATCCATACCATCCAATTTAGTTCATAAATATAATTTTCCATATATCTGCTTTATATTGGTGTCAAACTTTATAAGGTCTGGTAAAAATTAAACTAATGTTTTAAAGTCTACAAGACAAACCATGAGGAAAATTCCAAAAACCCATTTTTCAAGGGACCAGTTCAGTTCTGAAAGGGCTTTATTAGAAACCCCTATAAATCCCCCGACTTTAAAAACTACATCCCTAAAATAGTTTTAAAACAGCATTTAGGAAGTCACAGGAATTAAAATAAAAATGGAGGTGACATTTATGCATTTCAATTTCTTTCACTAATAGATTCACTTAGCCCTGAGTTTTACAGATTCACAAGGGGTTAAAAGAAAATGCATCCCATAATTTAATTAAATTTCTTCCAAGCACAACACCACTCCAAACGTGGATATAAACTGATGTATGGGCGCAGACGGCAAGGAGTGTCAGGATTTTACTAAAATCATTTTCAGGTGCCAAGTCATGTCTGCAGAGCCCATGAGGTGTCAGGACAGTGGAAACTCCCGAACAGTGACCCTATTTTGGAACATAAACCCCTCATAGAATTTATCAAGGGGTGTAGGGAGTATTTTGGTCCTACATTTGTTTCAAGGAATTGGGCTGTGAAAATGGAAGATTAAATTTTTCCAATAAAATGTTGCTTTAACCCCACATTTTTCACTTTCACAAGGGGTTACAGGAAAAATAGCATCGCACAATATGTAAAGCAATTTCTCCTGAATATGGAAATACCCCATACATGGTTGTAAATTGCTGAATGAACACATAGCGGAATTCAGACAGAACATTATTTGAAAGAAATATTTTGCTGAAATAGATTTCAGGTGGCATGTTGCAGTCAGAGGGCCCTGATGTACCAGAACAATGGTACATCTAAGTACTGGGACCCTCCCCTTCTTGATTCCCAAACATTAGGGCCTTAATTAACAAGTTATGGTATGTTCCCATCTAGCCCGTATTTCGGAATAGTACATACACATTCCACAGAGCCATTTGAGCAATGTGCATAAGAAGCTTGTTGCTCAAACTTCAGTTTTATGGACGACACTGTATGACTTTAGCACCTGATCCCATGTGCTTATTATAGGCCAGGATGCAGTCTAGTTTGAGGCTGTGGGTATTGGTACCTCGTACAGGGACAGGGGTGCTGCTGTTACCACAAATCGTGATCAGTATAAGGACATCCCTCATCCTAATATTTGACCAGCAACATATTCTCACTACATAGCTTCCTGTTCTCGCACTGAGGGGTTACACAATCTGTTTTTTAGGGTGGGCTGATTTTTGCACACTGTCTCACACACTACAGTTCCTTTGAGGCACTTAAAGAGTGGGATGCAGGAGTAGAAGTTATCCACAAACTATTTTCTCATTAATTCCTAGGATTGGGGGTCAATTTGTAGGTTCAATTGTGTGTGTAATCTATAGCAAGTGCTGTCCTTCCACAATAAGTAAGGTTTTTGTTTTCACTTGCAGGCACAGCACAGAGCCCCTGACTTAGCTCCTTGAGAATACATCCAACACTGAGCCACTTAACCCCTGTGCATGCACCCTTTTATGCAGATACTGCAAATGCACCGGATTAACATGCAGCTCAGTCTTAATGACCAACATGGACTAGCGACTGGAGACACAGTCAACTCTCGTTTCCAAAAGTTTTCCACTACAGACACCATATTCTTAGAGCACATGAGACAAACCTGGGGGAAATCTATCTTCTCTCCATGATTTTCCCCATCACTGTCTCATAAATATGTATTTCTCTCTATTATCTAGCTATCCTACATTTTAGACTGATGAAGGCCTGACGGGCCAAGACTAAGTAAGATTCTGTACCTCTCTCAATCTGGATTATTAAGAGTAAACCATTTTATAGCATCACAATTGAAGGAGTGCTGGAGTTCTTTCTTTGCATTGACAACGTGTTGGGATCCTACTTCAAGCACATTACAATCTACATTACCCAGAGTGCGGATTACATCTGTTTTCCATTATTTCCAGCCAATGTGCCCATATTTATTTCATTTTATGTGACATGAAAGAACAATTTGTCATAAGTCGTTGCTCATTATGCCAAAAAGGCAAATCTGGTGTGTCAGGGTATGGCTATGCCCGAGCGCTATGCAGAGAGGGAATACTGAACTAAATAATAATAATGTTTGTTTTACTCTATACATTTTTATTAACATCATCATTAATATTTTTCATTTTGATGTAAGGTTTTTATACCTCCTCTCCCAACATTGCTTCCCCCAAATAGTATGCTAGCATCTGATTTAGAATCATGCAGCATCGGCTAATATCATTATGATAGTATAAGAATGGTCTCCGGGTGTATGGTTGTTCCTGCTCACCTTCAATATTCCCTCTGTATATAGCACTCGGGAATAGCCATGATAGTATGGGTGATCGGATAAGTTTTCCTTTCTAGCAAGAATGCTGTGCATATTAGCGTCCTTGGTTTCTTTGGTAGCGGACACACAATGTCCAATGACACAACCCGTGTGTTATGAGTGGGTGTGGTAAGGATGACGACTGCACATTGATGAATTAGCTGGGAGAGGGGCTTCATATAAATATAAAATGGCAGCAGTGCGGTGCGCTATTACCAGCGATATCAGTGGAGGCCACACTGTACCACACCAACTGCAAACTTGGTCTGCTCATCAACAGCAGTTGCTACTGCTATTATGTATCCCTGATGAATGTTTACACAGGAAATGTGTGGGATCCATTATTTTTGCACTTTATGTATAGCAACAGGTGTAGCTGGGGTTAGTTGTGCGCTACTGCCGCCAGACCTGTCTGCATTGGGGATAGTGATCTTGTTAATGTGGCATTTAGGTCAGTATGCTCTGGATCAATCCTTTTACATTTGATTGCAGACAAGTTAATTCGGACACTCCACCGAGGGCAGTACAGAGAAAAAAATAAAAAGAGAAGAGAATGTGAGGAAACCCTGGAGCTGACAATTTCCCCTGCTCAAATGCAAGTTATATGGTAACGGGCATCCAAATCCTCAATCTGTGTGACCTTTCGGGAAGTGCAATAAAAGATCCTTATGTATTGCTATCATACTCCTGGCTTCCTTTGCTCCCTGAACCCCGAGATCCCTGCCACTTGCTGGAGATGTAATTCGTCCCTAGGCTCCCTATATCATTTTTTTTAGGACTGCTCCCTGATACAGGGAGGTCAAGGCAGGAGGGTCAAGGCTATTATGGATAACCTTTTTCTTCAACCGGTACCACTGGATCCTCTTGTTCATTTACTCAACTTACCGCTGAGGCAAAGGGGCAAGAAGTCAGCCAAACTCTTCCTTTTCCAGTGCAAGGCTATGAGTAATTTAGCTGCTGTGCAAAGGTAATCAGTTACACCCCCATATACCTCAGATTATTACCCATGCCAAGAATATTTGTTACTTGGAACTTTTAACGACTAATTTGTATAATGCAGTGGTGGCCTTTGACTCCATATGGTCCCCTTGGGATACCTACTACACAATTCAGAATCTCTGACTTCCCCATCCTCTCTCTCCTACACCCTTTGCCCTATTGTCTGTCTCACCCTGTCTTGCTGTTTTACTTTGTCTTATTTTTTTTCCTGATTGCATTTTCATTTATTGTGTTTATTCCATGACAGACCGAAAAAGGAAACAAAAAAAACACATCCACAAGGGACAGTAGAGAAATCAGGAAAAGGCCATCACCAAGTAGATATACAAGGGTGTCATTAGCATACAGGCATACTTTCTCAAAGAGGAAACCTCTAAGGAGACCATAGATCTCAAATGATCTGGAAATAGCTAAGGCCAGGTTTAATGGCTACTAAGAACAACAAAGGGAGCAATGGCAACACTGGCAAGTCTTCCTCCTGAAGGGAGAGGAACCCCAAAAAAATCCAGGTTTGTTCACACCCAGGCTCCTCATATAATAACCAGTGGTGATGAATGTTGATATTGGTACAATTTATAGACACAAAACCAGTCTCGTCTGGACAGATTAGTGAAAGAATAATGGGTTTAATCTCACAATCAGAATTTTGGCTTGAATCTTGACATCTGAATTTTCACTTTAACTTACCAAAATGTCTGCATTCACCCCCTATATAAAAAAACATGACAGAAGCTTTCTTTTCTGACAGAAAAAAAAAAAGAGTCATGCATGCAGGACTTTTTCTTCAGTTACAAAAGTAAACAAAAACGACAGAAGACAGTCTTGTCCTGTTGCTTACATTAGGTTTAATGGGAACAATTGCTTATCTAATGCATCTACGGACGATCCTTTGCAACTTTACTATTCATTCTGTTGCTAGCTAATTTTTTGTGCACAAATTTAATGCTATAACTAGGCGCGTACCAATTAGGAATAACATTTTTAGTGCAGAGATACAAGTAGGTATGAACCAATTACTTATAATTGAGATGTACAAATTAAATTGGCGTGCACCACTTAAAAAGTGGATTAAAATTTGCAGTGCAGAAATTAAAAATCGGATTTATACCAATTAGGACTAAACATTTTTTTTTAAAAATACCAGGCCCTTGTTTTTCTCTTGGCATTATACAGCCAAGTCCTTGGCTTGAGAATTCTATCCCACCCATGTATCAATTATAGTCAATGATACAGTTGGGCTTGTGGGTTACCACGGTACAACCTCTAATTTGGATGGGGGTTGTAGTATTGTCATGAATTGAGGTCAGTACAAAAGGCATCTATCTTGTCTTTGTACCCGATGCACAACTGTCAAAACACATCGCTCTATGACCACTCTCTCTCAGTGACAAGAATAGTGGAACACTAGTCTAAAATTTGTCTAAGTAGGCATAAGAGGGGGTGAACCAAGTCCCAATTTTGGCAGAAATATTTATTGACTACGCCCATGGCTAAGACAAGGCCCCAAAATTTGGTCATCTCCCGTCAGTCAACGGGGCTCTATTTTTGGAAAAAAGTGGGAGACTGGATTAAAATCAATCAATGAATTGGGGTTGAATTGTAACCTGACTGTGGGAAAATTATAGCGTATACCTTCTCCACTGAAAATCTCCTCTGCCCCGAGGCAAATCTAAAACTGTGGTAATGAGCAGATAGGATTAAAATTTTGGAGCAGAAGTTAAAAGGTGTAACAAGGCATGCACCTGTGACTATTACAATTTGAGGCGCACAAATTTCTATGCTATAACTAGGTGTGTACCTGGTAAGATTAAAATTTAAACTCTATGGAGAATGGAAGCTTTTTGTGCTCACCTGACCATTTATTAACTGTTGTTTTATAAATGGAGGTACACTTTAAATTTCTCCCAGTTAACATCAGTATTATTATACTTCAATGGGTGTAGTCTATGTCCTGAAGTGTGGCCTTTAACATGGGGGAAAAAAAAAAAAATTCTCATTTCTTTTTATATATCTTTCACTGTGCAGGTTAAATATTTTTGTTTTAATGTACTGGTTGTTACAGACAAGGCAATACCAAATATTTATTTCTAAAAAATGTTTTTACATAAATAATTTCAGCAGTAGCACTTCAGAAACTTTTAGGGTATGTTCACACGGCAGACTTTGCCGCGGATTTGGGGGGCGGATTTCACATCCGAAATCCAGGGCAGATTCTGCCAGGAATCCACCTCCCATTGTTTTCAATGGGAGGCAGAAATCACAGCAGGACGGGGAATAAAGAAGCTTCCTGCTTGATCTTGCCGCAGATTCCGTGGCTCAAGACTCCCTGCTGATTAGGCCCATTCATCTGAGTCTAATCAGCAGCGGGGAGCTGCGATAGAATGCCGATGCACTGCATCAGCATCCCGTCGCGGTTAGACCGTGGGCGAAAATACCAGCAGTGGAAAATGAAGAAAATTACTCTTTTTCCACCGTGTGAACATACCCTAAGAGAGCACAGTCATGACTAATTGCAGCATCTGAGGGAAGAACACCAGCGATGGAAGGTTAGCTCCAACTGCACCTGCTGACTGCTGTTACCAAGGAAGTCTATCCATAGATACACATTCTGTCTTGCTTATTTCAGTTAGGGGTTTATTTCTCTCTTCACACATTGAATGGAGAAGGCATGGGTGTAATCCCCCATAAAATAGTTACACAAAAGCAATCTTAACCCCTTAAAGTATTTGTAACATTAAAACATTTTGTAATATAAGTTATTCAATTTTTAGGTCCTTTCTGTGAAATTCTGTATTTTTTTTCAGTCACTCGTTTCTGTATTGAGAGCAGTTTCTTTCTCTTACTGAATGTTACTGTGTATGGTGTACAGGAGTATGGGGCTGTGTAAAATGTAGAGAAAATGAGGGTAGGGTAGGGTCACTTCAAACAGTAATATCCTGGACATCATAAAACATACAAACTTGCCTTTGGAGTCATATGAAAGAGGGGATTGAAGGTTGAAGTGCTATCTAATATTTCCAGAGATATCACTGGTTGAAAAAACAGTGTCGGGTTTAGGATACTTATATGCAGCTATATAATACAGTGGCTTGCAAAAGTATTCATACCCCTTGAACTTTTTCACATTATGTCACCTGACAAACACAAACTTAAATGTATTTTATTGAGATTTTAAGTGATGGACCAACACAAAGTAGCAGATAATTGTGAAGTGGAACAAAAATGATACATGGTTTTCAAAATTGTAATCAAATTAATTCTGAACAGTGTGATGTATTCAGCCCCCCATATATCAATACTTTGTAGAGCCATGTTTTGCTGCAATTACAACTGCAAGTCTTTTGGGGTATGTCTCTACAAGCTTTGTGCATCTAGAGACTGAGATTTTTGCCCATTCTCTTTGCAAAATAGCTCAACCTCAGCCAGATTGGAAGGAGAACGTTTGTGAACAGCAATTTTCATGTCTTGCCACAGATGCTCAATGGGTCTGGACTTTGACTGGGCCATTCTAACACATGAATATTCTTTTATCTAAACCATTCCACTGTAGCTCTAGCTGTATGTTTAGGGTCATTGTCTTGCTGGAAGGTGAATCTCCTTCCCAGTCTCAAGTCTTTTGCATCAGGTTTTCTTCCAGGATTGCTCTGTATTTAGTTCCATCCATCTACCCATCAACTCTGACCAGCTTCCCTGTCCCTGGTAAAAAAAAGAATCCCCACAGCAAGATGCTGCCACCATGTTTCACAGTGGGGATGGTATGTTCAGGGTGATGAGCAGTGTTACTTTTCCGCCACACATAGCGCTTTGCATTTAGGCCAAAAAGTTCAACTGACCAGAGTACTTTCCTCCACATGCTTGCTGTGTCCCCTATAGGGCTTGTGGCAAACTGCAAACAGCACTTCTTATGTCTTTAGTTCAACAATGATTATCTTCTTGCCACTATTACATAAAGGCCAGAATTGTAGAGTGCACGACTAATAGTTGTCCTGGGGACACATTCTCCCGCCTGAGCTGTGGATTTTTGCAGCTACTCCAGAGTTACCATGGACCTCTTGGCTTCTTCTCTGACCAGTGCTCTTCTTGCTCGGTCAGTTTAGGTGGACGGCCATGTCTTGATAGGTTTGCAGTTGTAGAATACTTTTTCCATTTTTAGATGATGGATTGAACAGTTCTCCTTGGGATGCTCAAAGCATGGGATATGTTTTTATAACCTAACCCTGCTTTAAACTTCTCAACAATATCTCTGACCTGTCTGGTGCTTTCCTAGGTCTTCATGATGCTGTTTGTTCACTAGTGTTCGCAAACAAACCACTGAGGCCTTCACAGAACAGATGTATTTATACTGAGGTTAAGTTACACACAGCTGGACTCTTAACTAATTAAGTGACTTCTGAAGGCAACTGATTGCACTGGATTTTATTTAGAGGTATCAGAGTACAGGGGGCTGAATACTTTTGCACGTCACGCTTTTCAGATTTTTATTTGATTAAAATTTTGAAAACCATGTATCATTTTTGTTCCACTTCACAATTATGTGCTATTTTATATTGATCTATCACTTAAAATCTCAAAATATATTTAAGTTTGGGGTTGTAAGGTGGCAAAATGTGAAAAAGTTCAAGGGGTACTGTTTTCAACCAGTGAGATCTCTGTAAATAATCTCTGTATATTCATTGTCATATGAAAGAAGATAATCTCCTCTTAATAGTAAATTACTGGGTAAGACTGCCAATGAAAAAGACTTGGGGGATTGTGGTGGACAATAAGCTTATCTTTAGTGACCAGTGCCAGGAAGCTGCTGCCAAGGCAAATAAAATTATGGGATGCATCAAAAGAGGTATAGATTCTCATGGCAAAAACATAGTTATGCCTCTATACAAATCACTGGTACGGCCACACTTAGACTATTGTGCACAATTCTGGGCCCCAGTATACAAGAAAGACATAATCGAACTAGAAAGAGTGCAAAGAAGGGCTACCAAAATTATTAGGGGAACGGGTGGATTGGAGTACAACAATAGATTAACAAACTTGGGGTTATTCAGTTTAGAGAAAAGACGCTTACAGGGAGATCTAATAACAATGTACAAATACATGAAGGAACAGCATAAAGAACTTTCTAATGATCTTTTCACTCCTAGGCCAGTGACAACAAGGGGACATCCTCTATGACTGGAGGAGAGAAAGTTTCACCAGTAACATAAAAGAGGATTCTTTACAGTAAGAACAGCGAGGCTACGGAACTCTCTGCCCCAGGAAGTGGTGATGGTGGATTCATTGAACAAGTTCAAAGAGGGACTGGATTCCTTTCTCGAACAGAACAACATTACGGGTTATGGGTTCTAAATTTTAAGGGCACGTTGATCCAGGGTTTTATACTGATTGCCAGACTGGAGTCGGGAAGGAATTTTTTCCCATGAAATGGGGCAATTGGCATAAGCCTCATGGGGTTTTTTGCCTTCCTCTGGATCAACACATTAGGGGACTGTAGGGTTATAGGTTGGACTTGATGGACTGATGTCTTCATCCAACCTCATATACTATGTAACTATGTAAATACGTGGGTATAAACTGCTGTTTGGGAACACAACCGGGAACAGAAGGGAAACAGTGCTATTTGGATTTTGGAGCACAGTTTGGTTTTTGGACGTCATTCCACTTTTGCAAAGCCACTGAATTGGCAGTAAAGAGGAATCCGCAGACACATGATCACATTTTGGAAACGATTAATCAAGTAGCATAGCAGGCATTTTTAACCCTTGCATTAATGTTGCATTTAGTTTTCAGAAATGAATGCTCAGCTGATAAGTGAAAACTGCAATTTTTCCAGATATATGCCATCTCAGTGTCCAACTTGGGTCAGCAGACACACACACACTCCAAAAATTGTTAAGCGGGTTAAATCAAAGAGAAAAAAAAATTAAGCAAGCTAAAAAAATGCCTGTAGAATGAGTTATGTAAAAAGACGACTTTTGAAAGCTGGTTCAGGATCAACCAGGTACAGTGGGGGAAAAAAAAAGTATTTAGTCAGCCACCAATTGTGCAAATTCTCCCACTTAAAAAGATGAGAGGCTTGTAATTGTCATCATAGGTAGACCTCAACTATGAGAGACAAAATGAGAAAAATCCAGAAAATCACATTGTCTGATTTTTTAAGAACTTATTTGCAAATTATGGTAGAAAATGAGTATTTGGTCAACTACAAACAAGCAAAATTTCTGGCTCTCAGACCTGTAATTTCTTCTTTAAGAGGCTCCTCTGTCCTCCACTCATTACCTGTAGTAATGGCACCTGTTTGACATTGTTATCAGTATAAAAGACACCTGTCCACAACCTCAAACAGTCACACTCCAAACTCCACTATGGTGAAGACCAAAGAGCTGTGGAAAGACACCAGAAACAAAATTGTAGACCTGCACCAGGCTGGGAAGACTGAATCTGCAATAGGCAAGCAGACAATGTGATTTTCTGGATTTGTTTTCTCATTTTATCTCTCATAGTTGAAGTCTACCTATGATGTCAATTACAGGCCTGCCTCATCTTTTTAAGTGGGAGAACTTGCACAATACTTTTTTTTTCCCCACTGTATCTGGGCTTTGGCATCCGGGGTCATTGGTCAGACCACGAACTGCCAAAAAATACATATTGGAACCCAGAACACACTGCAAGGAGGAAGGGGGGGCCAAGATGCTGCAGTCATATTTGACAAGGGTGACTGCGCAGGGTGCTAGCTTTACGTTACCGTGACAACAGCACCGTACTATTAAGGCACGTGCAGTTAATGGTGGTGCTCACTTTCAGACCAATATTAAGAGACATGTTTGCATAATGAAAAGTTCTACAATTTTCCAATGCACTTCCTGTATCAACTCCTCACAGTTTTCTAGATCTCTGCTTTATGTCATTCATTTTGCTTACTCCCAGTGGATAAAAATCAGTCCATGGTTGTGTGATAAACACACAGGTGCACTGCTCATTATAGGTCACAGTACTTGTGCACCTCTGTGTGTTCATCAAATGGCCATGGACTGATTTTTATCCACTGGGAGTAAGCAGAGACAGGTAGCAAGCAGAGATCTAGAAAACAGTGTCTATTTAAACAATTTTATTTATTTTTTTTGGTAAGACTATAAAAGTCTTAGAAGTGGAGAAATTTTAATTTTGAAAACTGCTAATATTTTTTTTTCAAATGTTCTTTAAGATTTTTTTTTTTTTAACCACTTTCAGACCGCCTAGAGAGTATTTACATCTGAAAGTGGTTGCCTTGATCTGCAAGGATGTACCGGTACATCCTTGCAGTTTTCAGCAGCTGCACAAAATCGTGCAGCCGGCTGTAACTACAGCCAGAGCGTCCCTAGAGAAGGCAGGGACAAATTATACTGTATATACACAGCTATGGGCGCTGCCATGATGCGGCTCCCCTCTGACCCGTCGGTAATGTGATCCCCTGGGATCAGAGTCTGTTAGAGCTGCTGGGTCCTACAGGACCCAGATCAGCCCTATAGTAACGTGCAGAAGTCTGTTCTCCTCCTGTAACTGGGACTAAATGTATCAGCCCCAGTTACAAGGGAAAACAGCCTCCCCCACCCCCCCCCCCCCAAAAAAAAAAAAAAAAAAAAAAAAAAAAAAAGTGGATCAGATGTCCCCGAAGGTCTATTATGACCTTATGGGGGCACAATGTAAAAAGAAAAAAAAAATAATAATAATGGCAATAAAACGCCCCAACGACACCATAACAGCGAGGAAAAACTTTTAAAAAGATTTTTTTTTAGCTTTTAAAAAAAATGAAAAGTGAAAAAACAGACATTTTCCCTCCTCTTTTGTTTATATTTTCCTGGATATAAAAAAATTAAAAACACAAAAATAAAAACCATAAAAATAAAGCACTATGTGTCACCAAAAAAATAGAGAAATTAGTTGAATAATCCAAATGAAAAAAACAAACAAGTAAGAAAAAACCTGGAAAAATTAGTTTGGTCAGCTGCAGCTCTTACCCAGAGACCAACCTACAAAGTAGGTGGTATGTAGTATACAACAAGGAAAAGAGAAAAAAAAAACTGGGAAATGGTAAAGCGCTGCTGAACCAAATGAGAGAGACACTTGGGTCTATATGGTAAAAAACACACTTTATTGGTTCCAGATGGGGCACAAATAAAAATATTGAGGGTGGGGCCACACGTTTCAACACCGTATCGGCGTCTTCATCAGGCCACTGCATGTTAAATAAACATAATACACAAAAGGAATATCAGAAAATAAACAGATATTAAATTTAAAATTAAATCTAAATTGAAGTTAGAATACAAATCATATATATATATATATATATATATATATATATATATATATATATGTGAAGCGCAGTCAAAACCGCACATCCAAAAAAACCAGACAAGGGAGTCTGGTCCTGAACCACAAATTGGCCCGGCACTGAAGAACTGGGGAGGTGGCTGTACATATAGTAGTAGCTCCTGTAGAGAAGGCAGAAATGGTTTATTACTGTCCCTGTCATCCTGACCTCTGTTTACAGCTATGGGAGCCATGATGTGGCTCCCCTCTGACCCAGCAGTCACATGACCGCTTGGGGGCCGGGAACTGTAAGTCAGCTCTGCAGTTCAGGTTAGGAGGCTGCATTCCTCCTGTAACTGTGGGCAAATTTATCAGCCCCAGTTACAGGAGAAATCAGCCTTTAAAAAAAAACAAAAAACAAAAACCAGCTGATAGGCAGAGGGAGGGGGTTCTTTTTTGTCACAGCATTAGCCCCCTGTAACACAATCGTGGAATATCAATTGGTTGCTTTGACAGCCAAGGGTAACTGTTCATTCCTATGGAAGTTAATGTCAGTCAGTGAAGAAATAGATTTGTATAATAGCATACTATACTTCATAAAGATCCATGAAATGGAGAGAAAATGGGAGAATATGACTGAAGTGTTTCCCCTGTCTCTAGCACTGCACCTTGCCCATTATTTAAAAGGGGATGTTCAGTTTAAGACCAATTATGATAGACAAATATTGTTTGTATAATGAAAAGTTATTTTCATTATAATGTTCCAATATCACTTATTCAGTTTTCTACATCTTTGTTTACTTCTAGTGAATAAAAATCAGTCCATGGTCATGTGATGAATACACAGCTCGTTATAGTCACAGCCTGGTAACGGAATTGATATATTATCTCATTCTGTGTAATGGTAGCTGAACTCACAGTGCAGTGAAGATTAGCAGAGGAGTTATTTCTGTGTCTTTTCCAGCAGCCTCCACCTCCCCGTCCCCTCTCTCTAAGATAGTGGATACATTTCTGACTAGTGGGGGTTCGACCATTGAGACCACAGTCGATCCTGAGAACTGCTATATTCATTACAATGTGAGCACTGGAGATACCTGGGTGCTGAGTTTCGGCTATTTCCAGAACTCCAATTGCAATGAAAGCAGTAAGGGCACGTCTGTCCACTGTCACATTCTTAGTGGGAGGAAAAAAGAGATCAAGAGTTTACCCTCTACTCTATGGATAGAAGATAAATATATATTTTTTTTTTCTCTGCATAGCCCCTTTAATAAGGAAATTACAAAGTTTCTTATATTCACAATGTAAATTTATGAAATTGTTTTATATTTGAAAATAAAATAAGGACTACTGCTGTATTTGTCAAAGAACTTAAAAAAACAAAATAAAACAATCACTTACCTTTGCTGCTACAATGCTCAATCCCATGCCATTCTGTTTCTTTAAAGTCACAGTGATAATTTCAGGGTCTTTTCTTAGTGGCTAAAAAGGAATAAAAGCACACAAAAAAAAGTCAACATAACGTAAAATGGAAAGAACAAATGTACAAATCCATACTTTTTTTTTAGGACATATATATATATATATATATATATATATATATATTTATCATCACTAATAGTTTCAGCTAGAGTTTGAAAAAAAAAAAAAAAAGTTATCAGTGCTATCAGTAACTGTACAAGCTGCAGTGACATTTACACTTATGGGTAATTGTTCATTTATGGGGGACAGAGCTGGTATGGAGGAAACCACTGTCTGTGAAAGCGGTAAACAATAGAAAGCACTTAAGGACGCAATCCAAAAGTGTGTTAAAGACCTCATTTTTCAAAACGAACATGTGACACTTTATATGGCAAGAACTGATTTAGTTTTTTTTTTTTTTGTGACACATTGTACTTCATATGTTAGTGGTAAACATTGAGCAATATTTTTTGCATTTATTTATAAAAATAAAATAAAATAGGAAATTAAAAAAAATATATGCAATTTTCAAAATGTGAAATCCTCTGCGACTTCAGACAGATAGTCATACCACCCAAATACATTAATAAATATTATGTACCATATCTCGGCTTTATATTGGCATCATGTTTTAATCGTCCTTTTATTTTGGGAATTTTTTTTTTTTTTTATAAATCTGGAAAAATCACTTGTAAGCCTTCTAATTTTTTAGCGATCACTTCAGTTCTAAAAGGGATTATAAAGGTCTATATATTAGAAACCCCCCATAATTCACCCCATTTTCAAAATTGAATCCCTCAAATAATTCAGCATTTGGGAAGTTTGTTAACCCTTTAAGAATTTCACAGGAATTAAAACAATATGGAGGTGAAATTTAGACATTTAATTTCTTTTATCACTAATACAATCATTTAGCCCTAAAATTAAGACACATTCACAAAGGGTTAAAGGAGAAAACATCTAATTTTGTTATGCAATTTCTCCAGAGCACAAATATACCTCACATGTGGGTGTAAACTGAAGTTTGGGCACCCGGCAGTGCATGGAAGGGAAAGCGTGACACTGGACGTTTGAAAAGCAGATTTTGCTGGAATAATTTTGTAAACTACACCCCTCACAGAATTCATCAAGGCGTATATTGAGTATTTTGACACCCGTTTCATGGGTTTTACCAACATTGCGATGTGCAAATGAAAAATTACTAAAAGTCACTTTATCTCCAAAATTTTCATTTACACAACGGGTTAAAAAGGAGAAAAAGCACTCCACAGGTTATTAAACAATTGCTCCTGAGCACGGCAATACCCCAATATGTGGTCATAATCTGCTGTATGGGTACATGGTGTGGCTCAGAATGGAAAGAGTGCGCTATTTGGCTTTTGGAAGGTAGATTTTGCTGGAATACTTTTCAGGTCCCATGTAGCATTTGCAGAGCCCCTAAAGTACCAATACAATGGAAACTTCCAAAAGTGACCCCGTTTTGGAAACTACATCCCTCACAGAATTCATCAAGGGGTATAGTGACCCTACAGCTGTTTCACAGATTTCTCCAACATTGGGATGTGAAAATGAAAAATTCCTTTTTATCCAATAAACCGTCAATTTAGCCCCAAAATTTTAATTTTCACAAGAGGATAAAGGAGAAAAAGCTTCCCTTAGTATGTGGTCGTAAACTGGTATGGGTACATGGTAGAGCTTGGAATGGAAAGAGCGCTATTTGGCTTTTGGAAGGCAGATAATGCTTAAATAGTTTTTGGGTGCCATTTCGCATTTGCAGAGCCCCGACAGTACCAATACAATGGAAACCCCTCAAAAGTGACCCCATTTTAGAAACTACACCCCTCACAGAATTCATCAAGGGGTATTATCATTTTGAGCCTAACAGTGCTTCCCAAAAAATTAATGTACAAGGTTAAAGTTTAAAATATGCAATTTCAGTGTCCAATACATTGTGCCCACTTTGTGTCATCAGAGAAATGCACTCCTAAAACTATTAAGTGGGCTATCCTGGGGTCAAAAAAAATTATATATGTGGGTGAACCTGCTGCTTGGGTACACAGCAGGGCTCAGAAGAGAAGGAGCACTGCGCTTTTTAGCTTTTGGAGCACAGATTTAGAGGGACTTTCTGGACGTCATTTTGATTTTGCAGAGCCCTGGAGGTACCAGTAAACATGAAATTCCCCCTGAAGTGACTCCATTTTGTAGGGGCAATTTTAGGGTCTCTGCACATGTAACACTGCGTCCAAAAACCAACAAGCTAAATCTGGGCTCCAAAAGCACATAGCACTCCTTCACAGTTTATGCCCACATGTATGACACTGCTGTACCAAGGATAATGTACTTAATGTCATATGTGGGTATAAATTGCTATTTGGGCACAGTTGGCACAAAAGGGAAGGAGCACTATTTTGGTTTTTTTGAAGTCATGCCACTTTTGCAGAGCTCCTGAATTGCAAGTAAAGTGGAATCTGCAGACATGTGACCGCATTTTGGAAACTACACTACAAACTGGGCAACACTTGGGGGTTAAAAATGCTCACTTTACCCCTGGATAAAATCCTTCAGGGGTGTAGTTTCCAAAATGGGGTCACATGTCAGGGGATTCCATTTTACTGGCGTTTCAGCTCTGCAAAAGTGTCATGATGCTTCTTCCCTTCTGTGCCCAAACAGCAGTTTGTACCCATGTATAAGTATGCTATCCTGGGTACACCAGTGTCATACATGTGGGCATAAACTGCAGTTTGGGTACACAGCAGGTACCAGAAAAGTGGAATCCCCTAGGAAGTGACCCCATTTTTTAAAACTGCACCCCTCAAAGAATTTATCAAGGGGTTTAGTGAGCATTAGTATCCCAGATGTGAATGCACAGCGGATGGTAAATAGTGAATGCGTAAGTTGTGCTGTATATTGGGAACACCAAATTCCCAACTATTTCCCTAGCAGCTCCTACAATTGGGTGGGGAGGAGGGATGGGGTTCATTCTGAGGGTCACTTCTGGTTTATTTTCCCTTGTAAGCTCTAAATATGAGGTGTACCCTAATATATGATCGCACAGCTTATACATTTCCTTCCTGATGCAGCCAGATTTGGCGATTTTTGGTGTTTTTGTCTTCACATTGTACAAGCTATATTTTTTTTTATTTTTCTGGTGATGTAGCCATATGAGGGCTTATTTTTGGCAGTATGAGATGCATTTTGTAATGACAGTTTTTTATGTGCCTATAACTTGATTAAACTTTATTAACTCTTTCTTGGTGGATTATGGTGGATAAATATGTGCTTTTACTTCCAGATCTGTAGGTGAATTAATTTTGCAGCAGCCACTTCACTACACATTGATGATCACAGCTATTACATCTATTACATATATGAATAGAGGGGACAGAATCCATCAGCCACAACAGATTTCATAGCTTATCTACTCCTCCCTCAGCACAATGACCTCTGTACAGGTCACAAACCATGCTGAGAAGCCTGAACAAAAATAGGGTCTGCTCCAGACTACTGGTGTCTATAAACCTTGGTTAATATCCAGGAAAAAGTAAGCTTTAATATTTCTTAAACATATTTTTAAAAGTTAGTATTATTCCTAAATATTTTAACATGACATTTGTCCCTTAATCCTTACTGTATTAGCCAGTTATGACCTTTATATCACAGTAATTTCTTTTAGATCCTGCCTTCTGTGCATTATTATTTTTTATTGCGTGATGAGTTGTATTTTTCAATGCACCATTTTATATTAGATATAATGTAGTGAAAACATTATCTTTCTTGTGAAGGGATTAAAAAAAAAAAAATCTGAAAAAATTAGCATTTACATCATTCATCATAAAAGGATATTTAAAATTTATTCTGTGGGTCAGTACGATCACTGTAACCTTTTATACCTCATCCCCCCCACCACCTCTAAATCTTATGCGAGTGAAAACTTTACCACTGTGTAAGAGAGAGTTTTATAAATTATTTTCTTGTGCTGAACAGGCCATCGGTAAATTGCCAACACAAATGCCTTACGCCTGTCATCATCTGAGTAATGGGTCCCAAGCTAGGCTAGAAGGAAGAGTGGAGGGTCGCTCCAGTGTATATACTTGGAATAGTAGTCTGGCTGGAACACTCGATTGTAGGAGAAACTTCTCCAACAGAGTGCATTCCCTAAATAAGGCTGAATGATCCCCAAGAGAGACAAATGTAACTGCATACAGGAGGACCAGGAGAGCACTGTCTCTGGGCTCTGCGTATCTGTAAACTAGGGAAGATTTTGCAACTCAAAGGTAGTCTAGGTTTGCAATGTGGGGTCCCGCTTGTGCCACTTGAGGAACGTATCCTGGCAATAATGGGTGGTGTGAAGGATTTCACTTTGCCAAGCCACTTGGCACACCTGCGATCACCCTTTTCACCTTCCACTCACGCCTCGCGAGTGCCTGAGTTCATAGGATAATATGAAATGAGCTTTATAAATTTTATATATTTATTCACCCCAGTGGGTTGGTACTAGCCACTGACATACACAGAATACACATCAGAGGATTGTCAAGCAAATACAGGTGAAAACAAGCATACAGTACAGAAAATAAAATGGGATTAAAAGATAGAAAAGAATAAATACGAAAACAAGTTGGTAGTCTGATTCTCTAGGCCTCATCACTTTGGCCTAGGGTGGTTTCTTCAGTCAGTAAGAGAGCAAATGTTCCTACATGCTGCCCAGGATAAGAACTCCCCTTTGTCACTAGGATGGGACATATAACTATCCTAGTCTCCTCCCTAAGTGAGGTCACCAGGAGGAGAAGCCCAGCCCTCCATCCTGAAACCAAATAACTATGAACAGCCCTAATTCCTCCCCAGATGACCGTATTGTCAGGCAAGGGGTATGATGGGGTTCGTGACGAGATCCCCATCGTGTAGACACCAGGAATGCCCCCACCAATTACCCATGGGTAAGGAGTTCAGTGTCTGGACCTTTTCCCTGCTCCTAACAATAAAGTGTTTGGACTCTGGGTGTGCGTCTCTTCCTTGCACACCCGAGGAATTTAGCGGTGTGACTGTAGGATGATCTCCTAGGGAAATAATATCCTAAAACCATATTTCCTTTGTAGTGTGGCCGGCGCCAGTTTGGCTGCTAAACAGTGTTACAATACACATACATAGGATTTCCCCCTGCTGTGTTAATGAGTGTAGCACTTGCATGCAAATAGGGCTGTAGCCCTTAAGCCTGAAAGGGTCTAAGGATTAAAGGGTGTACTATCAACATGAACACCACATTCCTGAAGATATGTGTGGGACTAATATGAACAAGTAGTAACACACCAGAGAAAAATATATAACTGGGGGTCTCATCATCACAGGTGGGAAGTCTGGATTGTCAAAATAGGGCTAAGAACCTGTCTGTCTGTGTCTGTGTTATGTCTGGATAACGGGCTGCCCTGTCCCATAAGTGCAAAAACTGTTGTGTAATAAAGGGCAAGGAAGAGTCAAGTCCACCTTATTTTACTGTCCAGGGAAGAGATGTTAACCGCATAGGTCAGAAAGCTGCCTCAAAGCTAACCCACTGTGTAACAGCAGGGGAATGGAACCAGTCTACAACCCCCATCAACACAGCTGCACAATAGTATTTTGAAGTTGGGGATCCCCCGATCCTCCTCCTTTGGTCTAGTCAACATGTGTAACCAAATCCCCACACAAATTTGCTCATCGTCCTGACAAAGGAAGGAAAGACCACAACCTGTACTATTTGGAACAATAAATATGGAATGCTTCACAAATTTGCATGTCATTAGTGTGCTGCCAAAGTTTAACCAAGACCTTAAAAGGAAACGACCAACTCTGAAATTCTTCCGGAGTTTCATTTGTTCTTCTGCACTCTACATAATAATATTCCCTCCACTCCCTTCCATTCCCCCACAGACCCTGCAGTCTCTGTAGAGGATTATTTGAAGGTGACCTGCTTATTTACGCGGCATCCCCCAGGACTATCCTTCAGGCCATACTGCAGAAATTTACCAGATATAGTGTTAGTAACTTTAAGGTAAATCTACAAAAATCTGAAATACTTAACACTCCCCTCTGCAGTGACTGAACACTTAAAACTCACCACCTTCTTTTGTTGGCGGTATATCTGGGTGTGCTCCTTCCTGCCGACACGGGGCATCTTTTTGAGAAGAACTTTAAATAAGTTCCAACTTTGTATTTATCCTTCTGTAAATGTCCTTTGTGTTTCTTACTTTACAGGGTTTAGAATCATCTGCAAATACTGAAACCCTCTACCAGGTTATTAATAAAAACATTAAAAGGTGCTGTTTGAGACCCATACCAATCAGCTGATATGACTACCAAAAGCGGATTACAAGAAATACGTCTGGAAGCAACTCTTCTCCTATTCAAGTGTATATTCAGAACTGTAGTTCCCCAATGTAGAGCCTAAACGGTTTCATTTACCAGCTACTTACTGTCAAACAGTTCTTCCTGCAATTCCTACATGTTCTAACCTCCTTAAGATCTTAAGATAGTCTTCTGCTGACTCCTGTCTCCCCACAAAGACAAGCATAGTATCTGCTCTCCGACTCACTTCACTTGTTTGTGTTTTGCTATGGAAGTCCCACTTGTGGACATCCAGGGTCAAGTAGGCAGAGTAACAGCAGTAAGGAAAGCAGCTGGAGCAAGAGACCTTACCAATGACTACTTATTTAAAATTGATGGACAAGGATGACTGTGCAAACTGCTGAATAACTCTCAACCTGTTGAAGAGGTGTCAGATACGCTAAGCTATGAGGTGGGAGAAGCTTGGAGTATTGTGAACAAGCCCTAGTGTTTTAACACTGCAGATCAGAGGTACGTGATAGACAGGAAGATAAGGAGAACCAGCCTGTGTTTCCCATAAACTGGCTGATGTCACTAAAAGAAAGTGCCTGACCCGTTACCTGACCTCTGAGAAGAATTTACACATTTAACTTTTGAAAAGAAAATGGGGTTTGTTGTCATCCAGAGACAAAGGAATGACACATTAAGGACATGACTGGCATTGTATTAGTGTGTGAAGTGTTATGGTAAGTTAAACAAGTTTCAGCATAAAGTAGGAGGGACAGTACATTTTAAACGTTTTCTACATCTTTATGTTTATTGGCCACTTGTATTAGGGTTCTGTGAGCTTAACATATTAAAGGACACAGATGTGTTACTTAACTTTGGAACTCTTCTACTTATCCATGTGCTTCTGTGTTTTTTTTTTTTGTGACACCTTATACTTTGTGTTAGAGGTAAATGATGCCAAGTTTGAAAATTGCAAATTTTTCCACATTTTCTGTAAATTTTGGATTTTTTTTTTTTTTTAATAGACTTCAAAGTTTACATTTTTTATGCTTGCAGGACAGATAGATATATATATTAAATATTAAACATTTACTATTGTGTGCTTGTCATGATATTAGGCTCAGATATGGTCTTATGATATCAATATTGGTCTATATTACTGCACAGTGGGGGTTGGTGCCTGAGATCAGGTCTAGTGGGGCAAATGGAATGTGGTCAAACTACTCTCTAGTTCAGGCCTATTGTCCTGTCCCTGAAGCAACCAGCCATTTGGTCAAAAGCCTTCATCTGCATAAGACTGCAACCCTCATTAACCCAGCGGGGGTTCATTTAGACAGGAAGTGTTGTATGAACAATCCGCATATCACTGATAGACACACTGGCGCCATTGTTACTTCAAAGGGTTTATGGTTTTATGACAAATATCTGGCCTGGGGAACATCTTACAGTCGCCCCAATAAATTCCCCAGATGCGTCAAGTCAAGGCGCACGCTCAGAATATACACGTCACAGTTCAAAGCCCAGGAAAGGTCCAGGCACTGATCTCCTTACTCAAAGGGAGATGGAGTGTCGAACTTGGAGTCTATGTATTGGGGATCTTGCCAGGAACCCCATTATACTACCAGCCCGACTCTATAAACATCTGGCAAATAATTATACCGGAAATTAATTCTAAGAGATGTAGAGAAGGGGCGGGGGGCTCCTCCCCCCGGGTGACCTCACTCAGGGAGGAGACCAGGGGAGACAAAAGGGGTCCGCCCAGGCTGAACCAGGCTCTGTTGTCCTGTGAATTTGGTGATGCATGCTTCCTGGTGGGGAGCTGTGGGGGAAGGCAACCATGTGATGACCATGTGGTTGACATGCGGCCTAAGCAGCTAGGCTTGAGGCCCTGCTATGAACCTGAAAGAGTCGTAACCACATGTAAGCAACACATGCTTTGCCCAAGACTGTGCCCAGAGCCTGCCACATGGGCTCAGAGAAATGGACTAACTACTTGTTCCAGAAGGTCTTCTGCCATTTTGCTCTGCTAGGATGATCTGCTGCTGGACATTCATACGATAAGTGCCCTGGCTCAACACCTGGAGGCCAGAGAAACCATCACAAGCTGGTGTTGATAATATATATTCTTTTCTTTCTGTTATCCCCATTTTTATTTTATGTACCGTGTTATGCTGTTTTCACTTGTATCTGCTTGTTAATCACTGCATGTATGCTATATATGTGTTAAGTGTCTAGTGCCGACCCATTTAGGGGTTAATAAATATATAAAATTTAGAAGGCCCGTCATGCGTGTTATCCTCTGTGGACCCACCACACTCACGGAAAGTGGGTGTGAGGTAATCGAAGCTATCTCAGGTAGGTCAGAAGCGGTTTCTGGTAAGATGAGATCCTTCACAGTGTTATAACTACTTTCTGTTGACAATTTTTTGCACATATTTTTTAGTTTGTTAGAAGGCTAGTTTAGCAGCTATTTGCAGATTTCTAAGAAAATTTGCACCACACATTTGTTTGGGTCCAGTTCAGTTCTCTGGGGGGGTTTAAATATTAGAAACCCCCTCTAAACCCCTATAAATCACCCAATTTCAAAAACTGCTCAAAATATTCAATATACAAAATGCATAACTTATACACTACCAGATCTAAACAATACAAAGGATCCACATAAATAGAAAAAAAATATAGTTCAGATTCACAAGATATAGTATACATAGAAGCTATTACATATATGGTAAATACTGTAAAAATAATAACAATGAGACATATACAAAGTAATCGTTATGGAGATTATGGCAAGTCTAAAAGTAATGTGTCATACATATATACATTATATATATATATATATATATATATATATATATATATATATATATAGTCTATGTAGTTATAATATAGTCAAGAGCACTGAGCATAATGTAACCAATTACCATAACAGAAGGTAGGGATATTATGTCAAAGTTACACCAATGGCCTACATTATATTGTACAACTCCTCCCAAGCACTATATAGAAATGTAGGCAGGGGACCTTTCTTTGGGAGTAGAAAGAAATGTTTGAGAGGGTGTTCTATTGAGGATATCAATGTTCGCTTTTCCCAGTTTGCCCCTTAAATTCTTTCTCTGACTGTTTCCAAGTCATCAAATATGTACTACTGATCAGAAGAGGAGTCAACTGAATCATACAACTTAAAAAAAAAAAAAAAAAGAAGAATAGTATTGGATACAGGTACCTAGAACCATTTAACCTATGGACTCAGAGAATAAACATTGCTCATTCATGCTATGAATATCATTACATACGATTCGGACAATTATAGTGGTCATCTTGTGTCATTAAACTAGTTAACTTATACCTTTTGGCAGTACACAGACATTTATTTACAACTGTCATTAAGCTACAATCTTATGTGAATGTGAACACCTATTAACCCTTGTTCCTTGCAGTGAAAATTATACTTTTTCCTCGGCAGCCAAAGACTGTGTAGTATAGCCTATTTATAGTCTAATCCCAATGAGCAACTATAAACATTCCATATATACATATAAGTATTAGTATAAGTAACCTCATCAATGTTGCCCGTTTATGTTGACAATATACAGTGCCTTGTGAAAGTATTCGGCCCCCTTGAACTTTTCAACCTTTTGCCACATTTCAGGCTTCAAACATAAGGATATAAAATTTAAATTTTTTGGTGAAGAATCAACAAGTGGGACACAATTGTGAAGTGGAACAAAATGTATTGGTTATTTTAAACTTTTGTAAAAAATAAAAAACTGAAAAGTGGGGCGTGCAATATTATTCGGCCCCTTTACTTTCAGTGCAGCAAACTCACTCCAGAAGTTCAGTGAGGATCTCTGAATGATCCAATGTTCTCCTAAATGACTGATGATGATAAATATAATCCACCTGTGTGTAATCAAGTCTCCGTATAAATGCACCTGCTCTGTGATAGTCTCAGGGTTCTGTTTAAAGCGCAGAGAGCATCATGAAGACCAAGGAACACACCAGGAAGGTCCGTGATACTATTGCAGAGAAGTTTAAAGCCGGATTTGGATACAAAAAGATTTCCCAAACTTTAAACATCCCAAGGAGCACTGTGCAAGCGATCATATTGAAATGGAAGGAGTATCAGACCACTGCAAACCTACCAAGACCCGGCCGTCCCTCTAAACTTTCATCTCAAACAAGGAGAAGACTCATCAGAGATGCAGCCACAGCTCATCACCCTGAACACACCATCCCCACTGTCAAACATGGTGGTGGCAGCATCATGCTTTGGGCCTGCTTTTCTTCAGCAGGGACAGGGAAGATGGTTAAAATTGATGGGAAGATGGATGGAGTCAAATACAGGACCATTCTGGAAGAAAACCTGTTGGAGTCTGCAAAAGACCTGAGACTGGGATGGAGATTTATCTTCCAAAAAGACAATGATCCCAAACATAAAGCAAAATCTACAATGGAATGGTTCACAAATAAACGTATCCAGGTGTTAGAATGGCCAAATCAAAGTCCAGACCTGAATCCAATCGAGAATCTGTGGAAAGAGCTGAAAACTGCTGTTCACAAACGCTCTCCATCCAACCTCACTGAGCTCCAGCTGTTTTCCAAGGAAGAATGGGCAAGAATTTCAGTCTCTCGATGTGCAAAACTGATAGAGACATACCCCAAGCGACTTGCAGCTGTAATTGCAGCAAAAGGTGGCGCTACAAAGTATTAACTTAAGGGGGCCGAATAATATTGCACGCCCCACTTTTCAGTTTTTCATCTTTTACAAAAGTTTAAAATATCCAATAAATTTCGTTCCACTTCACGATTGTGTCCCACTTGTTGTTGATTCTTCACCAAAAAAATTTAAGTTTTATATCCTTATGTTTAAAGCCTGAAATGTGACAAAAGGTTGAAAAGTTCAAGGGTGCCGAATACTTTCGCAAGGCACTGTACCTTTAACATTGTATATTTCCACACTGGCTGCCTAGTTGTACACCTACAGTGCTGGCCAAAAGTATTGGCACCCCTGCAATTCTGTCAGATAATTTCTTCCAGAAAATGATTGCAGTCACAAATGCTTTAGTAATAAGATCTTCATTTATTTTGCTTGCAATGAAAAAACACAAAAGAGAATGAAAAAAAAGTCAAATCATTGATCATTTTACACAAAACTCCAAAAATGGGCCGGACAAAAGTATTGGCACCCTCAGCCTAATACTTGGTAGCACAAACTTTAGACAAAATAACTGCGAACAACCGCTTCCGGTAACCATCAATGAGTTTCTTACAATGCTCTGCTGGAATCTTAGACCATTCTTCTTTGGCAAATTTCTCCAGGTCCTTGAGATTTGAAGGGTGCCTTCTCCAAACTGCCATTTTGAGATCTCTCCACAGGTGTTCTATGGGATTCAGGTCTGGACTCCTTGCTGGCCACTTTAGAAGTCTCCAGTGCTTTCTCTCAAACCATTTTCTAGTGCTTTTTGAAGTGTGTTTTGGGTCATTGTCCTGCTGGAAGACCCATGACCTCTGAGGGAGACCCAGCTTTCTCACACTGGGCCCTACATTATGCTGCAAAATTTGTTGGTAGTCTTCAGACTTCATAATGCCATGCACACGGTCAAGCAGTCCAGTGCCAGAGGCAGCAAAGCAACCCCAAAACATCAGGGAACCTCCGCCATGTTTGACTGTAGGGACCGTGTTCTTTTCTTTGAAGGCCTCTTTTTTTTCCTGTAAACTCTATGTTGATGCCTTTTCCCAAAAAGCTCTACTTTTGTCATCTGACCAGAGAACATTCTTCCAAAAAGTTTTTGGCTTTCTCAGGTAAGTTTTGGCAAACTCCAGCCTGGCTTTTTTATGTCTCTGGGTCAGAAGTGGGGTCTTCCTGGGTATCCTACCATAGAGTCCCTTTTCATTCAAACGCCGACGGATAGTACGGGTTGACACTGTTGTACCCTTGGACTGCAGGGCAGCTAGAACTTGTTTGGATGTTAGTCAAGGTTCTTTAGCCACCATCCGCACAATCTTTCGTTGAAATCTCTCGTCAATTTTTCTTTTCCGTCCACATCTAGGGAGGTTAGCCACAGTGCCATGGGCTTTAAACTTCTTGATGACACTGCGAACGGTAGACACAGGAACATTCAGGTCTTTGGAGATGGACTTGTAGCCTTGAGATTGCTCATGCTTCCTCACAATTTTGCTTCTCAAGTCCTCAGACAGTTCTTTGGTCTTCTTTCTTTTCTCCATGCTCAATGTGGTACACACAAGGACACAGGACAGAGGTTGAGTCAACTTTAATCCATTTCAACTGGCTGCAAGTGTGATTTAGTTATTGCCACCACCTGTTATGTGCCACAGGTAAGTAACAGGTGCTGTTAATTACACAAATTAGAGAAGCATCACCTGATTTTTCAAAGGGTGCCAATATTTTGTCCACCCCCTTTTTTGTGTTTGGTGTGGAATTATATCCAATTTGGCTTTTTGACAATTCTTTTTGTGGTTTTCCATTGAAGACAAATTAAATGAAGATATTACCACCAAAGCATTTGTGATTGCAATCATTTTCTGGAAGAAATTGAGTATTATCTGACAGAATTGCAGGGATGCCAATACTTTTGGCCAGCACTGTACCTGTATTTCAGCAATTACTTATTATTGCTATCACAACCAGCAACTTTTTCCAATTTATGATGTTCTTAGTGGATAATAATAATAAATATATTTTATTTATATAGCGCCAACATATTCCACAGCACTGTACAATTTGTAGGGTTCAAGTACAGACATAAAAGATTACATTACAAAGAAATAGTCAATTCACACAATGGGACTGAGGGCCCTGCTCGCTTACAATCTATGAGGTAAAGGGGGTGACACAGGATGTAGCAGGGGCGGCATCAGAGGTAGCATTGCTTATACAATGGTCAGACAATTTTGTAATAGAGGTTACTGTCATTACACATATATGAGGCTGAATGAGCTGTCACCAGTCGTGTCCTTTAATGTTTAGACGGTGCCTGGACATATAAAGTTAGTCTGATACGGCATCATATCCTGTGAGGTAATGTGGGAGTGTGAACAGAGGAGGGTACGTTTTAGGGATTCTAACTACGGAAGGGTTTACATTAGGAGTTGTGATAGGCCTGTCTGAAAAGATATGTCTTTAGTTTGCGCTTGAAGCTGTGGAAATTGAGGGTTAATCTGGTAGTCTGGGATAGAGCATTCCAGAGAAGTGGTGCAACTCGGGAGAAGTCTTGTATATGAGCATGGGAGGTTATGATAATAGAGGATGTTAGTCTTAGGTCATTGAGTGAATGGAGAGTACTGGTTGGGCGATAGACAGAGATGATGGAGGAAATTTAGGGAGGTGCAGCATTATGGAGAGCCTTGTGGATGAGGGTGATAAGTTTATATTGTATTCTGTATTGAATAGGCAGCCACTGTAGTGACTGACATAGACCGGAGGCTTTCGCTGTAGCGTCTAGACTGATAGATGAGCCTGGCCGCCGCATTCAGAATAGATTGTAGAGGGGAGAGTTTAGTAAGGGGAAGACCGTTTAGTAAGGGGAAGACCGTTTAGTAAGGAGTTACAGTAGTCAAGGCGAGAGTGAATCAGGGCAACAATAAGTGTCTTTAGTGCATCTATGGTAAGGAAAGGGCGGATTCTGGAGATTTTTTTGAGGGGGAGATGACACGAGCATGCGAGTGATTGAATATGGGGGGTGAAGGAAAGGTCCGAGTCAAACATAACCCCGAGGCAGCGGGCATACTGCCTAGGACAGTGATGGCGAACCTTTTAGAGACCGAGTGCCCAAATTGCAACCCAAAGCCCACTAAATTATCGCAAAGTGCCAACACGGCAATTTCACCTTAAATTAACCTGCCTCCCCCCTCCTGCTCACCACAGCCTGCAACCCCATTCCCCCCTCTTGCTCACACGCAGCTGGCACCCCCATTCCCCCCCACACACCGCACCCTGCACCTCGCATCTCTCCCCCCACCGTGCACCCCGCATCCCCCCCCACCGTGCACCCCGCACCCCACATCCCCCCCCAGTACACCCCGCACCTCACATCCCCCCCACAGTACACCCCGCACCTCACATCCCCCCCACAGTACACCCCCGCACCTCACATCCCCCCCCACAGTACACCCCGCACCTCACATCTCCCCCACAGTACACCCCGCACCTCACATCCCCCCCACAGTACACCCAGCACCTCACATCCCCCCCCCCCACAGTACAGCCTGCACCCCACATCTCTCCATGTTCCTCCACTGCTCAGGATACAACTTTTCTTTATATAGAAGGACCTTCTTACAAGTAAAGACACGCCTACCCTGTCATGTGACCTTATGACGTCAGAAGGTCCTTTCAGAGTACAGTATTTAGCCTTTACCGATTTACACTGACAGTTTTCAGCTGTATGTGCATTTGCACATACAGCTGAAAGAAGCAATCGCTCACTAACGGGGAATCCTGCACTGGGTTCCCCATTAGTGAACGATCAGGGCGACGGCGCACGTGTCAACTGAGAGGGCTCTGCGTGCCCTCTCTGGCATGCGTGCCATAGGTTCGCCATCACGGGCCTAGGAGTTATGGTAAGGCTGGAGACTGCAATGGAGATATCAGGGACAGATCTATTAGATGGTGGAAACAGCGGTAGTTCAGTCTCAGAGATTCAGTTTCAGATAGAGCGAAGACATGATATTTGAGACAGCAGAGAGGCAGTCACTGGTGTTCTGTATTAGTGCAGGGTGAGGTCACGGGATGACGTATATAATTGGGTGTCATCAGCATACCCGAAGCCAAATCCGGTGATTGTTTGTCCAATGGGGGCTGTGTAGCCTAGGACTGAGCCCTGAGGAACCCCAACGGCAAGGGGAAGAGGGGAAGAAACAGAGCCCGCGAATGATACACAAAGTGCGGTCTGAGAGATAAAGAGGGCAACCAGGAGAGCGTGGTGTCCGTGAGGCCGACAGAGCGGAGCTTAGTGAAGAGGAGTTGATGGTCAACAGTGTCAAATGCTGCTGAGAGATCTAGAAGAATGAGAAGAAAGAAGTCACCTTTAGATTTAGCTGTCAGGAGATCATTGGAGACTTTTGTGAGGGCCGTTTCAGTAGAGTGCAGAGTGCAAGAAGAGAGTTAGCAGAAAGATAGCGGATCAAACGAAAATAGACCAAGTGTTCCAAGATTTTGGAGATGAAAGGGAAGTTAGGGACAAGTCGATAGTTAGCAGCACAGGACGGGTCAAGGGAGGGTTTCTTCAATAGAGGGGTTATAACAGCATGTTTGAAAGTGGATGGGAAAATTCCAGAAGAGAGAAAGAGGTTAAATATTTTAGTAAGGTAAGTCGTGACAGCAGGAGACAGAGCCTGGAGAAGGTGTGAGGGGCAATGGTCACTACTGCAGGTTGTAGGGCGAGAAGAAGAAAGTAGATGAGGTACTTCCTCCTCTGTAACGGGTTCTAAAGATGAGAATGAGCAGTCTGAAGTGTGGCTGGTGAGGAGGTCAGTGCCACCTGGGGATTGGGCAGTTATTTCCCGACGGATCTTATTCATTTTGTCATCGAAAAAAGTGGCCAGGTCACCTGCACTAAGGTCTGTGAATGGCATCTGCACCTTGAGGTTGAGTAAAGAGTGAAAAGTTTCAAATAGCCTTTTATGGTTACAGGAGAGAGAACAGATGAGAGAGAGGTGAAATAGGCTTGTTTGGCACGGTGAAGGGCAGAACTATAGATTTTAAGTATAAATTTAAAGTGGAGGAAGTCTGCAGGTGTATGTTATTTTCTCCACAGATGTTCAGAACACCTAGAGCACCGCTGAAGAAAACGTGTCTGTGGCGTCTACCAGGGTTGCTGCCTCCTGTGTCTAACTTTTTGGGGAACAGTCTCATCCAATGCACTCATTATAGTGACTGGTGGCCAGATTGGGACAGAAGATTGAGGAGATGGGGGACAGAGAGGACTGTAGAGTATCAGAGGTGCTGGGTGTTAATTGCATGTAAATTCCTATATGTATGATGAGTAGGTGTATCCTGTGAGGGAGAGGAAGCACTGATGGTGAGATACAGAAGGTTATGATCAGAGAGTGGCAGAGAATAGTAAATTTAGAAACTGAGAGGAGTCGATGGAAGACAAGATCAATGGTATTGCCATCTACATGTGTGGCGGAAGAGGGAAGTTGTGAAAGAAGTGGTTATTGAGAGAAACTGTGAGGCAGCTGGGTAGACAGGGGTGTCAGTGGGGATGTTAAAGTCACCCATGAATTTCAGGAATTCCACTATTTAACTGGTGCCCATCCATAACACCACACTATAGTTGCTGTAAGTTTATTGGCTGACGACCTTTTATGATGATTGGTTACAATTCGCTACATTATTCTCAGTGCTCTATGCTATATTATACCTATGTAGAGCCAACTTATATGTCTATTACTCATCGCTAGACTACAGTATACCTATGTAGACCTACTTATACAGGTCTACTATATATGACTCGCTACTATTAGGCTTATCATACATAACAGTTACTCCATTACATAAATGGTAAGCACGGTAAATATAATGGCTTCTATGGATACTATATCTTTTGAATCTCAACTATAATTTTTTTTATCCTTTTACACCGACCCTTTGTGTTTAGATATGCCAGTGCATACATTTTGTATATGCATGGTTTATTCACTGTTGGTGTGATTTTTGTTTCCCATCGGCCACAGTAAATTCTAACTTTTCTATGTATTTTCTTGTACAGATCTGGCTTGAAATAGGTCCGCTGCAACCGAAACATCGCCAACTTGATCTGAAAACAGTTATGTCTAAAGTGTAATTGATGGGTAATTTTATATCTTCATACTTCGCTCTGCAGAGCAAATACACAACATCCCTTCAGTACTAATGCTGCTAGTTGCAGCCAGTACAGAAAAAATGAAGGGTATAACAGGATCACTATGTGCACTGTTAAATTAGAACTGGTTCTTGTTCCAGATGGTCATGAAAGTCAGATGGTCATAAAAACAACTAGAAAAAAAAAAATCTCGATACAAAAGAACCTGTGTTATAGTCCAAAGTCATGAACAGACAGTAGTGCCGAACTCCATTGACGGCCTCTTGAACAATCATAATAATGATGACAAAACACTTTATAAAATGAATGAGAGAGCTGTGCTCTCTCGCCTCCTGCCCAACACAGATTTGTCAGATCAAAGCAGGATTCAGCATTAAGAGGACACATTGGGATAAATGTATTATGCCTTGCACACTAGTTTCCTGAAGGCACTTAACTTTCTCCCTATTACACACACTGCTAATAACAGCACATTTGTTATTACTTTATACTTTATGGAAATGGGCGTAAGTTGGCCGAGAGGTTTACTAAAACAAAATGTTTAGAAAACAAGAGATAAGCATCAGATGTGCCCTATTTGACTGCTTTTTTGTTCAATGCAGTACATCAGTAAATGAATAAGCTTACTGCAGACAACCCATTTGCACACAGGTTTTAAAGGTGAGAAAATCCCATTAAAATAAATAGTGGTTGTGAAATCCTTTTAAATAAATAATTTGTGACACAGTCTAGCAACTTTACCATGTCTGTGTTTTCCATCAGGAGGTGATTATCATAGTCAGCACCTTCAAAGTAAATTGTCCAAGTCCCAGGTGAACGAGTATGAGGTATAAGTCTACAGTAACCTGCAGGAAAAACAATATGAAGTAAATATAAGACTACAGAAAGTACTGTAAAAACATGAAAATATTTATTTAAAACTTTAAATGGGGCTGTCCCATTTCAGACACTTATTCCCTAGCCACAGGACGGGAGAAGTGTCACATCACTGGGGGGGTCTGACTGCTGGCTTCCCCATCCATTAGGAGAACTGGCGACAAAGACCCTTTCTAAGTGAATGAAATGCCAGTGTGCTTGCATGATCGGCACACCTTTCACTGCTATGGGACGGCATCCTCTGACAGCCCCACAGATGTAAATGGAGCACTGGATATTGATCATTTAATAACTACTTATATAGCACCAACATATTGAGCAACACTTTACAAATTAGAGGGTACATGGACAGTATTTGACATTACATTGTGACAAAGAATTAATGTATCAAACAATAGGATTGAGGGCCCTGCTTGCCACAGAATACAATCGATGAGGAAAAAATAGGGAAATACAAGAGGGGCTTGTTTGGTACAATGGTCCAGCCATTTTTTTTTAATAAATAAGGTCATATAGCTGAAGCTGAATAAGCCAGTATCTATGAATGTACAGATACTAAGTGCATGAAGTGAAGAGTAAGTTCTAGATGGAGGGATCAGGCTCTGTGTAGAAAGCTAAGCTTTCAATAAGTAATGTTAGCTTGGTGTGCGAAGGAGTAGAAAAATGTGATCAGGTCATGTAATAATCCTGCCTAAACAGAAGTGATTTTAAAAAGACATGTCTGAAGCTGCTGTAGTTGGGTATTAATCTAGTTGTCCGTGGTAGAGCATTCCAGAGCAGAGGTGCAGCTAGGGAAAAGTCTTGGAGACGGGAATGGAATGGCAAGACAGAGTGTATGGTTTGGCTGGTAAACTGTGATGAGGGAGGAGAAGTAGGGAGGTGCAACGCTATAGATGGTTTTATGGGTAAGTGTGATAATTATATTGTATTCTGTGGTGGATGGGCAACCAGTGCAGCGACTGGCACAAGGCAGATGCATCGTGTACCAGTTTGACAGAAAGAAGAGTCTGGCGGCTGCATTCATGACAGATTGTAGAGGGGAGAGTTTAGTAAGAGGAAGACCAATTAATGGAGAATTGCAATAGTCAAGGAAAGAGAGAATCAGAAGACAAAGTTAGATAATTGCAATAGTCAGGGCGACAATAAGTGTTTTAGATGTTTTCACAGTGAGAAAAGGGTGAATTTGGGAGATGTTTTTGAGGTACAGGTGACAAGAATGTGCAAGTGTCTGAAAATGTGAAGTGAAGGTGTATTGAGTCAAATACAACCCCAAGACAGTGGGCATATTGCTTCGGTGTAATAGTAAAACCACAGTGAAGACATAGGCGAAATCAGTCCCCCCGTTCTCTTGATCGCCAGCAGTCGGACCTCCAGCGATGTGACACTTATTTCCTAGCCACATCATTAGTGATAATTGTCCGTACTGGGACAACCTCTTTAACCAGATGTCTGGGTGGTCGGCATGTAACTCTGTAAGGACGTACATCTGCAGGAGCATGGAGGCAGTTCTTACATCTCAGAGAAGCTTATATAAGAAAAAGAAAACAGCACCAAGCAGTGCATAGTGTAATATTGTATAATAATAATAGATCTAAAAATATTGTACTATTTTGATGTCAGACAAGAAAATAAATCAAAATAGGTGGCCTCTCACCTTCTGTTCTTGTGAGATAGGTTACAACCACCTATGTACAGTGCCTTGCAAAATTATTCATACCCTTTGAACTTTTTCACATTTTGTCACCTTACAACCACAAACTTAAATGCATTTGAGATTTTAAGTGATAGGCCAACACAAAGTAGCAGATAATTGTGAAGTGGAAGGAAAAGGATAAGCGCTTTTCAAAATTTTAATCCAATAAAAATCTGAAAAGTGTGTCGTGCAAAAGTATTCAGCCCCCCATAGCAATACTTTGTAGAGACACCTTTTGCTGAAATTACAGCTGCAAGTCTTTTGGGGGTATGTCTCTACAATCTTTGCGTATCTAGAGACTGAGATTTTTGCCCATTCTTCTTTGCAAATTAGCTCAAACTCAGCCAGATGGGATCGAGAGAGCATCTGTGAACAGCAATTTTCATGTCTTGCCACAGATGCTCAATGGGATTTAGATCTAGACTTTGCCTGGGCCATTCTAACACCTGAATATTCTTTGATCTAAACCATTCCACTGTAGCTCTGGCTGTATGTTTAGGGTCATTATCTTGCTGGAAGGTGAATCTCCTTCCCAGTCTCAAGTCTTTTGCAGCCTCCTAAAGGTTTTCTTCCAGGATTTCCCTGTATCATCCATCTTTCCATCAACTCTGACCAGCTTCCCTGTCCCTGCTCAAGAAAAGCATCCCAACACCATGATGGTGCCACCACCATGTTTCACAGTGGGGATGATGTGTGCAGGGCAATGAGCAGGGCTACTTTTCCGCCACACATAGTGCTTTGCATTTAGGTCAAGAAGTTCAACTTTGGTCTCATCTGACCAGAGCACCTTCTTCCACATGTTTGCTGTGTCCCCTATATGGCAAACTACAAATGGCACTTATGTCTTTCTTTCTACAATGGTTTTCTTCTTGCTGCTCTTCCATAAAGGCCAGATTTGTGGAGTGCACGACTTATAGTTGTCCTGTGGACAGATTCTCCCACCTGAGCTGTGGATTTCTGTAGCTCTTCCAGAGTGACCATGGACCTCTTGGCTGCTTCTCTGACCAGTGCTCTCCTTGCTCGGTCAGTTTAGGTGGACGGCTATGTCTTGGTAGGTTTGCAGTTGTAGAATACTTTTTCCATTTTTGGATGATGGATTGAACAGTGCTGCTTGTGATGTTCAAAGCTTGGGATATGTTTTTATAACCTAACCCTGCTTTAAACTTCTCCACAACTTTATCTCTGACCTGTCTGGTGAGTTCCTTGGTCTTCATAATGCTGTTTGTTCACTAGTGTTCTCTAACAAACCACTGAGGCCTTTACAGAACAGGTGTATTTATACTGAGACTAAATTACACACAGTTGGACTCTTAAGTGACTTCTGAAGGCAATTGATTGTACTGGATTTTATTTAGGGATATCAGAGTACAGGGGGCTGAATACTTTTGCATGTCACACTTTTCAGATTTTTATTTGATTAAAATTTTGAAAACCATGTATCATTTCCGTTCCACTTTATAATTATATACTATTTTGGGTTGGTCGATCAGTTAAAATCTCAATAAAATACAAATAAGTTTGTGGTTGTAAGATGACAAAATGTGAAAAAGTTCAAGGGGTATGAATACTTTTGCAAGGCACTAAGTAGAAATCACAGTTTAGGGTATATGAGCTGCTGTAATACCGACATAAGAGGGAACTTGAGGTGGTCAGAGAATATCAACGGAAGACCAAGTCCAAACAGAGGCAATACTGTTCTTATAGGAAAAAGGATTCAGCAATCATCCAAGTCTTTAAAGGAGTACCTTTCTTTATTAAAGTCCACTGAAAACAACGTGTTTCAGGGTGAAAACCCCTTTCTCAAGTGTAATACACACTACTAAACTTTATATACAGGCAAAGTTAAGAAGTCCCTCTCCCTGGGTGGATCAAAACAAATCAAAACACATTTCCCCCCCAAATATTCATTAAAACTTGCTGAAAGAATGTATAATCAAACTTTCCAAAGAGAAGCGTTTAACAGAATTAATCCTGCTCAAAGGTAGGAAAAACAGAGGTAACTGTCTGTATTCATTGCCGATGGAATCTCGGTGTCTCTCAAAAGGTACTGAGCATGTGCGAAATGTTTGCGCGTGGATAAACTGCTACGAGCCAGCTACAATAAGGAGAGCTGATCTCCATGTTTTTCCTGCCTTTGCGCATGATCAGTTCTGTTAAACATTTCTTTTTGGCAAGTTTGATTATACCTTTAGCAATTTTAATGAATATTTAGGGGAAATGTGTTTTGGTTTCTTTTGACCCACCCAGGGGTGGGACTTCTTAACCTTGCTTGAAAAGTAGCAAAGTTGCATGCCATGCCATTTCCAAGAACCAGAGTAGCTTCCCTAAGTTTTTGCTTGGAGAAACACTCAGGTGAGAGAGCAGGGCACAATGGAGAAACATAATGTGTGCCAAGTACAAGGAAGATGACCTTATACCGCTGACAGACATTACAGTACCCCCATTGCTGTACACTCTTTCCCTTATTAGCCCTGCTGTGTGGTCAGGCTGTACCATGCAGGACCAACTGAAAAGTCCTGCAACCCTAACCCTATATGTGACTTTGCCCTTGCAAAACTTTATCCAAGCAAAATAACTTCTAAACAGCAAATTTACTGTTTCAATTTAATTTATAAAAAAAACTACTCATGGCTTCAAAAAGTCAAATAATGCCATAGATGATTGCCTTGAAGGGTGTAGTATCCAAAATAGGGTCACTTCTCATGCTTTTGAACTAATTTGGTACTGGTACATCAGAGGCTCTGCAAAAACTTGAAAACCATTCCAGCAACATTTTAACTCCAAACGTTGGTCCTTTCTTTCTGAGCTCTGCCATGTGCCCAGGCACCAAGTTGTGGTTGTCCATTGCCCTACTAAGGAGAATGCACATAATTTATGTGGTGTTTAATACCAGCGGTTCTACTTGGGCCAGAGGCGTAGCTAGCGTGGGGGAGGGCGGACTCGGGGCCGCCGCAACACAGGTTAACCCCACACATCAAATGCATTGGCGTCTGCATGACACAGATACAGTTGAAATACATAGAGAAAGAAGCCTCTAGCTTCCTTCTCTGCTAGTAAATAGCCCGTAAGCCACAAGCCACTTCAGGTCTGTGGCCTACGATCTGCAATATGACGTCTGCGTCCTGGCACAGATGTCTATGTGATGACGTCATTGTCCTGAGCTGTCCTCGTAAGTAAGCAGCGGCAGTGTCGGCGGCCGAGGCTCCTCGGGGAATTGGAGGTAGGTGAGTATCATCAACTTATTTTTTTACTCACTTTGGGCATTTTAATTGGGGGTGGGGGGTAATACATACAGTGGGGGAAAAAAAGTATTTAGTCAGCCACCAATTGTGCAAGTTCTCCCACTTAAAGAGGACCTTTCATGTCCTAAGGCACATGCGGTTTTACATACCGCTAGAAAGCCGACAGCGCACTGAATTCAGCGCACTGCCGGCTTTCCTGTATGTGCCCCGGGGCTGGAGATATCGGCGGTGTAAGTTTCACGGTTTACTGTCAGAAAGGTGTTCCTGACAGTCTAGCTGCGCTGTGAGAAACGCCCTCCCTGACTGTGCTCGTTCATAGACTTGTACTGGGGGGGGGGGGGGGCCTTCCTCACAGCTCAGCATCATCGCTGGGCTGTAAGGAACGCCCCCTCCCTCTGTACTCGTCTATAGCGCTGTACTGTCAAAGGGGGCGTTCCTTACTGCCCGGCAATGACGCTGAGCTGTGAGGAACGCCCCCCCCCCCAGTACAAGTCTATGAACGAGAACTGTCAGGGAGGGCGTTCCTCACAGTGCAGCTAGACTGTCAGGAACGCCTTTCTGACAGTAAACTGTGAAACTTACACCTCCGATATCTCCAGCCCCAGGGCACATACGGGAAAGCCGGCAGTGTGTTGAATTCCGCGCGCTGTCAGCTTTCTAGCGGTATGTAAAACCGCATGTGCCTGAGGACATGAAAGGTCCTCTTTAAAAAGATGAGAGAGGCCTGTAATTGACATCATAGGCACACCTCAACTATGAGACACAAAATGAGAAAACAAATCCAGAAAACCACTGTCTGATTTTTAAAGAATTTATTTGTAAATTATGGTGAAAAATAAGTATTTGGTCAATAACAAAAGTTCATCTCAATACTTTGTTACATATCATTTGTTGGCAATGACAGAGGTCAAACGTTTTCTGTAAGTCTTAACAAGGTTGGCACACACTGTTGGTATGTTGGCCCATTGCTCCATGCAAGATCTTCTCTAGAGCAGTGATGTTTCAACTCCCTCCAAAGGTTTTCTATGGGGTTGAGATCTGGAGGCTGGCTAGGCCACTCCAGGACCTTGAAATGCTTCTTACGAAGCCACTCCTTCGTTGCCCTGGCAGTGTGCTTGGGATCATGGTCATGCTAAAAGACCCAGTCACGTTTCATCCTTGCTGATTGAAAGAGGTTTGCACTCAAAATCTCACGATACATGGCCCCATTCATTCTTTCATGTACACGGATCAGTCATCCTGGTCCCTTTGCAGAGAAACAGCCCCAAAGCATGATGTTGCCACCCCCATGCTTCACAGTAGGTATGGTGTTCTTTGGATGCAACTCAGCATTCACTCTCCTCCAAACACAACGCGTTGTGTTTCTACCAAACTGTTCTACTTTGGTTTCATCTGACCATATGACATTCTCCCAATACTCTTCTGGAACATCCAAATGCTCTCTAGCAAACTTCAGACGAGCCTGGATATGTACTGGCTTAAGCAGGTGGACACGTCTGGCACTGCAGGATCTGAGTTCCTGGCAGCGTAGTATGTTAATGACGGTAGACTTTGTTACGTTAGTCCCAGCTTTCTGAAGGTCATTCACTAGGTCCCCCCGTGTGGTTCTGAGATTTTTGCTCACAGTTCTTGTGATCATTTTAATCCCACGGGGTGAGATCTTTTGTGGAGCCCCTGATTGAGGAATATTCAGTGATCTTGTATGTCTTCCATTTTCTAATTATGGCTACCACAGTTGATTTCTTCACACCAAGCTGCTTGCCTATTGCAGATTCAGTCTTCCCAGCCTGGTGCAGGTCTACAATTTTGTTTCTGGTGTCCTTCCACAGCTCTTTGGTCTTCACCATAGTGGAGTTTGGAGTGTGACTGTTTGAGGTTGTGGACAGGTGTCTTTTATACTGATAACAATGTCAAACAGGTGCCATTACTACAGGTAATGAGTGGAAGACATCGGAGCCTCTTAAAGAAGAAGTTACAGGTCTGAGAGAGCCAGAAATCTTGCTTGTTTGTAGGTGACTAAATACTTATTTTCCACCATAATTTGCAAATAAATTCTTTATAAAATCAGACAATGTGATTTTCTGGATTTGTTTTCTCATTTTGTCTCTCATAGTTGAGGTCTACCTATGATGTCAATTACAGGCCTCTCTCATCTTCTTAAGTGGGAGAACTTGCACAATTGGTGACTGACTAAATACTTTTTTTCCCCACTGTATAAGAGGTAATTTGGGAGCATTGGGAAATTAGCAAGATTAGAGGCCATAACTAATATAAGGAGTATTAGGGGGCTTTAATAAAAGAGGATATAAAATTATAATGAAAGGTCAGTGGGGTCTGTATGAATGTAAGGGGAAATAATATTAGGAGGCATTGGGGCAGTATTAAAAGGGGTTTTCTAGGGAATAATAAAGTTTACAGGTAAGGATTGTATTGGACAAATTGGAGAGGCGGCGGGTAGGTGAAACATAAAAAAAATACTCACCTGTCCCCGGGCTACCGATGACCTCAGCCCTCTGCTGCTGTCTGTCCAGACACACACACACCGCTTCTCTGCTGCAAGTCCTGCATTGCACGTGATTGGCCTCAGCAGTCACGTATGGCTTGTGTCTGAACAGACAGTGGCGGCAGACATCAGAGCACTGGGGACGGGTAAGGCTGGGTTCACACTAGTGCTCGGTTTGCGCTTGGTTTCCATTTTTCGGGTCCACTTGGTGACCTGAAAAACAGAAACCCAATCCACTTGAAAAGTGGTTACTCGCGGACCCCTTTGACTATAATGGGGTCAGCCGGGTTTCTGCCTGGCGGATCAGAATGGGGGATGGAATCCCTGAAAGGAGTCCAAGCGCTGGTGTGAATCCAGCCTGAGTATGATTTTTATATGTTTCACCTACCCTGCCTCCACTGTGATTTGCTTTAATAGAGAAAAAAACAACAACGCCGAGCGGCACATAGGGAAATATTGTTTTTGAAAACGTGATAATAATAGTGATGAATAACACGATAAGAATTGTGTTATAAAGGTAGATTATATAGGGTGACTAGGACGATGACTGCATCTGGGTGGTTAAGGGTGAAATCACACCCTCAGATAGCCTGCGGGGTCCAAGGGGTAGCAGTGGCATCTAGGAGGCCAGGAAAAGGCCTCCTGGCTGCCTTTCAATACGCAATGTACCGCAATACATAAGTTCCCAGGTTCCAGTCCCCTTGAGGGACAATTTTTAAAGTTTAAAGAGGGACAAAGCTGCCATGTCATTTTTAACGCACAACGAACACCGTAAAAACAGAAATCGAAAAAATAAATAACGTTTTTTCACAACAACCCCCCCAAACATTAGTAAAAGTAATCAAATCATTTTATGTACCCAAAATGGTGCCATCTGAAAGTACACTTTATCGCACAAAAGTCGTTGACAAAAAAAAAAAAAAAAATTGTGTATTAATTTTGGAAGGAAAGTATTAAAAAAAAAGGTCACTAAACATTAACACACAAACTATCCTGTGCCATTAAAGGGTTACTGTCGTGTGTGGCTATTAACTGTACAAAACAGGTCACAGAAGCGAGGAGGCGCAATTTATTTTTGAAGCAAATCTTTAGTGTTTTTAGGACCTTTATGTCACTTTAGCAGAGCCGATACAGTGCCAGTAAAGTGGAATCTCCTGAGATGTAACCCCATCTTGGAAATTACACCGCAAGGAATTTATTAAAGGGCATAGTGAGCAGTGTTGCATTAATTTATATTGCAAAACTAAATGCACAGCGGAAAGTAAAAACTGGAATTCTGCACCTAAGTTAACCCACTTAACAGTTTTTGAAGTACATGTCTCTATTGACACTAGTTAGGCACTAAGAGTGGGATTTTTGTACTCACCATAAAATCCTTCTCTCAACGTTTTTATTGGGGAACACAGTGGGTATTAGCCCGGCTGCTAGGAAACTGACACTAGGAGAAGAACAATCCTGTTGGCTCCACCTCCAGACAATACCCCTCACAGACACTGCTCAATCAGTTGTACCGCAGCAGTAGGAGAGAAACACAAAAAAAAGAAAAAAAGAAAAGAACATAGAACAGTCGCCAACATGTCCTGAACCCGAAAGGAACCAAAAAAACCACTCGGGCAGGAACAACAGGTGTGGGATCTGTGTCCCCAAGTGAAAACGTTGAGAAAAGGATTTTATGGAGAGTACAAAAATCTCTCTCTCTCGCCTAATTCACTGGGGGACACAGTGGGATTTCCTAAAGCAGTCCCAGATGGTGGGAAATACACGGCCATGCAAACCAACTAGCACACAGCCGCTTGCAAAACCTTGCGACCCAAAACTGGCATTGGCAGAGACCACAGAATGGATCTTGTAAAATTTTGTGAAAGTGTGGATGGAGGCCTAGGTGGCAGCCTTGCAGACGTGGGCAGCTGTAGCCTGATGCCAAACAACCCAGGAAGCTCCAACAGCTCTCCTGGAATGAACAGTCATGCGGCAGGGCAGAGCCTTACACTTAAGCCTATAGGCTTCCTTGACCGCAGACCGAATCCATTGCGCAATGGAAGTCTTGGAAGCAGGCAAACCCTTCCAAGGGCCCTCAGGAAGGACGCGCAAAGCATATGAACTACGGAAAGGGTCAGGATGAGACAAAAAGACCCGAATTGCCGTACAACATCCAGGCAGTGAAGAGCATGTTCACGTGGATGCTAGGGGTCTGGACAGAAGGATGGTAAAACGATGTCCTCGATGTGGAAGGAGGATACCACCTTAGGCAGGAAAGACTGGCGCACGGAGGACAATCTTATCACTGTGGATAACCAGAAAGGGAGGCTGTCGTTAAAGGGCAGCCAATTCAGAGACCCTACAAATGGAGGTGATGGCCACCAGGAAAGTAACCTTCCAGGACAGGAGGTCAGAGAGATAGGTTCGAAGAGAGCTATTCCTCAAAGATTTGAAGGGGAGAGCCTGAAGTACTTCGATGACAAGGTTAAGATCCCATGGTTCCAAGGGTGGACGATATGGTCGAGCACAATGCGCCACTCCCTGTAGAAAAGTCTTCACCTGAGGCTGGAAGGTCTGAAAAAGAATGGAGCGCATAGAAACCTGTCCCTTAAAGGGGTTGTCGAGGCAAAAAAGGACAACCCTTTTAAAGTTTAAATAAGCTTGGGGGGGGGGGGGGGGGGGAGTAGAAAAAAAAAATAAAAAATGCACACTCACCTGTCCCCGTTGCTCTGGTGACCTCCCGCGCCTCCTGGCTCATTTGCTCCGGCGAGTCTCTTCAGGCGTTGTGCTTTAGCTGAATTCCATGCGTTGAGAAGGCACGAAACTAGACTTTTTCTCATTAATGAGCCAGCTGTACTGGCAAAGGTGGTCCAAAGCAATCTGCAAGATGGTCAAACTGTCTGACTTGGAGGGGGCTTTGACCAGCAGAATATCCAAGTATGGAATCACGGCGACAAGAGCGGAGGATCGTCATGAGAGCTGCCATCACCTTGGTAAAGTCCGAAGGGGAGAGCGACAAACTGGAAATGTCGCGAACCTACCGCAAAACAAAGAAAACACTGATCACACGAGGCGATGGGAATGTGAAGATAAGCGTCTCAGACGTCGATGGACGAAAGGAATTTGCCCTTCTTCAGCGATGTCACCACTGACCGAAGGGACTCCATGCGGAACCTGCAGACACGTACAAACTTGTTGAGCTCCTTCAAGTCCAGGATGGGGCAAAGGGAGCGGTCCTTCTTGGGAATGGTAAACAGGTTGGAATAGTAGCCCCAGAAGCGCTCTGAAGTGGGAACAAGGACGATGACTCCCTACCGCTGGACAGTGGAGACAGTCTGGAGAAAATAAAAAAATCTTCCACTTAGAAGGGAGGAGAACTCTATGGAGTAGCCGGCCGACACCACCTCTCGGACCCAGGCGTCGTTTATGCTGGCAAGCCAAATCTCCTGGAAGGAGAGCAATCGTCCCCCGACCTGAGAGGCCCCAAGTGGGGGAAGACCTTCATGTAGAGGAGGGCTTGAAAGCAGAAGGCCTGGAGAACTTGGTGCGGGAGTGCCAGGCAGGTCTGGGCTTGAAAGAGGGCTTCTTGGATTGGGAGTCTCAGGAAGACTGTCCTCCAGACCGAGAGGTAGAGCCACGAAAGGAACGAAAACAAGGAACGAAAACAAGGAACGAAAACAAGGAACGAAAACAAGGAACGAAAACGCTTAGAAGGGCTGGAAGATAGCTGGCGCTTAGGATCCCTCTGGGGGAGGAGAGAACTTTTTTTTCCCTGTGGTCTCAGAGATAACTTTTTAAAAACCTTTGCCAAAAAATCGGCCCTGATAGTCCCAGTAAAGTGAAGAGCCACTACTCCCTTCTTGGAGACAGACTCGGCGTTCCACAAACTTATCCAAACGGTACGGCGGATTGCCACTGCGTTGGTGGCCGCCTTGGGAGATCGGCAAGCTTCTTCCAAGGAGGCATCGCACAAGTACTTAGAAGCGTTCAAAATTTGAGAGACGAGCAGCTGGTTGTCCTGGAGGGCAACTTCATCTGAGAGATTTGCCTGGAGCTGTTTGGCCCAGGAAATGCAGGCCTTGCTTACCCAAGAGGCAGCGAAGGAAGGCGCAGGGAAGTAGGGTCACCAGCTATCTGGCCGCAGACACAGCAAGTGAGGACAGGTGACCGTCGAGATGCTCAATTGAATGCTGCGCCCAAAGGGGGATACGACTAGTGTGGTGTACACTCTGAAGACCCCCCTGCACCTGAAAGAGAAAAAATAAATACAATGTAAGACAAAGATCTAGGTCAGGTTGTGTCTGCCTCCTACGGACACTAGGTTTAAACTGATTGAGCACAGTGGCTGTGAGAGGGGTATTGCCTGGAGGCAGAGCCAACAGGTTTGTTCTTCTCCTAGGGTCAGTCTCCTAGCGGCCGGGCTAATACCCACTGTGTTCCCAGTGAATTAGGCAATTACATACTTCTGTAAAAATGCTAATGTTCACAACTGCACATTCATTTCTGAAAAATAAAATACTGCAACACTCAGGTAAAATTTTAATTTTATTAGCTGCACACTTATTTTTGGATAGCATCTGTGGAGTCAAAACAATAGCTATACCACTTAATAAATTTATTGATGGGTATGGTTTCCAAAATTGTGTTACTAATTGGTACTTTCCACTGCACTGATACCTTAGCAGCTCTGCAAATGCGTTAGGGCCCCTGAAAATTATTTCAACAAAATCTGCCCTCCAAAATCCTAAAGTATTAAATGTATACAATTGGGTAAATTGTGTGGTGCACTTTCTCCTATCACTCCTTGTTAAAGTGAGAAATTTGTGGCCAAAGAGACATTTTATTGCAAATTTTATTTTTCACTTTTATGGCCCAATGTTAAAAGGAGTCTGTCAGCACCAAAAACGTTATTAAACAAGCCCCAATATTGCTCAGAGTTGTGAGCACAGGGCTATATTTCGCTTGTAGGATGGCCACTCAATTTGGCCAAAAAGAGGGAAAGAGAATGATTTATATTATATGTAATACAAATACAAAAAATGTTTACCAAGTTTAATCATAATATTATTTCAATTGCTCATACACACCTCTTTGACACAGTGGTTCCAAAAATTCCTGCAAACCATTAGGAATGTTTCGTACAACATCACAAGAATAGCCATCTTCTGGCAGCAGGAAAGGCAGCTGTAAGTCTGGATCTTCCTCTAACTGAACTTCTCGTCCATCACTGCGAGCCAATTCATCAGCAGTGTTCTCAGCTACAGATCTCACACTTTCTATTAGCTCCTATGTGAAATGAGAGCAATTTCAGAATCTGTACTTTTTAATACACTGCATTATAGTGTTGTATTTTTAAGAGAAACTTGACCACATATATATATATATATATATATATATATATATATATATATATATATATATATATATATATATATATATATATATACATACACATATATCTATATCTATCTATATCTATCTATCTATCTATCTATCTATCTATATATATATATACATACAGTACAGACCAAAAGTTTGGACACACCTTCTCATTCCAAGAGTTTTCTGTATTTTCATGACTATAAAAATTGTAGATTCACACTGAAGGCATCAAAACTATGAATTAACACATGTGGAATTATATACTTAACAAAAAAATGTGAAACAACTGAAAATATGTCTTATATTCTAGGTTCTTCAAAGTAGCCACCTTTTGCTTTGATTACTGCTTTGCACACTCTTGGCATTCTCTTGATGATCTTCAAGAGGTAGTCACCTGAAATGGTTTTCACTTCACAGGTGTGCCCTGTCAGGTTTAATAAGTGGGATTTCTTGCCTTATAAATGGGATTGGGACCATCAGTTGTGTTGTTCAGAAGTCAGGTGGATACACAGCTGATAGTCCTACTGAATGGAGTGTTAGAATTTGTATTATGGCAAGAAAAAAGCAGCTAAGTAAAGAAAAACGAGTGGCCATCATTACTTTAAGAAATGAAGGTCAGTCAGTCCGAAAAATTGTGAAAACTTTGAAAGTGTTCCCAAGTGCAGTGGCCAAAACCATCAAGCACTACAAAGAAACTGGCTCACATGAGGACCACCCCAGGAAAGGAAGACCAAGAGTCACCTCTGCTGCGGAGGATAAGTTCATCCGAGTCACCAGCCTCAGAAACCGCAGGTTAACAGCAGCTCAGATTAGAGACCAGGTCAATGCCACACAGAGTTCTAGCAGCAGACACATCTCTACAACAACTGTTAAGAGGAGACTGTGTGCAGCAGGCCTTCATGGTAAAATACCTGCTAGGAAACCACTGCTAAGGACAGGCAACAAGCAGAAGAGACTTGTTTGGGCTAAAGAACACAAGGAATGGACATTAGACCTGTGGAAATCTGTGCTTTGGTCTGATGAGTCCAAAATTTAAGATCTTTGGTTCCAACCACCGTGTCTTTGTGCGACGCAGAAAAGGTGAACGAATGGACTCTACATGCCTGGTTCCCACCGTGAAGCATGGTCGGAGGAGGTGTGATGGTGTGGGGGTGCTTTGCTGGTGACACTGTTGGGGATTTATTCAAAATTGAAGGAATACTGAACCAGCATGGTTACCACAGCATCTTGCAGCGGCATGCTATTCCATCCGGTTTGCGTTTAGTTGGACCATCATTTATTTTTCAACAGGACAATGACCCCAAACACACCTCCAGACTGTGTAAGGGCTATTTGACCAAGAAGAAGAGTGATGGGGTGCTACGCCAGATGACCTGGCCTCCACAGTCATCAGACCTGAACCCAATCGAGATGGTTTGAGGTGAGCTGGACCGCAGAGTGATGGCAAAAGGGCCAACAAGTGCTAAGCATCTCTGGAAACTCCTTCAAGACTGTTGGAAGACCATTTCAGGTGACTACCTCTTGAAGCTCATCAAGAGAATGCCAAGAGTGTGCAAAGCAGTAATCAAAGCAAAAGGTGGCTACTTTGAAGAACCTAGAATATAAGACATATTTTCAGTTGTTTCACACTTTTTTGTTAAGTATATAATTCCACATGTGTTAATTCATAGTTTTGATGCCTTCAGTGTGAATCTACAATTTTTATAGTCATGAAAATACAGAAAACGCTTGGCATGAGAAGGTGTGTCCAAACTTTTGGTCTGTACTGTATATATATATATATATATATATATATATATATATATATATATAAACAGTCATATGAAAAAGTTTGGGCACCCCTATTAATCTTAATCATTTTTAGTTCTAAATATTTGGGTGTTTGCAACAGCCATTTCAATTTGATATATCTAATAACTGATGGACACAGTAATATTTCAGGATTGAAATGAGGTTTATTGTACTAACAGAAAATGTGCAATATGCATTAAACCAAAATTTGACCGCTGCAAAAATTTGGGTACCCTTATCATTTTATTGATTTGAATACTCCTAACTACTTTTTACTGACTTACTGAAGCACAAAATTGGTTTTGTAACCTCACTGAGCTTTGAACTTCATAGCCAGGTGTATACAATCATGAGAAAAGGTATTTAAGATGGCCAATTGCAAGTTGTTCTCCTATTTGAATCTCCTCTGAAGAGTGGCATCATGGGCTCCTCAAAACAACTCTCAAATGATCTGAAAACAAAGATTGTTCAACATAGTTGTTCAGGGGAAGGATTCAAAAAGTTGTCTCAGAGATTTAACCTGTCAGTTTCCACTGTGAGGAACATAGTAAGGAAATGGAAGACCACAGGGACAGTTCTTGTTAAGCCCAGAAGTGGCAGGCCAAGAAAAATATCAGAAAGGCAGAGAAGAAGAATGGTGAGAACAGTCAAGGACAATCCACAGACCACCTCCAAAGAGCTGCAGCATCATCTTGCTGCAGATGGTGTCACTGTGCATCGGTCAACAATACAGCACACTTTGCACAAGGAGAAGCTGTATGGGAGAGTGATGCGAAAGAAACCGTTTCTGAAAGCACGCCACAAACAGAGTCGCCTGAGGTATGCAAAAGCACATTTGGACAAGCCAGCTTCATTTTGGAAGAAGGTCCTGTGGACTGATGAAACAAAGATTGAGTTGTTTGGTCATACAAAAAGGCGTTATGCATGGCGTCAAAAAAACACAGCATTCCAAGAAAAACACTTGCTACCCACTGTAAAATTTGGTGGAGGTTCCATCATGCTTTGGGGCTGTGTGGCCAATGCCAGCCACGGGAATCTTGTTAAAGTTGAGGGTCGCATGGATTCAACTCAGTATCAGCAGATTCTTGAGAATAATGTACAAGAATCAGTGACGAATTTGAAGTTACGCCGGGGATGGATATTTCAGCAAGACAATGATCCAAAACACAGCTCCAAATCTACTCAGGCATTCATGCAGAGGAACAATTACAATGTTCTGGAATGGCCATCCCAGTCCCCAGACCTGAATATCATTGAACATCTGTGGGATAATTTGAAGCGGGCTGTCCATGTTCGGCAACCATCAAACTTAACTGAACTGGAATTGTTTTGTAAAGAGGAATGGTCAAAAATACCTTCATCCAGGATCCAGGAACTGATTAAAAGCTACAGGAAGCGACTAGAGGCTGTTATTTTTGCAAAAGGAGGATCTACTAAATATTAATGTCACTTTTCTGTTGAGGTGCCCATACTTTTGCACCGGTCAAATTTTGGTTTAATACATATTGCACATTTTCTGTTAGTACAATAAACCTCATTTCAATCCTGAAATATTACTGTGTCCATCAGTTATTAGATATATCAAATTGAAATGGCTGTTGCAAACACCCAAATATTTAGAACTAAAAATGATTAAGATTAATAGGGGTGCCCAAACTTTTTCATATGACTGTATATATATATATATATATATATATATATATATATATACACACACACACACACACACACACACACACACATATATATATATATATATATATATATATATATATATATATATATATATATATATATACACACACACACACACTTTGATGTAGTATCTGCAAATGGATATTCTTATCTCAGGGCTCTTATCTAAACTGCTAGTTTATGTAAATTCAAAAGTCTTCCTAAATACATTACTTTAGAATTGCTGCTTGGTTTACATGTTATGTGAAATTATTCCTGTCCAATGTTTACCTAACGTTATTAAGGAACCCAGACTGGTGTCTCTCCTTATCTAGCATTATAGGACAGGTGACTTCACTTACTGTTCTCTGGAGAGGAGTTCTTGGGAGTGTGCTTGCATTAAGAGCCATTATAAACAGCTCTTGGTCTGGGTAATCAATTCAGCTAATTGCATTTTACTGATAAAGGCTTATCTCATACATAAACACACAGCTAACATTGGAGTTTAATGCAGTGTACATATTTACTTCATAGTGTCCTGTCCATCAAAACAATCAAAGCCCACCCACCAGCTTGTTGAAGAAAGTAGAAACTGAGGAGGAGATAGAAGGCAAACTGGTGAGAGAGGAAGATGGGAAACCCCTTTAAGAAATTACCGTAGGAATATAAGGTTCATCTGGGGCACAGTGATAATTCGTTAAAAGAGCCTGAAGTTGCAAGGAGTTTAGTTTAAAGCAGGTATTGTTAATATTGGGAATATCTTGATGAGTGTACTTGTCCATGGTAAGTAGAGTTGTGGCCTGTAAAGGAGTACATAAAAAACATAGATTTTTCTAATCAATTACTTTTTTTTTTTTTTTTTACCTGTGAACTCAAATACAAAAGACAAAAGATTATCTGGCTTCTTATAAACAAGCAGAGGAACTCGCCACCTCCAAAGAGCAAACGTAAATATGGAACCCTGTTTATTGTTAGTTTTTATTGTATGTGTAGAGAGTATTTATTGTATATGTATGCATTTCATACATTTATATTCTGTGTGTAAATAGTTACACTAGTTTTTCACACTTTGAAACCATGAGGTAATGTAATCATACGTCAACTCATATGTAAAATTACAAATGTGAAAGTCTGCAGTCAAAAAAGATTTAGGGTATGTTCACACAGTTTTTTGCAGGCTGATTTTGAGGCTGCAGAAAATAAGTAAAGGCACCTCCAGATCTTGTCTCTCAGTTACAGCTAACACCCTATCCCGATCGCTGTCACAGTGTCTCTGAAATTCCGAAGTAAATTTACAATTTACAGGACCTTAACCAGTTAAGTCAGAACTGGCTGCGACAGGAAGGGAAAATGTAAGCTGTGCAAGCGTACATCAGGGTACACCCCAGATTTAGAGCATACGAGGGAAAAGACACCTAAAGTGACCCCCTCCAATCATAGGAGCTACTGGGAAAATAGGGAATTTGGTGTACCCAATGTACACTGCACAGTTTACATATTCACTTTTTACCATCTGCTGTGTATTCATGTCTGGAAAAACTAACGTTCACCACGCCCCTTAATAAATTCTTTGATGGATGCAGTTTTCACCCCTAGGCGATTTCAGTTTAGTGTCAGATGATTTAACAACATTTTATTGGCGCTTTATTTATGTCAGTCCCTCTTTTTCTATACTCTGAAAGCTAAAAAGCACACTGCTCCTTCCATTTCCTGCTTTGTACTCAAACAGCAGTTTACAACTACATATACAGTTTATTTGTACTCAAGATAACCCACTTAAAGTTATAGGAATGAGAGTGTGTCTGTTGACACAAAGTGGACAACTTATTGGGCACTGAAAAGCATATTTCTTTAAACACTTAAATTTTCACTTTACACAATTTTTGCTTGTAATCTCTGTTTGTTGCAAAGTTGCATGAAGTTGGTTGTATATATGATATATTAAGTTGTATTTTATATATGGTATGCTGTGCAATCTCAAAAGATTTTGGTATCATAGTCTGCTATGTTCAGTATAATTTTTTTAACATTAGGTATTGAAATTTTCTTAAATCACAAAAAACAAGTCAAGGTATCAACAATAAAAGGGGACATGGGGAGGGGAAGCTGAGGAACAGAGGGAAGGGTAGGGTGAACAAGAAATAGTAGGTGGGCAGTAGGGAGGATAATAGGGGAGGGGGCAAGACAAGAGCTCTGTAGCAGCAGAGTCAAATACTTAAAGGGAATCTGTCAGGGCAGTCTGGGACACTAAACCACCCACATGTCCATATGGACCTGGGGTTTAGTGTCCCAAATCACCCTGTTATAACGCAATCCATGGCCGCATTAAAAATAAAAAAGCTTTATATACTCACCCGGGTGCTGTACTCCCCGCGACTGCGGAGTTCTTCAATGAAGCCAGAGGAGTACGCCTCGGCTTCAGTGCGCATGCCCCTCAATTACATAGTGAAGCCGGGGTGTCCGACTTTGGCTTCACTGAAGAACAGCGTAGGCGCCGGGAGCCGTGCCATCGAAGAATCTCATGAATAAGCCGGACCATTCTCACCAAACAGCGTCGATCGGACCCTTCTCTAGGTAAGTATAAAGGTTTTTTATTTTTAAATGTGCCTGCGGACTGCATTACAGGGCGATCTGGGACACTAAACCCCAGATCTATAAAGGACCTGTGGGTGGTTTAGTGTCCCAGATTGACCTGACAGATTCCCTTTAATACAGGAACAAGAAACAACGTCGACGACGTCAAATTAGAAGAAAAAAAGGAGCCAAACGAAGAGGTGGTGGTGGGGGGGGGGGATAATCAGGAGGACACAGAAGAGAAGGCAGACTGAAAATCAGTAAAATAGTAAAAGTGATTCCACAGGAGCCACGTTTGCTGGTGGGCTCTATCGTCTGGTTTCAATTCCACTAGCAAATTCTCCATGCTGCGTACACATAAAACCTCCTAAAGCCAAGACAGCAGAGAGGGAGGAGTCGGGAACCTCACTGCTACTAATAGGAAGCCCAATAGCTTACGAGTATACTTCTTAAACTTAAGCGGGAAGATAGAGAGGAGCAGGGGAGCAGGGTCATCCTCCAAAGCAATGCCAGTAACCGTCTGAATAATACGATGGACATCTGACCAAAAGGGGCATAGGAGCAAACATCCCCACCAGACGTGTGTTATCGTGCCTCGGTCGGCGTTACATCAACAACGGTCTGAGGTGGAGGGGTAGATGCCTTGAAGGACAGAAGGGACTCTGTACCATTTGGAGAGGATCTTATAGTTCGTTTCCTGTGCCTTGAAAGATATGTAGTATAGATTTTTAACATATTCGCAAACAGCAAAATATTGTTTGACTTCTGTATCAGTGCTTTTGAGAGTACGAGCTTTGTTGTAGTTGATGTTTGCAGTATATATAAATTGTGTACACCATGATCTATTATATGTATTTTGTGTGTGAATGGACGATTGAAAAGGAGTTTTAGGTGCAAATATATGTTTTAGTGCATTTCAAAAACGTGTTTGTCACAAAGTGACATGAAAGTGGCTACTGATAACACATTGAGACACATGTTATCTTCAGGTCGCCTTATTTTCAAGAAATATATAGTGTTTAGGGGTGCACTTGCATGGTGTGTAATCCCTACAATGTATAGGATGAAACTTTTTATTTATTTTTTTTTTCACATTATCAGCTTCAAAGCAGATTTATGTTCCTTCCAGATCTGGCGATTTTATGAAGATATGTGCATACAGGTGTAGGCCTTAGTTCAACATATTTAAAGTTCATTCACATCACTATTAATTTTAGAAAGTTTGGCACATATAACACTTTATATGGATTCTACTTTTAGCAACTAATACATTTATTTGCATTTTTTCCCTTTTATAAAACACACCCTTTAAAACATAATTGCATGAAGGTGTCTGTTTGTATACAGTACCAAGTGGCATTTTGACAATGCTGCAGGTGTCTACTTTCAAATATCTGGAGTCCCCTGGCAGCGAAAGGGTTAAAAAGTAAAAATCTCCTTTAAGGGAGCTGGGAATTCCACAGGAAGAATCATTTGTAATCATACACTGTAATCGTAAACTGCAGTTTTAATCATTTGGTTGCCAACAACATATGCAAAATTGTATGAAATTCTATAAACAGTCAGTTTAATAGAATATTTACAATGTGCAGAGTTATTTTTGGAAAATATATAGCTATGTTTTTTCTTTTTAATTTTATAACCCAAGATTCATTTGTATACCAATAAACAGCATTAAAATTGGCCAAAAACTCCTTGCAGTGTAAGAAATAAATACATAGTTCTTTATCATGAGGGTGCAATAACACTTATGACACATACCTGAACTATTCTGCTTAGGTGACAGTCAGCGGCTAGCTCCAAACCTTGCTTTTCTGCCCATGCCTCTATATGAGCTAGTTGCTGACGGATTATGGCTCCCCAGTAGTGAGAACACAAGCCAGAGTCCGGGTCAGTGACCAGCCTGTTGAATAGCCACATATTGATGAAGTGGAATAGCTGAGAGAAAAGCTGTATAGTTAGGGCAGCATTCACCCGACAACGCCTCAAAAGAGACATCGCTCCTGTCAAAGTGTGCAAAACATCATCTAAAATAAGCAAACAGAAATAAAAAGAAAACCATTAGTAAAATTTATAGAATCAATCACTAGTCAGCATGATTTTTTTTTTTTTTTTTTTTACTTATTTAACCATAAGAAAAACACCAATAGAAAATGTTGTTTTACTAAAGGCACAGCTCCCTTCTGTTAGGTTTTCGTTTTTTTCAGGCTACTATGTTATTTTTATCTGGCAAAACAAAAATTAAAAAAAAAAAAAAAAAACCTGGCGAAAAACAACCCGTGTCTTCAGCAATATTTTTTTAAACACTAATAAATAATGGAAGATGTTCTATTTGTATCAGTATTCCAATGGTTTCAAAGGACACGTTAGGCTAGATTGGGATACAACTGATACTTGATTTGCATGTGCGATGGATTTATTAGCCTGAATATCATCCCAGAATCGGGACTTCTTGTATTATAGTCATCTATGATGCTAGGAGTCCTTACTACCTCCCAGCAACATACTATGCCATAGTTATTAATATTGAGCTTCCCAGTACATTGCAAATAATATTAAAAAATGCCTTAAGCTTTTGGAAGTCTGGAGTAAAAAATGAAACATGAAAATGAAATATTGCTGTAGTAAAAAGTGCTACTCTAATCCCAGCCATTACAGCGAGAGCTCAGCTGACAACCATCACTAGGCTCCTCAAAACGTAACATACAGTACATGTACAGTATTGGTGCCATGAATTCATTACATGTATGTACATGTATGGTATGATCGGTTACATTAAGGTAAAAAGGTCATACCCCTTTTATACTAATAATTGTAAAGCAAAGTAGCATATTTATTAAAGGACATAGAACACTGAGAATAAAAGCAAGATAATGCTAAACTGTTTTCCCCACCACCATAACCATATTTAAAATTTGCAGACAATTTTGGAGAGTTTGATTGGTTGCCACTGAATATACTCATAAAAGCAGTAACTTTCTATCTGGAACTTGTCAGAACCCCATCCTTAGCCCCTTCCTGTCGGAGGAAATTTTCAATTTTGACTCCCTGCCTTCCAAACCATATAACTATTTTATTTTTCTGTTCACAGAACCATATGAGGGCTTAATGTTTGCGGGACAAATTGTTCTTCATAATGTACTGGGAAGCTGGGAAAAAAAAAAAACAAACAAACTTCAGAATGTGGTGGAATTGGAATGCATTTGTGAAACTTTCTTACGGGCTTAGTTTTTACGGCATTCACTATGCAGTCTATATGACATTTCATCTGTATTCTATGTTTCAGTGCGATTCCGGGGATCAAAAAATGTATATACTTTTGTTTACATTTTAACCCCTCAACAAAAATCTAAAAATTTCTAAAAAGTCACCATATTCTAACATCCATAATTTTTTAAAAATATTTCCCTGTACAGTGATGCATAGGTAGTTTTTTTTTTTTTTTTTTTTGCAGGGCCAGGTTTACTTTTTAGTTAACCTACTAACTACTTTGGGGAATGTCTATTGCTTTCATCACTTTTTATTAAAATTTTTATCAGAGGCAAAACAGCGAAAAAACAGCGGTTCGGCACTTTTGTAGACACAGGGAAACCTAAATGTGAACGTGTTTAACAGTAATTTTGTACCTTTAAATGTATTTTAGGGAAAGGGGGGTAATTTGAACTATTTTTTTTTCCTTCTTGCATTTATTGTCTAGGGGGTCTGATCACTAATGCAAAGCATTGCAAAATATCAGCCTTTGTATAAGGCTGCATAAAACTCAAGGCATCTCGGTCAGCTTTGACCGAGACATTGGGGGCCTTAATGCCCGCGATCAGTGCCCATATAATACAGCAGAGACTGGGGGGCTATTTAATTACCAAACATCCGCAGCATTATTACAGTGGATGTCGGGTTAATTTCCTTATTGTGGACAGGTTATCAGGAAGGGACTGTAGGTAGGCACTACATACATGAAAAGATAATCTGGCCATAATAAGGAAACCTTGGCCAATTTTCTGACTACAGAGGTTCTGCTTTCATTACCATATCCAATAGAAGTCTATCAAGACAACAGACGGTTACCACTAAAATGATTAGAGAAAAATTAAATTAAATCTCTGTATTTTAATTACCTGAAAAAATGTTTAACTTTTAATTGTCTACAAACCTTAAAAGGGGTTTTCCGGTCAATTTTTTTTTTTTCAAAAGGTCTGTTAGTGCTATTAATGGGTTAATAAATGCACCCATATACCTTTAGCAGTGTTTTGAGTGATTTCTGGGTGTCTCTGGGAGCTCTTGGTATCTTCTGCATTTGTTTACATGGTTCAGCTTCCTGCTATGCAACTTCCACGCTAGCTACCTCTCACCTCACTTCCTCCTCTCTCCCATACACCCTCCCTCTCTGTCTCTCTAGCTATCCCGCTCACAGCTACTAGCCCTTCCCTACCTACTCAGCTCAAACACGGACCCCATTATATACTTACCTGTCTTCCTCCTGCAGGACACCCATCCTTGTTTTCTAACTGCCGACACGTTCTTGTCCCAGCGCTATTCTGTAGCAACGATCCACCTCTACTGCGCATGCATGCAAGCAAACTGTGCATGCGTGCATGCAGACTGTGCATGCGCATGCAGAGCACAGAGCAGCGCTGAGACAAGAGGGAGGAGCAGTTCTGCAGGAAGAAGCTTGAGAGGAAAGTATGATGGAGTGGACGGTGGGGGGGGGGTTGTAGTGATGTTACGTTTCCAGAAACAGGGAAACTTATCGTCACCGGATAACCACCCTCCTGGAGAGAGGAGGGCGTTTAGTTTATTGTAGGAATGTCAATTTATCCTGGACAACTTCTTTAATACTTCCTCCCTCCAATCAAACAATACTGCAGATGAAATAACTTTAAAATAATCAGTGGCTCGTGATATGTGGTGAAGACATGGTTGTAATTCCTCCTTGGGAATGACACCTGAAATCTATACATGGGAACACAAAAATTGTTATCATGTGCTATCTGGTCAGATGAGACTAAAGTTGAACGTTTTGGCCTAAATGAAAAGTTCTATGTGTGGCAGAAAAGTAACCCGGAACACCTACAACAGCCGATATGCAGAACAACTATGTATTCGGACATCTGAAAGGCTGCGGAACAATATGATAAAAATTTCCTATAACAACAAAAAAAGAACACAGGATGAAATACAGGCCCTGAAATCATCATTGGCTAATGACACAGAGGAAATGAAGGCCAGACTCCACACATACTACTGGAAACTTCAGGACATGCTTATTAACAACAAAAGAAAAAAGCTCCACAGACTGAGACAAAAAGGCCTCATTACTACAACCGCAAGTACTAGCCCAGCTCAGCAAAGCTGTGTTGTGAATCTTTCCTCTTATGAGCCAAACAAACACGAAATGTCAGTTCTCTCCAAAGGTCTCTCCTTCTGCCCCTCGGCACACACTGACCATATCCAACTCTGCAATGATATGGAGGAGTTTTTCAGAAAAATGAGATTAAGGGAATATTTTTATGACAAAGACCCTCCATACAGCAGCGACTCTGAGATGGAACAGCCCATAAGGAATCCTACCAAAAAATCTACCTGGACCCCACGCCCTGGAGCTAATGCAGCACTGGATAAATATATTGACTGTTTCAGAAGCAAAGTAAAATCAGAAATCCTAGAGAAACAAAAGAAACAGGCGCATAACCTAACCCTGCAGGAACAGAAGGCTATTACATCACTGAAAGAAAATCAGGATATAATAATAAAACCAGCTGACAAAGGGGGCGCAATAGTCATAATGAACACCTCAGACTATATCCAGGAAGCAAACAGGCAACTGTCAAATCCCATCCATTACTCCAAACTTGGAAGTGATCCCACAGAGGCCTATATGAAAGAACTAAAGAGTATGATCAAGGAGTTTCCAGTCCAGATCCAGAATCAGGTAAAAGGACTTATCCCCCAAGATCCCAGGCCGGGCTGCTTCTATATGCTCCCAAAGATACACAAAGATGGCAACCCTGGGAGGCCTATCATTTCTGGCATTGGGACACTGACAGAAAACATCTCAGGTTGGGTGGAAAATCTCCTAAAACCCCTTGTCAGGGATACTCCAAGCTATATCCAGGACACCACTGACCTTCTTAACAAACTGAATGCCCTGGGCCCTCTACCTGAGGGTACCATTTTGGCCACCATGGATGTGGAATCCCTGTATACTAACATTCCCCACAAGGATGGAGTTGCAGCATGTCGGGTACACCTGGCAAAACAAAACCTCCCAACAGAACCAGTAACGCAACTCATACAATTCATCCTTAGCCACAACCATTTTACCTTTGGAGAGGATCTATATCTACAGCGAATGGGAACTTCAATGGGGACCAGATGTGCACCCCAATATGCAAATCTCTTTATGGCAGAAATGGAAGGAACATATTTATCAACATGCACCACCAAACCTATGATTTACCTTCGTTATATCGATGATATCCTTGTCATCTGGACTGCAGGTGAGGAGGCCCTACTTCAATTCCATAATGACTTCAATGACTTTCACCCGACCATCAACCTTAAACTTAGCTATTCAGGGAGTGAAATTCACTTTCTGGATACCACAATATACATTAAAGACCACCGGCTACTCACATCAATATACCACAAACCCACAGACAGAACGGCCTACCTGAGAAACGACAGCTTCCACCCCAAGCACACAAGACAATCTATAATCTACAGCCAGGCTATACGATACAATCGTATTTGCTCCGACAAAACAGACCTGGACAAGCACCTCCTGGATCTGAGGATGAAATTTCTCAGATTGGGATACAAACCAAAAGTGACAGACAACCAATTAAACAAAGCAGCAGCCATTAACAGAGACAGTCTGCTCACATATAGAGAGACCCAGAAAGATGCCCGAGTGCCCCTAGTTGTCACCTACAACCCACAGCTGGAGATCCTACGAAGGATTGCCAAGGAGCTCCAACCTGTACTACATAGGGACAACAGACTCAAGGACATATTTCCAGTCCCCCCTCTCCTCTCCTTTCGACAACCACCAAACCTGAGGCGCATTATCATCCGGAGTGCCCTGAAGGCCCCAACTGAAAATGGCACCTCACCTTGCCTACATAAAAGGTGCATGACCTGCAAGCACATCCACACCGCTGACAGTGTACCTATCCCACAGTCACAACAGGTGCACAGAATTAGGGGGACATTTTCCTGCAGGTCTTCCAATGTGGTGTACCTCATAATGTGTGTGCAATGTCCCACCACAGGCCTGTATGTGGGGGAAACAGGGCAGAGACTCAGTCAACGAATGAACTCACACAGATCCACCATTAATAACAGCAGAACCGATCTCCAAGTGGCCGCACATTTCTCCGGAGAAAACCACTCTATTGAAGATTTGCGGGTTGTGGTTTTAATGGGACATTTTAAGACACAGGAGAAAAGAAAAGAAATGGAGTACAAATTTATGCAAAAATTTCAAACTCTGCAATTTGGACTTAATATTCATGCCAGCTTCATGTCACACTATGTTTGAACCATGAACTGAACTCAATATTCATGCCAGCTTCAAATCACACTGTGTGTGACCTGTGAGGGTCACAAATCACCTCCTGATAGCAAACAGATAACAGCAAGAATTACTGATCCCTCCGTCACGCACCACAAGTTTCCAGACTGTTTTTTTGACCTGTTGTAAATAACTTCTCTACTTAGATTGCAATTTTTTTAAGGACTCTAAAATGCTTTGAAAACCAGGTGTATAAAAATCTGTTAATTTTTAGTTCTTGTATCACACCATGTCTGATGAAGGGAGCGAGTACTCCTGAAAGCTTACTTATAAATATACTCAGTTAGCCTCTAAAAGGTATCGCCTGATTTCTTCACTCTTCCACTAGATAAAGGATAGTCTCTTTATAGCATGTTCAATTAGGGTCCTTGGCTCTCTTTATTGATGTACTTGCTGTTTGCAATGTCGTATATAGGGGCTTATTATAATTCTACTGTGTGTATATGTTGGTTGATGCATGCGGGGATATGGAGGAACTAGTTTGATCCTTTAGAGCCCTTGAATATGTTAAGTGTTTTTCCTCTCTCTCTCTGAGATCTTCTATATATCCCCTTCTGATTAAACACCAGTAATACCTTACCACTTTTATGATTAAATTTTAACACTGGATGAGACCGCCAAGTGGAACGGGTTAACCACACCCTCAGTACCCATATGTATCGGTATTCCTTCCTATTTTCTCTTCCTGGTTATTTTGTGTCACTGGAGGAGAGCGGCTAATTATGCATTCATCTACACTGGTAATGCGCTTTTCCAGCATATTAGTTACACTGCGCACCCTGTGTGTATAGATTGTGTATCATATGATGTGCAAGACACGGGGAGGTTGGGCTCTGAAGTCATGAAGTAGGCGGTGCCCCTCATAGTGAGGGATCGTACCATTTTGATAGGTAGCCGCCAAGTGTTGCTCGATTGTCTTACCAGGGGGCATGGAACCGTCTGCCTATGTGATTGGTGGTGACATCACAGAGAGGGAGGGTTTAGCCCTATATAAGGGCGAGAGTGCGCTCATTCTAATTACCGCAGCATCAGAGCGGTTGCATTATACCACCACCATGATTTATTGCTTTGCTTTGTAATTTATCAGCAGATTGCACTGCTTTTGCAGTATCATCATAACCCCTGATGATTGTGGGAGAAGAAACGCGTAGGGTTGATTTAATTGGTTGATGTAATTGGTTGATGTAGGTTTAGCCAGCATTGAGTCCAGGATTTAGTAACCCAGCAGTAATCAGAACAAGTCTCTGGGTTTGTTAGTGCGGCACAAGGCCAGTAGCCTCAGACAGCACGGACTGATATTTGACTTACTGCATCATGCTATTTTTGGAGTGTTCTCTTGTCTACTCATGCTGTTTTTGTTTAGGGCGTTTAGTGGAGTGAATTAAAGTGTAGCTTTGGGTGTTTATTATATCTAAACCCTGTGTTAGCTCACATGTTGGTTTGCTCACCACACACTTACATAATACTCCCTGGAGTGATTAACTTGATACAGCAGTGTCAAGTTTTTCTATTTTCATTTTCTCGCCTTGATTATGTGTCTTTTTATGTCAGTCATTTGTTATTAAAGGCTAAGTTTTAATATATCAGTGTCTCCGAATTTAGGTTTGTGAATAATTGCTGAATATTTGGGGACTATATCTCCTTAATTCTGTTAATATAGAAACCAAATTCATCACATTTAACCACTAGATAATTTAGATCATCATTCTACTGATTTATTCTCTCAAACTGGATGTTGATGCCTTGTACTGAAATATCAATCACCAATTGGGAATCAAGGCAATAGGTGATTATTTGAGGGATGACCCTTATATGAATCCCCTTCAAACTGACTTCATACTTCACAGTATTGAATTCATTCTGAAACAATGCATTTTTTTCTGAATTTAGTTGTTGATGTGTTTCGCCAGATCAGGGGCTGTGCAGTGGGGACTTGTTTCGCCCCTAGGAGCGCCAGTTTGTTTATGGGGCGTTTCGCACATAGTGCGCAGACCCTACCTGACAAAGCACATCATATTATACAGGAGATTCATCGATGACCTTTTCATCTTATGAAAAGGAACCATCGAATAAGCTAAAGAGTTCATCAAACATAATGATTGGTGCTTACAATTCATTTGTAATTATTCATTAACCAACATAAAATTTTTGGATCTAGAATGTACCATACACTACTGATAAGTTTAAAGTTTATTGATTTAAACAGTTACCTCCCATTCTCCAGAGTCATCATTTATCTCAATGGCTTATAAATGTCCCATATGGGCAGTACTGTAGGCTAAATAAAAACTGTACAGAAGATTCTGAATTCCAGACGCATGCTCAGATTTTAAGTAAAAAATTTCTGTGCGACTGCTACCACACAACAGGGGTAGCAGTCTCGTTACAATTCTGAGTCTTCAGCTACAACAATTTTTCTCTCTTTTTAACTACAGAAGCAGACCCAGTCAGTATATTAGACTGAGAGAAAGTGGCCAGGCCAGAAAATTTCTTAGCAAAATATCACTTTCATTGCAAAGGCGGCTGTGCACTTATGTTTCTCGTGTGTGTTTGTGTTTTTTCTAATATGCAGTAAAAAGCTTCCTTTTGCAAATGGTACATTTGCAGAACCAAACTCCCTCTATAGGCCTCTGGGGATAGGTACTTTCTACCTCTGATATGGTGACAGTAAGGTAAACAATCAGGTCCTACCTTAGAGGAAGCATCCTGCAGCAACTTATGTTTGCTTTGTTAAGTAAGAATCATTAAAGGTGATCAAAAGAAATTAAACCCAGTCCCTGGGGCCATGGAACTTCTGTCAACCTTGGGAGAGCTGGAACTCCACCCAAACAGCATCTCTCCACTATACAGGAGAAACAAGAAGCTGACAAGCACCCAGTGAAACATTAGCAACGGACAGAGGGAGAAAACCTCATATGATGGTCAACCTATTGCTAAGGAGCAAGAGAGCAGGCAAGAAGTGACAAAACTCCTGAGCCTGGGGAAGATGAGCAGAACATGACCAGGCAACTGACCACAAATGCCCAGCGTGCAAACAGCAAGAGTTATTACATAGAAAAGTCACAAATGACAGCACAAGCCATATTTGTGCTATATATTCCATCTTTTAAAAAACGAATTAACAGTCTTTACACCACAATAGACCATCAATACATGATTGTCCGTGGGGAGGGGGGAGGTTTGGGAACTCTGCCAGTCCGGGCACTATTCAGTGTACTATGTAGCTCAGCTCCTCTTAAAGTGCTTAGTAGTTGAGCTGCAGTCAAGTCACTTAGCCACTCCACAACATCAGCTTCTGGCACCTGTACACTAGTACCAGACAGCTGATCAGTGCAGGAACCAGGTGTAGCCCCTTCAGAACTGATGTCCATACCTAAGCACAAAGGCAACCTATCACCATGAAAATTAAGTCTAATTGTTATAGAACAGGAGGAGTGGAGCAGATTGATATATAGTTTTGTGATTAAGTATAACTTGTACTTTATTAATTTTATTTCTCTGTTCTTTGAATGCTTAGGAGTAACAGTCCAGTGGGCGGTTCCCTTTATTAAAAACCAAAACCGAAAACCCCTTCAACACACTGGGGGAGATTTGCTAAGGCTTACCACCTTTATCAAGACCAGCTCTAACTCCCTCCATTTCCAACCAATAAGTGCTGTTAGTTTTGGTGCACGATATGCTCTCTGTAAAGTGGGTGGTTGACAGGCAGGAGCAGGCAAGGGGTATGATTCTGAACTCTGACACTGTCCCCCCTCTGATTGAAGCTTTGAGTCATGCCCCCTTTCTTGCTCCTTTCTGACACTGCTAACCTGACATTTCAGAGCCTCGGTTGGCATATCAGGAAAACAAACTACACTGATTGCTCTGGAACAGTTGGGACTAGATAAAAAAAATTATAACTGTGCTGGAATCAGTGGAGCAGCACCTATTACTAGATGCTAAGAACTGGAGTTGGTGGAGGTGGTGAAAAGTCCTCTTTAAGCTGCACTTCATTGGAGTAAAATGTTTCAAATTTATTAACCCCTTGCTATCATGCACTGTACTATTACGGCAGATGTCTGTTTTTTAAGCATGGCTCCCACTTAGAAGTAGAGGAGACCGACGGAAATGCCGGCTAACAGAGATCTCTTTGTTTGCAGGTTTTTACTTGTTTTATGCCTCCCGATCACCCCTCTTTGCCGAGCCAAAAACCCTCTATCTTTTTAATCATGGCAGCTGTACTGGTCCTATTAGAGACAGGAGCCTTATGAAGGCTCCTAGGCCTGTCCTAGGTAGCTAATGATCGCAGGTTCAAGCTTGCAAAAAGTAGCAACATTTTTGTACAAGAATGGGCTAGAATAGGGGTTGGCAACCCCCGGCACGCGTGCCAAGAGTGGCACGCGAGGCTTATTTCCGTGGCATGGCAGCGGAGTCCTCACCCAGCAGCTTTGATCGGACCAAACATGGCCGAAACGAAACTGCTATTATTATACTGGGGTCTCTTCAGACCCCCAAGTATAATAAGCGGAGACTTAGGAGAAGTGATGAAACATAAAAAAACAATGATACTCACCTTGCTCCATGCGCTACGCGGCGGCTGTGAGATCTGCAGGGGCTTCTGACAGCTGACGGCCTCAGGGGTCACGTCCGGTGTCATTACGCATAACAATGCGATGTGACTCCCAGAGACCCAATCAGCGGTCACTGACTACAGGCAGAAGCGCCGAAGAGAACACAGCGACTGCGGAGCATGGAATGGTGAGTACATTTTTTATTATGTTTGTCACCTCTCTTGGTTCTGCACTTATTATACTCGGGGGTCTGAAGAGAGATATGGAACATAATACCGTGTGCAGGGACCGCTATGGGACCTAATACCGTGTGCAGGGACCGCTATGGGACCTAATACCGCGTGCAGGGACCGCTATGGGACCTAATACCGCGTGCAGGGACCGCTATGGGACCTAATACCGCGTGCAGGGACCGCTATGGGACCTAATACGGTGTGCAGTGGTCACTATATGACATAATACTGTGTGTAGGGGCCACTATGTGACATAATACAGTGTGCAGAGGTTGTTATGGGATATAATACCTTGTGCAGGATCCGCAATGGGACATTATTCTGTATAACGGTGTGTTTTCTACATTAAGGATGTGTTTTTGCACAGAAAACACAGGCTTTTTTTTATGCAAAAATGCACCATGTGAACGCAATTTTACATTGAAGTAAAAGTTCCAGTGGCCTAAGACTATATCTGCATCCAGATACATAATGTGTTACCACCCTGAGGGTGCTGCCATACGGTGCTCCTGGACACATACATTTACCACTAATTGGCGGCTGTACATGTACTTTCATTGCTTCTAATCGGAAAATAAAAGGAGCGTTCCAGGAAATAGCAGTAAACGCATGTGTCCTAAAGCATGTTGTGGCAGCACTTCTGTGTTATGATTTGTGGTATATGACTTTAGTTTAGGGGTCGTCAGACTTACAATTATTGACCGACACTCCGAGTACCTCATCTTTGATTTTTTAATTAAAAATAGGCACACCGAACAAAAAAGGTTGCCTACCCCTGGGCTAGATTGTTACACTGATTATCAGCAACACCAGACCTTAAAAGAAAATAAATAAATAATAAGTAAGCTGTGAAAGTCAGTACATAAACCTAACCTAAACAATAAATGCTCTTTATTGTAGATATTGAGCACTTAAGATGGGAGCTGATACAGTCCTAGGTTCTTGGGAGTACAATTCCTACAGTGTCAGACAATGTTTGTGTGAACTGTAAAAAGTAAGGCAGTATGAAGTTAACTACTGTATATGTTAAATATCTTAAATCAACCTTAAGCAATTATGACATTCTTAGGATATGCCATAAAATCCTGATAGATAAGAGTTCCAACTCTGCAACCAACATCTATCAGGATATCATAAGCTCTGGTGACTCAGTTATCTCCATGTACTTCAATGAAGGATGGCCGTCATTGTGCATGGTCCTTTCCATTGAAATCTGGAGTGTTGCAAAAAAGCTGCTTGATTAGCCTTTTCTCCAATAAATTTCAATGAAGAAAGAAACACACAAGCCTTCCTACCATTTTATTACAGCATATACAGAGGTCAGTAGTCAGCAGTCAAAAGACATGAACATCTCTATAAAACAAAATGAAAAAGTTAATTTAACCTATTTTGGGCCTTTGTGAGTGGTTTTCTTCTGGATCATCTAAAAACGTAGGCATGTAGTTGCTCAGTTCCAGCTGCAAGCAGTGCACCAAATATCTGGAGACAGGGGAAAAAAAAAGGAATTTTAAATGGAATAAAAGAAGAAAAGGAAAAAAATTAAAATGAAAAGACACTAAAAACTTAAAATCTGCAAACGTCACTATTGTACCAATGCAAACTAAAATTACTCTCTATCTGTTAGAACAATATCTTGCTCTCTAACTAAAGGAATAACGGATGGCTTCTAAAATTGTTACAGGTGAACTTCTGCAGAAATGCCAGTACCTATGGTTTCTCAGCAGAATACCCCTTTCTAAGCTCCTCTGAATATATTTTAAAAGGGACACTAAACCTTGAAAACAGAGGGGAACAATGCATTATTCAGTTCACCTATTTATGTCTGCTGGATTAACGGCTACAGTGGGGGAAAAAAAGTATTTAGTCAGCCACCAATTATGCAAGTTCTCCCACTTAAAAAGATGAGAGAGGCCTGTAATTGACATCATAGGTAGACCACAACTATGAGAGACAAAATGAGAAAACAAATCCAGAAAATCACATTGTCTGATTTTTAAAGAATTTATTTGCAAATTATGGTGGAAAATAAGTATTTGGTCACCTACAAACAAGCAAGATTTCTGGCTCTCACAGATCTGTAACTTCTTCTTTAAGAGGCTCCTCTGTCCTCCACTCATTACCTGTAGTAATGGCACCTGTTTGAAATTGTTATCAATATAAAATACACCTGTCCACAACCTCAAACAGTCACACTCCAAACTCCACTATGGTGAAGACCAAAGAGCTGTCGAAGAACACCAGAAACAAAATTGTAGACCTGCAACAGGCTGGGAAGACTGAATCTGCAATAGGCAAGCAGCTTGGTGTGAAGAAATCAACTGTGGGAGCAATAATTAGAAAATGGAAGACATACAAGACCACTGATAATCTCCCTCGATCAGGGGCTCCACGCAAGATCTCACCCCCTGAGGTCAAAATGATCACAAGAACGGTGAGCAAAAATCCCAGAACCACACGGGCGGACCTAGCGAATGACCTGCAGAAAGCTAGGACTAACGTAACAAAGGCTACCGTCAGTAACACACTATGCCGCCAGGGACTCAGATCCTACAGTGCCAGACGTGTCCCCCTGCTTAAGCCAGTTCATATCTGGGCCCGTCTGAAGTTTTGCAATAGAGCATTTGGATGTTCCAGAAGAGTATTGGGACAATGTCATATGGTCAGATGAAACCAAAGTAGAACTGTTTGGTAGAAACACAACTCGTCGTGTTTGAAGGAGAGTGAATGCTGAGTTGCATCCAAAGAACACCATACCTACTGTGAAGCATGAGGGTGGCAACATCATGCTTTGGGGCTACTTCTCTGCAAAGGGACCAAGACGACTGATCTGTGTACATGAAAGAATGAATGGTGAATGTATCGTGAGATTTTGAGTACAAACCTCCTTCCATCAGCAAGGGTACTGAAGATGAAACGTGGCTGAGTCTTTCAGCATGACAATGATCCCAAGCACACTGCCAGGGCAACGAAGGAGTGGCTTCGTAAGAAGCATTTCAAGGTCCTGGAGTGGCCTAGCCAGTCTCCAGATCTCAACCCCATAGAAAACCTTTGGAGGGAGTTGAAAGTCCATGTTGCCCAGCGACGGCCCCAAAACATCACTGTTCTAGAGGAGATCTGCATGGAGGAATGGGCCAACATACCAGCAACAGTGTAAGCCAACCTTGTGAAGACTTACAGAAAACGTTTGACCTCTGTCATTGCCAACAAAGGATATATAACAAAGTATTGAGATGAACTTTTGTTATTGACCAAATACTTATTTTCCACCATAATTTGCAAATAAATTCTTTAAAAATAAGACCATGTGATTTTCTGGATTTGTTTTCTCATTTTGTCTCTCATAGTTGAGGTCTACCTATGATGACAATTACAGGCCTCTCTCATCTTTTAAGTGGGAGAACTTGCATAATTGGTGTCTGACTAAATACTTTTTTTTCCCCACTGTATACTGCTGTCCTCAGTAGTTCAGAAGAAATCTTGCAAACATAGTGACCAGACTGTGCTTACTGCCTCCCTTCGATAAGCAAATCTGGCATGGTATGCCACACTGCTTATAACATAATTATTGTATCAGGGCAATAGTGCAGATACTACATAGCCAGTTTGGTTTTTAAAATACCCACCAATTAGTAGTTACTTAGCTTTCCAAAGCTCCTAAAAAGGTAGGTTAAGAATAATATTGCAGGGATATAGGAGAGAGGGGAATTTTTCAAAGCATAACTACACACATTTGCCATTCAGCAGTTTGGGAAAATTGGGTGACTTTCCTTGTGGAGCTGTGCTAGGTTGTAAGCTGTCATGAGTTAGTGAGGTACTGCCACTATTGGTCCTACCGCTGGCACAGTTACTACTACTGCTGGTAACATCCATACTACTGTTAGTATCGTTATTTTCATTTATTTTGCGTCTATTTTCATATTGTTAGCTGCTTAGGGGATTACTTCTAACAAAACTCACTTAATAGACAGTGTGCAGCCTAAACACAGCTCTCTCTTTCTAAACTTCCTGGCTCACCTGCACTAGCATTATTAGAGGAGAGAGGAGAAAACATGTCTGTTCTATAGAAGAATTGTTCTGCCCAATGGATCAGAATCTGATGCTAAAAGTCTTGTCATCTCATTTTACATACTTTTGTTAATGTTATTCTAATTAGGTTATAGCACCATGTAGTGGTCTTTCAGTTACATTACCTGTTAAATTCCCCTTATGAAGCAATTGCATTATGGGAGCTACAATGCACTCAGGGTAAAGCAAGGCATTCTGGGAGTAAGAAACCTGCCCACAAGACATTGGGATGCCATCTCTTGCACTACTCACACTTATGCTCCATTATCCCTGTGCAAGCTTATCTGGTAGGAATTCTCTTATTTCTAGGTGAATGTATGTAATGTTCAGGACTGTTAGTGAGCCATGTATAGCTTATTCAGGAAGTTATTACTGTTAGTTATGTGTGTATATGTATAGGCTGCCATCTTACCATGTGCTTTCACTGTTGATTTTAAGTGTCATGGCCGTGTGATTCATGCTCAATACTTAAACCTCTACTATTTGTATTCTTATAGTTTTACCAATATCAACATCACATCAGTATCATTATCATCATCACATTACCATATTTACAACCTGTTGACCAATAAATTGTTAGACTACAGAAAAAACAGTCTGTTTATTTGGAAGACAGAGAAGGTTTATGCTGTATGTCAGACTGCACACTGAGAGAACATGTAAGACAGAACAAATATCACTCCTTTATTTTTCATGCTCAGTCATAATTATGATAAAAGAGGAGCAAGAAAAATAAGATTTTTTTTATTCTGGCTTTAGTGCTCCATATGATAGCTTTAAAAGTTCAGCTTGGATTTGATTATAAGTCAGCTTGGAAGATGTTTGGAAGAAGTCAGAGAGGGGATGCACACCAGACAGATTACACTGTGAAGAGCATTCTGCTGGCAAAGAATTTCAACACATGTATGAGAAAAGTACAAGATCTACATATGCAAGCTGAATGAGGCAAAAGCGAAAAATTACAGAAAAAAATCTTTTAGAAAAAAAAAAAGCACAGATGTATAGATACCACTGACATGTTTATTAAATGCAATAAACTAGAATAAGCTAGTGAAAAATTTCTAGTTATATCACAGTAAAGTTATAGACTAAGGTGGAAAATAAGAGTATAATACTTAAAGGGGTATTCCCATCTCAAGAATCCTAGCTTTACTGGTAGTTTATGTAAATTTAAGACTTTTCCTAAATATATTGCTTTAGAAATGCTGCTTTGTTTTCCTACTATGTGAAATTATTCCTCCCATTGTTTACACAGCGTTTCCATGGCGCCGGACCCCTGTCACTCACTGGTCACAGGTATCTACAGCTCTGCCATTCAGCTAATTGCAGTTTGCTGATATAGCCTCAGAGAGTATGTTATCTCTCTATGTAAACACACAGAGCACTGAGCCCATTCTCTAGAAGCATGTGCATATTATTTGATCTGCATTTATATTAGATTTCTAGTAATTATAATAAGTATTGTGATATTTCATGGTGTCCTGTTCAGCAAGCTAGGAGGCGGGGGGTGGGGGATACAGGAAGAGAGAAGGAGACAACAGTCAAAGCTGCTAAAACAGGGATATGGGAAACCCCTTTAAATATGTATTGGTGGGGGGCGGAGCCTACTGTGGAGTGGAATGGCCGCATAGTTGTAAAGCTCCAGGCCTGAGTCCTATACAGCGGCAAAAAAGAGCGACGTGCCCGTAAATTACACTCACCCAAACGGCACAGGGAACGCTTTCTAACTCCGAGGATGCCGAGGAAGAGGAAATCTGCGGTAAAACCGCAGAAAATCTCGGATTACTACTTCCCCCACGGAGGAGGGGAAGATCAACATGGCGGCGGTTCGTGCTCCAGCGCTGTCTCCGGGGCCTCGTCTCCGTCCCGAGACTCTCCGGAGGAGCCGCTCACCCGCTCGGCGGAGAACGTTGTCAGAGCCATCGATACCGCAGCTGATGGGGTGTGGAGGTCCGGAGGCACCGGGGCCGTCTCCCCGGCGGGCCGAGGTGAGCGCGGTTCCGGGGCCTTCTCCTGCCGACACACTGAGGCCTAAACAACGTGGAGACACCCCACTCGCCCACCGCCAGCCCGGTCAAGCAGAAACCCAGGCTCCAGCACACTGAGTCTCCAGAAGGGGAGGTGAGCGATACCACACTGTCTGTACCGCCATCCATCAATTTTTTTTGCAGATATTCCGGCTACAGAAAGCCTACTTACTGAGGCCTCCATGAAAAACATGCTCATGGCCTTTTGTAAATCACTGACAACTGACATGTCCTTAATGGTTAGACCGCTAGATAGAGACCTCCAGGAATTGCAAAAACGCACTGTTCATGTGGAATCTAAGGTGGCGGAATTTGCTGCATCACATAATGCTCTTATAGATGCTCACTATGAGGTGGAAAAAGACGTGTCGTTTCTGAAAGCTAAAATAGCAGACTTGGAAGACCGCTCGCGGCGCAACAATCTAAAGTTTAGAGGGATTCCAGAGTCAGTATCTGCGAACAACTTAACAGCTTTCCTCCAAGACCTGATACGCACGCTCTTACCAAACCACACGATAATGGACTTAACCATTGATAGAGCGCATCGAATCCCAAGGCCTTCACACCTAGACGAAGCCATACCCAGAGATGTATTAGCAAAAATCCATTTTTACCGCACTAAAGAACTGGTGCTGCTGACCTCACGGAAAATTGGCTGTTTACCTGACCCATACCAGAAAATTTCCTTCTACTCCGACCTTTCATTTGCAACGCTACAACTGAGAAGGCAATTCATCCCTATTACTACGACGCTACGCCACCATAACATCCTATATAAATGGAGATTCCCGGTCAGAGTGATCATAACCAGGAACAACCTTACTCATGTTATCAAATCTCCGGAAGACGGCAAAAAGTTGCTAAACAAATGGGACATTCCGCTCCTTGACCCGACACCCAAATTACCACCTGGCCCAGTGTCTGATGGTTGGCATCAAACGAAAACCCCAAGACGTCCACCAAAAGGGCTGCACAGCTAGAGACTCACCTTAAAATGGATTCCGTATGTCCACTACTAACTTATCCCCCCAGGATTACAACAGCCGCTGGTCCGCTGTACCACATTTCTTTTCTTTGTTTTGTTGAGATGGCTTAGCCACTGGTCTCAGTGTTTTTATAGTTTGTTTTCTCTTCGGTTTTGGCACTTGGGACGCTGTGAGTACACAAGGCAAAGACGAATATGCTTCTTCCTGTTACTGGTAATTTTGGATGCGGGTGGTTGTGGTACGATTATTGCAGCATTACTAACTGTAAAATATGGTACTTAATATTATGTCAATGAATGTCAGAGGTTTGAACTCCCCTCAAAAGAGAGCCAATTTGTGGCGAGAGGCCCGAGCTCAAAGCTGTGACATTCTTGCAGTTCAAGAAACACATCTTTTAGAGATAGATGCTATTCGCATCAAACATTCAGCATACCCACATATATTTCACGCTCATTGCTCCTCCAAGCGCAGGGGAACACTAATTGGGATCAGAGATTCAGTGGCATTTCAGCTGGTGTCCCATCATGCTGACCCTGGAGGGCGATTTGTCATATTAGTCTGTATCCTTAACAACGTCACATACACATTGGTTTCGGTATACGCCCCGAACAGAAGGCAGGTGTCTTTCTTAGGGAGACTTATGAAAGTAGTGGAGAAAAAAAAGCAAGGATGCTTAGTATTAATGGGAGACTTTAACATGGCTCCGGACCCAGTGGCAGGCACTACTTCTGGCATAACGATACGCCATCCTTCATTCTCGCAGGCTATATGGCACCATGAGCTATTTGATGCATGGCGTATCCTGCATAATACCGAAAAAGATTACACCTACTATTCCACAGTACATAACAGCTATTCACGAATAGATCTATTCTTAATAGAACAAACTAGTATTCCCCTTGCCGTGAAGTCGGGTATTTCACAAATAACATGGTCAGACCATGCAGCAATAACCTTGACTCTCAGAGAAAAATATGAATGCCCTAGAGCGTACGTATGGAGGTGCAATGAATTCTTAATGTCACAGCCAAAATATAAAACAATCTTGGAAAATGATTTGAAGGAATTCTTTCGGACCAATGCTCCCTCTGCCCCTAGCCCTGATATATTGTGGAACTCACATAAAGCTTTTAATCAGAGGAACATTTATCCGCCTAGGACACATTGAAAAGAAAACTAGGTTAGCAGAAATTGATCGACTACTGCACCAAATAAAATCTATAGATAGTAGTAACAAAAAATCTCCTTCCCCCTCTAATGCAGCAAAGTTGGTGACATTACGCCATCAACTGACAGCCTGTCTACTGCATAACTATGAGAAAAACTTGAAAAGGGCAAAAGCGACTTATTACTCTCAATCTAACAAGGCAGGGAAGCTTCTAGCATCCAAACTTAAACAAAAACATGTACGGTCCAAAATCCCATTTCTCCAAAGCAAAGATGGCACACACAAAATTTATGATCCTAGCGGCATCGCCAATGCCTTTAAAGCTTTCTATGAAGACTTATACAACATTAGAGAGAGGACTCCTCTATAACACTTCCAACGAAACAAGAAATTGCCAAATTTCTCGCAAGCACTCAATTGCCCACACTCACAGAAACACAACTGGACTCTTTGAACGAGCCCATCTCACCTTCAGAATTGCTATCAGTAGTCAAGTCGCTGCCACCTCGAAAGTCTCTGGGCCCAGATGTCCTTACTAACAAATACTACAAAAAGTTTTCCCCACTCCTGTTAAGCCCGCTGTTGTCGTTTTTAACGGCTGCGGTGGACTCCGGCACTATTCCAAGGGAAAATCAGGAGGCCCTGGTGGTGACATTGCCTAAACCGGGCAAGCCTGCCATCAGCCCAGAAAATTTTCGACCAATATCCCTATTAAACTCAGATTTAAAAATTTATGCCAAAATTATAGCGAATAGAGTAGCAGCTTGTCTTCCGAGCCTAATAAACCACGACCAAGTGGGATTCGTGAAAGGGAGGCAGTCATACGACAACACTAGACGCATTTTGAATATTATACACCACATCAATTCTAGAAAGATGGAGGCAGTGATTCTCGCATTGGACGCCGAGAAGGCGTTTGACAGGATTTGCTGGTCGTATGCCTTCTTGGTGCTCAGGAGCATGGGGTTCGCTGGAGCTATTTTAAGAGCAATTGAGGCACTGTACTCTGCACCATCTGCAAGAGTATTCACTAATGGGGTAGTGTCAGATCCTTTTTTAATAACGAACGGGACTAGACAGGGGTGCCCCCTCTCGCCGTTGATATTTGTTCTCTCGATGGAACCACTGGCCCAAGTACTCAGACTAGACCCAGACGTGGGTGGCATTGCTATACGGGACAAAACTCATCTTATATCACTCTATGCAGATGATATCATTCTTACCTTGTCCAACCCACAAAAATCTATTCCCCGACTTATGGAGATTATTGCCAAATTTGGACATCTATCATTTTATAAACTAAATATGGCCAAGTCACAAGCCCTACCTTTACATATTCTTCCCCCCTTGCTGCAACCCCTACAATCGCAATACGACTTTGATTGGAGGAAAGATGGCGTTCAATATTTGGGGATACAAGTGACACCCTCTTTAGGGGCCCTATATAGACATAATTATACACCCATGCTGAAAATAATGCAGGATGAGATGGAGCGACTGTCCAAAGTAGACGTGTCTTGGATGGGACGGGTCGCAGCCTTCAAAATGTTACTATTGCCTAGACTCTTGTACCTGTTTCGCACACTCCCGATATCCATCCCGGTTTCGTTTTTCGAAACCATGCAAAGGATGATTTCGAAATACATATGCAGTGGAAAGAGACCCAGAATTAATAAAAGCTTCCTATTTAAACGAAAAGAGGCGGGGGGACTGGGAGTACCAGTGGTACAGAATTATTACATAGCATCCTTGGTTACGCAATGTGCTAGATGGAGATTAGCGGATACCTCGGTTCCATGGTTACATATAGAGCATTCGTTTATATATCCCTTAAAGCTGACGGATGCCCTGTGGGCGCCCTTCTGGAACATTCCTACGCCTGAGTCCTTCTCCCCAATCATGCAAGCAGCAGTGACCGCATGGAAGCTGCTCCACGGGAAAGCAAACCCTACAAGTAATTTTTGCACCTCAGAGATGCCTTTGTCACTTCGGGCCTGGGCGATAGAGGACCTGGTAACTTCAGGGTGGGAGGCGAGGGGGATTACACGAGTCTCCCATTTACAATCCGATACCACACAAATTTTATCATTTACAGATATTACACAGAAATTTGGGGTTCATGGTGGTGATTTCCTCAAGTACTCTCAAATATGTCACTTTATATCTAAGAATCCAGTATCGAAATTACCCCACAGTGGCACAATATTCACCTGGTTGTCGACTAAGATGAGGGGATTACGGTTTCTATATGACAAAATGGATGGAATAGCGACTTCTACTAAATCAATACCATTCCGTTGTTGGGAGAGAGATTTGGGGAGAGTCATTACTTTGGATGAGTGGGAACAGGCAATTAAGCTAAGTCACTCATCCTTAAAATGTAGCACCCACATAGAAACTGCGATGAAAATTACACTGAGGTGGTACCGAACCCCCTCCACTTTGCAAATGATTTACCCTTCCATCTCTGGAAACTGCTGGAGGGGATGCGGGGGGAGAGGAACCCTTCTCCATATTTTGGGACAATGTCCCATAATTCATGGATATTGGAATAGAGTCTTTGATATGCTATCAGAAATATTTAATTTTCGCCTCCCCTACGCCTCTCCTCTGGCCATCCTATTAATTGGAATTCCCGAGGAATGGAATAACTATAAGAAACTCCTGTGTAAAGTCTTGACTATAGCTAAATTATTGTTGGTACAACGTTGGAGATCGGTGACCCCTCCGTCTGATTCCACACTGTTGCAAGCTATTAACAATACATATGCTTACGAGAAGGTAATTGCATTGGGAAATGACTCATATCATAGCTTTGAAAAGGTATGGGATGCGTGGATAAACTCCTGATTTGCCGCATAATGGAAACCGTGGAGTTATGTGGAGTCCGCTCTTGTACATCTTAATGGGTGTGGAGATGTAGGAAATGGAGTAGGAAATGGAGTAGGAAATGGAGAAGAGGTAGAAAAATATGAGAGATTGTCTATGAAAGACTGTCTATGAGGTGTCTCACGCTAACCCCAATAAAGTGCCTACATGTTCTTGTTACTGTCATTGTTATTGTTTAACACCTATACAATCTTTATCTTTTGTCTCATTGATGTACAATTCAAAAATTTACCACGGATAAATTCAAATCAGAATGTATAGTGCAATGTATATCAATATTGTTTCTTACATTTATTGTGAAAACCAAATAAAAATTATTGAAACTAAATATGTATTGGTTTGCTTGTAAATCTTTAACAATCATTGATTATGATGTTAATCTGTTTTCCCTTACTCCCAACAGCAGCACAATATGGGGTATTCCTGCCCGTGTGCTGGTAGGACAGGCGGAACTTTAACATAAAATATGCATGATTACGCCACCCTATAAGAGGGCAGAGAGACCTTCCCCCCCCTTGTGTAAGTTATAAAGTAAAAAAAAATTCTAAATTTAGGGAGGAAAGCTTGTGTTGCTGTTGGGACTAAGGGAAAACAGATTAACATCATAATCAACTATTCCCTTACGTCCCACAGCAGCACAATATGGGGATATAGCAAGTAATTCCCTTAGGGAGAGTTTCCCTGCTTTACAACACCTAGGACTGACTGGCCAAAGGCAGTCGCCACAGAACTCCGAACATCTAGACAATGTTTTATAAAGGTTAGGTGAGATGACCAAGAAGCAGCTGCACAGACCTGATCCAGTGGTAAGGCCCGGTTCTCAGCCCAAGAGGTTGATACAGCCCTGGTTGAATGGGCTGTACAAAATTCGGGTGGAGCTAACCCTTGGGAAAAAAAGAGACTTTGATTGCCTCCTTTATCCACCTAGACAAGGTAGGCTTGGAAGCTTTGACACCCTTGTCTCTACCATACATGTTGACAAGGAGATTCTTCGCTCTCCTAAAGGACCATGTATGTAAGAGGTAAATCTGGAGACATCTCAACATCTAGTGTGTGCAGTTTTTCCTCCTCTTCAGAGGAAGGGGAAGGAAAGAACATGGGTAAAGCAATTAACTGATTAATATTGACACGGGAAGGCACCTTGGGATTAAACCCAGGAAGAAACCTAAGCTGGACCCTATCTGTAAAAAAGGATATAGAAAGGGTTCCTTGGAGGAAAAAGCCTGGAGCTCACTCACCCTTTTGGCTGAAGTGATGGCTAATAGAAAGGTGGTTTTAAAGGCAAGAAAATTAAGATCAACATCCTCCAAAGGTTCAAAAGGAGGACCACAAAGACCTGAAAGAACAGTCGAGAGATCCCACTGGGGAACTGGGGCAGAGACCACCGGTCTAAGTCTGGAAGCACCCTTAAGGAACCCAACAATAAGGGAATCTTGGGACAAACGTCTGCCTAAACAGGCGGATAAGGCTGAAACCTGTACCCTCAGTGTAGCAGGAGAAAGGCCTGTATCCAAGCCGCCATGAAGAAAATCCAGAATTTCTGCCATAGTAGGGTTTGAACTATCAGCTTCCCTTCTGGAGCACCACTGCTTGAAGATGTTACCTATCCTATGGTAGCTTTTCCTGGTAGACTCTGCTCTGGCACAGCAAAGGGTCTTTCAAGACGGCTTCTGACAGTCCACTATATCTCCGTAAGGACTTGGCAACCTCCAGGCTGTCAGGTTGAATCTCCTCAGATCCTGGTGCTTGAGTTCCTTGGGAAACCAGGTTCTGGGCGGAGGGAAGCCTCCAATATGTCCCTTGACTCCTGTATATGAGCTCGGCAAACCAAGTCCTTTTTGGTCAGAAAAGGAATGATGGCTATTACAGAGACTTGGTCCGGTCTGACTTTCATCAATACCTTTGGTATCATGGAAAGTGGAGGGAAGATGTATGCCAGCCTGAACCTCCAAGGAATAGACAGGGCATCCACTGCCAAGGGATGGTCCTCCTGATACAGTGAGCAGAACGTCTCTACCTTGGCATTGAGTCTGGTCGCCATGAGGTCTACTTCTGGGAGACCCCACTTAAGGGTAATCTGATGGAATACATCTGGATTGAGAGACCATTTTCCTGATACGACAAGACCCCGACTCAACTGATCCGCTACTATGTTCCGGGAACCACGGATAAGTGGGTCAGACGCAACCATCTAAAAATATACATTTTCAAATTTTCACGGTATCGGGAGTAGGACGCAGCATAGGGAAGGCCAAAAATTGCGTTCCCCGGAAACCTGGCACGAAAGAAAGGTTCCGGCAAGAGAAAAGACTGGTGATGAAGCCAGCAGCAACGGAACTCCGGCACGTGGAAAAAGGCAACAAGGACCGAAGCTGTCAAGAAAACCTTCCTTTCGCAGAGGGAAAGAAGAAGACAATAACAGTAAGTAACAAAAGAGAGAACAAACTCTTATGGGAGGCCAAAAAGACCTCCCTCCACCTGTCCCACCAGACAGGACAGGAAAAAAAAAAAAAAAAAACACACACACACACACACACACACACACACGGGGGGAGGTCTCTTTGCCCTCTTATCGGGTGGTGTAGTCATGCATATTTTATGTTAATTAAAAGTTCCGCCTGTCCTACCAGCTCACAGGGGCAGGAATACCCCATATTATGCAGCTGTGGGACGTAAGGGAATTGTTGTTTACTCTGATAACCTGCACATGGAATACAAAAGAAAAAAATAAATTCCTTACTTGAATGCCATCTGAACCAAGTGCGCCAACACATCTTGAGCATCTAATGTGATCCGACTAAGATCTCTGTCTTGCTTTATGAAGTTGAGCAACTCTGATGCATTTGCCATCCAAAATGCTAGTGCTCCAGCAATATTTTTTTGTTTCTATATAAAAAAAAAAAAAAACACAAAGTCAAACATTAAAAAAAATTACTAACAGTTCACATACTTTTATGTAAGAGAAAGGTTACCATAGACAAACCAGTACCACTTCATGAGCTAGTTACCAGAAAATATTTCTTTTAATCTCGCTGTATGAATATATCAAATATATATGTACACAAGCCTTCTGTTAATTCAGAAAGGAGTCAAAGACAAATGCTTGATCTAGTAACTAGATCATGTGTGCCCAAGGAAAGAAAAAAATAGCCCCACCTCTTAAGCTGTAAACTGCTCAGCAACAGATACAGTATTTGGTACTGGTCTGCTAAATTTCTCAACCAAAAGAATGCTGGGCCAGGTTAGATGAGACCCAAGAAATAGTCAACCAGAAGGGAAAAAAAATGAAGGGTATAAAAATAAATAAATATATATATATTATCCATGTTGAAGTGCATTAAGCAGAGGATTATGGGATGCCAAAAAAATAAAAAAAATAAAATCACAGTTAAAAAAGAATTTTTAGTACAGCACAAGCCCAGTTGCTGAATGAGTGTTATGAACCGTTCAGTTCAGCCATTTAAAAGGAGAGTATTGTACTCATATGAAAGCAGCATGAGACTGAGCTAAGCTGAAGTAGTTGGGATTGCCATATCCTACCTGGTCACCCTGGTCTACTTCCTGGTGAAAAACAGATGAGGAAATCAAACAAAACAGAGAAAGAAACTTGTAAACAAATATTGCAGACCAGATAAGAATATGTTACAGCTCAGAAGGCAAAACGACACAGCGTTTCCTTTATGTTAGGCTCTATTTCCACATTCATGGAAACCGCAAAGGAGCTCTAAAAGACCTTGTTACAAGACAGCGGGGAATGTGGGTCATGAAATCCATTGTACAATGGATCCAACACAATGTCCAGTGACATTATCATCAGTCAAATGATCTGTTTGCAACTCATTCAAGCGAATGACAAGAACATAAATTGGACCTTGTAGATTGGAGATGACAGCTTCTAAAGGATAGTTTTCTATACATATTTTGTGAACTCTGCAGAGGTCATTGTATAGGGAAAGGTGCTGAGCTGTAACCATCATGTATGAGTGGGTATATAAATATATATAATATTTTATATCTACCATCCTTCATCGCAATCTTGTGAAAATAAATTAACTGCTAAAAAGTAAACTGCGGAACAGGAAGTGTCAGCATATGAGACTTAATGGACAATGTGAAAATTGCAATATTTCAGCTTTTTATATAGATCATGTGAAGTAAATTAAATAAAACTAAAAATTTTATTTAAAAACATAACTAAACTTTCGGACAACTTTTGATTTTCTGGCAGCATGTGTGTCATTAATAAATTTTGTAATCTACTTTAAAACACATTTCGGCTCCCTTCTGCGAAAACCGGCATCTCTTCATTCTTTCCTGTGCTTCTATATTGAAAGCTGTTCCCTGCTTCTAACCAAGATCTCTTTGCAACAGTTAGAATTATTATTTATTTGGGAGTGTCAACTTTGCAGTGCCATGGAAAATGCCTGTGTATTTACTTAAAATCCAAACCATAAAATATTACTACACAATATTAGTACAGAATATTATCCATACTAGGAACAAAAATGCAAACAATTTGCTTTGCCTCCTGTGGTGTTTACATAACAGCCTTGGCCGTCAGGTCTTTTTATTATACAACCTCACACTGGGAGATTATTGAACAAACTGGGATTGGAAAGGATGATAAAAAACAGAAGAGAACAAAATCCCTGTATCAAGAAGTCACTGTGCTAGGCATAAACGTTTAAATGTCTCACTCAGTGTTATCCTTTCATATGCAAATATACCCTAACGTGCAATCCGTTAGCTGCAAAACCACTAAATAGTGATGTGTTAAAGTGCTATAAAATTCATTGTTTACACATCAAGTGTAGGGGCTTCTTCACACATCTGCTTATGTATTATGATGTCCACATTTTTCAGAGACAACATTCATAACATGGGTTAAAAAAAAGTGGGCGCATCTGTTTTTATGTTCCAAGATGTGCATGCATGCCATCCATTTCTTACAGACCCAAAGACAATAATAAATAGAAATATTTTAAATTAAAAAAAAAAAAAAAGGATGGTCAGATTTTCACTGATGTGAAAAACAGATCAACACATACAGAGCTCACGAGCTATCCATGATTACTACTAATATTAAACGTCCACAAAATGCTGTTAGGTGAGGCTGGGTTCACACTGCTTTTTTTTTTGTTTGTTTGTTTTTTTTAATAAAATTTGAAAACTATAAATTTGGTATCGCCACAATTGTACCAACCCACAAAATACAGGTAATGTCATTTTGGCTGCATAGTTAATGCCATAAAATATATGCCTTTTTTTCTAATTTCACCCTATTCTGAATTTTTTTTTCCAGTTTTCCATTGCAAAGAACAATTTATCCTTCAAAATTAAGCCCTCTCATTAACTCATGGCCTTTGGAAGGCGGTGAGTAAAAAACGAATATTGAAAATCAAAAAAATGGCTAACAGGAAGGGGTTAACATTCTGCACTAAAAAAAAAATTTTTCTTGAAGTCGCCATATTCTGATAACCAGATAGGTGTTTTTTTTTTGTTTTTTTTTGTAAAGGCAGAGGGGGGGGGGGGAGCAGAAGTTTGGTCATTTAAAATTTTTTTCCCCCCTTACAGCATTCACTCTATGAGAAAAATATTTATATATTTTTGCAGCTCGTGCATTCTCAGTTTCTCAGTCATGGGGGGGGGGGGGGGATGATTAATTTGTTTATAATTATTTTTAATTGGAACCTAGGAAGAGAGGAGGGAGATGAACTTTCACACTCTTATTTTTAAAATTTTTACTATTCTTTAGCACCCGACCAGGGGTGCTTGACCCTGTGATCAACAAAACTATGGCAAAACGCCTTTGTATCTACCCAGGCTTGTTACAATACTATGATAAAGAAGTGACAGTTGTGCGAAAGAACGGCATCGGAGGGAAAAAAAGATGGGGATTTGGGTCTGTAAAAAATGTAAATACCCTCCACCAGAAGAGACTCTTATACAGTGGCTAACCAGAGGTAGTGCTTGCAATCAAACAGAAGATCCAGCAGTTATGGCGCCCACCATATTTAAAGTGCCAATATCTGCCGTACTATTGCAGTGGATATTGGCAAAGGGTATCTGTCAGGGCAATTTGGGACACTAAACCACCCACACGGCCATATGGACCTGGAGTTTAGTGTCTCAAATCACCCTGTTATAAAGCAATCCATGGCCGCATTAAAAATAAAAAAGCTTTAATATCACCCTGCCACTGTACTCCCGGAGCCTGCGCAGTTTCTCAATGAAGCCAGAAGAGTACTCCTCGGCCTCAGTGCGCATGCCCCACAATTACGCAGGTTTACCATCTTTGGCTTCACTGAAGAACAGAGCAGGCGCCGGGAGGCGTGCCTCATGAATAAGCCAGACCGTTTTCACCAAACAGCGTCGATCGGACCCTTCTCTAGGTAAGTATAAAGGTTTTTTTTATTTTTAATGTGCCTGCGGATTGCATTACAACAGGGCGATTTGGGACACTAAACCCCAGATCTATAAGGACCTGTGGGTGGTTTAGTGTCCCAGACTGACCTGACAGATTCCCTTTAAACTGAAAACTACTGATATACTGGCTATTAGCATACCAGTGAGATGCATAGCAACATGTGCAACTCATTACTGCAATTAAAAACTTTGTGCAGTTCTTTTGCAAAAAAAGCACCTAACTTTCTGAAAATTATGTTTCTTATAGTGTTGGTACCAGCGCATTAGAAGCCTTTTAAAAAAATCAAATAAGTAAATTACACTAATTACTCACCTGTATAACACCTTCCATCATGCTAACCATCTTGTTCACAATGGTAATAACCTTGTGAGTACGTTCAGCAGGACTGAATTCCGGTCTGTACTGATTAGACAATACATACCGGCAGGTCATATACAACACATATGTTGGTGATAGTTTGAAGTGTACTGTTGAACTATTGGTATAGTTAATAATAGCGGAGAGGAATGAGTCTTCCGCTGAAATGAGAAAAAAAAAAAAAAAAAATCAAAACATTACTTAACGGTCATTAACTTTTCAGACAACTTAGTCTCATTTAATAGAGGCATGTGATTCTGGACCAAAATAGAATGCACTTTAATTTTGCTATTTTCTGCCACACACAAAAAAACAAAAAAAAACAAAACACACACACCTGTCATTAGGTGTCTCCTTTCTAGCCAACTTAGAGTTCACTCCCTGTCACTAGAGAAGTCCCATTCATACATACCATTAAAAAAAGCAAGGAGGGTACACAGTGAGTGGAAGGAGGATTGATGTTCAGTTCACATAGGGAATGGAGAGGAGAGGGACTGTTTTTTCTCACAAACTGCTTTCTCTGTGCACGGACAGGACATTCTGCACATCTCACAGCTTAAGTACTTGAATTCCCCTTCTGGGTGCTTGTGTAGGTAGTTACATATGGGATATTATTCACAGACAGCAAGCAATTTTCCTGACTGTGCTCAGATTGCCGGTTTCCTGTTTCAGGGATATTATTAGTTGCATTATGCCTGAATGTATTTACAGATGTACAGTTGCTCCTGGCAGAATTACATGTCAATAAACCAGTAGTAGTAGTAATGGATGGGGGAGGGGCAGACATCTTTTTGCCAGAAACCTCAGGTGAAAATATAAAATGTGCTGCAGCTGTAATGGCGATATTAGCAGCAGAAAAACTGATAGGACACATCATGTACAGTAATAGAACAGACTGCCCAGCAAAATCCTGCACATATTTCAAATTTTCATGAAAATTCAGGTACAGTTTAAAAAAAAAAAAAAAAAAAAACACCTTTTTTTGTAGGTGAGATTAGCAAATCTTTGAAGGTTCAATTCCTGCTCGGGTTTGCCAATACAGACCAAAAGTTCAATTCAGGTCTGAACTGGTTCATTATGAACCAGGAAGTGCAAATCTCTTCAAAGGGGTTGTCCGGGATAAAAAAAAAATATTTTAGCATTAAACTGAACACCCACCCCAATCTACTTTATAAATTACTTTTATTAGCAAAACTTGATATTTACCATTATTGCTGGGGCGGTCACGTGACCACCCCAGGCATATCTTCATAGTATCCTGTAATGTTCCGTCTCGCTGCTTCCAGAGAAGGGGGAGTGTCACAAACTATATCCCCCCCCCTCTCCTCCCATCCACACACCCCCCCTCCCCTCACTACACCCCTCCCCTTCATACTTACCTTCCTTCCTGCCTACTCCTGTCAGGTTGCGTCATCAGTGACTTGCGCAGTAGGACTTCAACTCGGGCATGCGCAATAGACTTCCCGAGCTATTGTGGGCTATTTCGCATGCATGAGCTGCCTGGGTGATGTCATAAAGATGGCTGCTGGCAATGAAGTGGGTGGGCTAGTAGGGAAAAAGGGAGGGGGAGTGTTTTGAAATGGAGGGGGACAGTGAGTGTGAGGGAGGTGGGATTGAGATCTAGGATTCTAATGATGGCTGCTGAGGTTGTAGTGGGCGGGCTAGACTAGGAAATAGGGAGGGGGAGTGTGTGAGAAAAGGAGGGGGGGTCAGTCAGTGGAGAGGGAGGAGGAGAAGTGAGGTGTGATGATTCCACTTAAATATGGCTATAACTCAAAGATGTATTTTGATCTCTGGGTAGCGTATCTCCCCCTTAGTTCCATTTACTCATAATGTGCGCAGCCCTAATCCTGGGTGTGTGTTGTCAGTATTGGCAACAATGTAACAATGGGGCTTTGTATCCATCCCAGAATGGCTCCATTGAATTCCTACATAGCCCTGAGTGATCAAATACATATGCATTGTTCAGCCTGGGCTGTTGATCAGACATGGTTGATAACATATAGAAGGCATTGTGTCATTCCACTTGGTCTCAGCTCCTTACAAAGAATCTTGACTTGAGTGCATTAATCAGACTTGCCATCGCCGGTGACCTCATTCTGGGTGGTGTAATCAAGGGTATAAAAGAGGAGGTAAGAGGTCAGTGAGACAGACTACTACTGGGAAACTGTGATGAGTATGCAGGCTGGAATGTTGTGTTGATGTTGCTGCCTCCATTGGTTATCCCCACATGCCATGTGTGAGGGTTGGATGATAGAGCCACATCCAGGATATGTGTGGTAAAGTAATTTCAATTTTATTCCCTTTTTATTTATTGTACTGTATCTTGTAACTAGTAACTGTTAATGCTTGTATATATCTACATATCTGTTCTGAACTGCATGTGTTAGATGTTAATACCGACCCATTTAGGGGTTAATAAATATATAAAATTTAGAAAGCTTATCTTGTATTTATCTTGTGAACCCAGCACTCACTGGCGGTGAGTGTGGTTTTTTATGAAAGAAGTCTCAGGTGTGGGCCAAAGCGGTGTTGGCGCACTGAGGATCTTCCACATGAGGGATCATGGAACTTGTAGTAAACACAGAAAGGAAGTTAGGGATGCAAACAAATGCTGATGAAATGAGCTCACTGAGAATCCCAGAAATCACTCAACAGACTGCTAAAAGTATTTGGTGGCATTTATGAACCCATTAATAGCACTAACAGACCTTTTTTGAAAAATGTTTTTTTTTTTTGCCCGGAAAACCCCTTTAAAAAAGTGTGTGTGACATTCTGACGCCTCAACTAGCCCCTTTCCTGATCTCTAATGCAAACACAGCCTAAGACTGGATGTTATCTGTGTGCCGCCTGTATTCCCCATGGACCCATTCACTTTGAATGAGTTGTGCCCTGGGCTCACCGGCAGATGCACAAGTCTGTGATAATACACAGGAGTTTGTAGGGCACCATTACAAGATATTGTGAAGTGTGCTATCCATGTTTTACTGACAGCGCACAAGGTTGTGTGTATGGAGCCTTAGTATTGTCAAAGTGACAGCAAGAGATATGGCTAGGGGTAAGTGGATGGTAGACAACGGTAACAAATAGCCTGTGCAAAAACACTTAAAATTATTTTATGCATTTTAAAACTAATTTTTAACGAATGAATTAGTCTTACAAAAAGACAGAGAACCATCGACTGTTGATGCTAGCTGACTACCTAGTAGTGATGGAAATGTTAATTCATTATGATGGGGCCAGACACTGAGTAAAGTTCTCAGTATATAAACAATAATAAATAATATTAATAAAGTACTTACCACTACCTGAACCTTCTGTGTACTGGTGTCGCTTTGACGCAGGCACCAAAACTACAGAAAATTCAGGAAGTCCAAGGAGAGGTAAGTACTGAGAAATATACTTTCAGCTCGGTCCCCGGGCCCTGTACTGTATGGTCTTTGGGACCACTATAGAGCATGGAACCTGGACACACTATACTGTGTGAGGGACACTTAGACACTGTGGTGTGAGGAGGGAACTCACCCTGCAATAGGCACCCTTCCCCAAACTCCCCTCTGGAAAATCCTGTATACACCCCTGGTATTATATGTTTATTATTCACTAAGTCTCTTACTGTGTCAGTCTCACACCTCTATCCATAAAATGGACACCTTCACTTTCTGCTGTCTTTGATCAGTCAGTGCCCTTAGAGCTATAGTCCCTCATGATTGGTTGTCCCCTATCACAAGGGCTCCTTGCAAGACACTATGGGAGAGTCCAACTGGTCTGTTGGAGTGGGTTCACACTACCAATATTTAAATGTCTGTTCTCATAAGTCACAGAATGAGACTAACAGACATTAAACGACAGATGCAGACAGTGTCCCCTTGGTCTGGTAACGGTCTGCATGCGAAAAACATGACAAGCTTTCTTCCATCATGTTTTTTTTTTTTTTCTTTTCTGCATGCAGGACATTTTCTTCTGTTACAAAATTAAACATACATGACAGAAAAATGAGTCCATCATGATTTTTACATTATAGTCAATGGGAACAGACAAAGATAGAGGGGACTATCGGTTTTTGTAACTATAGTACCTTTTAATGTCCATTGCTCTCATCCTATGGCAGATGAAATCAAACAGACTGCAGTAACAACAGCAGAGTGAACATTACCTTATTCCTTTCAACAAGTCTTTCAAATGGCAGGAGCAAGTTTAGTCAGTTCAAATTCAAGGGAAAATTGAACGTTTTAGAGTTCGATTTGTACGCTTTCATGCATTCGCAACGAACCCTAGTCACTACCCAAGTTTATATCTCTAAACTGCTTAAAAATTAAGAGTAATAAAAACAAGCATATTTCCCATAAAAACACAACATTTTCATAGCACATGTATTTAAGAAGTAGTTATTTATTAATGATCATTTAGAAGATGTGAACACTTTTTCCCACAGTTGGTAGGCATGTACTATAATTAATGTAAGTTTTAAGACTCCAGTTTCAGACAAAGAGACATATGTTATTGTTTGCATTATGAAAAGTTGTACAATTTTACAATATACTTTCTGAATCAATGCCTCACAGTTCTCTAGATCTCTGCTTTCTTTCATTCATTAATTCATTTCATTCATACTAGAAGGGCTTTGAGGCTGGGCTCTAACTTAGCTGCTGGGAAGCATGTGACTGTTCTTTGGCTGAATTGTAAGTGTATCATCCAGGCTAGGCAGGTCTGTTCCCTTAGCTAGACACTATCATTTAAGCCAGTGTATATTGCCCTGTTGAATACTAATGGGGATTGTGATCCATTTAGCATATGTATCTGGATCACCCGCATGTTTTTTTTTGGTTTTGAGCACCTTTAATACACTCATTTATAAGTGGTTTTTAATCAGCTATAACTAAAAAAAAAAAAAAAAAAGTCATATTTTAGACCTTATACAGAATTCAGTGAATCTGCAATACAGTGGGTACGGAAAGTATTCAGACCCCCTTAAATTTTTCACTTTGTTTCATTGTAGCCATTTGCTAAAAGCAAAAAAGTTCATTTTATTTCTCATTAATGTACACTCAGCACCCCATCTTGACAGAAAAAAAAAACAGAAACGTAGATATTTTTGCAAATTTATTAAAAAAGAAAAACTGAACTATCACATGATCATAAGTATTCAGACCCTTTGCTCAGTATTGAGTAGAAGCACCCTTCTGAGCTAGTACAGCCATGAGTCTTCTTGGGAATGATGCAACAAGTTTTTCACATCTGGATTTGGGGATCCTCTGCCATTCTTCCTTGCAGATCCTCTCCAGTTCCGTCAGGTTGCATGGTGAACATTGGCGGACAGCCATTTTCAGGTCTCTCCAGAGATACTCAATTGGGTTGAGGTCTGGGCTCTGGCTGGGCCAGTCAAGAATGGTCACAAAGTTGTTCCGAAGGCACTCCTTTGTTATTTTAGCTGTGTGCTTAGGGTCATTGTCATGTTGGAAGGTGAACCTTCGTCCCAGTCTGAGGTCCAGAGCACTCTGGAAGAGGTTTTCTTCCAGGATATCTCTGTACTTGGCTGTATTCATCTTTCTTTCAATTGCAACCAGTCGTCCTGTCCCTGCAGCTGAAAAACACCCCCATAGCATGATGCTGCCACCACCATGTTTCACTGTTGGGATTGTATTGGGCAGGTGATGAGCAGTGCCTGGTTTTCTCCACACATACCGCTTAGAATTAACGGCAAAAAGTTCAATCTTCGTCTCATCAGACCACAGAATCTTATTTCTCATAGTCTGGGAATCCTTCATGTGTTTTTTGGCAAACTCTATGCGGGCTTTCATATGTCTTGCACTGAGGAGAGGCTTCCTTTGGGCCACTCTTCCATAAAGCCCCGACTGGTGGAGGGCTGCAGTGATAGTTGACTTTGTGGAAGTTTCTCCCATCTCCATACTGCATCTCTGGAGCTCAGCCACAGTGATCTTTGGGTTCTTCTTTACCTCTCTCACCAAGGCTCTTCTCCCATGATTGCTCAGTTTGGCTGGACGGCCAGGTCTAGGAAGAGTTCTGGTCGTCCCAAACTTCTTTCATTTACGGATTATGGAGGCCACTGTGCTCTTAGGAACCTTGAGTGCTGCAGAAATTCTTTTGTAACCTTGGCCAGATCTGTGCCTTGCCACAATTCTGTCTCTGAGCTCCTTGGGCAGTTCCTTTGACCTCATGATTCTCATTTGCTCTGACATGCACTGTGAGCTGTGAAGTCTTATATAGACGGGTGTGTGCCATTCCTAATCAAGTCCAGTTTAAACAAACACAGCTGGACTCCAATAAAGGAGTATAACCATCTCAAGGAGGATCAGAAGGAAATGGACAGCATGTGAGTTAAATATGAGTGTCACAGCAAAGGGTCTGAATACTTATGATCATGTGATATTTCAGTTTTTCTTTTTTAATAAATTTGCAAAAATATCTACATTTCTGTTTTTTTTTCTGTCAAGATGGGGTGCTGAGTGTACATTAATGAGAAATAAAATGAACTTTTTTTGCTTTTAGCAAATGACTGCAATGAAACAAAGTGAAAAATTTAAGGGGGTCTGAATACTTTCCGTACCCACTGTATGTTAGGCAATAAGATTTTTTTTTTTTTTTTTTTATGCCAGGAATAGAATTTATTTAGGACGAGACACATTAGTCTAAATAAATCTCCCTCTAAGTGTCTGTGTGCTCTTCTTTTGAGCATACTGAAGCTGTGCTCCCTACATGTAATGTGCATATACTGATGATTTGTGTTTTATATGTAGCCAACAGAGATTCATGTATATAGACAGTTATACAGTAAACACGCAAAACTCTGTCTACACAAAATACACATACAGAACTGCTGTCTGCACTTTATGCACACACACTACTACCTCTGCTGCCTATGCATTACACACAGCCCTGCTGCCTCCACATTTAAACACATTTTTCAGCACAATCCAAAATATACAGATACAGAACTGTAGGTTATGCACACACTCATTACATGCATAAATACCTTGGCAACCCAAACATCAGCTCAGCTGTGTGTCTTCGCAGTGTGTTGCTGCTTTTCTGACTGGCTCCTTCCCTGACCTATCTCTAACCTCATATATCAGAACTACTTTATATAATATATGAAAGTAGGGATCAACACAGCGTTCAAGGAGGGTATTGCTCAACAATCTGAACAATCCTGAGGAGGGCAGCCAGTCTGAGGTGCATAAGAAACAAGACCGACCACTGCCCACAAAATTACTCTCTTGCCGACTTCACAGCTCATCTACAGTCATGGCCAAAAGTTTTGAGAATGATACAAATATTAATTTTTACAAAGTCTACTGCTTCAGTTTTTCTAATGGCAATTTGCATATACTCCAGAATGTTATAAAGAGTGATCAGTTTAACAGCAATTACTTGCAAAGTCAATATTTGCCTAGAAAATGAACTTTATCCCCCAAAACACATTTCAACATCATTGCAGCCCTGCCTTAAAAGGACCATTTAACATCGTTTCAGTGATTGCTCCATTAACACAGGTGTGGGTGTTGATGAGGACAGGGCTGGAGATCAATCTGTCATGATTAAGTAAGAATGACACCACTGGACACTTTAAAAGGAGGCTGGTGCTTGCCATCATTGTTTCTCTTCTGTTAACCATGGTTATCTCTAAAGAAACACGTGCAGTCATCATTGCACTGCACAAAAATGGCCTAACTGGGAAGAGTATTGCAGCTAGAAAGATTGCACCTCAGTCAACAATCTATCGCATCATCAAGAACTTCAAGGAGAGAGGTTCCATTGGTGCCAAAAAGGCTCCAGGGCGCCCAAGAAAGACCAGCAAGCGGCAGGACCATTTCTTAAAAGTGTTTCAGCTGCGGGATCGGGCTACCAGCAGTGCAGAGCTTGCTGAGGAATGGCAGCAGGCAGGTGTGAGTGCATCTGCACGCACTGTGAGGCGGAGACTCTTGGAGCAAGGCCTGGTCTCAAGGAGGGCAGCAAAGAAGCCACTTCTCTCCAGAAAAAACATCAGGGACAGACTGATATTCTGCAAAAGGTACAGGGAGTGGACTGCTGAGGACTGGGGTAAAGTCATTTTCTCTGATGAATCCCCTTTTCCATTGTTTGGAACATCTGGAAAACAGCTTATTCGGAGAAGAAGAGGTGAGCGCTACCACCAGTCTTGTCTCATGCCAACTGTAAAGCATCCTGAAACCATTCATGTGTGGGGTTGCTTCTCAGCCAAGGGAATCGGCTCTCTCACAGTCTTGCCTAAAAACACAGCCATGAATAAAGAATGGTACCAGAATGTCCTCCAAGAGCAACTTCTCCCAACCGTCCAAGAGCAGTTTGGCGCTCAACAATGCCTTTTCCAGCATGATGGAGCACCTTGCCATAAAGCAAAGGTGATAACTAAATGGCTCAGGGAACAAAACATAGAGATTTTGGGTCCATGGCCTGGAAACTCCCCAGATCTTAATCCCAATGAGAACTTGTGGTCAATCATCAAGAGACGGGTGGACAAACAAAAACCAACAAATTCAGACAAAATTAAAGCATTGATTCTGCAAGAATGGACTGCTATCAGTCAGGATTTGGTCCAGAAGTTGATTGAGAGCATGCCAGGGAGAATTGCAGAGGTCCTGAAGAAGAAGGGTCAACACTGCAAATATTGACTTGCTGCATTAACTCATTCTAACTGTCAATATAAGCTTCTGTTACTCATAATATGAATGCAATTCTATTTCTGTATGTGATAAAAACATCTGACAAACACACATAAAAACCAGAGGGCAGCAGATCATGTGAAAATATAATATTTGTGTCATTCTCAAAACTTTTGGCCATGACTGTACTGTGTGACACCAGCACGTCTAAAGCATCTACCTCTTCATAGCATCAGAGCCTCTGCTATTGCTAGGAGACAGTATGCAGACTTCACTAGCTTAGCATACAGGTGCCATATGGAAACAAAAGGGGTCTGCTCATTTTAATGATTTTAATAGAAGTGGTGGACCGATGAAACAGCAGACATAAGGAAAGATTAACTCTGAAATGACTCAAAATTGGGTAATAAAGCAAGTTACAAACTTTTATATATTCACATGCCAATATGAAAATGAGGGAGGGAGGGGAGAATTAAAACCAGAGGTATCCTTTAACATAACCTAGAAGACACTCTCCTGTGTTAATGGCACCAAAAGTATCACAGAATGAAAAAAGATGCGTTTAGTAAAAATACATCACAGTTATGAACAAAATTCCAGTATGTTATATCTACAGCAGTATAGGCCAAAGAAAAAAATGCAAGCAATTCCAATCACACAATACGAAAATGCAAGCAATGCCCACTACACTTGCTCAACTCCTCCATGCCCAAATACGCTCACCGGTTGGGAATTGCTGGTGTACAAAGCAATTGGGACAGCAGTAATAAAAACTGTTCTGCCTTCTCTAGTGGAGTTCTCCCTGCTCCCAAGAGAAAATTGAGAGATAAATGCTATGGTTTGCATAATGAAAAAGTTATACGATTTTCCAATATACTTTCTGTATCAATTCCTCATGGTTTTCTAGACCTCTGCTTGCTTCCAGTGAATAAAAGTTAGACCATGACTCCATGGTTATATGTCCATGGTGATTTGATGAACACACAGGTGCACAGCTCATCACCAGGCAGATGTGTCATCTCTGTGCTTTGACTATAAATGAGTGGTAAGCAGAGTGTTCAGCACTCACCAATCTGCTCTGGGCACCAAGTGCTGACATCACAGAGAGAGAGAGAACGCATGCAGCAGAGTTGTAAGTTATGAATTCTGCCTACCACTGAACTTTAATATTTGTGGGGGGGGGGGGTGCATTATCTTATATGTCTATGTTACATGTGTATGACCACCATAGGCATCAGAATCTCGGCAGATACCACCAAATTAAAGGGGTATTACGGGCAAATTTTTTTTTTTTTTTTTTAAAGGTCTGTTAAGTGCTATTAATGGTTAATAAGTCCACCCAAATACCTTTGTATTGTATTGCAGTGTTTTGAGTGATTTCTGGGTTTCTCTGGGAGATACTGGCATATGTTTATATGGTGTAGCTTCTTGCTGTTTTAGCCTACAACTACCATGATGCATTGCATGAGCTGACACACACTACCTCCCTCTCACTCCCTCCCTGTCTCCCTAGCTATTGCGCCCACTACTAGACTTTCTCAACAAACTAACTCAGTCCACGCCCTCACCCTATCATACTTACCTGTCTTCCTGTCCAGACTTCCTCCTGTGGGAACAGCAACTCCTCCTCTTTGACTTCTGCTGGCGTGTGTGCAATAGTCCCCAGCACTCCATCACTACTGTGCAGGCGTAGGAGGCCGGCGAAGCTTCCCACCACCAGATAATCAGAAAATATGCCTGGGGCGGTCACATGACCGTCCCAGGGATATGGGTAAATCTACATTTTTTGCTAAAGTAAGTAATTTAGAAAGTAGGCAGGGAAGGGTGTTTAAATTAGTGTAGAAATTTCATTTTATCCCGGAAAACCCCTTTAAGCTAGATCTGCCAAAAGTATGCAATTAGATATCTTGCATGTATGGCCAGCAAATTTACAATGACATTCCTTTACACAATATTAGGAAATCTGCCCCACTTTGATCCCTAAAAACATGTGCCCTTTTAGGTAAAAAAAACAAAGCAAAAAAAAAAAAAAAAAAAAGTGAACACCTCTCCAAACCCACATTCACACCAATCCTGTTTGTTTATATGCATCTGGAGGATTTTTATCATTCCAGGAAGGACTTTGTTGAGCTAAAATAGAGTTTTTGTTGACATGTACTCTCACCCCCCCCCCCCCCCCGCAAGAAAAAAAACAAACAAAAAAAAGACACTTGTAGATTTCTTGAAAAACCTACAACAGAAATGTAAGTGGTAGCATGAATTTGTACAAATGTGTGCAATACTTAACCAATATATAAATGACAATATTTTAGGCAATACAGACTAATATACTGAATAAAACAATTGGATGAATGTATTACTTACAATTTTCTCTAAACTCAGTGCTTGCAGGCAGTACATGATCTGATCCATGTGACTTCTGAGGTCTACAAAATGAGAACATGTGGTGGGAAAAGCTTGTTGAAAAAATAAAGTCCAGACCAGTGCTCAAGGATAAAGATTGTTCGGGGGGTAACATTGTTGATAACTTGCATGGACTTAAGCATTAATTTTCAAAGCAGGGTAGAAGTTAAAATGTCATAACCGTATCCAGAGTTTATACCAACCACCACCCACATGTATTATTGATGGGGTCTATGTATCTGAAGGAACACAACACCAGTCTAGTAGTTTGCTATTCAGTGAGATTAACATATGGTAAAGGTTCTACTTCTCTTGGATAAGCTAAAGGCTACCTCCAATTATAAAATATATTTTCAGAAATTAATAAGGGAATGTAAAACTGTTATATATTAATAAAGAATGTTTTGTTTATCACTTAAATCAGGCTGTTTTCCTCCCCCTTCTCATCTTCACTCAGACACTAATAGCACATGTATCCATTTCCAGCCTCTCTTACAGAACACTATGGAGTAGAGGGGGCTGGTAATTGATGTATTGCATTAAATATCAAGGAAGGAAGGAAGGAAAAAAAAAAACAAAACACACTGCACATCCAAATTTATACCTTGATCTTGTGCTTCTCAGAGAACTCTACAATACTGAACATGATATTCTTAGTATATAGTGGGTCCCTACTTAATACAGTATTGTAGATTTTGCCGATGAGCACAAGACCAATGTATAAGATTGGGATGTGCGGTCCATGTTTTTTTTTTTTCTTGGATATTTTAATTGATGTATTAAAATTAAGTACAGTGGTATAACCAAGATACTAATTAGACAGATTAGATACTAAGTTAAGCAGCAGCCCCACCCATCCCCCACTCCATAGAAGTCTATGTTAAAAGTAACTCAGCCTGATAAAGAACAGAGAACAAAAGGATTTGTTTTCAACAAGATTTTTACTAAGTTTCTCACATTCATTTGTACCGTATATTTATCGAAAATGGTTATATAAAACTGGCAAGGGGTTTTCCCATTAACATTATCACATTCAAATTTGTATGTAATTAAAATACTTTTTTGCAAATATAATAAAAAATTTTTGCAGAGTTTAAAGATTCTCAAACCATCTTAGGCTGGATTCACACCAGTGCTCTATTTCCTTTTGGAGGATTCCATCCCCCATTCTGCTTCAAAAATGCAGAGAGAAAAGTCCTCAAGTCCATTTTATGGGTTAAAACCCAGCAGACCAAGTTTCTGTTTTTTGGGTCACCAAGCAGACCCGAAGAACGGAAAACAGAGCGCAGATGTGAATCTAGCTTTGTGTTGGCAGTCTGTTTTCATGATCAGTTGCCGATGAAAGTTCCTGCATTCATGGTCATATCCATCAGCAACCGATTGAGAAAACAGACTGTCACTCACTACCTACTCAGATCACATCTATAGCCCTTCTCAAGTGGTTCTTGTGGAATGTTGATGGTCTAAGGCTAAGGCCCACAATGCGGAAATGCAGCTTTTTTTTTGTTGATTCTGCTGCAGTTTTTTGAGCCAAAGCCAGGAGTGGATTGAGCAGAAGGGAGAAGTGTAAGAGCTTCCTATATATTTCCAATTCCTTTTGTAGCCATTCTTGGCTTTGGCTCAAAAAACCGCATCAAAATCTGCCTTATTCAGTTAAAGAGAAAAAAAGTTCTTAATCTAATATATATATAAAATGAGTTTGTCTGTTCTTTATGCGCGACCAAACGACTGGACCGATCCTCACCAAATTTGGTACACATGTACAGTACAGACCAAAAGTTTGGACACACCTTCTCATTCCAAGAGTTTTCTGTATTTTCATGACTATAAAAATTGTAGATTCACACTGAAGGCATCAAAACTATGAATTAACACATGTGGAATTATATACTTAACAAAAAAGTGTGAAACAACTGAAAATATGTCTTATATTCTAGGTTCTTCAAAGTAGCCACCTTTTGCTTTGATTACTGCTTTGCACACTCTTGGCATTCTCTTGATGAGCTTCAAGAGGTAGTCACCTGAAATGATTTTCACTTCACAGGTGTGCCCTGTCAGGTTTAATAAGTGGGATTTCTTGCCTTATAAATGGGGTTGGGGCCATCAGTTGTGGTGTTCAGAAGTCAGGTGGATACACAGCTGATAGTCCTACTGAATGGAGTGTTAGAATTTGTATTATGGCAAGAAAAAAAGCAGCTAAGTAAAGAAAAACGAGTGGCCATCATTACTTTAAGAAATGAAGGTCAGTCAGTCCGAAAAATTGGGAAAACTTTGAAAGTGTCCCCAAGTGCAGTGGCCAAAACCATCAAGCGCTACAAAGAAACTGGCTCACATGAGGAACGCCCCAGGAAAGGAAGACCAAGAGTCACCTCTGCTGCGGAGGATAAGTTCATCCGAATCACCAGCCTCAGAAATCGCAGGTTAACAGCAGCTGAGATTAGAGACCAGGTCAATGCCACACAGAGTTCTAGCAGCAGACACATCTCTACAACAACTGTTAAGAGGAGATTGTGTGCAGCAGGCCTTCATGGTAAAATAGCTGCTAGGAAACCACTGCTAAGGACAGGCAACAAGCAGAAGAGACTTGTTTGGGCTAAAGAACACAAGGAATGGACATTAGACCTGTGGAAATCTGTGCTTTGGTCTGATGAGTCCAAATTTGAGATCTTTGGTTTCAACCACCGTGTCTTTGTGCGACGCAGAAAAGGTGAACGAATGGACTCTACATGCCTGGTTCCCACCGTGAAGCATGGAGGAGGAGGTGTGATGGTGCTTTGCTGGTGACACTGTTGGGGATTTATTCAAAATTGAAGGAATACTGAACCAGCATGGTTACCACAGCATCTTGCAGCAGCATGCTATTCCATCCGGTTTGCGTTTAGTTGGACCATCATTTATTTTTCAACAGGACAATGACCCCAAACACACCTCCAGACTGTGTAAGGGCTATTTGACCAAGAAGGAGAGTGATGGGGTGCTACGCCAGATGACCTGGCCTCCACAGTCACCAGACCTGAACCCAATCAAGATGGTTTGGGGTTAGCTGGACCGCAGAGTGAAGGCAACAGGGCCAACAAGTGCTAAGCATCTCTGGGAACTCCTTCAAGACTGTTGGAAGACCATTTCAGGTGACTACCTCTTGAAGCTCATCAAGAGAATGCCAAGAGTATGCAAAGCAGTAATCAAAGCAAAAGGTGGCTACTTTGAAGAACCTAGAATATAAGACATATTTTCAGTTGTTTCACACTTTTTTGTTAAGTATATAATTCCACATGTGTTAATTCATAGTTTTGATGCCTTCAGTGTGAATCTACAATTTTTATAGTCATGAAAATACAGAAAACTCTTGGAATGAGAAGGTGTGTCCAAACTTTTGGTCTGTACTGTACATCAGGTGTCCGGGAATAATTTAGACTGGGTCTCAGCTCTCTTGGACATACCGTTCCTGAGATACAGTATTCCCAAAAAATGACCAACATTAGCTAATACAAGCCTGCAAGTCTTTCACTCATATTCCAACTGCCATACACACGGTCACATATCCCTTATCAGCCAATAAGAGCTCGCAGGCGCTTACTCTCCTCAGGCACACAGGTTTCCATAGCAACCAAGCTATTTATGACCTGTATAAGTCAATAGCAGTTCGCAGGTCCTTAAATATTCAGTCATATCACGTGTATCAGACAATATAAATTCACATTTAATTTACCAGGTTTCCATAACAACACAGCCACAAATCGACTGTACCTATACTGGACTCAGTGGCGTAACTAGGAATGCCTGGGTCCCAAGGCGAACATTTGACATGGGACCACCCTCGGCAACCGCCCCCCCCCCGCACAAACTGCATTCCTGCACACAGTATTCTGCCCCATAATGGCCCTTGCACACAGTATCATAGTGGCCCCTTCATATAGTATTATTCGCACTACCCGATACCTCTTCAATGTTGGACCAGATGTCACGTGAGCCAGGCATGCATCGCAACGCATAATGCCGACGTCTGGGACGTCACCAAGGATGCCCGAAGCCTGCTGAAAAGACCCCAGAGTATAATGATAGCAGTGTTTGTGGGGTTCACGACCCGCAGGCCTTACTTACTGATCCCCGCTCCTGCTCAAAGCCGCCTCTGTAGAAGGTGAAGGGCAGGTGGCCAGGAGCGGGGAGCGGTAAGTAAATAGGGCCCGCCGGGACCCCTAATGTCCCGTGCCCTGTGGCAGCCGCTATCACTGCTGCCCCGGTATTTACGCAAAACGCATGGCTGCTGCTTGAGCTAATGAACACTCTCATCAGACCCCAGCCTGTCTCTAATCTGACAAGATATGTCACAGACAACAGCGAGCTGCTGAAACAACCCAGCAGACCCAAGCCCGTCTCCAATCCAGGCAGTCAGCCACATGCACACAGCTGCACTCCATGTTTCCATAACAACCCAGCCATTTTTCTTCACTGCTGTAGGTCAGCTTTAAAGGGGCAGGGCACTGTGGATGACACTGTTACACAAGGTCACATACACACAGCTTTACTCCAGGTTTTCCATAACAACCGATCGCAGGTCTTTCACTGATATCCAAACTGAGATACACATGATCACATGACAATATGGACCAATGGAAAATCACAGGTTCTTCAGTCTTGACATACACACAGCTTTACATCAGGTTTCCATAGCAACCAAGCTATTTATGACCTGTATGAGTCAATAGCAGTTCGCAGGTCTTTAAATATTTAGTCATATGACGTGTATCAGTCAAGATAAGTTCACATTTCATTTACCAGGTTTCCATAGCAACACAGCCATAAATAGACTGCACCTATACTGGACTGCCATACTGGATGTCAAGTGCAAAACTGGCCAGTTCTTATGGGGTCACTACACAAAAAATGAAATATATCCGTGCGAAGCCGGGTCCTTCTGCTAGTCATTTATAAAGTTTAGACCCTCAAGTAGTCTTCCTTCAGGAGATCTATTGGTTGATATATGTCCTTTATTAAGAAATAGACATTTTCCTGCTTGTTATGAGGCATCATTTACAAGTACAAAAAGAGTAATCGCTATTTTTCAGTCTTCCTTGGATTATGTGGTTCATAACTCTGCGACTAAGCGAGCAGGTTCTTAATTCTTAAGGTTGGGAAACATTGCTCTAGAAGCATTTTCAGACTCTGGGCACCACTGGGGGGGGGAATTTCCTTGGGGAACCCCTACCAAAAAAAAATTTTTTTAAAAAAGTGCAGTTTTTTTTTTTACAGCTGAAGCCAAAACAAAACTGCATGAATTTTTTTTTGAAGTTTTGATGCAATTGTAACTGCTTCATGTGTATGCATCCTCAAAGCTACACCATCCTGTACTTTCCACGCAGCACATACAAAAAAAAAAAAAAAAAAACACACCAACAACTTTACCATCACCAAGCTTTCTTAATAGCCCCACATAGAATCATTCCCCAGTGGCCCACCACGTAGTACATGCTCCCTAGTGGTCCTCAGACACATAATGCTTCCCAGTGGCCCCCAGAACATAATGTTCCCCACTGGCTTTCAGACACCTAATAATGCTTTCCACTGGCTCCCAGGCAAGTAGTAATGTACCCTGTGAACCTCAGGAAAGTAATGACACCTGATGGCCCCTAGAACCTAATAATGCTCCTCACTGGCCCCCCAGACACCTCATAATACTTCCCAGTGGCTCCCAGGCAACTAATAATGCGCCCAAGGCAAGTAGAAATACTCCCCAGTGGCCCTAAGGCAAATAGTAATGTTCTCCTGTAGCTCCCAGATAAGAAATATTGTTACCTAGTGGCTCCCAGGCAAGCAATGTCCCCCGTTGCCCCCAGACAAGTAATAGGGACCCCTCAGAAGCCCCCTGACAACTAATAGTGTGTCCTCAGTGTCCCCAGTCAAGTAATAATGTCCTCCAGTGGCCCCACACTGTAGTTGTGATAGATAAATAAAATAAAAAAAAAACAAACACACACCACTTACGGCTAAAGCCCCACGTTGCGGAAACAGCTTTTTTTGCTGCAGATTTTGTTGCGGTTTTTTGAGCCAAAGCCAGGAGTGCATTGAGCAGATGGTAGATGTATAAGAGCTTCCTAGATATTTCCCATTTCTTTTGTAGCCACTCCTGGCTTTGGCTCAAAAACACACAACAAAATCTGCAACAAAAAAAAGCTGTGTTTCCTCAACGTGGGGCCTTAGCCTAAAAGTCCAGAGCTCTGTGATCCTCCTCCTCTGCAGATTGAGGCAGCAGGTCTTCAGCAGGCATCTCTAGCTGATGCCTGAGTAAAAGAGCAGGAAACTAAAGCCTTCCTGCTGCTCCATTCTATTCAACTACATTGGCATGCTAAGGAGCCATTTCCCCACCGGTTTGTCACTGCAGCCCTGGGGGTCTCTACGGGAATCGCTGCTATTGAGGGACAAGCTTTTTGTCTGGTAAATGTACAGTCATGGCCAAAAGTTTTGAGAATGACACAAATATTATATTTTCACATGATCTGCTGCCCTCTGGTTTTTATGTGTGTTTGTCAGATGTTTTTATCACATACAGAAATAGAATTGCATTCATATTATGAGTAACAGAAGCTTATATTGACAGTTAGAATGAGTTAATGCAGCAAGTCAATATTTGCAGTGTTGACCCTTCTTCTTCAGGACCTCTGCAATTCTCCCTGGCATGCTCTCAATCAACTTCTGGACCAAATCCTGACTGATAGCAGTCCATTCTTGCAGAATCAATGCTTTAATTTTGTCTGAATTTGTTGGTTTTTGTTTGTCCACCCGTCTCTTGATGATTGACCACAAGTTCTCAATGGGATTAAGATCTGGGGAGTTTCCAGGCCATGGACCCAAAATCTCTATGTTTTGTTCCCTGAGCCATTTAGTTATCACCTTTGCTTTATGGCAAGGTGCTCCATCATGCTGGAAAAGGCATTGTTGAGCGCCAAACTGCTCTTGGACGGTTGGGAGAAGTTGCTCTTGGAGGACATTCTGGTACCATTCTTTATTCATGGCTGTGTTTTTAGGCAAGACTGTGAGAGAGCCGATTCCCTTGGCTGAGAAGCAACCCCACACATGAATGGTTTCAGGATGCTTTACAGTTGGCATGAGACAAGACTGGTGGTAGCGCTCACCTCTTCTTCTCCGAATAAGCTGTTTTCCAGATGTTCCAAACAATCGAAAAGGGGATTCATCAGAGAAAATGACTTTACCCCAGTCCTCAGCAGTCCACTCCCTGTACCTTTTGCAGAATATCAGTCTGTCCCTGATGTTTTTTCTGGAGAGAAGTGGCTTCTTTGCTGCCCTCCTTGAGACCAGGCCTTGCTCCAAGAGTCTCCACCTCACAGTGCGTGCAGATGCACTCACACCTGCCTGCTGCCATTCCTCAGCAAGCTCTGCACTGCTGGTAGCCAGATCCCGCAGCTGAAACACTTTTAAGAGACGGTCCTGCCGCTTGCTGGTCTTTCTTGGGCGCCCTGGAGCCTTTTTGGCACCAATGGAACCTCTCTCCTTGAAGTTCTTGATGATGCGATAGATTGTTGACTGAGGTGCAATCTTTCTAGCTGCAATACTCTTCCCAGTTAGGCCATTTTTGTGCAGTGCAATGATGACTGCACGTGTTTCTTTAGAGATAACCATGGTTAACAGAAGAGAAACAATGATGGCAAGCACCAGCCTCCTTTTAAAGTGTCCAGTGGTGTCATTCTTACTTAATCATGACAGATTGATCTCCAGCCCTGTCCTCATCAACACCCACACCTGTGTTAATGGAGCAATCACTGAAACGATGTTAGGTGGTCCTTTTAAGGCAGGGCTGCAATGATGTTGAAATGTGTTTTGGGGGATAAAGTTCATTTTCTAGGCAAATATTGACTTTGCAAGTAATTGCTGTTAAGCTGATCACTCTTTATAACATTATGGAGTATATGCAAATTGCCATTAGAAAAACTGAAGCAGTAGACTTTGTAAAAATTAATATTTGTATCATTCTCAAAACTTTTGGCCATGACTGTATATACTCCTAAGGGTGGGTTCACACCTGCGCTTGGTGTCCGTCCGTTGCCAATCCAGTGAAAATCTCGGCGAACTGGATTGGCGTCGGATACAGACCGGTCAGCGGCGCACTGGTTAAAAACCCATTCATTTGAATGGGTTTTTAAAGCAGTGCGTGGGTGTGCTCTTACACCCTCTGCGCTGCGAATCCTTTTTTTTTCGTCGGAAACAAAGTCGGACATGCAGGACTTCGTGTCCGACGAAAAAAAAAGGATTCGCAGCGCAGAGGGTGTAAGCGCACACCCGCGCACTGCTTTAAAAACCCATTCAAATGAATGGGTTTTTAACCAATGCGTCGCTGACCGGTCTATATCAGACGCCAATCCAGTTCGCCGAGATTTTCACTGGATTGGCAACGGACGGACACCAAGCGCAGGTGTGAACGAAGCATAACATATCCTTTATCCGCAGGTTTTTGACAGTACTATCAGGATGAGATTACTCCTCACTGATACTTGGTGGAGATCTGAACTGTGGCCATGACCTATTCTTAGATAGTCAGGGTAGAAAACTGTAATCATCCCTTGTAGCTCTGAACCCCATCCAATTTTTAACAGGTCATCTGGACGTGACTGACTCCCTGGCAGTCCGGTCATCCAACAGATAAGGAATTTTTTTTTCTCACATATATGGCACACACTCTAGATTAGATTGCTGGTATATATCCTCCTCTCATACATTTAGTTAGAGCTGCTGAGATCTGCCCTATTGCTATTTCAGACCATGTCCCAATTCTTTTAAATGCCTCCCTGCAAGCACCTATATTCTGAGTAAAGAGATGGCGTTTCCCAAGTTACTACTATTAGTATAGTCAAGGGATATAAATATATCAAAACAAAAAAAAAATATATCTAAAACTTCAAAACTGATCCCACCCCCAGTAAGGGATCAAAACTTGCTGCAGTCAGTGTAGGTGGATACACAAATTTAGGTTGGTGTCCCTAAGGTGCATTAATGAACAGCTATCATTTGCCCCATTTCTATGATCTCTTTGGGCTCCCAGTTTTATCTAAGTCATGGTGGTTATCTTTTTTCTGTTCCCCTTTTTTCCTACTTTACATATGTTTACCTTTTCCCTATCCTTGAGTCTCCTGTCTGTGGACAGATGAGTGGGCATGATGGGATTAAGTAGAATCTTTATTTGCAACATCTTGATCTTAAATAGGATGGCTACCCATTTTGTAAGCCCCTGTAGCATTTCCCCTTAGAGTTTTGGTCAAAAAAAGACGACATTGGGACATTTGCAATAAGGGGGGCTTCAGTCTCCTGTAATGTTTATTTAAGAGAGATCATCTTTAACTTGGCACTTTTGAGATCTGAGCTATGCATGATGTTCAGGGCGCTGGGGATGACCTGTAGATTGAAATAAGATTCCCCCTTTTCTCTGGGCAGCATTTTGTCTGACATATATATCCCCCAGACTGTTCTTTATGAACTGAACAGTCGGTCCGATGTTAGACTCTTTAGAAATGCAATCTTACAGTACAGCATATGAAGGCTTCTGCGTGATTGTTTATATACTTACCAGTGGTGGTGTCCTGATTGAGGTTACCTGCGAGTTGGAGACGTGCTTCTCATCTCTCCTAGACAATTATGACAGGATCCCCGCCCAGGAACCATCACATGACTAGTGGGATGAGCTGAGGGAGGAGTATTGACACTTGACTCCACCTCCCTCATGTCCCTACTGGTCGTTGCTTCCAGTTACCCCACCCCATGGGCAAGGCCTGTCCCTTATATAGATGGCAGCTACCGGACTCTAATGCCACTGCCTCTGAGACTGAGAGGTTACTCTGTTTACACTGATGATCTAGCACCATTTATGGTGCTATTGAAAGCCATAGGGATTTTTTTTTTTTTTTTTTATATCAACCACTTGAGTATCAGTTTAGGTTGGGTGTTGGGATCTGTATAGAAGAAATGGGTCAATGCTCTTTTTAGAGCACACTCAGTCAGGAGTGTATATCGATTATCCTCTTTGACAGTACTCAGGAGCTTAACACATAGCATCAGCTGGCTGCCTGTTATCGTCATCCCGGTGATAACCTATGTACTTCAGTATACCCTGGTGGAATTTAGCTCTATACTGCGAGGGCTAATATTGTTATCCTCTGACCCAGCTCTAGGTAATCGACCTAAGGGAGAATCAACCCTCGTTCCTGCCTTGTCCCGACAAGGGTGGAAGAGGTTGAAATAGCTCCCCACCATTTTGGCCGTTTTGCCTTGTAACTAAAGCCTGGCCGATGACTATGACCCAGAGAGCTAGTCATCTGATCTATAAAGGGTATTACTGTTGTTCCAATATCCCTCTCTGCTATAGTCAGAGGGGTTGACTATATTCAAATAGAGGATTTGGATCCCAATCCCAATAAGGGTGGTTATTACTAGCTGAAAATACACTCACTGCTCTGTGTCTAATCCTGAAACATGTGGAGATATTTGTACAGTCATGGCCAAAAGTTTTGAGAATGATACAAATATTAATTTTTACAAAGTCTACTGCTTCAGTTTTTCTAATGGCAATTTGCATATACTCCAGAATGTTATAAAGAGTGATCAGCTTAACAGCAATTACTTGCAAAGTCAATATTTGCCTAGAAAATGAACTTTATCCCCCAAAACACATTTCAACATCATTGCAGCCCTGCCTTAAAAGGACCACCTAACATCGTTTCAGTGATTGCTCCATTAACACCTTTTGTGGGTGTTGATGAGGACAGGGCTGGAGATCAATCTGTCATGATTAAGTAAGAATGACACCACTGGACACTTTAAAAGGAGGCTGGTGCTTGCCATCATTGTTTCTCTTCTGTTAACCATGGTTATCTCTAAAGAAACACGTGCAGTCATCATTGCACTGCACAAAAATGGCCTAACTGGGAAGAGTATTGCAGCTAGAAAGATTGCACCTCAGTCAACAATCTATCGCATCATCAAGAACTTCAAGGAGAGAGGTTCCATTGGTGCCAAAAAGGCTCCAGGGCGCCCAAGAAAGACCAGCAAGCGGCAGGACCGTCTCTTAAAAGTGTTTCAGCTGCGGGATCTGGCTACCAGCAGTGCAGAGCTTGCTGAGGAATGGCAGCAGGCAGGTGTGAGTGCATCTGCACGCACTGTGAGGTGGAGACTCTTGGAGCAAGGCCTGGTCTCAAGGAGGGCAGCAAAGAAGCCACTTCTCTCCAGAAAAAACATCAGGGACAGATTGATATTCTGCAAAAGGTACAGGGAGTGGACTGCTGAGGACTGGGGTAAAGTCATTTTCTCTGATGAATCCCCTTTTCGATTGTTTGGAACATCTGGAAAACAGCTTATTCGGAGAAGAAGAGGTGAGCGCTACCACCAGTCTTGTCTCATGCCAACTGTAAAGCATCCTGAAACCATTCATGTGTGGGGTTGCTTCTCAGCCAAGGGAATCGGCTCTCTCACAGTCTTGCCTAAAAACACAGCCATGAATAAAGAATGGTACCAGAATGTCCTCCAAGAGCAACTTCTCCCAACCGTCCAAGAGCAGTTTGGCGCTCAACAATGCCTTTTCCAGCATGATGGAGCAACTTGCCATAAAGCAAAGGTGATAACTAAATGGCTCAGGGAACAAAACATAGAGATTTTGGGTCCATGGCCTGGAAACTCCCCAGATCTTAATCCCATTGAGAACTTGTGGTCAATCATCAAGAGACGGGTGGACAAACAAAAACCAACAAATTCAGACAAAATAAAAGCATTGATTCTGCAAGAATGGACTGCTATCAGTCAGGATTTGGTCCAGAAGTTGATTGAGAGCATGCCAGGGAGAATTGCAGATGTCCTGAAGAAGAAGGGTCAACACTGCAAATATTGACTTGCTGCATTAACTCATTCTAACTGTCAATATAAGCTTCTGTTACTCATAATATGAATGCAATTATATTTCTGTATGTGATAAAAACATCTGACAAACACACATAAAAACCAGAGGGCAGCAGACCATGTGAAAATATAATATTTGTGTCATTCTCAAAACTTTTGGCCATGACTGTACACTGAATCTGAAACAGAAGCGTGGATTGAGTCTACATCCCTCAGATTACCGGTTTCTCAATACACGTGTCCTGTCTCCTTCAAGTTTTTTTTAACTTCATAAAAGTTTTATATATACTGTATAATTTTTTTTTGTTTCATATATTTACAATACCCTATCCTTTGATCAAATAAATTTGATAATGGTAATGATACAGGATTGACCTACCTGTTGCATAATATATTTCGTCCTCACAAGTACTACTATTTTTTCAAGGATTTTAAGACCTTTTTATTGAGACAATGGAAGATTTTTCTAGATGAGAATATTGTCAGGGATGATAATATTCAGCTTTTCTAGGCAACATCTAAGGTGGACCTCTGAGGACATTTAATTGCTTATGTTAGTAGAAGACAAAAGGCCTTTTTAGACTCTGGGGAGAAAACCAGATACCATCTCAAGGCGGCTTATTGCCAATATCTCTTAGAAGATTCTCACACTAATAAAATTACTTAGACACAAACTACATTTGAAGCACTTTCTCATGAAGGAGCATCTCTCCAATTCAAGTTTATTAAGAATAATTTTAGATTGAGCAATAAACCTGGGAAATTAAATGCCATGCTTTTCAAGCCTTTTCGGAAAGTCACTAGGATATGAAAAGTTACGAGAGAACTTATAACTTACCAAGCCTCAATTTTGGAGGAACTTCATAAATTCTATGGAGATAGAACCAGGCTGCCCCTAATGACCTAGATCAGGCAGATCCCCCTAAGCAAGGGGTCCGCAACCTTCGGCACTCCAGCTGCTGTGAAACTACAACTCCCAACATGCTCAATTCAATTCCATGGGAGTTCCAAGAACAGCACAGCAAGTATGCATGCTGGGAATTGTAGTTTTACAACAGCTGGCGTGCCGAAGGTTGCCCACCCCTGCCCTATTCTATCGACAAAACAAGGAGGCGCACTTGATTCTCCAATAACTAAAGAAGAAATTCTACCTACCATTAAATATTAAAACTACACAAATACCTGAGCCCAGATGGCTTTTCTAAAGATTATAAATTTCTCTCTCCACAATTGCTACCTCATTTACATACACTCAATGAAGCTTATATTTCCTTGCTGTTAAAGCCCAACAAAGACCCTGATCTACTTACTTCCTATAGACCCATATCCCTCAACTCAGATTTTATATTATTCACTAAGATTTTAGCCACGTTTACAACTGCTCCTTCCAGACATACTCACTCCCCGCAAACTGGTTTTGTTCACAGCAAATCTATAACTTATAAAAGGATGGCAATTAGGTCCATAGCCTCAATTCGCTATCAGAAATTAAAGAAAGTGATCCTATTGAGCTTAGATCTTGATAAAGCTTTTGATATGGCCACACCTAATCCATACTTTAAAGTTATGCACTTTGGGAGGGAATTTATTACTACACTGCAATCCCTTTATCAGAATGCCAACTCCACAATATGATTTAATGGCGTGGCTTCCCAACCTTTCCCTATATGTAGAGGGACTCACCAGGGGTGCCCTTTATTTCCTTTACTTTTCAACAAAGCCCTAGACCAGTGATGGCGAACCTTTTAGAGACCGAGTGCCCAAACTGCAACCCAAAGCCCACTAAATTATCGCAAAGTGCCAACACAGCAATTTCACCTTAAATTAACCTGCCTCCCCCCTCTTGCTCACCACAGCCTGCACCCCCATTCCCCCTCGTGCATGCACCCTGCACCTCGCATCTCTCCCCCCCACACTACACCCTGCACCTCGCATCTCTCCCCCCCACACTACACCCTGCACCTCGCATCTCTCCCCCCCACACTACACCCTGCACCTCGCATCTCTCCCCCCCCACACTACACCCTGCACCTCGCATCTCTCCCCCCCACACTACACCCTGCACCTCGCACCTCTCCCCCCCCCACACTACACCCTGCACCTCGCATCTCTCCCCCCCCACACTACACCCTGCACCTCGCATCTCTCCCCCCCACACTACACCCTGCACCTCGCATCTCTCCCCCCCAACACTACACCCTTCACCTCGCATCTCTCCCCCCCACACTACACCCTGCACCTCGCATCTCTCCCCCCCACACTACACCCTGCACCTCGCATCTCTCCCCCCCACACTACACCCTGCACCTCGCATCTCTCCCCCCACACTACACCCTGCACCTCGCATCTCTCCCACTGCACCCCACATCTCTCCCCCCACAGTATACCCTATACCCTGCACCCCGCATCTCCCCCCCACATCCCCCCCCAGTACACCCTGCCCCTCACATCCCCTCCCACAGTACACCATGCCCCTCACATCCCCCCCCCCACAGTACACCCTGTACCTCACATCCCCCCCCACAGTACACCCCCGTACCTCACATCCCCCCACAGTACACCCTGTACCTCACGTCCCCTCCCACAGTACACCCTGTACCTCACGTCCCCCCCACAGTACACCCTGTACCTCACGTCCCCCCCACAGTACACCCTGTACCTCACGTCCCCCCCACAGTACACCCTGTACCTCACGTCCCCCCCACAGTACACCCTGTACCTCACATCCCCTTCCACAGTACACCCTGTACCTCACATCCCCCCCACAGTACACCCTGTACCTCACATCTCTCCCACCCCACATCTCTCCATGTTCCTCCACTGCTCAGGATACAACTTTGCACATACATCTACTTTGCACATACAGCTGAAAGAAGCGATCGTTCACTAACGGGGAATCCTGTACCGGATTCCCCGTTAGTGAGCGATCAGGGCGACAGCGTGCGTGCCAACTGAGAGGGCTCTGCGTGCCCTCTCTAGCACGCGTGCCATAGGTTCGCCATCGTGGCCCTAGACCCATTGCTCCAAATTTTAGATAAACCTACCAACTTTTTTTAAAATTAATAACAGGCACTTATGAGGTGCTGTTATACAGTGAAGGAAATAAGTATTTGATCCCTTGCTGATTTTGTAAGTTTGCACACTGACAGACATGAACAGTCTATAATTTTAAGGGTAGGTTAATTTTAACAGTGAAATAGAATATCAGAAGTAAAATCCAGAAAATCACATTGTATAAATTTGCATTTTGCAGAGAGAAATAAGTATTTGATCCACTACCAACCATTAAGAATTCTGGCTCCTACAGACCAGTTATACGCTCCTAATCAAATCGTTACCTGCATTAAAGACAGCTCTCTTATATTGTCACCTGTATAAAAGACTCCTGTCCACAGACTCAATTAATCAGTCAGACTCTAACCTCTACAACATGGGCAAGACCAAAGAGCTTTCTAAGGATGTCAGGGACAAGATCATAGACCTGCACAAGGCTGGAATGGACTACAAAACCATAAGTAAGAAGCTGGGTGAGAAGGAGACAACTGTGCAATAGTAAGGAAATAGAAGAAATACAAAATGACTGTCAATCAACATCGATCTGGGGCTCCATGCAAAATCTCACCTCATGGGGTATCCTTGATCATGAGGAAGGTGAGATATCTACCTAAAACTACACAGGGGGGAACTTGCTAATGATCTCAAGGCAGCTGGGAACACAATTACCAAGAAAACCATTGGTAACACATTACACCGTAATGGATTAAAATCCTGCAGTGCCCGCAAGGTCCCCCTGCTCAAGAAGAACCATGTGCAGGCTCGTCTGAAGTTTGCCAATGAACACCTGGATGATTCTTCGAGTGAATGGGAGAAGGTGCTGTGGTCAGATGAGACAACAATTGAGCTCTTTGGCATTAACTCAAGTCGCCGTGTTTGGAGGAAGAGAAATGCTGCCTATGACCCAAAGAACACTGTCCCCACTGTCAAGCATGGAGGTGGAAACATTATGTTTTTGGGGTGTTTCTCTGCTAAGGGCACAGGACTACTTCACCGCATCAATGGGAGAATGGATAGAGCCATGTACCGTAAAATCCTGAGTGACAACCTCTTTCCCTCCACCAGGACATTAAAAATGGGTCGTGGCTGGATCTTCCAGCAGGACAATGACCCAAAACATACAGCCAAAGCAACAAAGGAGTGGCACAAAAAGAAGCACATTAAGTTCATGGAGTGGCCTAGCCAGCCTCCAGACCTTAATCCCATAGAAAACTTATGGAAGGAGCTGAAGCTCCGAGTTGCCAAGTGACAGCCTCAAAATCTTAATGATTTAGAGATGAACTGCAAAGAGGAGTGGACCAAAATTCCTCCTGACATGTGCGCTAACCTCATCATCAACTACAAAAAACGTCTGACTGCTGTGCTTGCCAACAAGTGTTTTGGCACAAAGTACAAATACTTATTTCTATCAGCAAAATGTAAATAAATTTATACAATGTGAGATTTTCTGGATTTTATTTTTGATATTCTCACTGTTAAAATTAACCTACCCTTAAAATTATAGGCTGTTCATGTCTTTGTCAGTGGGCAAACTTACAAAATCAGCAAGGGATCAAATACTTATTTCCTTCACTGTATTTATATACACACGTGGACAAAATTGTTGGTACCCCTCGTTTAATGAAAGAAAAACCCTCAATGGTCACAGAAATAACTTGAATCTGACAAAATATATAAAAATTCTATGAAAATGAACAAATGAAAGTCAGACATTGCTTTTCAACCATGCTTCAACACAATTTTTTATTTTTTTTTTTTTAAAGAAAACTCATAAAACAGGCCTGGGCAGAAATGATGGTACCCTTCACTTAATATTTTGTTGCACAACCTTTTAAAGGCAATCATTGCAATCAAACGATTCCTGTAACTGTCAATGCGACTTCTGCACCTCTCAACAGGTATTTTGGCCCACTCCTCATGAGCAAACTGCTCCAGTTGTCTTGGGTTTGAAGGGTGCCTTTTCCAGACTGCATGTTTCAGCTCAATAGATGCTCAATAGGATTTAGGTCAGGACTCATAGAAGGCCACTTCAGAACAGTCCAATGTTTTCCTCTTAGCCAATCTTGGGTGTTTTTAGCTGTGTGTTATCCTGTTGCAAGACCCATGACCTGCAACTGAGACCAAGCTTTCTGACACTGGGCAGCACATTTCTCTCTAGAATCCCTTGATAGTCTTGAGATTTCATTGTACCCTGCACAGATTCAAGACACCTTGTGCCAGATGCAGCAAAGCAGCCCCAGAACATAAGAGCCTCCTCCATGTTTCACAGTAGGGACAGTGTTCTTTTCAAGATATGCTTCATTTTTCCATCTGTGAACATAGAGCTGATGTGCCTTGCCAAAAGTTTCGATTTTTGTCTCATCTGTCCATAGGACATTCTCCCATAAGCTTTGTGGCTTGTCAACATGTAGTTTGGCAAATTCCAGTCTGGCGTTTTAAAGTTATTCCTGTGACCATTGTGGATTTTTCTTTCATTAAACGAGGGGTGACAACAATTTTGTCCACGTCATATCTATCTATCTCTTTTTTTTTTTATTATATGTTAGTAATCCTAAAAAATTAAACATCTAATTCTTATGATACGCTCTACTTGAATTGACTTCACTCTGCTAGGTTTGCATTTGTAACTTTACCTTGCATCCAGTCCTTGATATTCATGTTGCTTGTCTTGTCGGATGATTGGTTTTACCATGCCACGTTCTGCACTTTCCACTTTAGTGGTTACCTACAATGACACAATTATGAGAACACATGCATTCTATATACCAAATATCAATGCTGTAAGAATAGAAGACAGAGATGACAAAATCTTCCAAACTGTGCAGTAGCAGTTTGTATCCCATAATTAGTGTGTGTGTGTGTGTGTGTGTGTGTGTGTGTGCACGCACGCGTCTCTTTGTATGAGCACGCTGATACTAGGGAAAGTGTACACATTTGTACTGTAAAAATAAAGAGTTGAAGCATTTATCAAAGGTGAATGATCACTTCAAAATGGTTGTACAGTAATACCTCGTACACTCGCGTTTCCGAATTTGCGAATTCACAGATTCGCAATATTTTTTTGGCAACTAACATATATAGATTTTGCTCTTTTTTTTTCAGATCTGTGAAATTTAATTAAAAAAAAAACACCTTCGCTATTGGGTAGTAGCGTCCTGTTCGTTACGTACCCGGTAATTAGTTTCATTTTACTGTGAGTGTATAAGAAAAATGAATGAATGTATTAATATACAGTACTGTACAGTATACTTTAGTATACTTTAGTATACTGTACAGTACTGTAGGGTAAAGTTTATTGGTATTTAGGGGTTAAACATTAGAAACCGGCATTGCAAGCGCTTCTAAGCGCTTGTACCAAACATTCGCGATTCCTCGCGATCCGCGACCCGCTCTGGACCCTAACCTCGCGAATGTACGAGGTATTACTGTATACGTAGAAAAATAGTGGTATAAAATGCTCAGATTTTTTTTTTTTTTTTTTTTTTATGATGCCAAGATTTAGAGTACTAGACATAACAGAACCTGAGATATCACTAATAAACCCTTTCATGTCTCAGCCATTTTTCATTTTTGCATTTCCGTTTGTCCTCTCCCCATTCAAAAAGCCAGCATTTTTTCATTTTTTAGTTCAGAATCACATGATGGCTTACTGATTGCAAAACAAATTGCATAGAATATTGAATGGTGCCATTAGTACAATATACTGGGAAGCTGGAAAAAAATTCTGAATGAGGTGGAATTTAAAAAGAAAAAAAAAAAAAAAAAAGTAGCATTTGCACCAATTACTTAAGGGGTTTAATTTTTACGGCATTTACTATGTGGTAAAAACGACATGTTACCTGTATTCTGTGGGTCAGTATGATCACGATGATAAATTTTAGAGTATTTGTAATGTTTTGATACCTTTTAAAAAAAATTTAAAACTTTGCAAAATAAAAAAAAAAAATTGTTGCCACATTGTGACACCTGTAACTTTTTTATATTTATGTGTATAGAGCTGGGTAAGGTGTATTTTTATGCAGGACAAAACTACCATTTTGGGGAAGTTCTGATGGTTTAATCTTTTTAATCCATTTTTATAGGAGGCAAAGTGTTGAAAAAACAGCCATTTGGCCATTTTGATTTTTTTCTCCCGCTACATCATTCACCATTTGGGAAAAATATTTTTATATTTTCATAGTTAGGCTGAAGCCCCATGTTACGATAACGCAGCATTTACAGAATCTGCAAAGTGAATGTAGCTAATCCCATCCACACATTGCAAAAAAACATTGGAAAAATGGGATTTTTGTACTAACCGTAAAATCCTTTTTTCGTTGTATTCACTGGGGGACAGCTCCATGGGTATAGAGCTGGCCACTAGGAGATAGACACTAGGGAAATGAAAAAAGTTGTTGGCTCTACCTCCAGGCTATACCCTGCCACAGGCACTGTGCATTAATCAGTTTGTACCGCAGCAGTAGGAGAGACACACACAAAAGAATAAAATGAACAGAGAACCAACAAAAACCAGCATGTCCTGAGCCCGAAAAGGAACCAACACAGCTTGGGCAGGAACAACAGTGAAAAACAAGGGTGGGATCTGTGTCCCCCAGTGAATACAACGAGAAAAGGATTTTACGGTGAGTACAAAAATCCCATTTTCATGCTTATTTCACTGAGGTCACAGCACCATGGGATGTCCTAAAGCAATTCCAAAGGGTGGGAATAACACGGCCATGCGAACCCTTAGCGCTCAGCCACAACCCAAACTGGCATCTGCAGAGGCCATAGAATGGACCTTGTGAAACTTCGTGAAATTGAATGGAGGCCCAAGTGGGAGACTTACAGACCTGGGAAGCAGAAGCCGGAGCCCAACCCTTAAACCGATAGGCCTCTTTAATCTCAGACCAAATCCATCGGAAGATAGAAGTCCTGGATGCAGACGGGCCCTTGCAAGTGCCCTCAGGGAGAACGAACAAAGCGTCCAAACAACAAAAAGGATCGATGAGGGACAAATAAACCAAATCACCCTGACAACAACCAGGCAGGGAAGAGAGCACTCACATGGATGCTTGGGGTCCGAGCAGAAAGAGGGCAAGACTAAATCCTTGATGTGGAAGGAAGAAAATCACCCTAGGTAAAAAAAGACAGAGGACAACCCTATCCTTGTGGAGGACCAGAAAGGAAGGCTGCCGAAAAAGGGAAGCCAGCTCGGGACCCTGCGGATGGAGATAATGGACCCCAGGAACACGATCTACCAGGACAGAAGGCAAAGAGGGAAATCCATCAAAGGCTTGAAGGGGGGGGGGGAACCTGAAGCACCTCATGGACGAGGTTAAGATCCCAAGGTTGTACGTTTAGGGAAGGAGGGTAAAGTGCACCACTTCCGTAGGAAAGTCTTTAAAGGGAAGAAGACGAAGACCCTGATCAAGACCAGACTGGGGAAGATCCGATGAGAATTGTTACTCCCACAATGGTGGACATAAGCCTTCACCACGTACCAGGCTCCGCAGGGCCAATCTGGTGCCACCAGGATAGTTTGAACCCCCCCCCCCCCGCAGTCTTGAGAGGAGGCAAAAATCCGAACTCTCGAGAGCGACAGCAGCTATGGCTCAAGTATCAAGAGACCTGGCCATGTAGCCGGGGACCTTGTGGTTCCGGCGGGAAACGAAAAGGTCAACATCTGGCATGCCCCAGCGGGAGCACAGATGAAGGTAGATCTGCTGATAAAGCAACCCTCGCCCAGAGCGATATTTTCTTGACTCTAGTAGTCAATGGTGGACCGCTGAAAAAACCGGAACATAGCGCTCCACCCAAGGATGAGATCAGGAGGCTTCTAGTAAAAGCTCCACGGCTCCTGGTGCCCCGCTGAGGGTTACATAGTTACATAGTAGATGAGGTTGGATGAAGACATCAGTCCATCAAGTCCAACATATAACCCTACAGTCCCCTACAGTGTTGATCCAGAGGAAGGCAAAAAAAAACCCATGAGGCTTATGCCAATTGCCCCATTTCATGGGAAAAAATTCCTTCCCGACTCCAATCTGGCAATCGGTATAAAACCCTGGATCAACGTACCCTTAAAATCTAAAACCCATAACACAGAACGTTGTTCTGTTCGAGAAAGGCATCCAGGCCCTCTTTAAACTTGTTCAATGAATCCACCATCACCACTTCCTGGGACAGAGAGTTCCATAGCCTTGTTCTTACTGTAAAGAATCCTCTTCTATGTTGTTGGTGAAACTCTCTCTCCTCCAGCCATAGAGGATGTCCCCTTGTCACTGTCACTGGCCTAGGAGTAGATTCAAGTAGGCGACCACGGAGGAGTTGTCGGTCTGGACTGTGACCAGACGTCCTTGGAGAAGAGAGGTCCGATGAGACAGGGCTATAAAGATAGCCCTCGGTTCCAGCAGGTTGAACCGGAGGGAAGACTCGGCCTTGGACCACAGGTCCTGAACGGTCAAGGCACTCAAGACTGCTCCCCAGCCGGGAAGACTGGCATCAGTGGGAATCACCTACCAGAGGGGAAGAAGGACTTGCCCCTGAGAAATTCCTGGCAAGGAGATACACCAAAGCTGCTCTTGGCGAAACCAAGGAGGAAAGAGAATCAGGCAGTTGAGGATGGCCGGAGATTTGTCCCAGCAGGTCAGAATCATCAAGTAGAGAGGACGAGAGAGTAACAGAGAAAAGGACGGCCTAGAAAGTCGAGGCCATCATGCCCAGGACCCACATGCAAAAACGAAGAGAACATGGACCTCAGGATCTTGGCCTCTGGGAGAAGAATCATGCCCTGGAGCATGTCGATGATCATGTCCTAGATTCCATGCGCTTAGAGGGCAGTGACAAGACCTTTCCTCATTGATGAGCTAGCCAAACCGGCAAAGAAGGACCAAGGTGTATGGAATCACGGCAACACCTCTGGAGCGGAGGACGGCCATGAGTGAGGCCATCACCTAGGTAAATACCCAGAGGGCAGAGGCCAGCCCGAAGGGGAGAGCGACAACTGGAAAGGTCGCAAATCCACCACAAAAGGAAGAAAACGCTGACGGCACAGCGTGATGATGTAGATAGACAAAGAATTCGTCCGTCTCTAAGGATGCCACCACAGACTATAGAGACTATAGTGGAACCTGCAGACATAAACAAACCTGTTGAGCCCTTGCAGGTCCATTATGGGACGAAGGGAGACGTCCTTCATGGGAATGGAGAACATGTAGGAATAGTAACCCTGAAAACGCACTGAAGCAGGAATGGGGATGCTGACTCCCTGCCGCTGGCGATTGGAGACAGCCTGGATTGCCCAACGTAGGGAAGGCAAATAGACTCCGGAGGAAGCTGGAGTAGCCAGTTGACACCACCTCTCAGAACCAGGACCCAGACGTTCCTCCACCAGAGAGGCCCAGACTGAGGAAAAACCTTCATGCCAAGGATGGGATTGGAAGGGAAAGGCCTGGATGACTTGGTGCAGGACCACCAGGCAGGTCTGGGCTTAAAACAAGGCTTCTTGAAATAGAAGAATGGCTGGCACTTAGGACGCCTCTAAGGGAGAAAGAATCTATTCCCCCCCCCCCCCCCACACACCCCTGTGGCCTCAGATATAAGCTTCTCTAGGCCCTTAGTAAAAAGTCAGCCCTGCTTTTCCAGGAAAGGGGGAAGGGCTACGACCGCCTTCTTGGAGGCAAACTCAGTGTTCCATAAACTAATCCAATCAGTATGGCAGATACCACTGCATTGGCAGCCACCATAGCAGATCTGGGAGGTACTTGGAAGCGTTCAGGATTTCAGAGACGAGCAACTGGTTGTCCTGGAGGGAAGCTACATCAAGGAGGTTTGGCTGGAGCTGTTTGGCCCTGGAAATGCAGGCCTTGCTGACCCAAGAGGCAGCGAAGGAAGGCCACAGGGAGAAGCCAGCCACTACGAAGGCCACCCTGGCGAGGGATTCCACCTCTTTGCAGCAATTAGGGCAATGCAATGTTTCAGTTCTGCATTGCAAACAATAAAACAGAAGCGATTCGTTCTCACTTCTAGGGATCACTGAGGGATGCTGAGTCCACTGAAGGCAGAATAGAAGCCTTGGAGAGCCTAGGTATCGCGGGATCCACCGCAGGAGGCTCTAAATGATAGGAAGGGACACATGTGGTGGCTGGCTGACAACATCTCAGGACAGGCTGGCTTGTGCTCACTAGTAAAGTGCTATACAAGTACCGCGCGCTAACCGATTGCTCCACTGGAGCAACTTGCTTCCTTTACCTCGGATGTTCATAACTGCCAGCCAGGGGGAGCTAGAGACAAGTGTCACAGCATAGCCTGGCAGAACTGTACCTAGGCTCGCCTTCCACTTGGAGACACACAGGTCAGGGGAAGGAAGAAACATCTGACTTCGAGTAGAAGACAGTCCAGGGTAAAGCCACTGTACCCTCAAGATGTGATCGAACACCCAGTCGCAGAAGGATCTGGGTCCTCAGAGATCTGTAGGGTATCTCCTACCGCATGGATGAGCTCCCTATTAGCAGCAGATATAGATGAGCCTAGCTGATGCTCCGGATCAGAGTCAGAGACGTCCCCAGGAGAAGCAGACCAAGCAGGGGCAGACAGGGATCCGCCTGTCGCAGTGGAGCCACGAGCTGAGGCCCTATCTGGGTAGTGCCTAGAGGAAGGGGTGGAGAACCATGAACTATAGGCAGACTTCCTGGTCCTTTTGTACGGACAGATCCTGGAACTGGGACGGGAACTATGAGTATGTCCAGGGAGAACCCTAGAATCTGGGAATGCAGCAGGAAAGGGGGGGGGTCGCCACACCAAGGGGGAAAATGGGGTGCCATTAGCAGGCTATTAACCATTTATTTAAAAAAAAAAATAAAATAAGATAGTAATACCTTATTTGCTTGCAGTGATGGCACACTTAAAATGTCTCCTTCCATTCCAAAACTTGTTTCATGAACTCTGGAGATCAATATCAAAAGTGAAACGTTACAATTACATTATTGCTATAATTTTTTTTTACATCATCTTAAAATGGAGTCTATTAGCAGTTTTGACCCTTCAAAACTGATGCCAGATATAGATAAAGCAGCAAAAACATATCCTTGTTCCTGTTTGTAACAGCAGACTGATAATCCACATTGTGCCATGATGTGTTAAAGTGTTCAGTGGACAGTGAGAAACCGAAGATTCTTGGACTCTTTGCAGTGAATGACACCCACCCCATCTGCTCTAGTGATGGCTCTAGCATTCAAACAGGAAGCTAGAGTCTTCACTCAAGAAAACAGGAGAGGAGATGACGAGTTTTCAGTGCAGAGATCCCAGGAGACTTATAGTTATTTATCGCTTAGGACACACTTTGGCTCATGGTGGATTAAAACTTTAATGGTCAAAAAGGTGCTGATAGACTCCCTTAATAATCAAATTAAACATTACAGAGTGCAGTAATCTCATTTTTTTTTTTTTTAGAGCTTGGAAGCTAAGATTCTGCAATGTAGAATATTCTATTGATACGTAGAACTTTGATGTTAGTAATACAGTGTTTTGCAAAAGTATTCATAGCCCCCTCCCCCCCCCCTGAACTTTTTCACATTTTGTCACTTTACAACCACAAACTTAAAGAGGTTGTCCAGGCAAAAATGGGCAACCCGTTAAAAGTATTAACTAGGCAGGGGGCAGTTAAAAAAAAATAAAAAATAAATAAATATCTCTCTCTCTCTCTATATATATCTATATCTATACCATTATAATATACCATTATAATATATATCTATATCTATCTACATCATACTCCCTTCCATAGTGCTTCGGTCTTCTGGGTCCCGTGCTGATGTCTTTGCAGAAGTCCCAGCCACTCGTGACCGCTGAGGCCAATCAGCGGCCTCAGTGAAGGACCCGAGATGTCACTACCTGTGACATCACGGGTCTCTTCCTGAGGCCGCTGGTTGTCCTCAGCGGTCACATGACAGATACTGAGGGGAAGAAGAAAAAAAAAAAAAAAAAAAAGAACACACCACACACACAAACAACACTTGACATGTCAACTTACCCAGACTTAATTCTCTGCCCTCTAACCATCTGTCCAGCATCTGAAGGTCTTTTACCTAGCGACTGATCTTGACTGGGATCCACAAATTTAAACACATGTGAGGATCCAAACTGTACTTTCACACCACTATGCAACATGGTGGTTTCAGATATGCGCTGACCATCAACATAAGTATCTGCATCAACACTTCTTGGAGTAACAGTCACTATACCATCCATATTTGTGAGGTCACAGTGATGGGGCTGTATTCCTGGTCCAAATAACTATGATGAACGACAAAATTACCAAAATGACAAAAAACAGGTACACAAGCAAAACACTTGTATGAAATGATTAACAACAAGAAATCATGAAAAAATACAAAAAGGTCAAAAGGTAATTAATATTAACCCCTTCCCATTTTTCCAATTTCGTTTTTCACTCCCAGTCTTCCAAACCCCATAACTTTTTTATTTTTCCCAATCACAGAGGCATATGAGGGCATGAGGCAGCATAGACTAGAAACAACCCTGACAACCCCCTTTAAGGTCAGTTAATACACTTAAATCAGTGGAAAGAAAAGTCCTGTTTGCACATTTTAAGCATAAAATCGTCATAAACCAGGCGAAAACCTGGCAGACTATTATATAGTCTATGGGGTCCACAGGTTTCCATGGGTAACCGCTTTTTAAGTGGATAGGGTTTCCGTTTTGCCGGTCCCCAAACAACAGAAACCCGAACTTTAGTGTGAACCTTGCGTTAATGTTTGCGGGATAAATTGCTTTTCATAAATGGTATTATGGCCATTTATTATTTTGTACAATGTACTGGGAATCGGGGAAAAAAAATTTCAGAATGGGGTAGAACTTCATTTGCAAGACTTTCTTACAGGCTTTGTTTTTACTGTGTTCACCATGCAGTCAAAAAACATGACACCTTAATTTTTTTTTTGGTTCAATTCTGAGGATATCAAATTTATATAGTTTTTTTTTTTTTTTTTTTTTTTTTACAATTTAACCCCTTATCAAAAACCCAAACACTTTACAAAAGAAAAACAAAAAAAAAACAAACAAAAAACTGTTTTTCTTAAAGTCGCCATATTCTGACACCCGTAACTTTTTTATATTTTCATGTGCAGTGAAGTATAAGGTGTACATTTGTGGGGCCAGGTGTACTTTTTATAGTTATACCACTTTTATTCGAGGTGAAACAGCGAAAAAAAAACCGGAGGTTTGGCACTTTTTTTTTTTTTTTCCCCCGCTATGGCATTCACTGTATGGGAGAAATATTTTTAAATGTTTGTAGACGAGGTGTTTTTGTACACAGGGATACTGAATGGGTACATGTTTCACAATTTTTTAATTTTATATGCATTCTAGTGAAAGTGGTATCATTTGAATTTTTTTTTATTTATTTATTTTTTTACTTTGGGACTAAGGGTGGGGGTGGAGTTCATGGCGTGCAATGCCCGTGATCAGAGAGAACATTAGCATGAGCTCTACCCGCACAGAGACCCGGTAGCTATGGTAGCCACGCTGAAGCAGATTGGCCACCATCTTTAAAGACTATTATGGCAGATATCAGGAAGGCGATTGACCATTTTACTGACAGGGGTCTACCTACAGATATTTTACATCTCTGGTAGCCAGAGCAATTTTCAGTTTTAAGAAGGACAAATAAAGCCTAAATTGCAACATTTAAAAAAAAAAAATAAATAAATAATCAAACTAACCCCCCCATACCATATATTTTCTGAAATAAGACACCTGCAGCATTGTCAAAATGCTACTTGGTATTGTATGCGAACAGGCATCTTCATGTAATTTAGATTTAAAGCGTATGTTTTATAAAAAAAAAAAAAAAAAAAATTGCAAATAAATATTAGTTTCTAAAAGTGGAAACCAAACAAGAAAGTTATATGCACCAAACCTCTTAAAAATAAGACCTCAACTAGTGCAAAATTCATTCATATCACTAGGGCCTACACCTGCATGCACTTATCAAAATAAAATCGTCAGAACTGGAATTAAAAATCTGCTTTGAAGCTGGAAACGTTAAAAAAAAAAAAAAAAAAAAAAAAAAAAAAGTATCATCCCATAAAATGTATGGATTACACACTGAAAAGCAATTGCACCTCTAAAACCTATATATTTCTTGAAAGTAAACAACCTGAAGATTACAGGTGTCTCAATGGATTATCAATAGGCATGTCCACCTTCATGTAACTGAAAAAAAAAAAAAAAATATATGCACTAAAAAACATATTTGCACCTAAAACTCCTATTCAATCGCACATTCACACACAAAACACAAAATAGATCAAGGTGTATATAAAATTTATATACCACAATCATCAACTACAACAAGAGTTTATACTCAAAAAAATGGGATTTTTGTACTCACCGTAAAATCCTTTTCTTGTTGTATTCACTGGGGGACAGCACCATGGATATAGACCTGGCCACTAGGAGATAAGACACTAGGGAAATGAAAAGTTGTTGGCTCCACCTCCAGGTTATACCCTGCCACAGGCACTGTGCATTAATCAGTTTGTACTGCAGCAGTAGGAGAGAGACACACAAAAGAATAAAATGAACAGAGAACCAACAAAAACCAGCATGTCCTGAGCCTGAAAAGGAATCAACACAGCTCGGGCAGGAACAACAGTGAAAAACAAGGGTGGGATCTCTGTCCCCCATTGAATACAACGAGAAGGATTTTACGGTGAGTACAAAAATCCCATTTTCTCGTCCTGAAGCACCTCAAGGACGAGGTTAAGATCCCACGGTTCCAAGAGTGGACATTTGGGGGGGGGGAAGGGCACAGTATGCCATTCCCTTAGGAAAGTCTTTAAAGGGAAGACGACTAAGACCCTGAACCAGACCGGACTGGGGAAGATCCGATGAGAATCGTTACTCACAACGGTGTACTTAAGTCCTTCACTAGCGATGGCAGATCTTAGCTATCGGGGATTTCCAGGCCTTGAGTATTGTCAGGATAACAAACTCCAACACCTCAAACCTCTGATTCAACAGCCGCAGCTGAATCAAGGTGGGTTAGAACAGCAGTCCCTGAGACAGAAGGAACATGCGATCCACATACTAGGCCCGGCAGGGCCAATCTGGTGCCACTAGGATAGCCTGAACCCCTCGATCTTGAGGATCCGAGGGAGAAGAGTAAGAGGCGGCGAAAATCTGAACTCACAAGAGCGACAGCGGTGATGGCCCAAGTATCAAGAGACCTGGCCATGTAGCTGGGGACCTTGTGGTTCCGTCGGGAGACGAAAGGTCGACATCTGGCGTGCTCCAGCAGGAGCACAGATGAAGGTAGATCTGCTGATAAAGCAACCCTCGCCCAGAGCGATATTTTCTCAACTCTAGTAGTCTGCCACCCAATGGTCCACGCCAGAAAAGGTGGACCGCCGAAAAGGCCAGAAGATGGCGCTCCACCCAAGGATGAGATCAGGAGGCTTCTAGTAAAAGTTGCACGGCTCCTGGTGCCCCGCTGAGGGTTCAAGTAGGCGACCACGGAGGAGTTGTCTGTCTGGACTGTGACCAGACGTCCTTGGAGAAGAGAGGTCCAATTAGACAGGGCTATAAAGCCCTTGAATCCAGCAGGTTGAACCGGAGGGAGGACTCTGCCTTTGACCACAGGTCCTGAACGGTCAAGACAATGAAGACCGCTCCCCAGCCGGGGAGACTGGAGTCGGTGGGAATAACCTACCAACAGAGAGGAAGAAGGACTTACCCCTGAAAAATTCCTGGCGAGGAGATACACCAAAAAAGCTCAGGCAGAATCAGGCAGTCGAGGCTGGATGGAGATTTGTCCCACAGGTCAGAATCGTCAAGTGGAGTAACTGAGTGAAAGGGATGGCCTAGAAAGCCGAGGCCATCGTGCCCAGGACCCACATGCCAAAACAAAGAGAACAAGGAGAGTACCTCTGTAGGTGGGACACATCGGACCTCAGGATCCTGGCCTTCAGGAGGAGAATCACGCCCTGGAGCTTGTCGAGAATCATGTTCCAGATTCCATGCGCTTAGAGGGCACTACACAAGCCCTTTCCTCATTGATGAGCCAGCCGAACCAGCGAAGGAGGATCAAGGAAATCCACAAGCTGGGCAGATTGTCTGACTTGGAGGGGCTTCACCAGTAGATCGTCCAAGTATGGAATCATGGCAACACCTCTGTAGCAGAGGATGGCAATGAAAGACACCATCACCTAGGTAAATACCCAGAGGGCAGAGACCAGCCCGAAGGAGAGAGCGACAACAGGAAAGGTCGCAAATTCACCACAAAATGAAGAACCCGATGACGGGACAGCGCGATGATGTAAACAGACGAAGAATTTTCCCGTCTCCAGGAATGCCACCACAGACTGCAGAGACTATAGCGGAACTTGCAGACATGGGCAAACCTGTTGAGCCCTTGCAGGTCCAAGATGGGATGAAGGGAGCCGTCCTTCATGGGAATGGAGAACAGGTAGGAATTGTAACCCCGAAAACACTCTGAAGCGGGAATGGGGACACTGACTCCCTGACGCTGGAGATTGGAGACAGTCTGGATTGTCCAACGTAGGGAAGGCAAAGAGACTCCGGAGGAAGCTGGAGTAGCCAGATGACACTACCTCTCAAACCCAGGACCCAGACGTTCCTCCACCCAAGAGGTCCCAAGTGTGGAGAAACCTTCATGCCTAAACCTAACCCTAACCTTCATGTCAAGACTGCCAGGAGGGGTCTGGGTTTGAAAGAAGGATTCTTGGAACAGGAGAACGGCTGGCACTTAGGACGCCTCTAAGGGAGAAAGAATCTATTCCCCCCCCCCTTCCCCGTGGCCTCAGATATAAGCTTCTCTAGGCCCTTAGTAAAACGTCAGCCCTGCTTTTCCAGGAAAGGGGGAAGGGTTACGACCGCCTTCTTGGAGGCGAACTCAGTGTTCCACAAACAAATCCAATCAGTATGGCAGATACCACTGCATTGGAGGCCGCCATAGCAGATCTGGGAGGTACTTGGAAGCGTTCAGGATTTCAGAGACGAGCAGCTGGTTGTCCTGGAGTAAAGTTGCATTAGGGAGGTTTGGCTGGAGCGGTTTGGCCCTGGAAATGCAGACCTTGCTGACCCAAGAGGCAGCAGGAAGAAGCCAGCCACTACGAAGGTCACCCTGGCGAGGGAAACAACTCCTTGCAGCAATACAACAGCCAGCATTTAGGACAATGCAATGTTTCAGTTCTGCATTGCAAACAAAACAGATCTGTTCACCTCCCTCAGTGATCCCTAGGAGTGAGGAGTCCGCTGAAGGCAGAATAGAAGCCTTGGAACGCTAAGTTATCACGGGATCCACTGCGGGAGGCTCTAAATGATAGGAAGGGACACATGTGGTGGCTGACTGACAACATCTCAGGATAGGCTGGCTTGCGCTCACTAGTAAACTGCTATATAAATACAGCGCACTAACCGATTGCTCCACTGGAGCAACTTGCTTCCTTTACCTCGGATGTTCATAACGGTCAGCAAGGGGGGAGCTAGAGACAAGTGTCACAGCATAGCCTGGCAGAACTGCACCTAGGCTCACCTTCCACTTGGAGACACACAGGTGATGGGAAGGAAGAATCTGGATCCGGGTCCTCAGAGATCTGTAGGGTATCTCCTACCGCATGGATGAGCTCCCGCTTAGTAGCAGAAATAGATGAGCCTAGCTGATGCTCCGGGTCAGAGTCAGAGACGTTCCCAGGAGAAGCAGACCGAGCAGGGGGAGACAGGGTTCCTCCTGTCGGAGTGGCACCGCGAGCTGAGGCACTATCTGGTGAGTGCCCAGAGGAAGGGGTGGAGGACCGTGAACAATAGGAAGACTTCCTGGTCATTTGTAGGCACGGCTCCACGAGCAGGGACAGGAACTATGAGGGTGTCCAGGGAGATCCCTAGAAGTCGCCGACTGAGCGGCAATCTGGAAAAGCAGCCATTCCAAGTTTCAGGCACTGACAGGTTAACTCTGGTAAGGACACCATGGCCCAGGTGAGGGAGGCCACTCAATCCTGGAATGGATGAACTGGAGAGGAGCCAGGAGGTTCCTGAACTGGCTGAGGTAGAAGACAGAGAGAGCAAATAAGCTTGGGCTGTCTGCCTGGCAATAGTTTTTGATACAGCGGGCGCATGTAAAAATATGCCGGAACCAGAGAGAGGGCAAGTTGGCTCATCACGGGAGGACAAGGCGGAGGGGGCCCAGGGAAATTAGGGGTAACCCAGGGGGGTTATTCTACCAGACAGCTGGAGATGGCTGCTCGCCAACTGCTGCAGAGATGGCTACACAGAGAGAGCAAAACCCTGCCCCTGGTAATTTTCGCTCCAGATCTGTAAGGACTATCATGACTATCTTGGATTCATTTTTATGAAGAGAATCTAACCTTTTAAATGATACCAAGATCATCTTCATAGCCCTAACTGATCCTGAGATATTGACAGTAGTAACCTGAGCAGACGTATTTAAAAAAAATAAATAAATAAATAAAAAAAATTGTATATTGAATCAGAAGGGTTAGAGTGTCTCAGGGAGAAATGGTACAGGAACTTATTAGACCTGGCATGTCTTGCTAAGAATTCTGGGTAAGGAATATGCAAATAAGACCAGACTTGTGAAAAAGAGGAATTTGCTTCTATTGTCAACTTTTGGAAGGTAGTTTCCTATACATTAATGCATAGTTTTCAAAGAAATCTGAAAGCATAATCTGGGAACAGTGTGGTGATTAATATTCCTATCAGATATGCCATAATGCTAGTCTGGGTTTGACTTCTCCCATGTTGGACATTTGTGGTAACGTCATAGGTTTCTTGTGGAGACTGTTGGTTTTGTCACCGCTCTGTGAATTCCATGGCTGAAGTCACAGCTCACAGAACAGAGAAAGTTTAAAGGTGGAAGCTGTGACTAGGTGGTGTATCAAAGAGAAAGTATTATAAATTGAAAGACACACTCAATCCCACCCCACCCCACACCCATCCACGCTATTACTAGAAAGGGACATTGACATTAAAGGTGAATATTTGTCCTCATTTCTCTCTGCCTGCCCCCGGCATGGATCCTAGGCCCATATACATGAGTTTTAGGTTTCAGGTTTATTTCCCTTTATAAAACTGTTCTGCATAATTTTACTGTATGTCATTTGTAATCTTTTTTATGTATAAGCATTATGACTTTCTTCATATTAAAATCCCTTTAATAAGTTCTGTCTTGTGCTCTTGAACAAATCTATGTGCTAAGCTTGGTGCACATAACGCTACCCGTTCAAAAAATAGCTTAGGAAACATAGTAGTAATTATAGAACATAATTTGGGTTTGTATGGAGATGACCTCCATGACCTCCAGTGAGGGTGTTCGAAGCAAATAAACGAACAAGAAAAACTCTTCCGAAAGGAAGACGTTGCAAAAGGTTTTGCTACCTTCCAAAAAGGTGGTACTAGGAGCAAGTTCCTCTTTCACAAATGAGGTCTTATTTGCATAATCGTATATTGAACCAAAAAAAAAAAAAAAAAAAAATCTTTTTTGCATCACAAGTCACGCAAATTAAACTAATTACTGATTGTGTAGACATTGAGTGTTGCTATGTGTACTGCTGTTGCCCATAAGAGAATCTGCTATCAAAATTCTGCTCGTCTTTCGATCAGTTATATTACAAAAACATAAGATAAATATATTCAATACTATGACTATTACAGTAACTCCAGAAATTTAAAACTTTACATATTTTTTCAAATGGTTACTGATGAATAGTCATTAGAAATGCCATCACTGACAATAACTCCTAGAGTACAGGATTCAGCAGTTGACTTTTCAAACATCTGACTACAAAATGTACTATGTTGAGCTACACTAAATCCAAGGAAGTTTTTGAAATGCAATGAATAGCTTTAATTCCACTCCGGATACCACATCTCTGCCTCATACATTACTTAAGCCTGCATTCGGGTTTCCGTCTGGGAGATCAGTTTGAGGACCTCCGAATAGAAACCTAATCCACTTAAAAAAAGCGGTTACCTTTGGAAACTCAGACCCTATAGACTATAATGGGGCTCGCCGGCTTTCTGAAAATGTGGAGAGAAAAGCGCTGCTTGCAGGACTTTTCTTTCCACATTTTTAAAGAGAAATAGGGAACATAAATCCCCAGTGGAGACCCAGCGCAGGTGTGAACCTAGCCTTATTTGAATCTTTTGGTAAAAATGCCACTATCCAGTAAATCCATACTACTAAACATAACGGTCATATTCCAAAAATATTGAGCCATCTTTGCAGAGTGGAAATTTGGAAGTTTAGGAATAGGTCAATATCAGAACCCTGGGGATCCAAACAGCCTCCACATCGTCATCCAAAAAATTAGATGAAGAGAAAAAGCAAGCAGTAAATTTAACACAGAAAAAGCAAGTCTTTAGATATAAAAACTAGGATGAGGAATTTGACGTCAAATTTATCAGACAGAAAATGTCTGCTTCAGAAATTTGAAACAGATTTTGGAAGCAGATTTTGAATCTTTGCATTAATTTCAATTCTAAACCAGAATCTGCCGGAAGACAAGCAGTATGCTTCTTTTTTCTGCTAGCAGTAAAAATCTGCCTCTGCCTCCCATTGAGAAGAATGTAAGGCAGATTTCAGGTAGAATTTAGAGCTGATTTTGAGGCAAAATCTGCCTCAAAATCAGCTCTGAATTCCTCCATGTGAACATACCCTTAGGAGAAGTTCCCCTCGGTGAAATTTGTAGAAGCTGTAAAATTCTGCTTCAAATTCTTCCTCAGCCAACCAATATTTTTTGCCTCCCATTCATTACCATGAGAGTTCTCAGGCATAATTCACTTGACGACCTAGCATGCTGATTATTTTTTCACTAGCTGAAAAACACAGCTAGGAGGAAAAATTAGTGTGCTTGCCATTGAGATGAATTTCAAGCAGAATTTGGAAACTATTTTTGCCGTGGATTCCACTCCAAAATCAGTTCCAAATTCCTCCATGTGAACATACCCTTACTCTGAAACCGCTACAGAATCAGAGCACATAGTACTGTATTGTAAAGAGGCTGCATCTCCCAGCCAGTTAAACATGCCAGACATGTGCAATGTATGTGACATTGTATGTTTAATTTCCTCTATATTCACAATGGCCTAGGAATGATCACAGAATGTTAAAAAATTATAACCTGAGGCCACTGTAACTTGAGGGGCCATGTGTCTACACATACATACTCATTTATATAAATAAAATATCACCTGTATTGAATTATCTTCCAGTTTCTCAGTTCCGACCTCTGTGACACTCAGCTGAAGTCGATAAAGCTTTGGCTTATCTCTAGAGTCAGACCCATCTCAATTTTTTAAAGGGGAAAAAAAAAGAGAAAAAAAAACAAAAAAAAAAACAAAAACACACAAGTTAGAAGAAAAGCATTAACATTACAGTTGCAATATAAGGCTTAAGACAAAAATATATTATAAAACACAAAAACAGTTAGGATTTTTATTTAATAGAAAATTATACAGTTTTTGAAAATACATGTATTTAAAATTCTGCTGCCATAACCTTTTTTTAAATTGCTGCAATACCCCCCCCCCCCCCCAGTGTATAAAAACAAGAGGTACAGCCCACAGATTAGTTCATAGCAATGCATCCCATGAGTTAACAAAGTCATCCACCACTTGCATTCAGTTAACACAGTTCAGGTACCTAGTAAGTAAATAGTAAGAGCTTAGACATAATGTTTTGATGCTGCCATACATAGTCATACTGTATGTCTCTCTGTATAGAACAGTGGTTCTCAAGGGGCAGTACACGTACTCCTGGGGGTAGGTATGTTCAACTATACCCCGGGAGTACGTTTCTCTCCAGACCCTCAGAATATAAGTAGAGGCTGCGGAGATGTAATCAAACACAAAAACAGTGTTACTTACCTGTCGTGGGCTATGCGCTGATCCCGTGCTCCTCCGGCCTGCAGACATGACGTCAGATGATCACGTAGCGCAATGGTGCATACGTACGTGACCACCTGATGTAATGTGTAGAGGCCGGAGCAGCATGGGGAGGAGCTTGTGTGTGACAAACCCCCTAAAGTTTCGGGTTCGACTGAACCCCAAAAAGATACAGGTTCAGCCGAACCCGCTATTAAATAAAATCCCACGTAAATAGGGATTTTCTTACATGTAGGGGACACTCAGGAACATTTATACTGCATGGAGAGGCCACTCAAGGACATTATATAATATGGGGGCCCCTATGGCACTGTGGGGGTTCTTAGTTTACACGTGGAGGCCATTATATTACATGTGGAGGTCATATTACATGTGAGGGCACTGGTGGTTCCATTATGCTGAGTGTGGGAGCATTGAGGTGGTCTTTACATATTTGTTAAGGCAAACTTCAAAAAGAGCCTTGTTTTATTAATATTATAAGTGAACTCGATTTTGAGGGTGCTCTGATGGGACATTTTCTCACCAGGGAGTACTTCGCTTGAAAAGGTTGAGAACCACTGGTGTAGAAGGCAGTCTCCTCTAGAAAACAGTTAAAGGGGTTGTCTATGATTAGCAAAACAATTCCTTTACTTTAAAAATAGCATCACATCTGCCACCCACATGTTGTGTCTGAAGTAAATTGGACTGAGCTACAATACTACACATAACCAAGAGTGAACCTAGCCTCTCTGTTGCCTTTGGCAAACTATAGAAAAGCACCCCCCCCCCCAAAAAAACAAAACAAAAAAAACACCCAGTTATCTTTTGTTGCGTGATGGGGCCCCCCTAATTAGGACACATAGTATAAACACCCCCTTTTTTTGGCCCCCTACACTATATATAACCCCCTTTTTTTGGCCCACAACACATGTCCCCCTTTTTCTGGCTCCACACAGTATATGACCCCTTTTTTTAAAGCCCATATTTTATTTATTTATTTTTTAAACAAACCCCATCACCACTAAATTTAGGACCCCCTTTTACCTACCACCTCCACACAGAGTAGCAGCGGATAATTTTTACTCACCTGTCTACGCTCCTGTCCTGGCCGTCCTCCACTGCTGCCTCCAGGATGCCCTGAGGCAGACGCTGAAGAACGCCGGGTGCTATACGTAGAGACCCAGTGTTCTTCAGCGTCGTGATGCAAATGTAGCACCAACCTAGAAGAGGCAGCAGAGGGCAGCCAGGACAAGAGCATGGACAGATGAGTAAAAGTATCGACAGCTGCTTATTCAAAACACAATAAGAAGCAGCCAATTACGTGCCCCTGCATATAACCTGTAGATAGAGGAGGTGCTGTTTTGGAAGAAAGAAGCTATTTTCTAAATCTTGAACAACCCTTTAAATACCTCCAAAACCATGGGCCATGTAGGGGCATTTAATAGGAGTGGAAACACATTTGTAACCACAAACTGATGAAGAAACACAGAGACCATCTTTTTATGGATGTGCAAATCAGCTTGCAAGTGCATCAGCAGCAGAGATGATTTGGCTAGAGAGAACCGATTTATTTCAGTTAAGACGCCACACACATTATATAGACAGTTTGATGGTTGAACAACTTTAGAGAGACAGAGACACAGAGAGACAGAGACAGACAGACGAGAGACAGAGAGACAGACAGACAGAGAAACAGACAGAGAGACAGACAGACAGAGAGAGAGAGAGAGACAGAGAGAGAGGTCTTTCTGGGAATGTTCTTTCACTTTCTTTGAAAATCATTCATGGACAAACATCTACCAGACAAAAGGTTTTTTTTTTGTTTTTTTAAATACAGCCAACGTTTTTCCAGATGATGCCAGTTTGTCTGGTAAAACAATCTTTCGCTTAAATGTCACCTGACAATTCTTTTGGTTGAAAAATTTCTTTCATCAAATTTACCTTTGATGCATTACACAGGCTATAGGCTATACAATTTTAATGCGCAGAGACTGTGCAGAGATAAGACTACTGGACAGATATTTAAAAAATAAAAAATTAAGTTATATGAGCAAAAAGCTAAAAAGAGGACCTTTCATGTCCTCATGAAAGGGCAGTTTTATATACCGCTAGAAAGCCGCCCCGGTGGTGGAGATATCGGTGCCGAAACTAATGGCATCGATCTCCCCACTGTCAGAAGGACGATCCTCATAGCTCAGCGTCATCGCTGGGCTGTAAGGAACGTCCCCCTGACAGCACTGTAACAGCCTTGTACTGTCAGAGGGGGCATTCCTTACCGCCCTGTAATGAGGCTGAGCTATGAGAAACACCCTTCTGACAGTGGGGGAAGAGATTGGTGCTGAAACTAACAGCACCGATATCTCCACCACCGGGGCACTGTCGGCTTTCTAGCGGTATATAAAACTGCACTTTCACGAGGACATGAAAGATCCTCTTTAAATAGCTGTAGATTAGACATCTGTATGATAACATGCAATCCCTTTAAGGCTGGGGCCCCATGTGGCATAGTTGTAGATTAGGCATCTACAGCAAAGTGGATGGGATTCTACCCATTTTCCCTGCTTCAGCACCAGACACAGATTTTTTGGGTGGCCTCTACTCGGGGATATCCCTGTTATCTACAGTATAAAATGTTGTCTTTTTGAAAACCAATAAACTTTGAAGTGAAAAAAAAAAAAAAAATAGAAAATGTTGGTGTGAGTGCTCTGTGTGTGCGCGTTTCTGCACAGAGTTTATGCACAGAGATTTTTTCTGTCACTCAAGTCAAATATAAAAGTATATTACCTTCATAAGAATGATAATTGAAGTAGGTAAAGTGGTTCCTTCTGCCTGAGGACAGAATATATGCACAGACAGGACCCAGGAAAAGACACCATCAGCAGAACAGAGACCATACAAAAGTATACCGAAAAAAGCAGTAAGAGAAGACAGGAAAGAATGAACCTCAAGACAAGCTAATAACAATATTCTTTTTCTTGTTACAACACTACTGAAAAACATAATTTTCAATTTAGAATATTAGAGCAATCTTATTAGCAAGCTATTTTATTATCAGATAATGTCATCAATGTTTGATCAATGGGGGCTTGACTTCCAGGACCCTAACCATCATTAAAGTGAATTTCTGTGCTTGACTTCATGGTTCACACTGGCCTGTCCACACAGCAGCTTTGTCTGGTACTGTAGAAGGCCCAATATTATATACACCAAAAGAAGCCTTTTAAAAGCTCTATAAAAATGTGCAGCTATTTTGACATACAAGGCTGCATTTGAAGTGTGCAGATACCACTCTAGCTTCCAATAGAAATAAAAGCAGTAGCGGTGTTAAACATTTTTCTAACTTGGCTTATGTTTAAGAAAGTCAAAGTTGTCAACTCATTTGCAGCTATGTTATGTTAACGGAAAGAAGAAAAGAACCAATCTTAATTTCAGTAAGGAAAAAACTGCTTTTAAACTTCCCTTGCCCTTATGTGGCAAGCAAAAAAAAAAAAATCATAGCATAAGTCAAGTCATACTGTGGCCTTCTAAAAAGATATTGGGAATGGCTTCTTAATTCATGAAACAACAAGGTAATAGAATTCAAGATGAGGTTACAAATAATGCAGCTACTTGATTTGTTCTCATCAAGTGACCAATTGTTAAAATTGCTAAACTGCACAGCAAATAAAACGTATGCCTCCATATAAAGCTAACGTATATTGACTATAGGTGACTTTCTAGGTTGTTTTTTTCTGTGAAAATGACTGGATATATGCTTTATTTCCGAGGCCAAACACTAAGCTGGGTGCCAGATTCCGAGCATCATAGTCCACTATGATACTATCAGTCGTTACAGCGCTGCTACCCAATACTGTAATCAGGTTTTCAGCATGGGACGGCACAGCTGCAGGGACTTTCTACCATCATAGATCACTGAAGCTGAGGGTCTGGGTCCCAGCTCAGGGCCGACATCTGGTCCATTTCTAACAGACAAACTGTTTGTGCGAAGCAGGCCTTGAAAGAACTGTGTCAGTTATGGAGATAATGGCTCCTCCTTACTGATGGTCCATCCTCTGGATAGGTCATCAATAAAAGATTAAAGAGGGTTCATCACTTTATATGCAAGCCACAAAAACACAGGCTCTTTAAAGAGGTTGTCCGGGCAAAATAAATATTTTTAAAAACAGGACCAGGAGACTTTTAAAAAAAAAAAAAAAAAAAAAAAAACCCACCCACACACACACACACACACACACACACACACACACACACACACCCACACACACACACCCACCAATTATACTCACTTGTTCCCAGTGCTTCCTCCCAGCGAAGTCCGGTCCTGCTGCTCCAGTGTCTTCTCAAAATGAAACTACTTGCCTATTGTGACGTCCCACTGAGGCCAATCAGCGGCCTCAGTGGTCAAGTATGGCGGGGATATCCACTGGAAGACAACAGACTGGGAGGCACCGGAACACTTGGGAAAGGAGAGTATGACTTTTTTTTTTTTCTTTTTTTTTAATTTAATTTTCTTCACCGGCCCTGGCAGATTTAAAAAATAATTGTTTTGCCTGGACAACCCTTTTAACTCATAGTAGGATAAAATTAGGTACTTGTTTTTGTTTGGTGCGCAAATTACCTGGACTTAATTCTACAAGATAAGGTAGCTTGTCTGAACAAAGAGAGTAGCTGTAGGTGTCCAATCTGTCCTTGCTCTTTGAAAACTTTCCTTCGGGTTTCCTATTCTCCTTTGGGAGATAATCTGTAGGCCTTCTTTTCAGCTGAAACACAAGTTCCCCTTAAGAAAAAAAAATAAAAAATCAGAATCTCAGAAAACCAATACATTGACCAAAAAGCCTTCCTTGAAACAGATAAACAGAGGATTTACAAAATAGAAATAATGCTAGGTGCTTACTTTTTATTCTCTCATTTGTTGTAATGGGAGTCTGTCAGCAGTAAATTTCTTAAAAACCTAATCACCGTGCCTTGTACAGGCGTTTCTACAGTGTGATGATTCCACTTAAATATGGCTATAGCTCAAAGATGTATTTTGATCTCTGGGTATCGTATCTCCCTCTTAGTTCCATTTACTCATAATGTGCGCAGCTATAATCCTAGATGTATGTTGTCAGTAGGGCAACCTTGTAACAATAGGGCTTTCTATCCATCCCAGAATAGCTCCATTGAATTGCTACATAGCACTGGGTGATCAAAAACACATGCATTGTTCAACCTGGGCTGTTAGATCAGACATGGTTGATAACATTGTATCATTTCACTTGGTCCCATCTCCTTATAAAGAATCTTGACTTGAGTGCATTAATCAGACTTGCCGTCGCCGGTGACCTCATTCTGGGTGGTGTAATCAAGGGTATAAAAGATGAGGTAAGAGGTCAGTGGGAGGAGATTGGGCTGAGACTACCACTGAGAGGATACTATGATGAGACTATTGGGATATACTTTGAGGAGCATGCAGGCTGGAATGCTGTGATGTTGCTGCCTCCACTGGTTAGCCCCACATGCCATGTGTGAGGGTTGGATTATAGAGCCACATCCAAGATATGTGTGGTAAAGTAATTATTTCACTTTTATTCCCTTTTATTTTATTGTACTGTATCTTGTAACTAGTAACTGTTAATGCTTGTATATATCTACATATCTGTTCTGAACTGCATGTGTTAGATGTTAATACCGACCCATTTAGGGGTTAATAAATATATAAAATTTAGAAAGCTTGTCTTGTATTTATCTTGTGGACCCAGCACTCACTGGCGGTGAGTGTGGTTTTTTAGGAAAGAAGTCTCAGGTGTGGGCCAAAGCGGTGTTGGCGCACTGAGGATCTTTCACATACAGTTTCCAAATATGTCTCTGTTATTCAGCTTTGGAGCCCCATTTTTATGCAAATTTTCACTGTATTCACATGCAGATGAGCGAAAGAGTGCTTTGTGGTGCCTTAGCTTGTCTGGACTTTGGTCTAAGCCAGGAGTCAGCAACCTCTTTTGTCTGGGGTGCCAATTTAGAAAAAAGGTCACGTGCTGCTGTGAGGTTTGCTGCCTGCACTGAAGGAAGGGGTAGTGAGCTTGCAAATGAAACATCACTCTGAGGTCAATGACCTGAAAATAAAATCAAACTGTGCTGAATATAAACAAGATATACATTATTAGGAAGTGTTTTGTATAGATGCATCCTGTAATTTGGCCCATATTTTTAAATAAGACTGGATAACTCCTTTAAGATTGTTTAAAGTATGTGGTGTCCTTATACCAATCATACATTGCCTGGGCCCTATTCTATGGGGCTGTTGCTGGAGAATGAGGGACAACGCTAGAACAAGGAATACTAATAAGATAAGATTGACAAACTAATCAAAGTCTTGTTCAGTAGTTTGATGCCTGCAAAAGAGGACCATAAAAGAAATTCAAAGCCATCACCGGCATTCCGTCTCTCCCTCTAAACAGTAATCGCTAACGAGCATAGCTTCTTCATTAACAGATTCATAAAGCTATGATGTGGAAGAGAAAAGCTCAAGTGATCATTTATTCTGTTGGCAATCGCTCCCCAACAACTCATTAAACTACCATGTAGTGTCCTCTGGTCTTGCTACTTTTAAAGGGGTTGTCCAGGCAAAAATGGACAACCCTTTTAAAGTTTAAATAAGTGGGGCAAAAAAAAAACAAAAACAAAAAAAAAAAAAAAAACAAAACACACACACACACACACCCCCCAACACGTATACTCGCCTGTCCCCGATGCTCTGGTGTCCTCCCGTGTCATCTATTCCCAGTGAGGTCAATCAGAAAAGGGCATAAATGTCACTACCTGTGACATCACGAGTTCTCTTCCTGAGGCCTGCTGAGGCCAATCAGCGGCTTCAGCACAACAGCAGAAGGGACGACAATGGAGCAACTTGGACAGGTGAGTATGTATTTAAATATTAAAAATTTAGCCTGGACAACCTCTTTAAGTATAAACTTTAGGCTTCACATCTGTTCCTCACTGTGGGACAAATATTAACTACTGCTATGCTTAGGTCGCTTTACTGTCAACTACTGTCAATATCATGCTATTTTATCACTTTTTGTGGTAACGTTTTACTCACTGCCATCCATCATGCTGTCCCGTTGTTACACTTGCTGTGGCTTATACATTAAATGTTGTACCAAATTCGGAGTTGATGAACTAGCCAATCTTCCCTCGGGGATCAATAAAGTATTCTATTCTAGAGAGAACACTGTGCCAGGTAGATATGCGTGCCAACAGGTTGCTGACCCCTGGTCTACGATGTAGATTTATAATACTTTTTTTTTTTTTTTTAACGTAAACTTTAGCCACCCATACATATCTGTGTAGGGGATGCTAGAGTATAGAATTTATTTAGAGACAGAGAATGGAGGAAAAAAAAAAAAAAAAAAGTAAAACATTAGGTACCCTTTAAAAAGAAAGTAATGGCATATATTGCTAAGAAATATCTATCTGCCAGACTGTCTACATCTATAAAATAAAATAATTGCAGCACTCCTTAAATGGAACCTTCAAAGTTTTTCCATGAACAGGAGCTTTCAAAGCCACCAACTCTGCAAGACACTACCGCACAACAACATTGCAGCTCCCTACACAGTGGATGGCCAGGATTATCACTGTGCAATTATGCCATATTCACTGGGGGAGGGAGAATGTACTTGCTTTTCCTGGAAACTCTAAACCAGTCTGATATTTCTCTGACCAATGGCCCCCTTTTATTGCAGCGCTACTATTGAAATTAATGGGAGCAGGAGTGCACCTGCGTTCACCGCAGCAACATTCCCAGAGGGGGAGAAAACATCCCTGTTCCCAGGATCGGATGTGTTCTCACCTCTACCTATTTTCAATTTGTCCACTAGGATAGAAGATAAATATTTATTAATACTTTTAGCTCATTCTCACCCCTCCAGGGGAGCCTCAGTAAAATTACTGGAGGATAGCCGTTATAATGTCTTTTGGATCTGATGAGGGTTTTTTTTCACAAAACACTTTCCCGGTTTGCCATAAAATAAACCTTTAAAAAAATTTTTTATATATACATACATATATATATATATATATATATATATATACACATATATATATATATATATATATATATATATATATATATATATATATATATATATAACACACACACACACACACAGTACAGACCAAAAGTTTGGACACACCTTCTCATTCCAAGAGTTTTCTGTATTTTCATGATTATAAAAATTGTAGATTCACACTGAAGGCATCAAAACTATGAATTAACACATGTGGAATTATATACTTAACAAAAAAGTGTGAAACAACTTAAAATATGTCTTATATTCTAGGTTCTTCAAAGTAGCCACCTTTTGCTTTGATTACTGCTTTGCACACACTTGGCATTCTCTTGATGAGTTTCAAGAGGTAGTCACCTGAAAAGGTCTTCCAACAGTCTTGAAGGAGTTCCCAGAGATGCTTAGCACTTGTTGGCCCTTTTGCCTTCACTCTGCAGTCCAACTCACCCCAAACCATCTCGATTGGGTTCAGGACTGGTGACTGTGGAGGCCAGGTCATCTGGCGTAGCACCCCATCACTCTCCTTCTTGGTCAAATAGCCCTTACACAGTCTGGAGGTGTGTTTGGGGTCATTGTCCTGTTGAAAAATAAACGATGGTCCAACTAAACGCAAACCGGATGGAATAGCATGCCGCTGCAAATGCTGTGGTAACCATGCTGGTTCAGTATTCCTTCAATTTTGAATAAATCCCCAACAGTGTCACCAGCAGAGCACCCCCACACCATCACACCTCCTCCTCCATGCTTCACGGTGGGAACCAGGCATGTAGAGTCCATTCGTTCACCTTTTCTGCGTCGCACAAAGACACGGTGGTTGGAACCAAAGATCTTAAATTTGGACTCATCAGACCAAAGCACAGATTTCCACAGGTCTAATGTCCATTCCTTGTGTTCTTTAGCTCAACCAAGTCTCTTCTGCTTGTTGCCTGTCCTTAGCAGTGGTTTCCTAGCAGCTATTTTACCATGAAGGCCTGCTGCACACAGTCTCCTCTTAACAGCTGTTGTAGAGATGTGTCTTCTGCTAGAACTCTGTGTGGCATTGACCTGGTCTCTAATCTGAGCTGCTGTTAACCTGCGATTTCTGAGGCTGGTGACTCGGATGAACTTATCCTCCGCAGCAGAGGTGACTCTTGGTCTTCCTTTCCTGGGGTGGTCCTTATGTGAGCCAGTTTCTTTGTAGCGCTTGATGGTTTTGGCCACTGCACTTGGGGACACTTTCAAAGTTTTCCCAATTTTTCGGACTGACTGACCTTCATTTCTTAAAGTAATGATGTCCACTCGTTTTTCTTTACTTAGCTGCTTTTTTCTTGCCATAATACAAATTCTAACACTCCATTCAGTAGGACTATCCGCTGTGTATCCACCTGACTTCTGAACAACACAACTGATGGTCCCAACCCCATTTATAAGGCAAGAAATCCCACTTATTAAACCTGACGGGCACACCTGTGAAGTGAAAACCATTTCAGGTGACTACCTCTTGAAGCTCATCAAGAGAATGCCAAGAGTGTGCAAAGCAGTAATCAAAGCAAAAGGTGGCTACTTTGAAGAACCTAGAATATAAGACATATTTTCAGTTGTTTCACACTTTTTTGTTAAGTATATAATTCCACATGTGTTAATTCATAGTTTTGATGCCTTCAGTGTGAACCTACAATTTTTATAGTCATGAAAATACAGAAAACTCTTGGAATGAGAAGGTGTGTCCAAACTTTTGGTCTGATTCAATAAAAGTAAAGTAAAATAAAAAGACTGGAGACAATGAAATGGAAATTGCAGGCTACTAAAAGCTAAGAAATATGTCACTTTTCCTAACAAACATGTATGCTAATGAAACTACCTAGAACTCAAGCAAAACTGAAAAGGAAATCTTGGATACATTTTATTATGCAATGGATACCACCTTTATCACTTGGCCAGTCTCTGAAAATCTGTAAAGGACACTCTTCATCATCCAGTGTGGTTTCTTTCATTGCTTTCTCAGAAAGTGGTGTGCCAGAAGGCAACATGATCTACAAAAGAGATGACAGAATATACAGTTTAGAATTATTATATACACACATCAAATAATAGAGCAAGAAAAGAAAAGGCAGTCTCCAAATAATGTAAATACAACTTTATCGTAAATTCAACATGCAAGTCTTTTTACTCATGTAATTTCATAGAATGAGGATAAACTGCAGCCAAAGTAGTATTAAAGGACTCCAGCCTAAAGTAAAGAATGTTTCAAAAGCTCTTTTGCATAGCACTATTCATATCAGTGAAATACCCCTGCACTACAATTTTTAAGATGAGAAGTATTACCTTATTAAGTGGAAGAAAACACTGCTGCCTTACTGTGTGAGGTATGAATAGTGACATGTGTCACCAATATTTATGTGCTAATTATAAACAGGTAATGACATATTTTCTAGTCCAGGGTGCTAACGAGCATTATACTGTGAGTGGAGGCACTAAGGAGCATTATACTGTGGAGGGACACTAATTGCACTTTAGTGCCCCCACAAAGGATTACACCCCATTATTGTGCCTCCTCACAGTATGCTCCTTAGTACCCCCCTCCCACCCAACAGTATAATTCCCCATTAGTACCCCCACACATAATTAACATTAACAGCGACCAGGAGGAACATTCATCTTCCACCCGCTGTCCCCAAGCCCTAATCCCTTACAAAAAGCAGCAGCAGGGATCAGCAATCATAATTGCAGCCTGTGTAAGAGTCCTCACGTGTGAAGGCAGCAGGGAGGATTACTGATCCCTTCTGCCACTAACGCAAGGGATCAGGGCTTGCCTACAGCAGGGGGGTAATGAAAGTTTCTTCCGGCCATTGTTATAATGAAAGAGAGTCAGGAGGCAGGGTCCGGACGGCCACGGTCCGCCAGTTGACTACCCAAGTTCTAATCTTATTTTCTGACAGAAAACAGATTTTTTGAATTCTATCATCTGTACACAATTATGGGACAGCCATCTTGCCTGAGTCCAAATAAAGTATATGACAACTGGTTTTACAATCTCTGTTATGAATCAACCCCTAAAGGGGGTTACCTACTATCAATATTTATCGCTTACCCAACTATCTGACCAGGACTGCCATGGGACCCCCCACGAATCACTAGAATCCTTACTGTACTACCACAGCGTGTAAGTGTTCGATTGAAGATTGTGGAGCATGCGCTCTCCCACATGCTTCATTTTATAAGGCAGATTGTTAGAAAATCCCATTAAAACTAAGGCCCTGCATAGTGAATGCAGCGAAAAAAAAAAAAGTTCCAGAAAAAACAGCAGTGGAAACGCATCCTGTTTTTTCCTGCAGTGTTTTACATCGTGTTTTTGCGGAGCGGATATTCTTTCCCTATTAAACCTATAGGAAAAACACCAGCTTTTCTGCTGGTATAATTGACATGGTGCGATTTTCAAAATGCGAGCATTTTTGAAAACGCAGCTTTTCCGCAACACATTTTTTTCTGCAATATGTGGATGGGATTAGCCACAATCTCAATTACTTTGCAGGTACTGTAAAATACAGTGCTTTTTTCCACAGCAGCAAAAAGGCTTAGTTTTCGCAACATGGGAATTTAGTGTAAAGGTTATATACTGATAACCTATCCTCAATCATTACCAAATTAGTGGGTGTGCCGAGGGTCCACCTGCACCAATCAGTTGATATCAATGCAATGTATGGAGTCAAAGCGGATGACTGTACACCGGCCCACATTTACCAATTTGGATGAGCTTTGAAAATGGACAAAAACAAGCGTCATGCCGTTATGCTCATATCACTGCACATGCGACCAATGTGCAGACTATACTGCAGTAAAGTGAGATGAACTGACCTCTGCTTCAATCGGGAGCCTGTGCCAACAGCTCCTTGAAAACAAATGACCACAAATGGGCTGTGGTCATGCTTTCCAGGAAGATTGTTGGAAAAGCTTAATGGATAAAATGTATGAAAGTTAAAGGAAAAAAAAAAAAAAAAAAAAAGTGTACAGTGTACACAACTTAGGATCGTCTTACCATGGCAATACAGAACTCCCTGGGATTTTCTTTCTCCATCCCATATTTTTCCAGTGCTTCAATAACAGCAAAATCGGCAGTATCATTTGTGGACAATAGAATGGTTTTGTAAGGGATATTGGGTTTTAAACTGTCCGCATATATTCGTAAGGTCCCACCTATGGAAAACAAAAAAAAAGTAAATAAGTTTTAAAAGCCTTGGAAAAAATTATGCAAGTCCCCAAACTATTTCACCACAGCTTGGGGGGGAGGGTTTGGGGGGTGTCAGGGGGCGGGCGGTTTAGGGACGGGGCTTTGGTCATATGGGGCAGGGTTATATACCAAACAGCGCTGTCGACCAGGGCGTGCTGGCGGGACCTTGGTGGCGTACAGCGCTGTAGACCAGGTCCCCACCATTAGCTATGCTAGTAGCCACAACACTGTGGCCAGATCGCCGAACCGTCCCACATAATGTACCAGGAGCCCCGTTTACTAAAGCTAGCCCACCGCCCCACAGACCGGCAAAAGACCCCCAACGGCCCGGGCCAGATCCGTGGACATCCCCATTTTGCAACCACCCTGGGCATCCCTATTGTGGACATTCTGGACTGTCCCATTCTGCCTGTGGCACCCATGATTGCCCAACATCCCTGTCCGCTTAAAAAGAGTTTACCCAAGGAAACCCACAGACTCAGACTATAATGGGGTCCACTGGGTGTCTGTCGGTTTTCCGCTGGTTTTATATTGAAACCGGTGGAGTTAAAAGTCCTCCTTACAGGAATTTCCGCAGCCATTTTTAGGCAGTTAAGGAGACTCCAATGCAGATGTGAACCTAGTCTTATGCATATCAATGTGTTTATGTTTTCAAAACAGTTAGCGGCTTTATTTTGTTCTGATGAAGTTGTTTCTTAATCCTCGTTGCCCAGGGGCTCCGGGGAAAAGTGTCATCCGAAGTAGTACAAAGAATCCGGTGGGAGATGACCTGTGTACAGTAGTGTGTATTTTGGCGTATTAGCCAACTTCCCCATTCGTTCTTGGTGAGGAATTTCCTCCCCTACTTAGTGGTTCTTGGTTCCCTCTCCTTCCCCTTATCCTGCCTTGTCTCTGTTTTGTTTGCTTTCTTCCCAGGGTTTGGTATCCCTCTGGTTTCTGCCCTTCCCTGACCACCCCTTTCCCCCTGGCGAGTTTGAGTTGAACCATACCCATGACCCGACCACAGCTGTGTTGGGAAGCTCTCAAATGTGTATTTAAGAGGCGCTTTTATTAAACATGGCTTGTGACTTAAGGAGAGGTCAGCCAGGATTGCAGATCAGCTGGCCAATATCCACTCTTTTGAAACAACCCATAAAAAACCAGAGCCCAGTGGATGTTAAATGAGCTTCTTCACAACAAAGAAGAACTTTAGGTCCTATCTGGACGAAATGTATGTTCATACCAGAGACCAGGCTCAGAAGCATTACTATGAATTTGCTGATAAATGTTATCACTCTCTAGCCCGATGTCTCCATCCATGTACTACCTTGACCTACATTACTTGAACGTGGGACAAGACGGGGGCAGCATGTTCACAAACCTATCAGGCTTATTACCGTGATTTACAGTGGGGAAAAGTATTTAGTCAGCCACCAATTGTGCAAGTTCTCCCACTTAAAAAGATGAGAGGCCTGTAATTGACATCATAGGTAGACCAACTATGAGACAAAATGAGAAAACAAATCCAGAAAATCACATTGATTTTTAAAGAATTTATTTGCAAATTATGGTGGAAAATGAGTATTTGGTCACCTACCAACAAGCAAGATTTCTGGCTCTCACAGACCTGTGACGACTTCTTTAAAAGGCTCCTCTGTCCTCCACTCATTACCTGTAGTAATGGCACCTGTTTGAAATTGTTATCAGTATAAAAGACACCTGTCCACAACCTCAAACAGTCACACTCCGAACTCCACTATGGTGAAGACCAAAGAGCTGTGGAAGGACACCAGAAACAAAATTGTAGACCTGCACCAGGCTGGGAAGACTGAATCTGCAATAGGCAAGCAGCTTGGTGTGAAGAAATCAACTGTGGGAGCAATAATTAGAAAATGAAAGACATACAAGACCACTGATAATCTCCCTCCATCAGGGGCTCCACGCAAGATCTCGCCTCATGGGGTCAAAATGATCACAAGAACGGTGAGCAAAAATCCCAGAACCACACGGGGGGACCTAGTGAATGACCTGCAGAAAGCTGGGACTAACGTAACAAAGACTATCGTTAGTAACACACTACGCCGCCAGGGACTCAAATCCTGCAGTGCCAGACGTGTCCCCATGCTTAAGCCAGTACATATCCAGGCCCGTCTGAAGTTTGCTGGAGAGCATTTGGATGTTCCAGAAGAGAATTGGGAGAATGTCATATGGTCAGATGAAACCAAAGTAGAACTGTTTGGTAGAAACACAACTCGTCATGTTTGGAGGAGAGTGAATGCTGAGTTGCATCCAAAAGAATACCATACCTACTGTGAAGCATGGGGGTGGCAACATCATGCTTTGAAAGAAAGAATGGGGCCATGTTATGTGAGATTTTGAGTGCAAACCTCCTTCCATCAGTAAGTGCATTGAAGATGAAACGTGGCTGGGTCTTTCAGCATGACGATCCCAAGCACACCGCCAGGGCAACGAAGGAGTGGCTTCGTAAGAAGCATTTCAAGGTCCTGGAGTGGCCTAGCCAGTCTCCAGGTCTCAATAGAAAGCCTTTGTAGGGAGTTGAAATTCCGTGTTGCCCAACGACAGCCCCAAAACATCACTGCTCTAGAGGAGATCTGCATGGAGGAATGGGCCTACATACCAGCAACAGTGTATGCCAAACTTGTGAAGACTTACAGAAAATGTTTGACCTCTGTCACTGCCAACAAAGGCAAAGTAGCAAAGTATTGAGATGAACTTTTGTTATTGTCCAAATACTTATTTTCCACCATAATTTGTAAATAAATTCTTTAAAAATTAGACAATTTTTTTGGATTTGATTGATTTTCTGGATTTGTTTTCTCATTTTGTCTCTCATAGCTGAGTTCTACCTATGATGTCAATTACAGGCCTCATCTTTTTAAGTGGGAGAACTTGCACAATTGGTGGCTGACTAAATAAATACTTTTTTTTCCCCCACTGTATACAACATCACTATGTGGACCTTGATCCACAGTCCTTACAGGCTAAGCTGCAGGACTATGTTCTTGAAACAGACCTCCCTACTTTATCAGATTCTTACTAAGCTTCCCTGGACGAGACCTATTCTGAGGAGGAGCACTCAGCCGGACAGGGGTGCCCCTTGTCCCCCCATTTGTACGCTTAGTGATTAAACACCTTGATGTGGCCCTGCAGGCGTGCCCTAATGTACACTGTCTTCAGATGGGAAATAGACTAGTCAAGACAGCACTGTATACTAACGACTTGTTTCTCTAAGTTACTCAGCCTCGAATTTCATTTGCGTCCATTTTGAATGAGTTCCAACGCTTTGGTCACCTAAGTAACTTTAAATATTAAGCTCTGTAAAGCTCATTTCGCAGCCCAATTTCCTTTCAAATGCCAACCAAACTTGATTAAGTATTTAGGGATACAAAACCCCTCTGACCTGTCTAGCCTCTTTTGTTATAACTATTTTTCCTTGCTAGAGAGGACCACAGCATATCTGAGGAAGTATGGCACTTTGGGCTTATCCTGGTTGGACCGTATCAAAGCCTTGAAAATGGACGTCGTTCCCCTCCTCAACACATTTCAGGCCTTGCTCATTCGCCTTCCACGTTATTTTTTTGTCCCATTTACAGTCGGCTTTTGGTCAGTTTGTTTGGGGCTTGGCTCGCAGCAGACTCAAGTTTCGAAAGCTCACGCGTCAAATGTGATGGGGGCGCGGGATTACCAGACCCTCATTTGTATTATAAATCTGCTGTCTGGTGGTGTTTATTTGATTGGCACTATAGGGACCTAGACAAGCAGAGGGTGTCCATTGAAGCTGACTTACTTGCAAACCCACCTCCCTTCCCTGCCCTGGATTCCGGGCCCACTTTTGACCGAAACACATCCATCATACGTTCCTGTCCGTGCATTTTCTGACCGTATGGGACTCAGTGTGTCACAGAGGTTTGGTTGCTAGGGTCCCGGACTCTTACGTCTGCTATTCAAACAACCCCATGTTTCCGCCGGGTTGTTCCTTCCACAGGTTTCTATGTTGAGCCGACCGTGATGATATCAGACTGGGTCAAGTTGCTGAGACCTCACCCTTTCCCTTCCTTGATCGATTGTGTGTCTCCAACCCAGGCCTTTCCTTGTCCTGGCTGGAATACAACCAACTCCTTAGTTTTCTTCAAAAATTCTCCTTGCTCCTGCTTCTCCTACTGTGTTGGAGAGTGTTTTTCTTCAAACAGAGATACCCATGCATGTGCTCTCTTTACTCTACAATACACTCCTGGGGGTGGTAACTTCCACTATTCCCTCCTACACCAGGTCCTGAAAGAATGATCTGCAACAACGCCTACGCCTCTCTCCTGCTGAGTGGTCTAGGTCCTTCCTATTTGCCCACAGGTTACCATTGCTGTGCAGTGCTCAGGAGAAAAAAATTCAAGATACTGACTCACTGGTATCGCTGTCCAGACTCTTTTTCCATATCTAGCGGAACTGCAGGGAGATACGACCCTTCTGGGCTTCAGTGTTTGCCTTGTAGCCTAGGGTCAGTGGTCGCTCCATTGTGCCCTCTACTCAACTTGCTCTCCTTTCAGTGATCCCCAGGAAAATTTCTAAAGTAAAGGGCAACCTCCTGCGCCACTTCCTCATGGCAGCCAGATCAGTTATCTCCAGGCACTGGCGTAGTACGATTGCTCCTTCGCTGATGTAGCGGCTCCATACGAAGAATGGAGACCCTCACTGCAGAGGACTGTTGACTCCGCCAGTTCCAGGAGTCTGCAGAGTTTTGTAATATCTTCTCTTACATTCTATGCCCGTACCTGTTGCCTTGACCTTCCCCCTCTCCTTCCTTATGTGAAGTCTACATGTAAGTTTGTCTTGCCGTTTTTCTGGAATTTTATTGCACCTTCCCCTGGTTTACCCAGAGTGGCTGTTCTTGATGGCTACTCTCTAATTTATGTTTTTGTGGCTGCTTCCCGTCTTAGGTCTCAGTCTCTCTGTGGCCTTTTATGCACTGTTTGGTTGTGACACTAATTGTAATCTACAGTGTACTGCTGCACTACAGGTTGTTCTCTTTTGTATCTATGCCCTAGTTCCTGTTAACTCATGTCACTTTCTGTTCCTTACCTGTTTCTTTGTGCCTACTGGCCTGGGACTTTTTTGTTGTTTCTTGGTGTATTTGAAAAAGCTTTCTAATAAACATTGCTTAAACATGAAATTACATTACATTACATTACACTTTTTTGTTAAGTATATAATTCCACATGTGTTAATTCATAGTTTTGATGCCTTCAGTGTGAATCTACAATTTTTATAGTCATGAAAATACAGAAAACTCTTGGAATGAGAAGGTGTGTCCAAACTTTTGGTCTGTACTGTATGTATATATATATATATATATATATATATATATATATATATATATATTTATTTATTTATATTAATGTCAGTCTGTTTTACTTTATTGCAGGGGTGCCGATGGCAGAGAAAGCCACAGAGAAACCCCTTAGATGCCACCATTATTATTCATGGTGGCATCTAAGGGGTTAAACTGCCTCAAACAGTGTTTTCACCGTTCACAGCCATTACTGGAGGATGTCGGCTGTGTGTCAATCTAACAATAGTGGTGCTGCTTTATACAAGCTGTTAGAGGTTCTGCTGTCATTTAGATGTAATTTTTACTAAATGTCTTACAAATATATACATTTTTTTTAAAAAACAACAAGTAAAAGTAAAGCCTAGAATTGCATTTCAGTGTGAAAGGTTAGCTCCATCTTTAAATTACTCATCACTAAATATTAATAAACTGCTTATGTTGATTTCCTTATATACTTCAAAAATGTGATAACAACATAATACAGCAGTCAGTTACCAGAGTCTGGACGGCCATCAGCGCTTCGAAACTCCAGCATTCTCTTTTCTAGTTTTTGCTGTCTCCTTCTTTTCATCACTACTTCTGGATTTGATATGGTGCGCGTAAAACTGGTTTCTGGCATATCTTTGTAAACTTCAGCAGCAAAGCGGGAATTCTCACTAGAACAACAAAAAAAAAAAAAAAAAAAGAAGGAGTTAAGTTCAAGAATTTTTATCAGTTGAAAGATTATTTTCAACTTTAGGACATCCCTTCTATTAACTGGTGCCGAGAACTGAATTGCATATTCCAGATGGGGCCAGACTAATGATTTAAATAATGGCAATATTACATTTCCTGTCCCGTGATCCATACCCCCTTTTAAATCAGCTCAGTCTCATTGAAAACGGGTGTCAGATTCTGACCAGAATTTGAAGACAATTTTGAAGGGGAATCCACCTCAAAATCAGGTCCAAATAACGCCAATTTACACCAGATTTTTTATGATTTTAAACAAATTTTACATCTCACTAGTCAGTTTTTAGAAAAGTCACGATTAAGAGTTGTAAAATGCACCACACTGGCATGCAGAAAGGGTCTAACAAGATGTATCAAAATGAGGAACATGGACTGCTGCAAACCCTTCATGTCTTGACCTAATCTGGTCCCCAAGCACAGTACATGTCTGAGGGAATATCCTTGGATGCTTCAGAAAAAAAAAAAAAAAAAAAAAAATTGGAGGGCTCACTTGCACCACGCGATCCTTAGTTTCAGGCCCCTTGGAAACCTGCTCCATGGCCTGCACCAATGCTTGGGTATCTGACAAAAATAAGGCCTAAATATGCTGGATCCATCTTTGGCACCTGATTCTATAAGTCACATCTGCCACTCCAAATGCCTGGATAGAGCACTGCACAGGCCTATGATTTCTTGTGGTTGATCCCCTACCTGTTGCCCACTGGTAGCACTGCTTGACCGACACTGCGACAGAGGGTCAGTATCAGCAGCTTACACTGCTGCTCTTTGGCAATCTTACTATGCAACCGAAGTACAGAATTTATCCCACTGACTCTAAATTCCCATTCTCAGGTGTCACTCCAAAGCCTGCTTTGCCCAGGAATCTATAGTGGAGACGAAAACCCAGGCAAACTAAAGACACTTTTCCTATCATCTGCCTATGAATCAATTTACATGAAAATAGGTGAATGGGAGAGGCAAATTTGAAAACTGTAGAAACCCTGAAGAAGATACTGTGATTAGGCTTATAACAAATTTATTGCTGACAGAATTCCTTTAAATGAATGTAAAATTATTTTAAAATTAATGGCATCTGCTTTTCCTTATCAAATAGAACATTATCTGAGGTTTGATGGCTTAGATCTGTACAGTGGAGGCAGTAAAGGAGTTTCCCAAAGTCACAAAGTCTTGGCACACCCCTTTAAATATATGAATCTATGTAAGCAAACCAAAAGAGCACAAGGGGGGAAAAAAAAAAAAATAAAAATAAAAAAAAACACACACACACACACACACACACACACACACAAACACCTCAGAATAATATACTCACGAGTCATCCTTCAATTGTTGACCATCTTCGCAATCTGTGGCCAACCTTATGGCCTCTTTCTCACGTCTCTTTTTTTCCCGCTTTTCTTTTTTAGAAAGGGTCCTTTTGAAATTCTGTATTACACCTTCTTTTTCCTGCTTTTCAGGCCCATTACTTTGTGCCTTCTAGAGTTAAAGACAGAAATGCATCTGTTAAATTATTTTCACATGACTGAATATAATGGCCGTATGACGTTTGTTTTTTTGTTTTTTGTTTTTTTTAAACATTCCACATACAGCAGCATGGAATTCAATACAAGTCAATGCTGGAAAAGGTGGTCATGTCCACTTGGAAATTGAACTTCACAATCCAAGAGTCTTGTTTCTGATATATAACATGTTTATTAAAAATTTGAAATTTTTTTTTTTCTTTTATATAAATGTTATGGCTTTTGGAAGATGGGTAGTGAAAAGTGAAACTTCAAAAATGAAAAATGGCTGCAGAGTGAAGGAGTTAATGAATAAGTGGGTTTTTCAGTATACTATAATGTAAAATCCCTATCCCTACGGTACCAACTAATGAGTAATCCTGCATGTACAAGAGAGACACCTGTATGTACAGTTATCTTGTATGTTGCATGGACCAACAATAAGGGAGCCATATATGGATTTAACTGCCACTACAATATTTACATACAGCAGAGGGAAGATGCAGACACTTTACACAATACTGTATGTATTAAAGGGATTCTATCATTGGGAAACCCATTTTTCATTAACACCACGTCGGAATAGCCTTTATAAAGACTATTATTCTACCTTTATTTATACGCCTCTCCAATGCGTCATCAGCAGCCGAATCTCTGTTCAGGATTCAAATCCACATGAAAATAGCCGGCTGGACATGCACAGTCGCCTCTGTCCAACGCGAAGTGGCAGAAACGACTGAGCATGATGACGCAGCAGAGAGGCATCAGCAGAAGAAAGGTGGTGCTGGATCTTCGGAAAAGCGTCTTCTTTGAGCACAGGATAAACACCCCCTGTGCTTTCTGAAGATTCATTTGCATAAAGAAGAAAAACAAAAATTCTCAAACTGCAGCGCAGAGCAGAAAAATAAAGGTAGAAGAATAGTCTTTCTAAAGGCTATTCCGACGTGGTGTTAGTGAAAAATGGGTTTCCCAAGACAGAATCCCTTTAAAGGGAAATTTTATTCATAATTTGTCAATGACTATTTCTGCTTAAGTGAATATAATTTTGTAGGTAAAAATTAAATAATGCTGCCCTTGGGAATGTCCAGAAAAAAAAAAACAAAAAAACAAAACAAAAAAAAAAAAACACAAAACACACACACACACACACACACACACACGTCCTTGGTGCTTTGATGTCTCCCTGGCCCTGCTGCTCTGGTGTTCTTTTTTTTTTTTCCAGCAGAGGTCCCCACCACAAGTGACCACTGAACCCAAGAGTATTTTTTTTTTTTTTTTTTTCACCTTTCCCAGCCTAATATAATTTTTCTTTTTTTTATCCTGGACACTCTCTTTAATCTCTCTAAATTATGGTCACAGACACCAAACTTAGTTTTTACTTATCTAGACTTACATCCCCACAGGCAACTATCACAATAATAATGCTAACTCCTATATGTCAAATCACATGTAGAAGTGTAATAATCACAAGATCACACTATTTTCCACTCTTGCAGACCTGGACAGTACAAAGACATGAAGCTGTAACTTTGGAGTAAAGTTGAAACAGGATGACGGTTACAGCAGTCTGGTCCACCAGTTTAACCTGCCTATAACATGGGACCACTTCATGTTCACAATCTGCCGCTAATAGGTAGAACACTTTTTTTTTTTTTTTTTTTAAATAAAAGACCCTACACATGTACACAACCATAAAGAGACCTACCTGGGCTTTTTCTGAACGAGTCCTATAGACCCTAATTGGCCTAAACGATGGCAAAAAGGGGGGTTCTTTTGACAATCATCATACAAGTACACCTTTCCCATACAGCTGGCCAATGTAAAAACATATAAACTGCACAGAACACACTTTTGCAATGGTGGCCTATAGCCAATGAAGGCAGTAGTATGGAATTATATGTAAACTGACTGCAGTTGGAGCATGGTTTGGGAGAGCCCAGCATAAAAAATAAATAAAAAATCAATCAATCAATCACTGTTGCACTGACAATGGCCAGTGAAGGACCATGAAGGACATGAACAGTACCTTTGGAGGTATAATGTCATTCTCATTCTTGAGCACAAATCTTCCTTCTCGGTCATCCTTATTCCAGTTCAGCTGAACCACCAGAGGCTTCTCATCAACATCAAGTCTTCTTTCTTCTTCAAAACATTAAACAGCAGAATAACAAATACTCTGTTAACACACATTCAGGTACTCAAGTTAAAACCAACACCCCTAAAACCACATTAGAGGGGTTTCCCCATCTCCCTATTTCACCAGCTTTTCCTGCTGTCTCTCCTTCTAACTTCCTGTACCTCCCCCATTCTTGCTGATCGAGACACTATGAAGTATCACAATACTTATTATGATTACTAGAAATCTAAAATAAATGCAGATCAAATAATATGCACATGCTTCTAGAGAAATGTTATCTGTGTTTACATAGAGATAACAGAAACAGCTTTATCAGCAAACTGCAATTAGATGAAGGGCAGAGCTGTAGCTGATGTCACTTGTCCTGTATTATCACACAGGTTCAGCTCTAAGGAAACGCTGTGTAAACAATGGGATATGTAATTTCACATAGCAGGAAAACAAAGCAGCATTGCTAAAGCAATATATTTAAGAAAACTCTTCAATTTACATAAGCTAGCAGTATAGATAAGATCCTTGAGATGGGAATACCCCTTTAAGTGCATAATTAGAATTCTGGCATGCGTGTTGAAATAAGAGCGGACGTTCAGGATATAATAACCAATACATAGCAATGGAATATATAAGTGGTTATATTATAATGCAAACATAAGTGTACTGCTCAGTTTTGCTTTGCCTCAAAATTCCTGGCTGATTCAGCTGCAGAATCCATAGCACGAGACTAATTAGCAGCGAGGCTGGTCAATTGATTGCCAAATAATGAAAACTGGCAGTCAGTTTAAAAATAATCGACATGAACGTACCCCACTTTCACACAACAGAGTTATCAATACCTATGAAGAGTTATAGTACAGGAGAAGTATGTCACTTTAAAGCAGGGACTCCAAGCAGCATAGTTAATTATACTAGGAGTCCCTATCCTGGCATACTATACAAGTCGGTAAATCTGGCCAACACACAGTTTAACAGGTGAAACTCATCGTGTGAAGGAAGTGTTACTCACATTGAGTATTTAAGTTATTTTGCATCCATGCCATCCTATATCACACGGTCATTGGCTAAAGAATATGACAATAACTGTACGGGATTGCTAATATACGAATAACTGAAACAAGAATTCAGTGGCATGACATGGCAAGGAGGTGTGGCTTTTTTTTTTTTTTTTTTTCCCCCTTCACAAAAAGTGCCCTAAAATAAATGTTGAACAATCGTATTTGAGGCAAAATGTTCAATTCATTGTGGTTAGGGCTGGGGGATCAAAATAATCAAAATAGAGTAAAAGCCTTGATGCAGAAAGCCCAGGGACAGAACTTGAGGCAGAAGGCCATTTCAAATTCCTCTTCATTTTACATTATGTGAGTAGGCCATTAGGTGATAAAGAAATCCCCATGACTAAAGGCAACATGGCAACTCATACTAACATGGATTTCTGTAAAAATGCAGCTTAACAAGATTAAGAGGGGTTGTCCAAAAGTTTTTTTTTTCCCCCTCTTCACCATTCCCGGCCTCCTGGCAGAGATCTGTAATTCCTGAACAAACCCCTTTAACTGATCAGCTAAAAACTCCTTTAAATCAAAATAAAACTCACCACCACTGACATGAACTTCATATAAAGAGTATCGAGGAGAGGACAACATTCTCATATCAGGCCGAAACTTTTCTGCTAAAGTTTCTATGACATCTTGTGTTGTGGCTGTGCTTGAAACTCTGATGCATTTTGTAGCAAAGTTTCCTGCAGCTTTGTCTTGAAAGTAAAACCTCATGACTCCATGGAACTCCAAGTCCTAAAACACACAAAATAAACACACAAATAATGAGCACTTTTGTTTTGCAATTAAATAGACAAAAATGTACTTCTCTAAATTTGTAGGCAAAATTAAAGTAAGAAACGTTTGAAACCCAGTGAATCCCAAGAATTTTGCTCAAAATACAAGTAGGTTTAACCACTTCCGGACCGCCCATTGAGTATATACGTCCGGAAGGTGGTTGTCTGCAAGGACATACCGGTACGTAGTGCAGCTGCTGAAACGAAGCCGGCCGTAACTTCAGCCGGAGGTCCCAGAGAGAAGGCAGGGAAGGTTTATTACCATCCCTGCCTTCCTGACTGCTGTGTATACAGCGCTCAATCAGCGCTGTATACACAGCTATGGGCGTCGCCATGATGCGGCTGCCCTCTGATCCGGCGGTCACGTGATCCATCAGGATCAGAGTCTGTAAGTGCTGCTAGGTCCTAGAGGACCCAAATCAGTTCAGTAGCAATGGGCAGGAGGCTGTATTTCTCCTGCAACTGGAGCTAAATGTACCAGCCCCAGTTACAGGAGAAATCAGCCTTCCCCGACAAAAAAATAAATAAATTAGATGTTTCCAAAGGTCTATTATGACCTAATGGGGACACAATGTAAAAAAAATTTAAAAATGACAAATTTTAAACAAAAAAAAAAAAACGTAAAAAAATACACCCCCTATTACAGGTTCTAGCCCCACCCCCGATGACACCGTACAAAATAAAAATTACTGCAATGGAAAGGAAAAAGGTTTAAAAAGTTTTTTAGTAGCTAGTTTTTTGTGCTATTAAAAAAAAAAAAAAAAAAAAAAAAAAAAGTGAAAAACAGATTTTCCCTCCTGGATATATATGTGTCACTGAAAAAAGACGCAGGAATTAGTTGAATAATCCAAATGATAAAAATGTTGCAGCCCTCAAAATCGCACATATAAGAAACCCGAAAATGTGTCTGGTCCTGGACCAGAAATTGGCCCAGTACTTAAGTGGTTAAATGCCACGAGCTGTGCTCCGTATATACTGCCAGCATTTTTCAGACAATGTGTTCTGGAAAATGGGACCCCTTGCATCATAGAGCAGAATAGTCCCTGCCCGATGGCCTTTCCTTAAAGAAGCACTATTAAGTACTTGTTTCCTCACGTTGAGGTCTACCTATGATGTCAATTACAGGCTCATCTTTTTAAGTGGGAGAACTTGCACAATTGGTGGCCGACTAAATTCCCACTGTATGTCATGTGGTCACAATCTGACCCCATAAAATGTAAACCCTCACTTCAAGATAGACTGTTCCATCAGTTACACAGATGCAGCCAGAAACTTGTGTTATAAACTACTTATGAGCGAACAGTTCCTGTCACTCAGCTATTTTGAAGGACCTGTATTCATAAAGGTTTGTTCTTTTTATAGGACATTAAGGAGAGAAGCACAACTGCACTGCTCCAACAGGTATATATAGTATAGTCTGGCTGCTAGTGTATAGTAGTATAGTATATAGTAGGCTGCTCATGTGTTGCTGTGCTGAAGCATCATGGATTGATAGCAAAGAGATATATGGAAGCAAAAATAATGAGTTCAGCCCATTATGGATACAGTATACATAAAATGAAGCCTGGAGTGTGATAGACAACCAGATAAAAGGTGTAAGGATGGGGGGGGGGGAAAATCTCTCTACCTTCTTTATGGCTAGCCATAGTTAGATTTTGGACAGGCATCCAATTGATGAGATTATTCATACCAAACCAGCCATTTAGGGATTTGAAAATCTAATGGCCAGTGTTAAGATTGGCTATTGATTACAGATTGGATGTTTAACTCAGGTGCCAGGAACTGCAGTAACATTTTTCATAATAACTCAAGCAATATAAATTTACACGCGTAGACACAATTGTTGGTACCCCTCGTTTAATGAAAGAAAAACCCACAATGGTCACAAATAACTTGAATCGGACAAAAGTAATATATAAAAATTCTATAAAAATGAACAAATGAAAGTCAGACATTGCTTTTCAACCATGCTTCAACAGAATTTTTTAAAAAAGAAAACTCATGAAACAGGCCTGGACAGAAACGATGGTACCCTTAACTTAATATTTTGTTGCACAACCTTTTGAGGCAATCACTGCAATCAAACAATTCCTGTAACTGTCAATGAGACTTCTGCACCTCTCAACAGGTATTTTGGCCCACTCCTCCTAAGCAAACTGCTCCAGTTGTCTCAGGTTTGAAGGGTGCCTTTTCCAGACTGCATGTTTCAGCTCCTTCCAAATATGCTCAATAGGATTTAGGTTAGGGCTCATAGAAGGCCACTTCAGAACAGTCCAATGTTCCTCATAGCCATTCTTGGATGTTTTTAGCTGTGTGTTTTGGGTCATTATCCTGTTGCAAGACCCATGACCTGCGACTGAGACCAAGCTTTCTGACACTGGGCAGCACATTTCTCTCTAGAATCCCTTGATAGTCTTGAGATTTCATTGTACCCTTCACAGATTCAAGACACCCTGTGCCAGATGCAACAAAGCGGGCCCAGAACATAAGAGCCTCCTCCATGTTTCACAGTAGGAACAGTGTTCTTTTCAAGATATGCTTCATTTTCCCATCTGTGAACATACAGCTGATGTGCCTTGCCAAAAATTTCGATTTTTGGCTCATCTATCCATAGGACATTCTCTCCCAGAATCTTTGTGGCTTGTCAACATGCAGTCTGGCAAATTACTTTTGTCAGATTCAAATTATATCTGTGACCATTGTGGGTTTTTCTTTCATTAAACAAGGGGTACCAACAATTTTGTCCACATGTATATACCTTACCTCACGAATACATAAGATTCCTGCCTCACACCAGTGGCATAAAGCTGCAAATATTAGTCTCTAAGTTACCCTAACAGCACATGTACACATAATTGATAGTTCATTGAAATAAACATGCGAATAACTACTTTATGCTGCCTTCTGTGAGATTCCCTTTAACCCTTTCCCTGCCATCCACGTATTTATACATCTTCCCAGGGTGGCACTTTTGTAGCCAAGGACGTATCCAATACGTTCTTACTACTAATTCCAATATCTCAGGATCGGTTAGGGCTATGAAGAGGATCTTAGCAACATTTTAAAGAGGAGATTCTTCTTTAGAATTAATCCAAGATCATGATAGTCCATACAGATCCAGAGCGATTCTCTGATGAAAACGCTATTCAGCATTAAGATCCCAATGCACATTTCAATTCCCAATAACGTTTTTAACAGCAGGTTGCTCTGAATCTGTAAGGGCCATCATAATGAGATGCTGATCTTTAAAAATGAATACAAGCTCATCTTCATGGCCCTAACAGATCCTGAGCTATGGGGGCTTTTAAAGTGTCCTCCCCCCTCCAGCCTCTGGCAGCACCTTAGAGATGGATGAAGGAGGGGGATGGAGCAGAGCTGCAGAGACGATGATAAATCATCATCGTCTGTGCATAACCTATGAGTGACCCCGGGGGGAGGGCTAGCATGGACTTCTGTCCATGTTACCCCTCTCCAATTAGAGAGCATACTAAACATTTGGCCTCTGATTCTCACATAGAAAGATAATGTAATACCCCTCTGAATCTAATCAGAGGGGTATTCTTCTGTAATACCCATTTGAACATAAACAAGTTTATGACGCTGTGACCCAGACGTTTACCATTGTCCAGGTCGCAGCAACAAAAGAATTGCACCTAACACTTACAAAACACATATGCCTGATTTCTCTACTCTTCAAAAACACATACAGAAAGTCATTAATAAAGTTTACATTTGACCATGTCCATACCAGATTTTTATAGAGTAAAACACGCCTCTCTAGCAATAACAGTTACATGCTAAGATAATAGCAATAACGATCACTAGAGATGAACGTATAAATTTCTACAATTTTTACTGGGGGAATAGAAAATTATATTCTTATGTAAGCTCCTATTTAATTTGCATGCATAAAATTGGTTGCCGCATTTCTGAGATTTTGGCATTTCTTTAACACCTGCACCTATAAATATATATCTTGCCGTTTTTTGGAAAATACATTTTGTTTGCAGAAAGGGATTGCTTGAGCATGCACTTTACTGGCAAATTTGAATTTTTGTGCAATTTTTGCTTGTAATCTCTGCTTGCTGCAAAGTTGCATGAAGATGCTTGGATATATGAAATATTAAGTTGTGTTTTTATATACGGTATGCTGTGCAATCTCAAACGCTAGATTTTGGTGTCACAGTTTGCTATGTGCAGTATAGACTTTTAATATATTCGTGAATAACAGCAAAATATTGCTTGACTTTGTAATGCTAAAAACCAAAATAGCTGCCCTTGATAAAATGGCTGAAAAGATGGATATAGAGCCAGATCATAGTAACCTTAATTTCAACTCGGTATGAGATAATGTCTAGATAGACATGAAGCCAGATCAAAGTTCAAACTCTGTTTGAGCTAATGTCTACATAAGACATAAAAATCAGCTCAAAGGTTCAACTCTGTTTGACTTGATGTTTATATGTCCATAAAAACCAGCTCAGAGGTTCAACTCTGTTTGAGCTAATGTTTACATGGATATAAAATGAGCTTAAAGTTTAACGCTGTATGAGCTAATGTCTACAATAGACTTAGAAGCCAGCTTAAAGATTAACGCTGTATGAAGCGTACGTGTCACGAGACATATTCCTGTGGGAGTTGGCCCCTTTCACAGGAATGTGAGCTTGGAAACGAGTAAAGCCTTACAGAGGTGTATACACCTCTGTAACCGCCCACTCTATGACGCACATAAAGGGTATAAAAGACGGATGATATCCCCCAGCCGTGGCTGCAACCTTGACAGCAGATTGGGGACGCCTAATGCTGCATACCTGTCACAATGGCTTGATGATATTTCCTGAAGCTACCCTTATCGGAGTTCATCAATGAAGCTTGGCAGTGTTGTACGTTTTTGATTTGATTCTCTTGCTATACCTTGCTTTATTGCTAGTGTTGATTATACCTTGCTTTACTGCAGGTTTCGATTATATCACAGGTTGATTAACCTTTATATACCTTTCAATATACCTTTAAGTGCTGTAAGTGTTGATTTAATTACATTCTAATATCTTTTATACTTTTCCTTGTTGTAAGACCTTTTTGATATCTTCTTATACTCTTCTTAATTAAAATGTTAAGCTATTGTTAATAGTCCAGTGTTTTATTCTATAACTTTATTCTATTACACGGAATTCAAAGAATCTTTTTACCTTGGCATCACAGACTTCTGTATCAGTTGATGTTTACGCTATATATAACTTGCGTACACCTTGATCTATTATTTACAGGTGCATCTCAATAAATTAGAATATCTTTGAAATTTTCATTCATTTCAGTAATTCTATTCATAATCAGCAGTCTTCCATGATTGTGTGTCCTACTGAATCAGACTGAGGGACCATTTAAAGGCTTAGGAAACCTTGGCAGGTGACACACTGAATTTACAATACTGAACTTTTTTACAATATCCAAATTTTTTTAGATTTGGGTTTTCATTACCTGTAATCCATAATCAACATTTACAGAAATAAAACACTTGAAATAGAACACACTGTGTGTAAAGAATCTAGAAAATACAGGAGGTCACTTATAATTTAATTACTGAAATAAATAAACATTACAGAGATATTCTAATTTATTGAGATGCACCTGTATATGTGTTTGAATGTACGATTGAATATGAATTTTAGATGCAAATATATGTTTTAGTGCATTTTCAAAAAAATTGTGTGTTTGTTACTAAGTTACATGAAGGTGGACGTGGTTATTGATAACCCATTGAGACATGTACTCTTCAGGTTGTCTACTTTCAAGAAATATATAGGGTTTAGAGGTGCACTTGCTTTTCGCGGTGCGTAATCCCTACATTTTATAGGATGATACTTTTTTAACATTTCCACTTTCAAAGCAGATTTTTGTTCCTTCCAGTCCTGGTGATTTTATGAAGATATGTGCATGCAGGTGTAGGCCTTAGTTCAACATGTGCAAAGTTCATTCATATCACTCTTATTTTTAGGAAATTTGGTGCATATAAACTTTGGTTTCCATTTTTAGCAACTAATACATTTGCATTTTTTTTTTTTTTTTTTTTTATAAAACACATGCTTTAAGTCAAAATTGCATGAAGGTGCCTGTTCGTATACAGTACCAAGTGGCATTTTGACAATACCTAATATGTCCACTTTCAGAAAATATATAGGTATGGGGGGGGGGAAAAGGTTTAGTATGATTTTTTTTTTTTAATGTTGCAATTAAGGTTTTATTTATCCATCTCAAAACTGTGAAAATTCTTCTGGCTACCAGAAGTGCAAAGTATTCGGAGACCCTGGCAGCGAAAAGATTAAAAGGGGTATTTCCCACCACACATTTATTACATATCCAAATATATGACAGATGTCTTATCTCTGAGAAATGTATATACAGTGCTGGCCAAAAGTATTGGCACCCCTGCAATTCTGTCAGATAATACTCAATTTCTTCCAGAAAATGATTGCAATCACAAATGCTTTGGTAATAATATCTTCATTTATTTTGCTTGCAATGAAAAAACACAAAAGAGAAAAGAGAATGGAAAAAAAAAAGTCAAATCATTGATCATTTTACACAAAACTCCAAAAATGGGCCGGACAAAAGTATTGGCACCCTCAGCCTAATATTTGGTAGCACAACCTTTAGACAAAATAACTGCGAACAACCGCTTCCGGTAACCATCAATGAGTTTCTTACAATGCTCTGCTGGAATTTTAGACCATTCTTCTTTGGCAAATTTCTCCAGGTCCCTGAGATTTGAAGGGTGCCTTCTCCAAACTGCCATTTTGAGATCTCTCCACAGGTGTTCTATGGGATTCAGGTCTGGACTCATTGCTGGCCACTTTAGAAGTCTCCAGTGCTTTCTCTCAAACCATTTTCTAGTGCTTTTTGAAGTGTATTTTGGGTCATTGTCCTGCTGGAAGACCCATGACCTCTGAGGGAGACCCAGCTTTCTCACACTGGGCCCTACATTATGCTGCAAAATTTGTTGGTAGTCGTAAGACTTCATAATGCCATGCACACGGTCAAGCAGTCCAGTGCCAGAGGCAGCAAAGTAACCCCAAAACATCAGGGAACCTCCGCCATGTTTGACTGTAGGGAACGTGTTCTTTTCTTTGAAGGCCTCTTTTTTTCCTGTAAACTCTATGTTGATGCCTTTTCCCAAAAAGCTGTACTTTTGTCTCATCTGACCAGAGAACATTCTTCCAAAAAGTTTTTGGCTTTCTCAGGTAAGTTTTGGCAAACTCCAGCCTGGCTTTTTTTATGTCTCTGGGTCAGAAGTGGGGTCTTCCTGGGTATCCTACCATAGAGTCCCTTTTCATTCAGACGCCGACGGATAGTACGGGTTGACACTGTTGTACCCTCGGACTGCAGGGCAGCTAGAACTTGTTTGGATGTTAGTCAAGGTTCTTTAGCCACCATCCGCACAATCTTTCGTTGAAATCTCTCGTCAATTTTTCTTTTCCGTCCACATCTAGGGAGGTTAGCCACAGTGCCATGGGCTTTAAACTCCTTGATGACACTGCGCACAGTAGACACAGGAACATTCAGGTCTTTGGAGATGGACTTGTAGCCTTGAGATTGCTCATGCTTCCTCACAATTTTGCTTCTCAAGTCCTCAGACAGTTCTTTGGTCTTCTTTCTTTTCTCCATGCTCAATGTGGTACACACAAGGACACAGGACAGAGGTTGAGTCAACTTTAATCCATTTCAACTGGCTGCAAGTGTGATTTAGTTATTGCCACCACCTGTTATGTGCCACAGGTAAGTAACAGGTGCTGTTAATTACACAAATTAGAGAAGCATCACATGATTTTTCAAAGGATGCCAATACTTTTGTCCACCCCCTTTTTTATGTTTGGTGTGGAATTATATCCAATTTGGCTTTTTGACAATTCTTTTTGTGGTTTTCCATTGATGACAAATTAAATGAAGATATTATTACCAAAGCATTTGTGATTGCAATCATTTTCTGGAAGAAATTGAGTATTATCTGACAGAATTGCAGGGGTGCCAATACTTTTGGCCAGCACTGTACACTATACGGTCAAGAAGTATTGGGTCATCTACAGGTTCTTTTATGATAACCCATACTAATGTCATGGAGAGAGTGTCCAGGAATTGTTGCCCATTCATCCAGAAGGGCATTGTTTAGACACTGATGGCCTGGCACCTGACTCACAATCTCCATTGTAGCTTATCACAAAGGTGTATGATGGGATTGAACTCTGGACTGTGGTGTGGAAGAAATTGACCGACTCTCAAACTCACCCAGCTATGCTTTACATGGACTTTGATTTCTGCACTGGGTCAAAAGTAGAAGTGGAACAGAAAATGGCCTTTCCCAAACTGTTCTTATGAAGTTAGTAGCAAACAATTGTCCGAAAGGACGTGGTTATGCTGAAGTATTAAAAATTTTCACTCAAACTTAGGGGCCAAAATCAACTCCTTAAATGGAACCTGTTTTAGGCTTAAGGTGCCCTAACCACAGGAGATTTGATAAGGGAAGAAATGCCCACTCAGTAGCTTGTCTTTGACTATTACCTTCACAGCTGCACAGCCAAAGTTTACAGAATAGTTACTCCCTCTCTGTGTACAGTGGGTACGGAAAGTATTCAGACCCCTTTAAATTTTTCACTCTTTGTTTCATTGCAGCCATTTGCTAAAAGCAAAAAAGTTCATTTTATTTCTCATTAATGTACACTCAGCACCCCATCTTGACAGAAAAACAACAGAAATGTAGATATTTTAGCAAATTTATAAAAAAAAAAAAAAAAATGAAATATTACATGGTCATAAGTATTCAGACCCTTTGCTCAGTATTGAGTAGAAGCACCCTTTTGAGCTACTACAGCCATGAGTCTTCTTGGGAATGATGCAACAAGTTTTTCACATCTGGATTTGGGGATCCTCTGCCGTTCTTCCTTGCAGATCCTCTCCAGTTCCATCAGATTGGATGGTGAATGTTGGTGGACAGCCATTCTCAGGTCTCTCCAGAGATGCTCAGGAGAGGGCTCTGCTTGGGGCAGTCAAGAATGGTCACAGAGTTGTTCCGAAGCTACTCTTTTGTTATTTTAGCTGTGTGCTTAGGGTCGTCTTGTTGGAAGATGAACCTTCGGCTCAGTCTGAGGTCCAGAGCAATTTTTCTTCCAGGATATCTCTGTACTTCGCCGCATTCATCTTTCCTTCAATTGCAACCAGTCATCCTGTCCCTGCAGCTGCAAAACACCCCCATAGCATGATGCTGCCACCACCATGTTTCACTGTTGGGATTGTATTAGGCAGGTGATGAGCAGTGCCTGGTTTTCTCCACACATACCGCTTAGAATTAACGGCAAAAAGTTCAATCTTCGTCTCATCAGATCAGAGAATCTTATTTCTCATAGTCTGGCAGTCCTTCATGTGTTTTTTGGCAAACTCTATGCGGGCTTTCATATGTCGTGCACTGAGGAGAGGCTTCCTTCGGGCCACTCTGCCATAAAGCCCCGACTGGTGGAGGGCTGCAGTGATAGTTGACTTTGTGGAACTTTCTCCCATCTCCCTACTGCATCTCTGGAGCTCAGCCACAATGATCTTTGGGTTCTTCTTTACCTCTCTCACCAAGGCTCTTCTCCCACGATTGCTCAGCTTGGCTGGACGGCCAGGTCTAGGAAGAGTTCTGGTCGTCCCAAACTTCTTTCATTTAAGGATTATGAAGGCCACTGTGCTCTTAGGAACCTTGAATGCTGCAGAAATTCTTTTGTAACCTTGGCCAGATCTGTGCCTTGTCACAATTCTTGACAAGGCTGCCTTGTCTCTGACCTCCTTGGGCAGTTCCTTTGACCTCATGATTCTCATTTGCTCTGAAATGCACTGTGAGCTGTGAGGTCTTATATAGACAGGTGTGAGTCTTTCCTAATCAAGTCCAATCAGAATAATAATAATAATAATAATAATAATAATAATAATAATAATAATTATTTTATTTATATAGCGCCAACATATTCCACAGCACACCACAATTTGTAGGATTCAAGTACTGACAAAAAAAGATACATTACAAAGAAATATTCAATTCACACACTGGAACTGAGGGCCCTGCACGCAAGAGCTTACAATCTATGAGATTTAATTAAACACAGCTGGACTCCAATGAAAAAGTAAAACCATCTCAAGGAGGATCAGAAGGAAAGACAGCATGTGAGTTAAATATTAGTGTCACTTGTTCCGGACTATTCTTGACCCTCTGGCTTTGCTCCTTGTGGAGTTTTACTACTCTTTCTGATGAAGAATTTTAGATTGCTTACACCCCTGGGGTCCTCCCCTAGACCCAGATATTGTTGCTGTATAGTCCCCATCCCCCCTCCCCCTTTTTTTCCCTTCTTTCTTCCCTCTTGTTCGGTGCCTGTTTTTGTTGTCTCGCCGCTCCTTCCCTTCCTCCTCCTTTCTTCTCCCCTTCCCCCCCCTTCTTCCTGTCTTTTGGCCTCTACTTGGGGATCTCCCCATTATGTACAGTATAAAATGTTGCTGCTGCCGTTGCAGTTGTCTGTTTTCACTGTATTTTCTGTATTTTTGAAAAAAAAAAAAAAAAAAAATATATATATATATATATATATATATATATATATATATATATATATATATATATATGAGTGTCACAGCAAAGGGTCTGAATACTTATGACCATGTGATATTTCAGTTTTTCTTTAATAAATTTGCAAAAATCTAAATTTTAGTTTTTTTTCTGTCAAGATGGGGTGCTGAGTGTACATTAATGAGAAATAAAATGAACTTTTTTGCTTTTAGCAAATGGCTGCAATGAAACAAAGTGAAAAATTTAAAGGGGTCTGAATACTTTCCGTACCCACTGTATATGGAAAGGCCAGTCAATCAAGCTTAACCAGGCAGGAAGGAGCCAAAGGGGACCCACCCAACTTTGATCCTGCAGAAATGGTATTACTATTCTTTTTCTCTCTCCCTAACTATCCAGAGAACACAGTGTTTGTTTGTAGTGTAGAACCACAGATACATAACTCAGTAACACAAAAGATTTTTAAATTAAAATCATTAGAACGATAAAACTGTAGTAAAAAAAAAAATAATAATAATAATAATAATAATAATAATAATTAATACAAACCACACCACACACACAGAATGTAACCATTTTCCTGAGGAAGACACATGCAACAGAATGCCACAGCTTTAAGTTCCTGGGCATTTAATGAATTCCAAAGGGGAGGGTTTTGAGACTTTGCTACTGAAGACATATACTTAGGATAGGTTATCAATCTAAAATCTGACACCTGGGGCCACCGCTAATCAACTGACTAAAAGGTGCCAAAACACTTAGACAAGCCCTAACATCCATGAGCCAAGTGGTCCTTCTGCAACTCACTCCTATTAAAATGAATGGAGCTGCACTACAACTCCAGCAGAGCAGTGTACAGAGTTGTGCTTGGTATATAAGGATTACAACCCCCAACAGCAACAACCTCTAGCTCTAACCATTCGGTGTAAATACTCATTTGAAGAAATGCATTTTGCATGATCCCTATTCAAGTCTGTACATTTTCATTTCACGCGTCAGTTTTAACGGGCCACTAAACCCTGAATCTAAACCATACAGTCCCTGACAGAAGTTCTGTCGCTTATCCATGTTGTGGAATCAAAAGCTTATAACCTGACTTTAAATTCATCCATTGGTTTTAGAAATGACTCATATGAAAGCTGAAACCCTGCCTAATGATTTTTTTGGTTAAGAAAATAAATTGACTTCACTACTGAAATATTGATCATTTAATGAACACAGAAAGGTCAGATTTTGGCAAGATAAAAGTTTTGTCGCCTTGTCATATAATGCACCCAATCCTAGTTTAAAGCCTCACCTGTGCTCACTAATTGATCGGTTAATTAGTGGGTGTGTATAAAAAGAACTCCAGCACCCCAGACCTTCACTTGAACTGCAACTTCACCTCTGACAACATGCCAAAAATCAACCCTGCGACCAAAGCCTTGATCAAGAGGCTGAAGACCAGATCCACAGCAGAGGTGGCTGGCACCTTTAATGTGTCTCTGCGTCAAGTACAAAGAATTAAAAAAAAAAAAAGATTTGAACAGACTGGAGATCTTTTTGACAAGCCCAGGTCCGGCAGACCCCGCAAGACAACTGCTCAGGAGGAACGTTTGTTGGTTAGAAAATCAAAAGCCAGCCCCTCTTCCACTGCAGCAGAACTCCAACAGGCCTGGTCACCTCAAGTCCCTGTGTCAACTAGAACAGTTTGTAGGATTCTGTCTCGAAATGGCCTCCATGGTCGAATCAGTGCCCAGAAGCCAGCACTAAACAAAAGGCAATTAAAAAAAAAACGTGTGGCATTTGCCAAGGCCCACAGCCTGCTAAACCGATGGATGCTGGAAAAGTGGCAGAAGGTGGATTTCTCTGATGAATCTTCAGTTGAATTACACCACAGCTGCCGCAAATACTGCAGGAGACCTACTGGAGCCCGTATGGATCCAAGGTACACCCAGAAAACAGTTCCGTTTGGTGGTGGAAAGATCATGGTCTGGGGTTACATTCAGTATGGGGGTGTGCGAAACATTTGCAAGGTGGAAAGCAATATCAATAGCCTAAAATATCAAGAAGTATTAGCTTCCTCTTACATTCCCAATCATAAAAGGTGTCAAATTTTGCAGCAGGATGGTGCTCCATCTCATACATCCATCTCTACATTAAAGTTCCTCAAGGCAAAGAAGATCAAGGTGCTCCAGGACTGGCCAGCCCAGTCACCAGACATGAACATCATTGAGCATGTTTGGGGTAGGATGAAAGAGGAAGCTTGGCAGACAAAACCAAAGAATCTTGATGAACTCTGGGAGGCATGGAAGACTGCATTCTTTGCTATTCCTGATGACTTCATCAATAAATTGTATGAATCATTGTTGAAACGCATGGATGCAGTCCTTCAAGCTCATGGAAGTCACACAAAATATTAAATATGGCTCTAATAGCACCACAACTTCATTCACCAATGTTATGAAACATATCTTTGATTTTGAACAGAATTATTGGTTTGATTTTCACATTACTTTATGTGTGCGACAAAACTTTTGTCTTGACAAAATCTGACCTTTCTGTGTTCATTAAATGATCAATATTTCAGCCAATTTATTTTCTTAACCAAAAAAATCATTTGGGAGGGTTTCAGCTTTCATATGTGTCATTTGTAAAACCAATGGATGAATTTAAAGTCAGGTTCTAAACTTTTGATTCCACAACATGAATAAGCGACAGAACTTCTGTCAGGGACTGTACAGTCATGGCCATAAGTTCTGACACCCATGATATTTTTCCAGAAAATGAAGTACTGGTATTTCTCCCAGAAAATTATGCAATTGCACATGTTTTGTTATACACATTTATTTCCCTTGGGTGTATAGAAAACATATAGAAAACATAAAAACAGGGGGAAAAAAAAAAAAAAGCAAAATTGGACATAATTTTCACACAAAACTCCAAAAACAGGCCAGAAAAAAAAAAAAAAAAAAATTGTTGGTGCCTTTTCAAAATTGTGGGTAACTGTTTCAAGCAAATGATGCTCGTTCAAACTCGCGTGCCCAAAGTAACAGGTGTGGGCAATATAAAAATTACACCTGAAACCAGATAAAAAGGAGATAAAGTTGACTCAATCTTTGGCTTGTGTGTCTGTGTGCGCCATACTAAGCATGGAGAACAGAAAGAGGAGAACTAAGGATTTGAGAACAAAATTGCGGAAAAATATCAATCTCAAGGTTACAAGTCCATCTCCAGAGATTAGTTTCTTTGTTCACGGTGTGCAATATGAAGTTTACAACCCATGGCACTGTAGCTAATCTCCCTGTACGTGGACAGAAGAATAAAAAAATGCTGAAAGTTTGCAATGCAGGATAGTGGATAAGCAGCCCCAATAAAATTCCTAAGAAACTCAAGCTGTCCTGCATGCTCAGAGTGCATCAATGTCAGCGCAAACTATCCTTCGACATTTGAATAAAATGAAACACTATAGCAGGAGACCCAGGAGGACCCCAGTGCTGACACAGATATAAAGCTAGATTGCAGTTTGCCAAAATGTACATGAGCAAGCAAAAATCCTTTGGAGAAAACGTCTTGTGGACAGAGGAGACTAAAGATAAAGCACATCATTCTACTGTTGAAGAAAAACAGAATGAAGCCTACAAAGAAAGGAACACAGTACCAACAGTCAAATATGGTGGAGGTTCAAAGAGGTTTTAGGGGTGTTTTGCTGCCTCTGGCACTGAGTGGCTTGACTGAGTGCAAGGCATCATGAAATCTGAAGACTACCAAGTGATTTTGGGTTGCAATGTAGGGCCCAGTGTCAGAAAGCAGAGTTTGCGTCCTACGTCATGGGTCTTCCAGCAGGATAATGACCCCTACCATACTTAAAAAATTTTTTTATTTCTTTACAAATTTCAATTTTCACTTTGCATATTAATTTTTGGAAAACACACAGACTCAAAATGATAACACCGATTGAGAAAATCCTTTAGGGGTGCAGTTTCTAAAATGGGGTCACTTTTGCAGGGATTCCGTTCTATTAGTACTCTAGGGACTCTGCAAATGCGACATGACACCTGAAACCTATTCCAGCAAAATCTGCTTTTCAAATGCAAAATGGCGCTCCTTCCCTATTGCATGTCCAAACAGCAGTTTACATCTACATGTGGGGTATTTGCATAATCGGGAGAAATTGCGAGATGCAAGATCTGCTTTAACCCCTTGTAAATGTGTAAATTGTAACCCTTTAAATACCCGGCCATTTTTCGTTTTTCCCTCCCCACATTTCAAGAGCCATAACTTTTTCATTTCTCAGTTCACAGAGTCACATAATGGCTTATTGTTTGCAAAACAAATTGTACTTTGAAATGGCACCATTCAATATGCTGTGCAATGTACTGGGAAGCTGGAAAAAAATTCAGAATGAGGTGCAATTGGAGAAAAACTGCATTTGCGCCAATTTCATATGGGTTTAATTTTTACAGCGTTCACTGTGTGGTAAAAATCATGTTACCTGTGTTCTGCGGGTCAGTATGAACATGGCGATACCAAATTTATATAGCATTTGTAATGTTTTGATACCTTTTAAAAAGTTAACTTTGCAAAACAGAAAAAAAAGTTTTGTGCCACCATACTGTGACACCTGTAACTTTCATATTTACATGTATGGAGCTGGGTATGGCGTATTTTTATGCGGGACAACATGACTTTTTTTATTGATACCATTTGGGGAAAGAGCTGATGGTTTAATAACTTTTTATTAAATTTTTGATAGGAGGCGATGTGTTGAAAAAAAAAACGCTATTTGGCCATTTTAATTTTTTTCCACCGCTACGCCGTTCACCGTATGGGATAAATATTTTAATATTTTAATAGTTCGGGCATTTTGGAGCGCAGGGATACCTAATGTGTTTATGTTTACTTTTGTTTATTTACTTTTATATCTGATCTAGGGAAAGGGGGGTGATTTGAACTTGTGGGTTTTTTTTTTTTTTTTTTTTATACTTTCAAAAACTTTTTTTCTTCTACTTTTACTTGTATGATCAGACCCCCTAGGGTCTGTATTGCAGTGAATAGCAAAATGCCTTTATTTCTATTAGACGATGCCTCTGGCATCATGTAATAGATCTAGCGTAATGACAGGCCTGGGAGCCTTCAATTGGCTCCCGGCTGTCATGGCAACCAATCGCCGCCCTCTGTTGACATTCTGGAGGGCGGCGATCAGTGAAAAATGGCAGCACCCATGGCACCTGTGCTATTTAGACGTTGCGGTCCCGTTTGACTGCGACATCTAAAGGGTTAACAGCCGCGATCGGTGCAGGCACCGATCGCTGCTGTTAGCAGCAGGTCCTGGCTGTATTATACAGCCGGCATCCGCCCTGTATGGAGAGATCTCAGCTCCTGAGCTCTCTCCATACTTCGTCATGCGACTGAGGATGTACTATTACACCCTGGGTCTCCAAGGGGTTAAAGGCTAAATGAATGTATTATTGAAAAAAAAAAAAAAAATAAAATATAGGTCTAAAATTTCACCGCCATATTGTTTTAATTCCTGTGAAACACTTAATTCAAGATGGCATTTAGGAAATTAACCATTTATTTGTGGGGTGCAGTTTTGAAAATGGTGTGATTTATAGGGGGTTTCTAACATATAGGCCTTGAAAATTCCCCTCAGAACTGAAGTGGTCCCTAACAAATGGTTTTGGGAAATTTTCTTGTGACTCTGGAAAGTTGAATCTACACTTGTAAGCCTTTTAACATAGAAAAAGAATTGAAGGAGGATTAAAAGATGATGCCAAAATAAAGCAGAGATATGGTAGATATTAATTTATTTGGGTGGTTTGGCCAGGTGTCTGAAAAGCAGTGCATTTCACATTTTGAAAATTGAAAATTTTTCAAAATTTCCTTTTTTTTTAAATAAACAAACATTGATCAATATTTTGTATTATTATTATTATTACACAAGGTGTTAAAAAAAAATTTTTAAAAAAAATCTCAAAATCACCTTATATGGCGTATTTGTCAGTTTCAAAAAATTAGGCCTGGTCCTTTAAGGGGTTAACCAGTTTTTTTTAGTCCTTAGGACAGGCCATCAATATTACATCTGCAGATCACTGGTACCGAGGCAGCGTGGCTCATGGTATCGTTTACATACTGCGAGCTGGGCTGCTCACTCACCGTACCAACTTTCCCAAACTGCTGAATAACAAATATGCATAGTTATGCTTTAATAAGTAATAAGTAATGCTGAATACCCCTCGTTTAATGAAAGAAATAAACTTGAATCTGACAAAAGTAATATATAAAAATTCTATGAAAATGAACAAATGAAAGTCAGACATTGCTTTTCAACCATGCTTCAACAGATTTTTTTAAAAAAGAAAAAAACTCATGAAACAGTCCTGGATAGAAATGATAATACCCTTAACTTAATATTTTGTTGCACAACCTTTTGAGATAATCACTGCAATCAAACGATTCCTGTAATTGTCAATGAGACTTCTGCACCTCTCAACAGGTATTTTAGCCCACTCCTCATGAGCAAACTGCTCCAGTTGTCTCGGGTTTGAAGGGTGTCTTTTCCAGACGGCATGTTTCAGCTCCTTCCAAAGATGCTCAATAGGATTTAGGTCAGGGCTCATAGAAGGCCACTTCAGAATAGTCCAATGTTTTCCTCTTAGCCATTCTTGGGTGTTTTTAGCTGTGTGTTTTGGGTCATTATCCTGTTGCAAGACCCATGACCTGCGACTGAGACCAAGCTTTCTGACACTGGGCAGCATAATTCTCTCTAGAATCCCTTGATAGTCTTGAGATTTCATTTTCAATTAATAGTAGCGGTAAAATGCCCGATTAATTGCGATTTTGATTTAGGTTATAATCACCCAGTCCTACTTCTGAGTACTAATACTCAATTAGACCCTCCTCTTTGCGCTGGAATGGTTCCTTAACTTGATAGATGTATCTTTTCAGGGTCCCACAAAAGCTGGGTAACATACCAGTCAGACTGCTGCTGAAGCAAAATCTACCTATATAAACCTCTTTCTAAATTATGATACAGCTAGCTAGTTTTGCCTTTCAGGAATCAGTGAAAGCCAAATGATGTCTATTACACTCAGTGGCACTTTAATACATCAGAGTGAATGGGCGTTAAGCCCCACCCCCTCCAAACTTCTTGTGATGTCATGCTAGAACGCATATCAATGGCACTGGCTGGTCTCCAGCTAGCAATGGCACTGCAAAATAACAGCATTTGTATGACAGGCTGCAGACAAACCTGGGAGCCTTCAATAGGTTCCTGGCTATCATAGCAATGGGACACTGACCAGGCACTGTCGCAGGCATTAGCGCCAGGTCTCTGCTGTATAATACAGAAGAGGCACGGCAGCTATAGCGAACACTCTATGGTGAATGTCGGGAAGGGGTTAATAATAATAATAATAATAATAATAATAATAATAATAGTCCTTTAATAGTCCCACAGTGGGGAAATTCAGTGTGTTACAGCAGCAAAGATAAGATAAGCAGATACAAATACAAATACAACATGTACAGGAATGTTCCAAGGTGAGAGGCATTACATTAATAGCAGACAGACAGATAGGATGTAGCAGAGGGGGGGGATTTAACAGGCAGAGAGATATTTCAGTTCTCTGTATGTAATGATCTCCGCTTAGGTCGGTGTTGGTTGTACAGCCTAACCGCGGTGGGGGAGGAAAGACTTCCGATAGCGCTCCTTCTCACACCTAGGGTGGAGCAGTCGGTCACTGACAGTACTGCCCAGCGCAATCACAGTCTCATGCATGGGATGGGACTTCTTCGCCCGCATGGAGCTCACCACGGACAGTATCCTTCTGTCACCCACCACCTGCACTGGGTCCAGTGGGCTCCCCAGGACAGAGCTGGCCCTTCTAATCAGCTTGTCAAGTTTATTTCTGTCCCTGGTTGATATACTGCTCCCCCAGCAGGCCACTCCAAAGAAGATGGCTGATGCCACTACTGAGTTGAAGAAAGTCCTAAGAAGTGCCCCCCGGATTCCAAAGGCTCTCAGCTTCCTAAGCAGGTAGATCCTGCTGTGGCCCTTCCTGTACAGGGCCTCCATATGATCTGCCCAGTCCAGCTTATTATTAAGGAGCAAACCCAGGTACTTATAGGTGTTCACAATCTCAATGCCCGTCCCCAGGATGTCCACTGGTTTTGGAGGGCATCTGCCTTTACGGAAGTCCACCACCATCTCCTTGGTCTTCCCCGCGTTAATCTTCAGGTGGTTCTGGTGGCACCAGTCCACAAAAAACCGGTTCAGTTCTCTGTACTCCCTGTCATCATCGTCTGTGATGAGGCCTACTATTGCAGAGTCGTCAGAATACTTCTGTAGGTAGCAGCTGGATGAGTTGCACCTAAAATCAGCAGTGTACAGTGTGAAGAGGAAAGGGGCGAGAACCGTACCCTGAGGTGCCCCCGTATTACAGATCACGGTACCTGACACACAGTCTTGGGCTCTCACGCATTGAGGTCGATTTGTGAGGTAGTCTAGGATCCAGTTGGAGAGGTGGTGGCCACTCCAGCAAGGCCCAGCTTGTCTCTCAGTAACCTGGGCTGTATGGTGTTAAAAGCACTGGAGAAATCAAAGAACATTATTCTCACCGTGTTCCCTGGTTTTTCCAGGTGAGACATAGCCCTGTGCAGAAGGTGGATGATGGCATCATCTATCCCAATGCCCGGTCGATAAGCAAACTGGAGAGGGTCCATAGCGGGGCTCACTAGAGGGCGAAGATGTGTGAGAACCAATCTCTCTAAGATCTTCATCAAGTGGGATGTCAGTGCTACAGGTCTGTAGTCGTTGAGGTCCATAGGGTGAGGTTTCTTTGGAACTGGTACCACACAAGAAGATTTCCATAATTCAGGGACTATTTCCTGCCTCAGGCTCATATTATACATATATGTAATTATACCACACAGCTGGTCCCCACAAGTCTTAATTAGCCTTGCACTGATGTCATCTGGCCCTGCGGCTTTCCTCGCCTTCATCTTTTTCATCTCCTTCCTCACCTGGGCCCGTGTGAAGGTCAGACTGTGGTCAGATAAAGACAGATTTCTGGATTTACTGGTCTGTTGGGAAGTAGCCACATGGGGTGAATGGGGTGAAGTCATTGTGGTGAGGGGAGCTGAAGGACATGCTGGGGTGGGAGGAGCTGGTGTGTGATCAAATCTGTTGAAGAATAGGTTTAGTTCATACACCTAACTATTGGAAACTATAGCACTCATTGAGAGCTGTATACACTGCTATGGGCACCACCATCTTGCAGCTCCCCTCTGACCCAGCGGTCACAGCATCTGTAAAAGCTGCTGGGTCCTACAGGACCCAGATCAGCTCTATTAGTCCTATAGTTATGCACAGGAGGCAAAAAAGTAATCAGATGTTCCCAAAGGTCTATTATGACTTTATGGGGACACAATGTAAAAAATAAAAATAAAAATAGAAAATTAAAAAAAAAAAAAATGTAAATAAAATACGCCAATAAAACGCCCTTATTAAAGGTTATAGCCCCACCCCCGATGACACCATAAAAAATAAAAATTACCGTAACGGAGAGGAAAAACTATTTTATAAAGTCTTTTAGTAGCAATTTATTAAATAAAATCAGACACGTTTTCCCTCTTTTGTTTATATTTTCCTCGGATATATAAACAAAAAAATAAAATAAAAACCATGCAAAAATAAAAAAAATAAAAATAAAGCCCTATGTGTCACCAAAAAAAGACACAGAAATTAGTAGAATAACGCAAATGATAAAAATGTTACAGCCCTCAAACTGCACATACAAAAAAACCAGAGAATGAGTCTGGTCTGGAAGTGGTTAAATATAATAAAAAAAAACCCCACACACAGGACACAGGGATACCTAATATGTATGTGTTTCATGTGTATGTGTTCTAGGGAAAAAGGGGTGATTTTTTTTATTTATACATACTGTATTTAATAGACCCCTTATGATCACTAATGCATTGCAAAATACCACTACTTTTATTATAGGCTGTATAGAGCAGCCTGTAATAGAAGAAATGCTGAGACAAGCCTGGAAGCCTTCAATAGGCTCACGGCTGTCATGGCAACGGAACACTGGGCCCCAAATCTCATTATGGGGACAGGCGCTCCTCCTCAAAATGGGGGGCCTTAACCCCTTCACGCAAGATCATGTACTTGTACAAAATGACCAAATGGATGTTTCAACACTTTGCCTCCTATAAAAAAGAAACGGAATAAAATGAAATCAAACTGTCAGAACTTCCCCAAAATGGTATCAATAAAAACACCATTTTGTCCTGCTTAAAAAGATGCCTTCTCTAGCTCCATACAATTAAATATTAAAGTTACAGGTGTCTCAATATGGCGACAAAAAAAAAATTTCTATTTCGTGAAGTTTTTTGTTTTTTTTAAAAAAGTCATCAAAACATTACAAATACTATATAAATTTAGTGGTATTACCATTATCGTACTGACCCACAAAATACAGGTAACATTTCATTTTTACCACATAGTGAATGCCGTAAAAATTAAACCCATAAAAATTTGGCGCAAATGTTTGTTCTTTTCCCAATTCCACCTCATTCTGAATTTTTTTCCAGCTTCCCAGTATATTGTACAGGATATTGAATGGTGCAATTACAAAGTACAATCTGTTTTACAAACAATAAGCCTGCAATCCAATATCAAATGTCAAATACCAGACATCCGCCGTAATAGTATGGCGGATGTCCAGAAGGTGTTAAACCAAAAAAAATTATTTTTTTTTTACCCTTCTAGGGGGCTTGAACCTAAAAACCTTAGATTGCGTGTGTGATAAACTGCAATACAATTGTATTGCAGTCTATGGCAAAATGACTCTGTATTTAATACTATGATAGGCCAGGGTGCCCTCACAAGGCTCCTGGCTGTCTCAGAGGTAGGACGGCTCCCACAATCTCACCACGTGGGAGCGATCCTACAAAGTCAAAGTGTGGTGGGGGACAATATTGGAAGGCCAAATATTAGGTACTGAGGGCCAAATCAAAGTATTAATGCCCACTTATTATTTAGTTCAGCAGATGTCAGGAAGAGGTTAAGGCTTTACTGTATATGGAATTTTGAACGAACACACCCTTTGGGCTTGAAATGAAGATATCTTTTTTTTTCTGCAAACGCCGATACAATCAGGAATGTCTGCATAGCAAGAGGGATGGGTGGGATGTTTCAACTCATACATACATACACACACACACACACACACACACACACACACACACACACACACTATTGCTGCTGTTATGTTAAAAAGAACAATGCACATTCTGCAGTAAAAATATGATTACATTTTACACACACACACACACACACACACACACACACACACACTTGAATTCTATACATACACATGCATTTTTAGAAATATGTTCTGCGAAATACCAGTATGGACCAAGTTGGAAGGAAGGGGGTCATCCACACAATAGCAGAGGAATGTCACTCAGATCATAAATAGCTCACAGCGTGAGCTATGCCAAAAGCAAAGTGTTACTTTCCTACAAAGACGTGTCACAAGACTAGCCACCACCCTAACAACCAATGCAGGCATTATGAGGGAGAGTCCTCATGATTGTACAGAGGACTGCGTACTTTAGAGCCTTGCAGGTGGGACAAATGCACCTTAAGTCACAAATTTGGTGCAAAAATGGCCAAGCACCACAATTTACGACCTTTATCATACATTTTACACAAGAAACCATAGTAAAATGTATTATAGACCTGTCTATGTGAAGCCCGACTTGCGATTTGTACAATTATGTTCTAATCATGAACATCTCCCTCTCACTTATTAAGCATCTCATGGATTTCTATGCCTTGGCAGCAGCTGTCTTATAATGGTAGCTAAAGTGAACTTTATTAACTTAGAGCAGGGATGGCGAACCTTTTAGAGAGAGTGCCCAAACTGCAATCCATTTATCGCAAAGTGCCAACACAGCAATTTAACCTTAATACTGTGCGGATCCACAAAATACCCGCAAAATACAGTCGTGTGAATGGGGCTTTACAGAGCTTTCAATGATACAAATAAACTTTGTACTGAAAGGCAGAAGTTTGCATTTTGCATAATTTTGAACAATTAATGTTCACTATTCACATCGCACAAGATCTGTTTTATAGTGACCATGCAATGTTATTACAGCCCATCACGTCTGCTATAAAACAAATACTGTGTGATAAAAAATAGTTAGTGGCCCCCCACACTGTACAATCTGCTCCACAGTAGCCCCCACTCTGTACAATATGTTCCAAAGACTGGTGCCCACAGAGAGGGCTCTGAGTACCACCTGTGGCATGCGTACCATAGGTTCGCCACCACGGACCTAGAGTGTCCTTTTCAGCAACAGTTTAAAGGGAATCTGCCAGGGCAATTTGGGACACTAAACCACCCACACGTCCATATGGACCTGGGGTTTAGTGTCCCAACTCACCCTTTTATAACGCAATCCATGGCCATATTAAAAATAAAAAAAAACTTTATACTCACCCTGCCGCTGTACTCCACGCGCCTGCACAGTTCTTCAATGAAGCCAGAGGAGTACTCCTCGGCTTCAGTGTGCATGCCCTGCAATTATGCAATGAAGCCGGGGTGTCCATCTTTGGCTTCACTGAGGAAGAGTGCAGGCGCCGGGAGGTGTGCCTCATGAATAAGCGGGACTATTTTCACCAAAAAGCATTGATCGAACCCTTCTCTAGGTAAGTATAAAGGTTTTTTTTTTATTTTTAATGCGCCTGCGGATTGCATTACAACAGGGTGATTTGGGACACTAAACCCCAGGTCTATAAAGGACCTGTGAGTGGTTTAGTGTCCCAGATTGGCCTGACAAATTCCCTTTAACTACCAGTAAGTGCTGTATTTTGTGTTTCTTGGCTCAGTAATAAATTTTCCCATATTAAAAGGGGTTTCCTCTCTTCAGACTCGTTTATCGTACATTGTGCATACACAACTATAAGGCTGGGTTCACACCAGTGCTTAAACTCTGTTTGGGGTTTCCATCCCCAATCCAGTTTAAAAAATGCGGAGAGAAAAGTGCTGCATGCAGCACATGTCCACTTGACAACGGAGCTGCAGGACCAGACCGTGCTGGTAAACACCAGACCACCAGGGACATGCGAGTTTTTTTCTCTTTACCTCTCCCAGACAACACCTTTAAGCTCTTAAGGCCTCCCAAACTAAAGCTCTTCAGGTTCAAAGATTCCTATGATATCTTTTGAGGCCATTTCCCTTGAAAAGCAAAGTCCCTTGTGCAAGTGCCCAATCCTCTCTCTTGCTGGCATCTCACATGCAAGAAAGAGTGAGGACCCAGAACCGACATGGCAATGTTACCCATTTCTATTTTTGGAAAGAGGTTATCTTCTGAATTAGAGAGCATCTCCTCTCCACCATGATCTATAAAAATTTTTAGGAGTCCAATAGAAGACCCAGAAAAACTTTCTGCGTAAAGGGATGAAGATCCGACTTTTCTAGATTTATTATCCAGCCTAAATCCTTAAGAATTTGAAAATTTTCTACGTCTGGTTTCCAGGGTAGCCCTCCATAACAGCACCAAAGGAAGTTGTATCTCCACCCCCAATTAGGGACAGGGGGGGAAAAAAAAAAAAAAAAAAAAAAAAACACACAAAAGGGTAAATAGCCCTCCCTATTCAGTGTATTCCAGATGACCACTATTCATATAACCTAAACCAAATATAGTCTAGATTAAAAGGGAGGGAAGTCAGGGTGCAGTCATGGAGGGCTACCCTAGAAACAGAATTACCTGTAAGTACTAATTCTATTTTCTCAAAATGCCCGCCATGCAGAACCACAGGAGGAATGCCAGGGAACTATGTTGAGGTAGGGACTATCGCCTGCAGGACGAATGGACCGAAGACCATGTAACAGCTCTTCAAATCTGATCCAAGACTGCATCTGCCTTTTCAGCCCATGAAACTGACAATGCTCTCGTAGAATGAGCCCCAAGATGTTTAGGAGGAGATAAGCCTTGACATAGGTAGGCCTTACATATACCATTTTTAATCCAATTAGTAAGCACTATCCTATCCTCTAAAATTTTAAGGACCTCAGGTAGAAAGACCTGTATTTCACTGAATCTCCTGGCAGATGTTATGGCAACCAGAAAAGCCGCTTTCCAGTACAGCTACCTTTGAGCTAGCAGCAGAGTCTAAGTGTCAGGACCACATTAAGATCCCACTGTGGAAGTAAAATTTTCTTTCTTGGCTGAAGCCTGCAGGCTCCAGGGAAAAAAAAAAAAAAAAAAAAAAAAGGCTTTTAACCCAATGATGGCATGCCAAGTCATGATCAAAATGAGTAAGAAGGGCTGACAACTTTACCTTGATATTATCACCACACCAGGAAACTTCTTCCACACTTTGTTGTAGATGGCTTGACTATCCTTTTCCTTCCAGCCTGGAAGGTTTTAATAACTGACTCAGATAGCCCTCTTGCTTTTAGAATAATGACCTCAGAAGCTAGGCAGTTAACTGGAGTTTTTGAGGATTGGGATGGAATACAGGCCTTTGATATAGAAGCTCTGGTACTAATGGAAGCATCATCGGTTCTGCTATTTTGAGATTGTTTAGGAGTCTGAACCAAACCCTTTTGGGCCATACTGGTGCAATCAGAATGATTTTTAGTTTCCCCCCAATGATCTTCTGCAGAACTCTTGGGATAAGAGGAAACAGAGGGAATGCATATTCTACAGTGCACTCAATTGAGCTCCCAATCATTCTGTCACTTCTATATCCATACTACAAGTACTTTAGTAAACTTGGATGAGAAGTAGTATTTTCTGTCCTCATGATCTGAAGGGGCCACAGGTAACTCCCCTTCCTTCAAGGAATTCCTTGAATACCAATGGAGCACCTCACTCTGCCAGATAAGTTTTTGGAAGCATGAAGAAATCAGGCGATACCTTTTAGGCTGTGTTCACACGGAGTTTTTTGGCAGCGGATTTTGACGTGGAATCCGCCTGAAAAAATTCCTCTCATTCATTTTAATGGGAATCAGTAGCATTTTTTTCCTCTAGCGGCTTTTTCCACTAGTGGAAAAAAAAAAAAAACGCAACATGACCTATCTTGCCGCAGTGTCCGTGGCTCGAGATGCGCTCCTGATTAGGCCCATTCATCCAGGCCTAATCAGGAGTGGGATGCCACGACGGAATGCTGATGCACTGCATTGGAATCCCGTCGCGGCAGACCGTGGTGAAAACTCCGGGGGCGGAAAGTTTTCCGCCGTGTGAACACACCCTTAGAGGCTAACTTCACTCTTCCACTACTTTCTGTGGCTAACACGGTACAACATTATAGTACTAGCTAAGTTTTTGCACACACAACTCATCTGTCCCCATATAGGGAAAGGAAAAAACACTGAGTTAGGGAGGGGCTATTTAACCTCTTATGTACTACCTCTCCTGTGGTGTGGTTATGGAGGGCATTTTGAGAAAATTATGTTTTGCGTTCTGAAAAAATATGTTGCTTCCATCTATCTGCAAATCTGTTGCACAGGGCCAACACCAATGGGGAAGGAAGTGAACGGGATCTCTAACTACCTTGAATCTTAAGAATTTTTGATATACTGGGTAAGTCATAGAAGGCATGTCGTCAAAAGCCTGCATTTGGCGCCTTTGGTTAAACCCCACCACGTCTCCTCAGACTGGTTCTAGATTTCTAAATTCTCCCCATGCTTCGAACCACAGGCTGCTAAAATATGGCAACACCCTGACTAAAAGGGGATAGCTGTCAGAGATAGAATTTAAACTCTCTCTTTGCAGACAGCTTCCTACTTACCCTTACTAATCTACACACTACCCTCCCTAAAATGCATGATTTATTACAAAAGTACAGCCTCCTCTCTGGCTACAAAGTAAGCACCTCTAAAACCAAGGCCCTTCCTCTTAATATTTCCCCAAACATTTTGCAGCTCCTCCACCAATACTATCCCCCCATTACTGGAGAGACTCAGCCCTCAACTATTTGGGGGATACAAATCTTAGCAACTTATAGCTCATATGTCTTCAATTTTCCCCTCTCTTTCGCAAATTAAAGCCCCTCTTTTTCAAATGGAAACCTTTCGCATGTCCCTATAGGGCAACATCGTTGTGGTTAAAGGGGTTGTCCGGCATAAACTAAAACTTTAACACTAAGCTAAACCCTCTCCCCCTGCCTAACTTCTAATTTACGCCCTTTAATAAAAAATTTATATTTACCCATATGCCTGAGGCAGTCATGTGACCGCCCCAGGCACATTTTCTGATTTCCTGGTGATATTCCATTTCACGGGCTAGCTAGGGAAATGGGGGGGGGGGGGGTTGTGAGGGAGGAAGCAAGGGGGGGGATCTGAGTGAACTGCAATGCATAATGGTAGTTGTACGCTAAGACAGCAGGAAGCTACCCATGTAAACAAATGCAGAGGATGCCAGGAGCTCCCATAGAAAGCCAGAAATCACTCAAAACACTGCTAAAAAGGTATTTGGGTGCACTTATTAACCGGAAAACCCCTTTTAAATGACCCTCCTACCTAAGTTCCTATACTACTTTGAGACCCTTCCTGCTAAAATCCCATTGATGGAACAAGGCTTACAGCTATATTTATTATCATATGGGACGATGCGCACCATAGAATTACTAGATTGGTTATAGTCACTAACATGTAGGGAAGCGGTTCTCAATCCCCAACCTTCTCAACTAGTATTGGGCAGTTCACCTCAGATGCATACTTTACATAATCTTCTACCACTACACTAAGACTACAAATTGAGTAGTTGTGGATGGCCCCCATCCACCCCAATTCCTTACTGTGAAGTCATGAGCCACCCCCACTTTCTGCACTACTACTGGACACAATGTCTTTTAGGCACCTCCACTGCAGGTCTTAAATCCCCAGGGAACGGGATACCCACTGAAATACATGGACAAATGTCTACTGGAAGACAAATCTCCTTTCAGCAGTGGCAGATAATATGACGTCAGGTGGCGAAAACATCCATTTCTACTATGTATAAAGGAACCCCAATTTTAGCATTTAACACATTGGTACCATAGAAATGGTGTATACTTCACTTATCCACTATGTGTTGGTTGCCCTGTCACTTGGTCAAGTAGACAAGGTTTACCAAGATCATTTATAAATAGCAGCCACATTTTGTAATATTAGTGTTTACTTGCTAGATATCATAATCACCTTGCTATCCCCCTGACAGCTTTGTGTAACTATTTCATAAAAATAAATAAAATTACATACATATCTGACATCAGTTTAAATCAGACTGACCAACAGACTAAAAAGACCCATAAACATGAAGCTTAAAACAATGGAGTAATTGCATGTTTTTGTTTTTTTTAAACAGTTCCACCACACAAAAAATTACATAGTGCTCTTTGAAAGTACAACTTGCCCCACAGAAAACAACCCATCATACGGTTATGAATGGGAAAATAAAAATATTATGGCTTTTTGAAGGCAGGGAGAAATCATCAAAATAAAAACTCAAAACAGCACTGTAAAGTGCTGCGGAGTATCATGGTGCTATACAAGTATGCAAAATAAAGAATAAAAAACAATTCTAATTTCATGAAAAAAAAAGCAGGTGCAGTAAAAAAAAAAAAAAAAAGAAGTTTTCCTGAAGCCAAAATTCACTACCGTATACAGTCACAATTACGTGTCCTGACTTGGTTATCCATCCCACAGTGCAATCTTCCAATAATTAGTACCCTGTTTGAAGAACATGTTAAGCATCTTACATAACATTAGTTTATAAAGCATAAAAACAAGGCACTCATACACACCCTTACTTATTGACTAATAAACTTTTCACAAACAAGTAAATGACAGTGTGGTATTTATACACACCTCCGAAACTTCAACACCCGATGCGATTCATCAATTTATACAATAGGAGGAGAAATGTAAACAATTTTACTAAAGGTGTTATTCACTTGTATGATGCCAATATATAAAAATTATAAAAAGTAATTATGACAAATTAAACAAACTTTTAGTAAACATTATTGCCAATTATTAACTCCTTAAGGACATTTTGGGGCTTTAACCAGTTCCAGACTGCCCGTTTACTTTATACATCCGGGTGGTCCACTCTTTACCCTGCAAGAACCCTGTATGTCCTTACAATGCCAAGCAGCTGCACGGATAGCACACTGACCTTTCACCGCATTTTTCACGCGGAAACTCAGCAAACCCCAATATAGTCTATGGGGTCCACAGGTAACCACTTTTTAAGAGGAGTAAGAGGACCCTAATCAGTTTTGCAGTTCTGGTCAAGAGGCTGCATTGCTCCTGTAACTGGGGCTAAATTTATCAGTAAAAACAAAGAAAAACAAGGAAGGGGGGGGGGGGAACAAAAAAAAAAACAAAACACCACACACACGCACGCATCAATTCCATGCCCACATCACAGGCTCAGGAAAAAAAAAATAATAATATGTGTGTGGTACTGACTGAACCAGGGCAATTGGCCCAGTCCAGAAGTTTTTTTTTTTTTTTTTAAACTTCCTTTTTGCGTGGTCATCCTCACATTTCAAGAGTACTGTATGCATGTGTGGTCAGAGTTGAATTCACTACTATGGAACTGATGGTAATATTCACATAGAAGTACATACAGTGCCTTGCGAAAGTATTCGGTCCCCTTGAACTTTTCAACTTTTTGCCACATTTCAGGCTTCAAACATAAGGATATAAAATTTTAATTTTTTGGTGAAGAATCAACAACAAGTGGGACACAATTGTGAAGTGGAACAAAATTTATTGGATAGTTTAAACTTTTGTAAAAAATAAAAAACTGAAAAGTGGGGCGTGCAAAATTATTCGGCTGCAGTTCAGTTCATTCAAATCATATAGAGCTGCCAACAAGTATTTATGTAACCTACTTATCTGCACTAAAGTTATTTTTCTACCTCTTAATTTCTATTTGCCTCCATTTGGTCCCCTGATGCTCCTGCACCATTGAACAGACTCTATATCTCTGCAGAAGAAGCCGTTCAACTACACACATTAGATAATGTAAATCTCTAAGGCAGGGGTCGGCAACCCCCGGCACGCGTGCCAAGAGTGGCACACGAGGCTTATTTCCCTGGCACGGCAGCGGCGTGTTCACATATGTCACATCTGTTTCCCTCCGGCGTGGTGCACACAAGCTGGAGGGAAACTGATGCCAGGACGGATCCCATAGTTTTCTATGGGATCGGTTCTGGCACAAGAAGCATCAGTTCTGGCGCCGGATTTGTGCCTCAGCCCGATGGAAAAACGTTACCTGCAGCGTTTTTCCATCCGGCTTCCTTAAAATTTCATTAGCGAAGGGTGAAGATGGATGAGGCATCACCCGGCTTCTGCACAGTCTATGTACAGTAGTAAAGCCGGTAATTGCCGGCTTCACTACTGTACCTGAGTGAATTGCTCAGGATTGGTTAAAGCTATAAAGAAACACTTGGATTCATTTTAAAGATGAGAATCTCCTCTTTAAAATGATACCAAGATCACCATGATCGTCCTTATACATCCTGAGCGATTCGCTAGTGAAAACGATGTTCGGAATTGAAATCCCAATGCAGATCTCAATTCCCGACATCGTTTTAAAAGTGAATCGCTCTGAATGTGTAAGGTCAATCATGGAGATTCTCATCTTTAAAATGAATCCAGTTGCATCTTTATGGCCCTAATAGAGCCTTAGAAATGGGGCTCTAAAAGTGTCCCCCCCCCTCCTGTGTCAGGCAGCATCTTACATCTTAGAGCTAAGGAAGGAGGGGGAGGAGGAGCTGTAGAGACAATGATAACTCCTCATTGTCTGTGCATAAGCTGCAGATGACCCCGGGGGGGGGGAGGAGAGGGTAGCGGGGACTTCTGTCCATGTTATCCCCTCTCCTAGCAATCAGAGAGCATACTGTATTTTTGCTCTCTGATTGTCACATAGAGGGATAATGTAATACCCCTCTGAGCCTAATCACATAACCAGGAAGTTATTGGCGCTGTGACCCAGACATTTACCATCCTCCAAGTCACAGTGCCAAAAGTGTTGCACCAAATACTTACACAACATATGCACAAAATCACCAATAAAGTTTACATGTTTTCACTGTCTCTGTCCTGTCCATACCTGATCTTTATAGAGTAAAATACGCCGACTGCCTCTCTAGTGATATCTGTTACACGCTAAAATAATAGTAATAGCAATTATCACTAGTATTATCAACATAATACCGTGTGCAGGGGCCGCTGTGTGACATAATACCGTGTGCAGGGGTTGTCAGACTTACAATTATTGACCGGCACTCCGAGTACCTCAATTTTGATATTTTTAATCAAAATCGGCACGCCGAACAAAAAAGGTTGCCTACCCCTGCTCTAAGGGGTGGAGGATTAATCGAAAAATAACCGAAATTTAACATTAACCATGGTAACTGACGCGATTTTGTTCACATTGGTTATTTCAGTTCAGTTACTATAATATTTGCGAGGTTTTACGTGCAGTTTCATTTGGACAGAACACGTGCAATTCAGAACGGCTATTATACCCTGAGGTCTCAGCTCATTTCTTTATTTGAAGTAAAAACAAACATCTCCACGTCTGAAAACGCCTTATGCATTCCCATACACAGGAAAAAAAAAATGGTAAATACTTACCGGTAATTGGATTTTCCAGAACCCACGACAGCACCCAGAGAGAGGATCCGCCCCCAGGGACAGGAAACCTACGGTATAAAAAGGTGGAGCCTCTCCTACCCCTCAGTTGTTTTATAGAAGCGAGAGGGAGACTCCAGTTAACTTGTAACTCATGACCCTAAGGTCAAAACTTTTTTTTTTTTTTTTTTTGTGGTGCTACACCCAGTGCCAAACAAAAGTCCATCACCAAGAAAAAAGGGAGGGATAAAAGGACGGTGCTGTCGTGGGTTCTGGAAAATCCAATTACCAGTAAGTAATTACCATTTTTCCCTTTACCCACGACAGCACCCAGAGAGAATAAAATAGGAAAACACTAGGGAGGGACCACCGCTTGTAAAACTTTCCTTCCAAAAGAAAGATCAGCAGAAGCCCCAATGTCCAGCCTATAATGGCGAAAAAAGGTAGAAGGTAAAGACCAGGTTGCTCTATGGAAGCATCAGCTCTCTCGGTCCACGAGGTGGCAATCGCCCTAGTAGAATGTGCCTTGAGCCCCACTGGGGGGGGGGGGGGGGGGAGAAGGCCCAAAGAACTGTAGGCCAGGGAGATTGCTAGTCTCACCCACCTAGCCAGACTACACTTAGAGGCCACCTTCCCTTTGTTGGGACCTGAAAAGAGAACAAATAGGGAAGTAGATTTCCTCCAAGAGGAAGTAGAGGACAAAATACTGGATTAGGCAACGTCTTACATCCAAACAGTGGTATTTCTGCTCTTTAGTACTACTTGGGTTAGCACAGAGGGAGGGGAGAACTATCTCCTGAGATCTATGAAATTTTGAGGCTACTTTAGGCAAAAAAGCTGGGTCTGATTTAATTATTACCCTGTCCTCTGTAAAGGGTGGATTAACTGATAGAGCCTGCAATTCTCCTATGTGACCTGCCGAGGTAAGGGCCACTAAAAGAATCACTTTCAGGGATAAATTTTTAATACGGATAGAGATCAATGGTTCAAAGGGAGGTTTAGTTAAGGCAGACAGAACTAGGTACAAGTCCCAGGGAGGAACTCTGGACCTAACCACCGGTCTACTTCTAGAGGCCGCCTTGATGAACCTAATCACCCAGGGATCGACAGCCAATTTATCATTTAGTAGAACACTAAGGGCTGAAACCTGGACTTTTAAAGTGCTGGTACAAAACCCCTTTTCTAGTCCCTTCTGAAGGAACTCTAGAATCTGTTTTCTAGGTATATCCCCAAGCTCCCCTGGAGAACCACCTAGAAATTCAAAAAACCGGAACCAAGTCCTAGCGTATATTTTAGTAGTGACCGGTTTTCTGCTTTTTAGAAGAGTGGAAATGAGATTCTGAAAAAACCTTTAGAAGCTAGTAATCTCCGCTCAAATTCCAGGCCGTCAAATGTAAGTGGCTGGACTCCGGATGGAGAATGGGGCCCTGACATAGAAGGTCCTGGCTTACTGGGAGAATCCAAGGGTCCAAAACAGACATGATCCTTAGCCAGGTAAACCAGGCTCTCCTCGGCCAAAAAGGGGGCAATTAGAATAACCTTCGCTTGATCCTCCCTGATCTTCCTCAGAACTGCTGGAATGAGATAGAAGGGAGGAAAAGCATAAGCTAGATTGAAATCCCACTTGTAGGACAGAGCATCCACCCCAAAGGGGGGTTCCTCTGGGTTTAGGGAAAAAAAAAATCTCTCCACCTTCTTGTTTGACCGACTGACAAAGAGATCTATTTCCGGGACTCCCCAAACCCTGGTGATCTCTAAAAAGATGGATGGGTTCAATTCCCACTCGCTCTGATTCAGATTGTGACGGCTCAGGAAATCTGCCCTGAAATTGTCTGACCCCCTGATCTGCAGAGCAGACCAGGAGAGAACCAGAGGCCCTGACAGATGTAGAATCCGGGCCATTATTTTCATAAGGGGAAGGGACCTCGTACCCCCTTGCTTATTTATATATGAAACTGCTGTCATATTGTCGGACATGATCTTTACATGGCGATTCCGAATACCCTGACCTACGACTTTCAAGGTCTCCAAAAATCGCCATTAGTTCCCTCTGATTTGAGGATGCCTGAGAAAGACTCCTTGACCAGCAGCCTTGGAACACCTGATCCCTCATGTGGGCACCCCACCCCCAAGGGCTGGCATCCGTGGTAATAATTAGGGGGTCTGAGATCTTGCATGGAACTCCAATTTCTAGGTGACCCCTGACTAACCACCAACCCAGGGTTTCTCTTGTTGGCTGAGACACCCACATAAATTTGTCGAGAATTTTCTCTTCCTGACACCAGGCTGCCAAGATTTCCCACTGCAGGTCTCGGGAGTGGCTCTGAGCCCAAGGTACAGCTGGAATACAGGCCGTGAGAGTCCCCAGGATGGACATAGCCTTTCTTATAGTGACCCTGGGGGACTGGATCAGGATTTTTACTAGGGACAGAACCCTCTCTATTTTCTCTGGAGGGAGAAAAGATCTCTGAGCCGTGGAATATAGAATGATCCCTAGAAACTTTTTCTGTTGAGAAGGAACTAAACTTGACTTCTCTAGATTCACCATCCAACCTAATTCCTCCAGAATGTTCAGTACTACACTGACACTTTCTAAACATTCTATTCTGGATCTTGCCACAATGAGAAAGTCGTCTAGATATAGAATAAACAGAACGTCTTTCTCTCTTACATGTGCCCCCATTTCTGCCACTATTTTGGTAAAGACTCCTGGGGCTATGGAGATTCCAAAGGGAAGAGCCTGATATTGGTATTGCTGAAACCACCCCTCCCATCTCTACTGCTACTCACAAGAACCTCTGGTGATCTGGAAAAATTGGAACATGGTAATAAGCATCTTTCAGGTCTATCACCACCATCCAGCAATTGGGAGTTAATCTCACTGCTGACTGCACTGTCGCCATCCGGAATTTCTTGTAAGACAGAAACTGATTTAACCTCCTTAGATTATGGTTCTGTAGGAGCCATCGGGTTTCCTTACCCAGAACAGATGGGAATAAAAACCCCTTATGAAATTTTCCTCCAGGCAGGAAGGAATTTCCTCAGTCTCCCCTCTACCCGGGGCCTGGCGTCATTGCCTATTGGGTCTTGGATCTTTATTACGGGGTGAGTTGTTAAATAAGAACCCCTTGTGTTTCTTATTGATTCTGCCCAGCTATTATCTCTGGACTTGACAATTTTGTGCCCTCTGTATGCTGCAAAGGGACGAAAGGACCTCCGTGTCCGACCAGAGGAAGGCAAAGGAAAAACTTTTTTTTTTTTTTTTTTTTTTTCTGCTGCCTTAGCTAAGATGTCATCCAAGGCTGGTCCAAAGAGATATTCACCGTCACAGGGCAGATTGCACAGCCGGGTCTTAGACCCTACATCACCTGTCCAACTCTTCAGCCATATAGCCCTCCTGGCAGAGTTGGTCAGGGCAAGGGAGCGAGCTGATAATCTTACAGCGTCAGCTGAAGCATTTGCCAAAAAATCTGCAGCTTTTCTAATAGTCGGCAGGGCTGACAGAATCTGCTCTCTTGGGGCCTTATCCCTTAATTGATCTTCCAGCTCCCCTAGCCAGATCATAAGGGATCTAGCAGTACAGGTAGCCGCTATATTGTGCTCGAGGGACGCTCCTACTGACTCCCCAGAACGCCTTAGGAAGCTTTCTGCTTTCTTGTCTAAGGGATCCTTCAGGGTACCCATGTCCTCGAAGGGCAGTGCCGAGTTCCTAGGGGATCTGGCTATGGCAACATCAGTTTTTGGTACATTATCCCAAGAAGAGCAAGCTTCCTCTTCAAACGGGTATTTACGCTTAACTCCTCTAGGAATAAAACCCTTCTTGCTAAGCGATGTAATATTTTTATGGACTGGAAAGTGTCTCCTTTGACGAACCTCCAAACATAATGTCCTGTAGAGAACGGGAGTGTCTAGAGTCCTCAATCCCCATAGTCGCTCGAATGGCTTTGAGCAACTTGTCAGTGTCCTCAACTGGAAAACACGACTGTCCTCCCTCTACATCAGATATGGAGGAAGAAGAGACATCATCGGATAATTCTCCACTTTCACCTTGAACAGACTCCTCCTCAGAAGAGGAGTCTTGACCTTGGGTAGAGGAACTGGACTTCTTTTTCTGGCCACTTTTACCCTTAAGGGAACTCCTGACGTCCTCCTGTATCATAGATCTGATGCCCTGTAAGAATGACGGGGACTCCTCAGCAATAGTTCTATTAATACATGATGGGCAGAGCTTTTTCTCATAAGAAGAAAGTCTAGTTCTACATAAGGCATATTCCTTATTCTTAGGTCTATCCTACAAAAGACAGGGGAAACCATTAATCAATAAAACAATAAAAGGGTTGGCACGCAGCCACTTACATCCCCCTAGAATACCGAGGAAGGTGGAGGTGGACCTTCATCTTGCCCTCCATCTTGGGGTCTTCCTTCTGCCGGCGGCAGCTGCTGTGGCGGCGGCTGTGGCTGCTGCTGCTCTTCCATACTATAGAGACTCGGTGCATGGAGGGCCAGGAACTGCTTAGCAGCTCCACTTTTCTTCAATCTGCATTATATGGCCATTCAGCCGCTAGGCCACGCCCCTTCCACCAGAAGCCACGCCTTCATTTACAGTAAGCCACGCCCCTTCTGCCGGGCTGGCACCTCCATGTGTCTCCCTGCAGGCCCGAAACTCCTGCGGCCTAAAGCAGAGGAAACACACTCCTTCTGCCTGGATATCGGAACCCCCGCTCCTGGAAGACCAACGGCGCATAGCTGGGGGGATGGCACCTGACTCCAGACTGGGCCACAGCCACCCCTGGAAGAAGAGAGGCAACCCCTACCAGGACCAACTCTTTCCTATGCCATCAGGTAAGCCTGCCTCAAGCAGACACGTAGGTCTCCCTCCAGGGACAGGAAACAACTGAGGGGTAGGAGAGGCTCCACCTTTTTATACCATAGGTTTCCTGTCCCTGAGGGCGGATCCTCTCTCTGGGTGCTGTCGTGGGTGAAGGGAAAAAAATTTTTTTTTTTGGGCAAAGTTTTAGATTTTTTTTTTTTTTTTTTTATATAGTTAAATCGTAAATAAAACTATATAAATTATGGTGTCCCTGAAATTGTACCTGCCCATATAATAAAAGGTGACATTTAATTTTGGCTGCACAGTGAATGGTGTAAAAACAAAGCCTATAACAAAGTTGAAATAAACACAGTTTTTCAAATTCCACCCCATTCTGAATTTTTTTTCCAGCATCCCAAGCACAGGATAGTAAATGGCACCATTACAAAGTACAATTTGTCCCGCAAAAATTAAAACCTCATACTGTTTTGTGAATGGAAAAATAAAGTTATAGGGTTCGGAAAGCAGGTAGTCAAAAGCAAAAGTCATGAAATTCTTGCGGCAGGAAGGGGTCAAAGGATCCTGATCAGAACCCAGCCTCATAGATTGATTCAGGTGACACTAACCTATTTGGTGTCCCAGTTGCTAAAATAGCTCTTAATATACAAAGGAGCATTGCTTCAAAAATACTGTTTGCATATTATTTACTTAAAAATAAATAAATTAAAAAAAAAAGGGATAGCTCTGTAACTGAAGCAGAGATTCACAGATATCCGGTGATACAATTTACTACTGTGGCAGGGAATGGAAGCCTACTTGAGAGGAGTATGTGTTGGGTGAGCAGCGTGAGACTTTTCTTATTTGTGAGGTAAGCTTAGCAGTTTGGATTCGAACCTAACATCCAAATGAAACTGCCATTATTATACTCTTTAGACCCCAGCATATATAATAAAGCAGAGGCCCTGGGGAGGTGAACAAACAAACAGAGTTACTCACATATCCTGGGCTCCAGGGTGTCCTCTTCCATCTACCTGAATGACATGAGGAACCACTGAGACCTGTGATTAGGCCACAGCAGTCACACCAGCATAATGACACTTGCAACTATGCATCATTACGCCAGCATGATTCACGTGGCCACAGAGGTCCTATCATAGGCCTCAGTGATCACCAACCTCATTCTTAAGGCTGGAAGAGGACACGCGAAAGCTCAGGGAAGGTGAGTTTGTTATGTTTTCCCACCTCCCCGGGGCGACCACTTATTACACACTGGGGTCTGAAGAGACCGCGAAGTATAATAGTATGAAAGTGATGAACCCCCCCCCCCCCAAAACAAAAAAAAAAAAAAAAAATTTACGCAGGGGCCACTGTGGGTTATTCTGTCACAGGGATCTTTAGCGTGAAGGATCTCACCTTGCTAATCCGCCTGGCACACCTGTGATCAACCTTCTTACCTAACCTCCCACTCACACACCGTGAGCGGACCAGTTCATAGGAGAATACAAAGCAAGCTTTTTAAATATTTTATATATTTATTATTAACCCAAGTGGGTCGGTACAAAGCATTAACATATATGGAAATATATATCAATTACCAGCAGATAACGGATAAAAAAGATACAGCACACAAAATAAAAGCTCATAGTCCGTTTCTCTAGGCCACAGCAGGGTTTTGGGCCTAGGGTGCAAGCTTAAGCGAGTTACAGAAACAAGTCTACATGTTGTCCAGAACAAAGGGAAAGTCTTCAGGCCTCATTGCTAGGCCCATGCTGTATTCCTCAGTAGGACAAGCTCTCATCTTCATCCAGATGAGAGCTTCTTGCTGCCTCTTTGCTGACCCAAGAATCCAGGTCTCCCCCCAGCATATGGCTAGTGCCCCACCCACACCTTCCACCCAGGCAGCCCCCCTTCTCCCTCCTTTGCAGAACCCTTGGAGAAATGGGTACCTTCCTAGGTGCTGGGAGGGATGGGTGTCTGTGGGTGAAGTTAAGGTCACTGGCCTGCTCTCCCCCATCGCCATCTGGCCAGGGATAATAAAACCGCCTGGCTATAGCAAGCCATCTCCCGATACACACATAAAACTACTGAAGCGTATCGTCCAGCAGTGTAAACCCAACTTAAGCACAACATTCCAACAAGTAGGGGGAGGACTGACATGAGCGAGTAAAAATACATTTCTAAGAAAGATAAAACTGAGGGTCGGTTCATCACAGGCCCCCTGAATTTTAACAAAACATTCTTTAAGAAGCCACTTCTCTCCAAGAAAAACTATCAAGGAGACACTGACATTCTGCATGAAGTAGGACTGAACTGTAAAGGTCTAGTGTAAAGTTATTTCTCTGATGAAGCCCCCTTCTGACTGTTTGGGACATTTATAAAAATGGTTGTCTGGAGAAGAAAAGGTGAGCGCTACCATGACTCCTGTGTCATGCCAAAAGTAAAGCATGGTATATGAACATCCTTTCGCAACATCTCCCAGCGACTCAGGAACAATTTGGTGATGAACAATGCTTTTTTTCAGGATGATGGAGCAACAAGTCACAAGACAACAGTATTAACCAAGTGGCTCAGTGAACAAAACTGACATTTTAAGGCCATAGCCAGGAAACGCTCCAAATCTCAATCCCATTAAAGGGGTTGTCCTGGATAAAATGTAATTTCTACACTAATCTAATCACCCACCCCCCGCCTACTTTCTGAATGGCCTACTTTCTGAATGACCTACTTTAGCAAAAATGTTTATTTACCCATATCCCTAGCGCCCTAGGCACATTCTCTGATTATCCGGTGAAGTTCTGTTTCCGGAAACGGAATGTCACCAATACAAACCCCCCCACCATACTTACCTGTCTTCTTGTCCAGACTACCTTCTGCAGGGACAGCTCCTTCTCTAATTTGATGTCTGCCGGCGCGTGCACCGGCAGGGAAAAGCCTCCCACACCTGAGCAGTAGAGATGGATTGCTGGCTGCAGAGCAGTGCCGGCAGAGTCAAAGAAGAGGAGGAGCCGTCCCCACAGAAGGAAGTCTGGACAAGAAGACAGGCAAGTATGATGGGGTGGACTGAGTTAGTTGGGAAGGGCTAGTAGTGGGTGGGAATGAAAGGGAGGTAGTGTGAGTCAGCCTACAACTACCATGAAGCATTGCATGAACTAAGACAGCAGGAAGTTACACCATGTAAACAAATGCAGATGCCAGGAGCTCCCAGAGAAACCCAGAAATCACTCACAACACTGCTAAAGGGTATTTGGGTGCACTTATTAACTCATTAATAGCACTAAGACTTTTTTTTTTTTTTTTTTTAAAGAGAAGATTTTTTTTGCCGGGAAAACCCCTTTAAGAACCTGTGGCCAGTATTGACCACCTTAAGCAGGTGAACAAACAAAAAACAGAAATTATGATAGACCCCAAACACTGATTTTGTAAGAATGAGTTGCCAGTCAGGAGTTGGTCCAGAAGCTGATATCCAACACGCGAGGGCCATGCAGAAGTCTTGAAAAATAAGGGTCAACACTAAACTTGTAGATGTATTTCTTTTATATAAAATGTTTAAAAACTTATGAAATGCTAATAATTGTACTTCAGTAAACCATAGAAACATCTGACTAAAACATCTAAAAACACTGAAGCAGAAAACTTTGTGAAAAACCACACAATCTGTGAGACTGTGATGATATCCTGAATTCTGGTGACCGGCTCCCTTTAAAGGGGGCTTTCCAGGCTTGTTATATTGTTCATCCCCACTGATCACCCATTTGAAGAGACTGCAGTGTTTAGGTGCTGCACACAGGCCACGTAACAAACGAACCTGACATCTGCAGTTACCCTGCAAAAGATGGCTTTAGTAAGACAACGAGGACAGGTGAGTGTGTGGGGTGTTTTTTTGTTTTTTTATAATTTTTTTTTTTTTATTTAATTTATTACGGCACCACCACAATAAATCCTTAGGAGTCAGACACCAAGGACCACCAGTATAGCTCTCTGCATTGTTTACATACTGTGAGCCACACTGTTCACTCACCGTAAAAACTGTAGCTGAGAGTGTAGGTATTGCAACGCTGTCCTATTGAAATCTATGGGACAGCGCTGCAATACCTACACTCGTGCTACAATTTGTATGGTGAGTTTGCAGTGCGGCTTGCAGTATGTAAACAATACCAAGAGCCATGCTGTCTGGGTAGCGGTGTTCTGCAAGGAATTCAGGAGGAAATTACCAGTCTGTTTTCTTAACCCCTTCCCTACCTGTGGATTTTTTGCAATGAAACTGGACAATCCCTTTAACAAATATACAGTTAGGTCCATATATATTTGGACAGTGACACAAATTTTGTTTGTTTTACCTGTTCACTGAAACATTCGATATGATATATATCATATGTGTGTGGACATGGACATAAAGTCCAGACTTTCAGCTTTCATTTGAGGGTATCCACATTAAAATTGGATAAAGGGTTTAGAGTTTCACCTCCTTAACATGTGCCACCCTGTTTTTAAAGGGACCAAAAGTAATTGGACAATTGACTCAAAGGCTGCTTCATGGGCAGGTGTGGATAATTTCTTCATTATGTCATTCTCAATTAAGCAGATAAAAGGCCTGGAGTTGATTTGAGATTTGGTGCTTGCATTTGGAAGATTTTGCTGTGAAGAAAACACACGGTCAAAGGAGCTCTCCATGCAGGTGAAACAAGCCATCCTTAAGCTGCAAAAACAGAAAAAAAACATCCGAGAAATTGCTACAATATTAGGAGTGGCAAGATCTACAGTTTGGTACATCCTGAGAAAAAGAATGCACGCACTGACGAACTCAATGCAAAAAGACCTGGACACCCATGGAAGACAACAGTGGTGGATTGTGATGAACCGACCCTCAGTTTTATATCTTTCTTGGAAGTGTGTTTTACTTGCTTAGGTCGGTCCTTCCCCCACTTGGAATGCGGTGCTTTAGTTGAGTCCACATTGCTGGACGATAGGCTTCACTGGTTTTATGTGTGTTCATTGGAGATGGCTTGCTATAGCCAGGCACTTTTATTATCCCTGGCCAGATGGGATGGGGGATAGCAAGCCTTAACTTCACCCATCTCTCTGAGGGTTCTGCAAAGGTGGGAGAAAGGGGGCTGCCTGGGTGCAAGGGGTGGGTGGAGCACTAGCCATATGCTGTGGGCAGACCTGGATTCTGGGGTCATTCAGCAAAGAGGCAGTAAGGAGCTCTGATCTAGGAGAAGATGAGAGGGCCTGCCCTACTGAGGAATGCTTTGAGGGCCTAGTTCTGGACAGCATGTAGAAGGATTGTTTTATGCAACTTGCTTAAGCTTGCGCCCTAGGCCCAAAACTCTGCTGTGGCCTAGAGAAACGGACTACGAGCCTATGCCGGTATTTTCTCTATCTTTTAATTCCCCTGTTTATTTTTGTGTATTGTATCATCGCTCCTTTGCTTGTATGTTTATGCTTGATCGTATTAATATTGTATATTTCTGTATATGCTATTAATTCATACCGACCCACTTGGGTTATTAAACATATAAAATTTATATCGCTCATTTCGTTTTATCCTATGACCCGGTCTACTCACGGTGTGTGAGTGGGAGGTTAACAAAGAAGTTTGATCGCAGGCGTGCCAGGCGGCTGGGCGAGGCGATATTCTTCACAGTGGTGGCAGCGTTGTGGGATATTAGGGTAACAGTGTGTGGGTGTGGTATCACGCAGACACTGGGGATTGTGGCAATCCTATGGAACGAGCGCGGTAGGAGATCAAGCTTAAAATACTGTGAAAGTTTGGTACAGTACTGTTCCCTCCCTTCTTTTTTCTGTCCTATCTTTTATTTGGCAACGGCTTCCAGTGGATGGCTGGTGGGACCAGAAGCATAACCAAACGTCTGCAGGACTTGGTTGCTGCTGAACTCCAGGAGATGGCGGATATGGAAGCTACCATAGCCATGCAGGAGGCGGAGCAAGGTCCTGAGAGGCTGGCACCAGACAACATCACCATGCCAGACGGTTCCGCAGGTGCCCGGACCCCAGAGGTAACTGTGCCTGGAGGGACCAGTAACCCCAGTTCTGTGGGGGTAACGGACTTATACTTGCAAATGGCCTTACAGCAGATAGACGCTAGTGACTCTAGCACCCGTCTGCAGGTGATTCTCCAGTACCGAGAAGCTGCAGAGCGCCGGGTGGAGAGAGAGGCCGCTGCTGCTGCTGCAGAGCGCCGAGCGGAAAGAGAGGCCGCTGCTGCAGAGCGTCGGGTGGAGTTGGAGCATCAGCTTGAGCTAAAAAAGCTGGAACTTTGCCAGCAGGCGCAACCTTCCCCTGCACCAACTCCAGGAGCCCGAGCACTAAAGATCCGATCCGAGGACTTTCCAATCTTGGAAGATAACGGGGACTTGGACTCGTTTTTGCGAGGATTTGAGCGGGTGTGTAAGCAGCATCATATTCCCCAGGCAGAATGGGCCCGTTACCTGTCTCCCCGGCTGAAGGGAAAAGGCCTGGATGTTTCCACTAGTTTACCAGTGGACGCGGACTATGAGACCATCAAAGCAGCGCTGATCCGGAGATACCGGCTCACGCCGGAGGTGTACCGCAAAAAGTTCCGGAATATACAGCGGGGTCCCACAGAGAGCTATGCGGATGTTCTGCACCACTTACAGGTTACATTCTGGCAGTGGATCAAAGGACTTACTGTCACCACGTTTGAGGGAATTGGGGATCTTATGATAAAGGAACAATTTCTCCAGGTGTGCCCTCTGGAGGTCTGCCAGTTCGTGTGTGATCGGAAACCCACAACAGCAGACAAGGCTGCAGAGATTGCTGACGACTATGTGTCCACCAGGGAGCAAGGGATCAAGAGAGGAGCCACACTGCAGAGACCCCCAAGCGGGAAGGAGGGGCAAAGTTGGAGTTCACCACAGCCTGCGGTCTCCAAGTGGGGTAAGACAAACTCTGTCCCGGGTGCCCCCTCTACTTCCCCTGTCCCAAGAACTCTGGGCGCCCCAGGGACCACCTCTAAATCCCAAGGAGAGGTCCAGCGGTGTCATGCTTGTAACCAGCCAGGACATTTCAAGGCGGAGTGCCCCAACCGCTCTAAGAACCCCCCTGTGTTCCCAGCCACGGCAGCTGGCCCATCTGTATACTTGGTGGGGAGGGAGGGGTGGCAATCCGATGCCAACAGTCAACAGGTCATTGTGGGGGGTAAAGTGGTCATGGGATTTCGGGACACTGGGGCGCAGATTACTCTGGTGCAACCTGACTTGGTCCCTGCGGACAGTATTATCCCTGGAAAAACTCTGACCCTGAAGGGTAGTGGACAAGAACGCGTAACTGTGCCCATGGCGTGCGTCCATTTGGACTGGGGTGCGGGAAAAGGGATGCGTGATGTGGGGCTAGTGTCTGATCTGCCTGCCAATGTACTATTGGGAAGAGATTTGGGGCCCTTGGTGTCCCAATATGGGGTGGGAGTAGCCCCACCTCGCTGTGACAACATGTCTGTACTGAAGGATGATTTTAATATGGTGTTGAAGCCTGTCACACAGACACAGGCAGAGGGAGGGGTCTGCAGCCTGTCTCCCCTTGCTGTGTGTCCAGCTAAAGTAATCAGTGAGCATGTGAATGAGACATTGTGGAATGCTGACCAGGCTGTAGCCCCGCCCACATCTGCGGGTGATGAGAGCCCCCTCAGTGTGACCCTGGCTCAGCCATTCACCCATGCAGTTCACTGTGAATCAATGAATGAAGGCAATGTCAATGTAATTGCTAATTCTTGCCTTGCAGGTTTACAGGGTAGCTCTTCTGAGATGCTGGGGGCAACCCCAACTGAGGACAATGTGCCAGGTGGTCAGGTGGGTCACGGGGATCTCGGGGCCGATCCGGATGAGGGACGGACTGCTGGTGTTGCGGTGGTAACCCGCAGCCAGAGTGCTAGAGGGGTGGAAGGCGCTCCGACCCCTGAGCCGTTCCCTCTGTCACCCGGAGATGGCACTGAGGCCGCCGTGACTAACCTCCCCACACTGGAGCCGGAGGAGCCCGGCGGGTATGTGACATGCACATCTCTTCTGTCTGGTTCCAGTCAGGAGTTCAGGGACGCTGTCCAAGCTGACCGCAGTCTGGGCGCATTGAAGGAGCGTGCTGATCAACCTCCCTTGGAGTCGGACAAGGACCGCGTGTACTGGGAGCAAGGGAGGTTGTACCGGGAAACGATCCCCACAAAGGGAAAAGAAAGTCGGCTCAGGGAGAAAAATTTGGTGGTACCCCAACCCTACCGGGTGGAGTTGTTGCGGATTGCTCATGATATTCCACTGGCAGGCCACCTGGGGATCGCTAAGACCAAGGCTCGCCTCAGCCACTTATTCTACTGGCCTAAGATGGGGACAGATGTAGCTAAATACTGCCGTTCATGTGACACTTGTCAGAGGATGGGCAAGGCGGGGCAAGGCTCCAAAGCACCAATGATACCTATGCCCACCATAACCGAACCTTTCCAGCGGGTGGCTGTGGATCTCATTGGACCCCTGTCCATTCCCAGTCGCACCGGGAAACGTTTCATATTAACGGTAGTAGACTACGCTACTAGGTACCCGGAAGCTGTCGCTCTGTCTTCCACCCGGGCTGATGTAGTGGCCAAGGCTCTGGTAGGCATCTTCTCCCGTGTTGGATTTCCCAGAGAGATGCTCACAGACCAAGGTACCCAGTTCATGTCTGCCTTGATGCAAGGCCTGTGTAAGGTAACAGAGGTGCAACATCTGGTGTCCAACCCGTATCACCCACAGACTAATGGCCTGTGTGAACGGTTCAATGGCACCCTGGAGCAGATGCTCAGGATGTTAGTCGAGTCCCACGGGCGCGACTGGGAGCCTTATCTCCCGCACCTGCTGTTCGCTTACCGGGAGGTGCCGCAAGCCTCAACGGGGTTCTTCCCCTTTGAGCTCTTGTACGGGAGACGTGTACGTGGGCTCCTAACTCTTGTGAAAGAGTCCTGGGAAGGAGAAACAGCCATCCAAGGTGTGCCAGTCATGCCCATGGCCCAAGTGCAGAAGGCATGGGGTGCTGGAGGTGGGACCCAAGAAGGGGGTGTGTCAAATGTATTACCTGTCAATGTATTGTGGAGGGATGGTTTGGGGAAGCATGATCTCAGTCATTTGCCCAAGGTATCACCATCACCAACCCAAGTACAGGAGGAACAGGATGTAGGTTTGGAAAAAAAAGGGGGAGGTGCAGAATCCCCTAGAACTCTCCCAACTAGCGGCTAGTGTGGGAGAGACCCTGAGAGACTGCCGGGAAGGGGTCTCTAAACTGGTATCACAAGGGCCTGGGGTTGCGAGTGTGGATCTGCGGGATGCCAGCACTCAGCACGAGGTCCCAGTGCAGGCCGGGGGTAGCCAGGTGGGCGGAGACTGCCGGGATGGGGTCTCAGCACCGATACCACAAGGGCCTGGGGTTGCGAGTGTGGATCTGCGGGATGCCAGCACTCAGAACGAGGTCCCAGTGCAGGCCGGGGGTAGCCAGGTGGGCGGAGACTTCCGGAATGGGGTCTCAGCACCGGTACCACAAGGGCCTGGGGTTGTGAGTGTGGGTCTGAGGGACGCCAGCACTCGGGGGAGGGACCCAGAGCAAGCAGGAGGTAGCCAGGTCTACTTAATTCAGAGCCTGAGCCTTAGAAGAGTCTCCATTCAGACAGGAGAGGAAGAGGGTATCAGTACGCCAGGAATATGATCAGGGACCAGCGCAGGTCCCGGCGGGGTGAGGCCGCCAAGGTGTCCGCGGAAGGCGATCTTAGGATCGTCCTTCCTCCCATCACGCTCTAAAAGGTGGAGGTGTGATGAACCGACCCTCAGTTTTATATCTTTCTTGGAAGTGTGTTTTACTTGCTTAGGTCGGTCCTTCCCCCACTTGGAATGCGGTGCTTTAGTTGAGTCCACATTGCTGGACGATAGGCTTCACTGGTTTTATGTGTGTTCATTGGAGATGGCTTGCTATAGCCAGGCACTTTTATTATCCCTGGCCAGATGGGATGGGGGATAGCAAGCCTTAACTTCACCCATCTCTCCGAGGGTTCTGCAAAGGTGGGAGAAAGGGGGCTGCCTGGGTGCAAGGGGTGGGTGGAGCACTAGCCATATGCTGTGGGCAGACCTGGATTCTGGGGTCATTCAGCAAAGAGGCAGTAAGGAGCTCTGATCTAGGAGAAGATGAGAGGGCCTGCCCTACTGAGGAATGCTTTGAGGGCCTAGTTCTGGACAGCATGTAGAAGGATTGTTTTATGCAACTTGCTTAAGCTTGCGCCCTAGGCCCAAAACTCTGCTGTGGCCTAGAGAAACGGACTACGAGCCTATGCCGGTATTTTCTCTATCTTTTAATTCCCCTGTTTATTTTTGTGTATTGTATCATCGCTCCTTTGCTTGTATGTTTATGCTTGATCGTATTAATATTGTATATTTCTGTATATGCTATTAATTCATAATGACCCACTTGGGTTATTAAACATATAAAATTTATATCGCTCATTTCGTTTTATCCTATGACCCGGTCTACTCACGGTGTGTGAGTGGGAGGTTAACAAAGAAGTTTGATCGCAGGCGTGCCAGGCGGCTGGGCGAGGCGATATTCTTCACATGGATGATCGCAGAATAATTTCCATGGTGAAGAGAAACCCCTTCACAACATCCAACCAAGTGAACAACACACTCCAGGATATAGGCTTATCAATATCCAATACCATAAAGAGAAGACAGCATGAAAGTAAATACAGAGGGTTCACTGCACGGTGCAAGCCACTCATAAGCCTCAAGAATAAGGCGGCTAGATTGGACTTTGCTAAAAAAAACAACAACATCTAAAGCCAGCACAGTTCTGGAAGAACATTCTTTGGACTTGATGAAACCAAGCTCACCCTCTACCGGAAAGAAAAGTATGGCAAAAGCATGGTACAGCTCATGATCCAAAGCATACCACATTATTATTATTATTGTTTATATAGCACCATTAATTCCATGGTGCTTTACATTTGCAGATTTACATAAGGTACACTAGATATACAAAACAGATAATGCTAACAGAGACCAATTGGCACAGTGGGATAGAGGGCCCTGCCCGCAAGGGCTTACAATTTATGAGGGACGAGGGATAGAGACAGAAGGTGAGGGTAGAGGCTGTTCAGGTAGTGGTGTGGTGACAGTAGGGTTATTGGCGGTTGTAGGCGTTCCTGAATAGGTGAGTCATCAGGGCCTTCTTGAAGCTTGTGACTGTGCGGGTCAGTCTTATGTGTCTTGGTAAGGAGTTCCAGAGTATGGGGGATGCACGGGAGAAGTCTTGGAGACGTTTGTGTGAGGAGCGGATAAGAGCAGAGCTGAGTAGGAGGTCTTTGGAGGATCGGAGGTTACGTGCGGGCAGGTAGCGGGAGATTAGGTCGGGGATATACGGAGGGGACAGGTTGTGGATGGCTTTGTATGTCAGCATCAGTAATTTGAACTCATCACATCTGTAAAATACGGCGGAGGCAGTGTGATGGCTTGGGCATGCATGGCTGCCAGTGGCACTGGGTCACTAGTGTTTATTGGTGATGTGACACAGGACAGAAGCAGCCAGATGAATTCTGAAGGTATTCAGAGACATATTGTGTGCTCAAATCCAGCCAAACTGATTGGTCGGAGTTTCATAATACAGATGGACAATGACCCAAAGCAACCCAGGAGTTTATTAAAGCAAAGAAGTGGAATACTCTTGAATAGCCAAGTCAGTCACCTGATATCAACCCAATTGAGCATACATTTCACTTGTTAAAGACTAAACTTCAGACAGAAAGGCCCACAAACAAACAGCAACTGAAGACCGCTGCAGTAAAGGCCTGGCAGAGCATTAAAAAGGAGGAAACACAGTGTCTGGTGATGTCCATGAGTTCAAGACTTCAGGCAGTCCATTTCAGGCAGTCATTGCCAACAAAGGGTTTTCAACCAAGTATTAGACATTAACATTTTATTTACAATTATTTAATTTGTCCATTTACTTTTGAGCTCCTGAAATGAAGGGATCGTGTATAAAAAATGCTTTAGTTCCTCACATTTTTCTGCAATCATTTTGTTCAACCCATTGAATTAAAGCTGAAAGTCTGAACTTCAGCATCTCAATTGTTTTGTTCAGAATTCATTGTGGTAATGTATGGAACCAAAATTAGAAAAATGTTGTCTGTCCAAATATTTAAAGGACCTAACTGTACATTCATTAGTAAACATGGACCAGCGTTTACTTGAATATCCCCATGTTGCAGAAACGCAGCTTTTTTTGTTGCAGATTTTGCTGTGATTTTTTGAGACAAAGGCAGGAGTAGAATGAGCAGGAGGTAAAACTATATTTGCTTCTGAAATATTTCCCACTCCTTTTGTAGCCATTCTTGGCTTTGGCTCAAAAAAGGCAGCTAAATCTGCAACAATAAAAAGCTGCGTTTCTGCAATGTGGGGACAACCACAGGCTGTCTTGCTTGCCTCAAACTATGATCAACAATTCTCTGTAATCAATAGCAGGGTGGTAGGACAAAAAAAAGCCTGCATCAGATACTTTTGACACTTTTTCTAAGTGCCGGTTCATGGAAACAAGAAACTTGAGATTAGGGCCACTTGCACACCACCGTATGAATGGTCAGTGTGCTATCCGGGTTTTTCCCAGATAGCACACAGACCCATTAATTTCTATGGGCCCGTATACATAACTGTGAATTACAAGGTCCCGTGTGCGGGCCGACAGTCCAGACCGCAAAATATGGAACCGGTTCTATTCCGGTCCGATTTTGTGGCCCTGCTTCCGCGGCTCCTATTCACTGAATGAAAGGGGCCGCGGAAGCACAGGCAGCACACGGGTAACATCCGTATGTCCCCCATGCCTATCTTTCACAGAAGCCGGTTAGCACACCGTCATGTGCAATCGACTTATTGAGAACTGCGCATGAACTTGGGGGAAATATTTTAAAGTTTAGGCAAAATTTTCCAGCACTAGCTGAAGTCTATGCCAGCGGGCTGTTGTAATCATAAGTCCTAGAGCATCTTAAAACATATCTGAATTATTAAAAAGCTCTAAATTTCCCCAAAATACTATTTCAATATTTTAAAGAGGTTGTCCAGGCTAAAATATTTTTAATTAGGCCGAGGGAGGTGAAAAAAAAAAAAATAAAACACACTCACCTGTCCTCCCAGCAGGTTCCAGTCCTTCTGACTGGCTGTCTTCTTGGAATGGAATTCCTCACCAGCTGTGTCGTCCCAGAGTCTCTTCCTTAGGCCGCTGATTGGCCTCAGCCGCCACGTGTGGCTGGGATTTCCACCACAAGACAACAAGGACCAGAATGCGCTGGGAGGCATCGGAGCACTGGGGACAGGAGAATGTGGATTTTTTTTTTTTTTTTTTTTTTTAATTATTATTCTTTTTCGCCTCCCCTGGCTTCATTAAAAAAATAAAAGTTTTAGCCTGGCCAACCACTTTAATACATGTATCAAGGCATAAAATCTGCATTTTATGTATTTCTTACTTATATAGCGCCAACGTATTCTGCAGCGCTTTACATTCATTGTCAGTCACTGTTCTGTATAGCGTTCGCAATATACAGTCCCCCTATCAGTTTGTCTTTGGAGTGTGAAAACAAACCCACACAAACACAGTGAGAATATACAAGCAGTTTGCAGAATTTGCCCTTGGTCAGATTCAAACATATGACTCCAGCGCTGCAAGGCAACAGTGCTAACCACTCTGTGCCAGCTTCTTAGGAGTCTGTCATTGATTCACAAGGGGAAAACACCATTTGATTCAGATGACCCTAAACTAATATATAGCACTTGGTTGGTATGCTGGGTTCCGGTGACAGACTCCTTTTAGAGTTCCTGTCACCAGTCTTTGAAGCCCAACAATATACCCCATCTGACATCACCCTAAACTTTTTAATGTCTTGTTCATCCAAATCCACCCAGCCCTTCCAAAGATATAAGCCTGATAGACGTGCTGATGCAAATGCGGGTATACTAGCAAAGTAAGTGATAACCCTGCATGGCATAGGGCACACAGAACCCCCCCCCCCGCCAGAAAAACCAGTGTTACCGCTTGGCTAGTATACCCTAATTTGTATTAGCACTGAGAATAGGTTCACACTTGCACTCTGTTAGGGTTCGCCAGGGGACCTGAAAGGCGGAGAACCCACCCACTAGAACAGCAGTTACCTGCAGACTTCATAGACTATAATGGGGGTCTGCCAGGTTTCGGCTAAAAATCAAGTGCAGTGACAATGCTTATCAGATGTGGTATGTCATTAGGCTTTTCAACCAAGTTCTCCATGGTAACATTAAAGGGGTTGTCCAGTGTAAAATGTATTTTTTTTTTTTTTTTTTTTTTTAAATTAGGCCAGGGGAGGTAAAAAATTAAGAAAAACAAACCATACTTACCTGTCCCTGGTACCCTCCAAAGCAGTCCGATCCTGAAGCTCAGTTGCGAGTGACCGCTGAGACCAATCAGTGACCTCAGCAAAGGGTACGGGACGTCACAGCTGTGAAGCATTCCCATGCAAGAAAACATCAGAGCACCACGCTGTTTTTTTTTTGTTTTTTTTAAATCCTTCCCCAGCCTAACATACATATAAAATAATATAACCTGGACAACCACTAAGCTTCAGCTTCCCTAAAAACCATCTTCCCATTCAAGGCCCAATTTACTGTGAACAAGAAACAAGCTGATATTTCGATTCACACAGGGCAGCATCTCAAAGACAGCAGGGTATGCTCACGCATGCAGATTTCAAAATAAGGTGTGAATCATAGAAGATGTCCAATTCTCCTCTTTTGCTAATCCACTTTAAGGTCTAACTTCAAACATTTCATGGTAAAAACCTGCACTTTCTGTATGTATATATCATTTACAAGACCTTCTCCAACCTGAGCACTCACACTTGTTGACCATAGAAAATTGAAAGGAAATGAGAAGCGGGATTCCTGGATGGGGGAGCCCTGAAACCCCTCCCAGCACCTGCTGGAGATCGCCAGTGCCAGGCACAATATTATGATCCAGAGAACGCTTCTCCTTCCTCCATTTCAGGTCACACCAAACCATAGACATGGGAACACCAACCGACACAAGAATCCCAACAATAAAGTGTCAGAAATTGAGGATCACGGCCCGTATGGCCTTCAGCAGCTCCTGAACACTTGCTCCCAGACGTGCGGCCTATGCAATGGCTGCTGGCATTTGCCTCCACAACCTCCCTCGGGAGGGGCACTCACCTCGGTGGGTTGGCTGATTTCGAACAGGTCCAGCCGGTTGGCGTTCCAGTGGTTAATGATGTCTGCCAGTTTGCGGCGCTCTTCTTCCCGGCTGCCCGACATGACCGTACAGCCTCTTTTCACTGAAAGATAGCTACCAGGAACAGACAAGAAGGCAGAACGTATGGAATAATTTCTCCGAAATTGTATCGATCCCTCTTATCCGTCGTTCTTGGGTAGGGACAGTGCCCAGCCCTGTGTGTGCCTGGCAGTGGTATTCAGCACCCAGACGTGATCACCACAACGACCCCATTATCTCAGGAACCAGAAAATGAGTATTGGGAAGAACCGTCTACTTGTTAATACCGATCAGCCACAAACATATCCACAGACAATAGGCTAGGAGATTCCAACCCGAGTGGCTTCAGGCGGCTGAGCTTCCTTATCGACTGCTATCCCCTCCTCCCATCTGCACCGAGCCATGCGCGTCACGCACTGCGCGCTCCCGTGTTGCACTTTATCCCTGCGACGCTCCCATTCCAGTCCTGCTGTGTGTGGAGACGCATGCTTATACTCGACCTTATGAATTGCAGAAACCAAGCTTGTGTCGTGCTAGTAGGGCAATTCCATGGTCAGAGTGACTAGATATTGCCACAGATGCAGCTATGCATATTATTTTGCAGCTGTACATCAGTTGTGGCCCCACTTTGGGTAACTTATAAATTTTTTTTTTGAGAGGTCAAAAAACAATAGCAATTCTGTCATTTTGGATGGATTTTTTTTCTTTATGTATAAGTATCTGTCTACACTGTGACATTTTGTAGTGACAACAGCAGCCCTCTACAATACACACATCTCGGTATTCATTTTGGCTGTAGCTTAGTAGTTAAAAAATCAATTAGCACCACAAAAAGTTGCATTGTTGCCCTGGCCTAAATGACATGTTATTGTTATTCTGCAGCAAATGTGGTACCAAATGATGGTGGTAGTAGTTTTCATAATAGGGAACATCCTAGTTGTTGTCGGCCTTCATGAGCCTTATATAGGAGAGACCCAATGGCAATGCCCACAGTCAGTGGCCACACTGCTCATAGGCATTAATTCCCCTAATGCTATGGTCAAACATGCTCAAAGCACCATTTTCAAGGCGGTACATGGGCACTCAAATTTTGGTGTACTTCACCACTCTCCAGAATGAGCTGCAAAAGTGGCCATCCATTACCATGACGTCTGTGAGCCTATTGAAGGTTCTCATTCTTGTCTGGTATAGACTTCTATTACAGGCTTCTCTAGGCAGCCTGTAATAGAAGCATCACAGTTTTACAATTTGTATTACTAATCAGACCTCCCTTAGTATTTATACCTTTAGCAGTGTTTTGAGTGATTTCTGGGTTCTCTAGGAGCTCCTGGCATCCTCTGCATTTGTTTACATCTGCATCTTCCTGTTGTGTGCTTTCCTACAACTGCACTCTGATTAACTCCCCCCTCTCTGAAGGATCTCGTCCTGCCGAACCCGCGTTCAGCACACCTGAGATCGCTTCAGTTACCTCACACCCACCTCCAGTGAGTGTTCTGGGCCGATAGGATAATACAAACCGAGCTGTCTAAATTTTATATATTTATTAACCCCTAAACGGGTCGGGAACTACACACTTAACACATACAGATAATACATGTATCGGTTAGCAAGCAAATACAAGTGGAAAGCAACATGACATGGTGCACAAAATAAAAAGGAGATTAAACTGAAGGAAAGGAAATATTACCAACACAAGCCTGTGATTGGTTCTCTGGGCTCCGGATGTGAGCTCAGGGCACGTACTTAAAAGCAGTCCAAAAGCATGTGTCCGGGCATGCTATTCCAGTCGCGGCACCCCCTAGATCTGCGCAGGGCTATCCGGGTGGCTTTCAGCAGAACAAAAGACCATATATAGGAGGTTACCAGAATAAGTAGATAGTCCATATCTCTGAGCCCATGTGGTAGGCTGCAGGGTTCTTTCTTAAGCAAATTACAGAGCATGTTTTTCCTACATGCTGTTACATCTCTTCCAGGTCAACAAAGGGTCTAAGGCCTCAATGCTAGGCTGCATGGTAGGAGTCCACACCATGTCCTGCCCCCACATCACCTCCAGGAACAAAACAAGAAAAAAAGACAACCTCTTCCTGCTCTGAGAACCTTTAACCTGACCTGGTATCCTCCCTAAGTGAGGTCACCAGGAGGAGGAGCCACGCCCCCCGTTCTAAATCTCTCAGAATCATATTTCCTTATGATTCCTCTCCCGATGAATGTAGAGTTGGGCCGGCGGTATGATAGGGTTCGTGGCAAGACCCCCACCGTATAGACCCCAAGGATGAAACCCCAATTCCCTTTGGGTAAGGAGATCAGTGTCTGGACCTTTTCCAGGCTTTGAACTGCGACAAGTTTGACCTCAAAACGTGCCTTGACCTGACGCATATGGGGAATTTATCGGGGCGCCTGTAAGAGGTTCCCCGGGGAAGATAAGGTCATAAAACCATAATCCTTTTGATGTGAAGCTGGCTTCAGCTTGTCTGTGCACGGTGTGCAGAGGGCCCGCCCAGCACATCCTTTCTGCAGGACCCTCCGCCGGGTTAATGAGTGTAGCAGTGTTATGTAAATAAAGGCCTGTGTCCGTGACTCTCTGGAGATCAAAGGGTTGTTGATTACAGATCCCTCAAACCACATCCCCCAAGCCTAAGACCACATGGCTGATAACCGACAGGAACCACACTATGTTAGCGAATATTAGTACAGTAAATACATACAGTATCTGTGGCTTGTATCATCACACCCTGCCTCTCTCACTCACTTCCTCTCCTTTTTTCCCCTCACACAGAGAAACTTTCAGAACAACTCCTTGATATTTTTTTTGGCATTTGGTAAATATATATATATATATATATATATACAGTACAGACCAAAAGTTTGGACACACCTTCTCATTCCAAGAGTTTTCTGTATTTTCATGACTATAAAAATTGTAGATTCACACTGAAGGCATCAAAACTATGAATTAACACGTGGAATTATATACTTAACAAAAAAGTGTGAAACAACTGAAAATATGTCTTATATTCTAGGTTCTTCAAAGTAGCCACCTTTTTCTTTGATTACTGCTTTGCACACTCTTGGCATTCTCTTGATGAGCTTCAAGAGGTAGTCACCTGAAATAGTCTTCCAACAGTCTTGAAGGAGTTCCCAGAGATGCTTAGCACTTGTTGGCTCTTTTGCCTTCACTCTGCGGTCCAGCTCCCCCCATCCATCTCGATTGGGTTCAGGTCTGGTGACTGTGGAGGCCAGGTCATCTGGCGTAGCACCCCATCACTCTCCTTCTTGGTCAAATAGCCCTTACACAGTCTGGAGGTGTGTTTGGGGTCAATGTCCTGTTGAAAAATAAATGATGGTCCAACTAAACGCAAACCGGATGAAATAGCATGCCGCTGCAAGATGCTGTGGTAACCATGCTGGTTCAGTATTCCTTCAATTTTGAATAAATCCCCAACAGTGTCACCAGCAAAGCACCCCCACACCATCACACCTCCTCCTCCATGCTTCACGGTGGGAACCAGGCATGTAGAGTCCATTCGTTCACCTTTTCTGCGTCGCACAAAGACACGGTGGTTGGAACCAAAGATCTCAAATTTGGACTCATCAGACCAAAGCACAGATTTCCACAGGTCTAATGTCCATTCCTTGTGTTCTTTAGCCCAAACAAGTCTCTTCTGCTTGTTGCCTGTCCTTAGCAGTGGTTTCCTAGCAGCTATTTTACCATGAAGGCCTGCTGCACACAGTCTCCTCTTAACAGTTGTTGTAGAGATGTGTCTGCTGCTAGAACTCTGTGTGGCATTGACCTGGTCTCTAATCTCAGCTGCTGTTAACCTGCGATTTCTGAGGCTGGTGACTCGGATGAACTTATCCTCCGCAGCATAGGTGACTCTTGGTCTTCCTTTCCTGGGGCGGTCCTCATGTGAGCCAGTTTCTTTGTAGCGCTTGATGGTTTTGGCCACTGCACTTGGGGACACTTTCAAAGTTTTCCCAATTTTTCGGACTGACTGACCTTCATTTCTTAAAGTAATGATGGCCACTCATTTTTCTTTACTTAGCTGTTTTTTTCTTGCCATAATACAAATTCTAACACTCCATTCAGTAGGACTATCAGCTGTGTATCTACCTGACTTCTGAACAACACAACTGATGGTCCCAACCCCATTTATAAGGCAAGAAATCCCACTTATTAAACCTGACAAGGCACACCTGTGAAGTGAAAACCATTTCAGGTGACTACCTCTTGAAGCTCATCAAGAGAATGCCAAGAGTGTGCAAAGCAGTAATCAAAGAAAAAGGTGGCTACTTTGAAGAACCTAGAATATAATACATATTTTCAGTTGTTTCACACTTTTTTGTTAAGTATATAATTCCACATGTGTTAATTCATAGTTTTGATGCCTTCAGTGTGAATCTCCAATTTTTATAGTCATGAAAATACAGAAAACTCTTGGAATGAGAAGGTGTGTCCAAACTTTTGGTCTGTACTGTATATATACCGTGTTTCCCCGAAAATAAGACACCCCCGAAAGTAAGGCATAGGAGAGGTTTCGGAGAATTGCCTAATATAAGGCATCCCCCGAAAGTAAGGCGTATGTTCCCGAACAGAACATACGATATATATACGATATGTGAGGCCGCGGGAGAACCCCACAATCTCTGCTATCATTATACTCCGGGGTCTTTTCAGACCCCGGAGTATAATAATCGGCGGCCCAGGGGAGGTGAGCGAACATAAAAAACTATGTGCTTACCTGTCCTACGCTTCTCCAGGCTTCGGGCCTGTTTGGTGACGTCGCAGACGTCAGCGGACGTCATTTTGCGTCGCGACGCCGGCCGGATCATGTGACGCGGCCTGGTCTAACAGTGAAGAAGGCCGGAGTAGCGCACGGGCATGCACCGGAGCGAGGAACGGGTAAGCAATGTTGTTTTTTTATGTTTGTATCCTCCCCTGGGTCTCCGATCATTATACTCTGGGGTCTGAAAAGACCCCACAGTATAATAATTGTTCATGGGTGGTCCACTATGGGGCAAACTACTGTGTAAAGGGGCCACTATGGGGAATGATACTGTTTGCAGGGGCCACTATGGGGAATGATACTGTGTGCAGGGGCCACTATGGCGAATGATACTGTGTGCAGGGGCCACTATGGGGCATGATACTGTGTGCAGGGGCCACTATGGGGCATGATACTGTGTGCAGGGGCCACTATGGGGCATGATACTGTGTGCAGGGGCCACTATGGGATATGATACTGTGTGCAGGGGCCACTATGGGGCATGATACTGTGTGCAGGGAAATTAATGGTTTGGATTGTTATGATGATGTCCTAGAAGATGATGACATAACTGTCATTGAATAAATTTTACTTTCTATTCGTACCGTAAATATTGGTAAATGTACCATACTGTTAATTGTTGTACATGGAAATAATGGTACGGTAGTAAGAAATTCTTGATAGGATTCACAGTTTGTCTGGTTATGCTGGTTTGTGATGACAACTACATTACCGTACAGTACCGTATATAATAAATGTTCATTTTTTTGTTCAGCAATAAATGTGAATTCTTCTTCATTGAAAAAAAAATAAGACATCCCCTGAAAATAAGACACAGCACATCTTTGGGAGCAAAAATTAATATAAGACGCTGTCTTATTTTCGGGGGAAACAGGGTATATATACACACATACATAAATACGAATATTTTAACAACTACATATCTCTCTATATATATCTTTATGATTGTTAGAAATGTATGTCTTTTTTTTTTCATTAAGAATTTTTATTAAAGTTTTTGTTGAAAAACAGTAAACATAGAAGGGGAAGGGGGCGGGAGGAGCAGGGAGAACAGGGTACATCAGGTGGGTAACAGGGAGGACTGAGGGTGGGAGGGAATAACAAAGGCTCTGTCGCAGCAGAGTCAAACAGTAGATCCAATAACAAAAACAAGGCAGGTACACATCATATCAACAGAAAGAGAATCGGAGAAGAAAAAAAAGCAACGGGAAGGTTATGAAGGTACAGAGGGGAAGGCAGACTGAAACTCGGCAGAGTAATAGAAGTGGTTCCACAGGAGCTATGTTTGCTGATGAGCTCTGTGGTCATGTTTCAACTCCGCAATCAGGTCTTCCATGCTGCAAATGCGCAAGACCTCCTGAAGCCAAGACAAAAGAGAGGGGGGGGTTGGGGATTTCCACAGTCTGGGGATAACAGACCGAACTGCAATTAATAGGAAGCCTAACAGTCTACGGGTATGCTTCCTGAACTTTCGCGGGAAACTAGAGAGGAGGAGGGGAACAGGATCATCATCCTGAGCGATTCCAGTGACCGTCCGAATAATTCAGCGGACATCTGACCAACAGGGGCGTAGGTGCGTACATCCCCAACAAACATGTGTCATCGTACCCCAGTCAACGTTATATCTCCAGCATCAGTCCAATGTGGAGGGGTACATCTCATGGAGGATAGAGGGGACTCTATACCACTGAGAGAGGATGTTATAGTTCGTTTCTTGCGCATTGCAAGACATGGAGAATTTGTGGCATGCCTGTAAAGCCGATGACCACATGTAAGGCGAGAATGAGACCCCCAATTCCCTTTCCCAGCCACTTGCAAACGCTGGCAAGCAAGTATTGGAGCCCTCCATTAGCATGCCATAGACAAGCGAGACAGTATGAGCTGGAACACTGGGTGAAAGGCTCAAGCGTTCAAAGGGCAGCAATGCCCTATGAAGATTATGAGACGGTTTAAAAGTGGTATATAGCGACCCCCTGCACGGTAAAATATGCTTCACAGAGACCCCTGCACAGTATAATGCTCCACAATGACCCCTGCACAGTATAATATGCTCCACAGTTGCCCCTCTACAGTATAATATTAATTGTGCATGCGCAGTCCATATTATACAGCGCTACATGCTGGCAGGATTCCCCACCACCCACTCTACAGAGGTGACGGCTGGCACCTCCTCTTTGACCCACCCCCCAGCCCCATTACACTTACCTTTCCTAACTGGCATTTATGGACCTGCATGCGTAGGTGGCCGATACACGCAATGACGAGGTGGCCTTTCAGCGAAGATGTCCCGAGGTACGGATATCCACAGGAGAAATGGTGAGTATAATGGGGCTGGGGGTGAGTCCTTTCCCCTGCCGTTGCAGATGCAGATATCAATTAGACTGAGACCCCGCAACATCAGCAAAAAGGCAAAAAATTTAATATATGTAGATCACATGACCTACATATATTACAGTAAAACAAAATGAAATTGTTAATAAATGTAATTTAGAAAGTTCCAGGGGGATACAAGAGGACCTTATGTTTAAAATGTACATTTATCCTGGACAACCCCTTTAAATTCATACACATTAGTTATTCCTGTATCTGAAAATGCCTGATCTACAAACTTTTAAAAATATTTCTCCCATATCCAAACTGCCATTTTTTACTGTTTCACATTGCATAAAAATTTGGAAAAAAAGTGATCAAAACAATTCCCCAAAGTGAAATAAATAAAATACAAAATCTATAACATCAAGATAGAAATCTTATGCATCGCCGTACATGGAAATTTTATATTTCTTTTTCAAAGTTTTGGATTAAAAAAAAAAAAACTATATACATTTGGTATTGCCATAATCGTACAGTTAATGTGATCTGGGGGCTGCACAGTGAACTCTAAAAATGAAGCTCCTAAGAAAGTTGCAGAAACACAGTTTTTCTATAATTCCACCCCATTGTGAATTTTTTTTTTCAGCTTTCTAGTACATCGTATGGAATATTATATGTTACTATTGTGAAGTACAATTGGTCCAGTAAACATTAAAGTCCTCATATGGCTCTGTGAATGGAAAAATAAGAAAGTTATGGCATTTGGAAAGCAAGGAGTAAAAAATGAAAATTAAAAAATAGGTGAAGGGGTGAGGTTAGCCATCCTAAGTGCAGAAAGCCCCTGGGGTTACTAGTGCTATAAAAATATTATATAAGGCAAAAATGAAAAATATACATCAATTAGCATATACCAATCAGTACAATAGAATATATATTGACATGTACGAAATAGTCAGTGAGATTAAATAAGTGGTTAATGCCACGACAGGGAAAATGGGCAAAGAACTAAAAGGGTAATGCTTAGGCACCAATAGGTAGTGTCCAGGTTCTCCACCAGTAGTGAAAAAGAGGCTTTCAATTACATAGGGACAGCTCTTGCTTCTTCAACAAGAGGGGGCACAACAAGCACAGAAATGGGAGTAAGGCCCCTTGCACATGACCGTGTGCTATCCGGGTTTTGCACATGACCGTGTATTACACAGATAAGTGTGCTGGCTGACAGTCCGGGCCGCAAAACACAGGACAGGTCCTATTCCTGTCCGTTCTGCAGCCATGCATCCGCGGCCCCATTCATTGAAAGAAGCCGTGTGCCACCCGAACCATTCAATCACGACCGGCAGCCTGCACACGGTGCAAGGGGCCTAAGTATCGTAAATGTCCACCACTTTAGTAAGATGTGTAAAACAAGGAGAGTGTCCAAACCCTGACTCTTTTTCCATTAAGATCATTTCAGGGCAGCTGTAGGCAAGAAGGAAGGACTTCCAAAAGGTGTCTGCGGCCATGTTTCTGACAAGCATAGCTACAGCAAACTTAGTCATCACCATATGGGTATTTATTTATATAGTGCCACCATATTCCACTGTGATTTAACCCCTTAAAAGGATTTTCCGGGCAAAAAAAATCTTTTTTTTTTAAAAAAAAAGGTCTGTTAGTGCTATTAATGGGTTAATAAGTGCACCCAAATACCTTTATCATTATTTTGAGTGATTTCTGGGTTTCTCTGGGAGATCCTGGCATCATCTGCATTTGTTTACATGGTGTAGCTTCCTGCTGCCTTAGTTCATGCAATTAATCATGGTAGTTGTAGGCTGACTCACACTACCTCACTCTCACTCCCTCTCCCTCCCTCTCTCACACACCCTCCCTGTCCCCCTAGCTATTCCGCCCACTACTAGTACTTCCCAACTGACTAACTCAGTCCACTCCCTCACCCCATCATACTTACCTATCTTCCTGTCCAGACTTCCCTTCTGCGGGGAAGACTACTGTTCTTTGACTCTGCCGGCGCATGCGCAGGCTGGAGTTACCTCTGACGCCTGCACAGTAGAATTTGATTGCCCAGCTACAGTGAATAGCCGGGACTATTACGCGCGTGCTGGCAGAGTCGAAGAGGAGGAGCTGTCCCTGCAGATATGTAAGTATGGAGGGGGGAGTATTGGTGACGTTCTTTTTCCGGAAATGGGGAAATGGTACCTCACCGGATAATCAGAAAATGTGCCTGGGGCGGTCAATTGCAAAAAACCGGCTCTTCTATTGCAGACTGCATAGAGGGCAGGGTTCACGCATAGGACGTCTGCGTCTCAGCGTAGGCACGATACTATGACGTCATCCCGCCACCTGTGCCATGTGTCTTGTAAACCACAGGCCTGAAGTGGCTTGCTGTTTACAAGACAGTTAGTTGCAGGATGGGTTTTAACTAGATCGGTGTCTGCAGACATCGATCAAGTTAAAAGTAAAACATGTATTAATGGCGACCCCGGGGTGGGTCCCCAAAGAATCAGTGGTCCCGGGGCAGCCGCCCCCTCTGCCCCCCACTGGCTACGCCTCTGACTTTGGTTTGGAAATTATACCCCTTAAAAATGTAAATTTAAATCAAGGGGTATAGCAAACATTTGGACCCTGCTGGTTATTTTCCAGAAATTACTGCACAACTGAGGATTAAAGGTACAGTGCCTTGCGAAAGTATTCAGCCCCCTTGAACTTTTCAACCTTTTGCCACATTTCAGGCTTCAAACATAAGGATATAAAATTAAAATTTTTTGGTGAAGAATCAACAAGTGGGACACAATCGTGAAGTGGAACGAAATTTATTGGATATTTGAAACTTTTGTAAAAAATAAAAAACTGAAAAGTGGGGCGTGCCAAATTATTCGGCCCCCTTAAGTTAATACTTTGTAGCGCCACCTTTTGCTACGATTACAGCTGCAAGTCGCTAAGGGTATGTCTCTATCAGTTTTGCACATCGAGAGACTGAAATTCTTGCCCATTCTTCCTTGGAAAACAGCTCGAGCTCAGTGAGGTTGGATGGAGAGCGTTTGTGAACAGCAGATTTCAGCAATTTCCACAGATTCTTGATTGGATTCAGGTCTGGACTTTGACTTGGCCATTCTAACACCTGGATACGTTTATTTGTGAACCATTCCATTGTAGATTTTGCTTTATATTTGGGATCATTGTCTTGTTGGAAGATAAATCTCCATCCCAGTCTCAGGTCTTTTGCAGACACCAACAGGTTTTCTTCCAGAATGGTCCTGTATTTGGCTCCATCCATCTTCCCATCAATTTTAACCATCTTCCCTGTCCCTGCTGAAGAAAAGCAGGCCCAAACCATGATGCTGCCACCACCATGTTTGACAGTGGGGATGGTGTGTTCAAGGTGATGAGCTGTGTTGCTTTTACGCCAAACATATCGTTTTGCATTGTGGCCAAAAAGTTCGATTTTGGTTTCATCTGACCAGAGCACCTTCTTCCACATGTTTGGTGTGTCTCCCAGGTGGCTTGTGGCAAACTTTAAACAAGTCTTTTTTATGGATATCTTTGAGAAATGGCTTTCTTCTTGCCACTCTTCCATAAAGGCCAGATTTGTGCAGTGTACGACTGATTGCTGTCCTATGGACAGACTCTCCCACCTCAGCTGTAGATCTCTGCAGTTCATCCAGAGTGATCATGGGCCTCTTGGCTGCATCTCTGATCAGTTTTCTCCTTGTTTGAGATGAAAGTTTAGAGGGACGGCCGGGTCTTGGTAGATTTGCAGTGGTCTGATACTCCTTCCATTTCAATATGATCGCTTGCACAGTGCTCCTTGGGATGTTTAAAGTTTGGGAAATCTTTTTGTATCTAAATCCGGCTTTAAACTTCTCCACAACAGTATCAATGACCTGCCTGGTGTGTTCCTTGGTCTTCATGATGCTCTCTGCGCTTTAAACAGAACCCTGAGACTATCACAGAGCAGGTGCATTTATACAGAGACTTGATTACACACAGTTGGATTATATTTATCATCATCAGTCATTTAGGACAACATTGGATCATTCAGAGATTCTCACTGAACTTCTCGAGTGAATTAGCTGCACTGAAAGTAAAGGGGCCGAATAATATTGCACACCCCAATTTTCAGTTTTTAATTTTTTTACAAAAGTTTAAAATAATCAATAAATTTCGTTCCACTTCACAATTGTGTCCAATTTGTTGTTGATTCTTTACCAAAAAATTAAAATTTTATATCTTTAAGTTTGAAGCCTGAAATGTGGCAAAAGGTTGAAAAGTTCAAGGGGGCTGAATACTTTCGCAAGGCACTGTAAATAGGCAGTTACCTGCTGGGGTTACTCCAGCAGATAACGGCCTATTTATAAAAAAAAAAACGAAAAAAAACTTATCCTCACCTACCTGCAATCCCATGATGGAGCCGCCGCTTCCTCTTCTTGTTTGCGACGTCTGTGTCTCAGTGTAGGGGGCGCGATGACGGCATTGTATTGCCGCCTGCGCTGAGATGCGGACGTCTTGTAAACCAGCCCAGGACAGAAGTGGCCTGTCATGGGCTGGTTTACGGTAAAATAAATAGTAAAAATGCCGTCCCCCAGACAGTGACGGATAGTGCCGCCTGAGGCGGCCGCCTCACTTCGCCTCATTAGAGGTGTGACCCTGCCCGAATGGAAACCTAATCCACATAAAAAAGCAGTTATCTTAGGAAACCGGCAGACCCCATAGACTGTATGTTTTCCGCACGGACTTGCAGGATTTTTCACTCCGCATAGTTCATGCAGAGAGGGGAACGAAATGGCCCGAACGCAGATGTGAACTGGGCTTAACATTACACATGCTTTCTGGCAATCTCCTCTCCAATGCATTGTTGCAAGGACACTTGGAGGTTCTAGAATGGCTATTGCATACATCTTTGGCAGGAGCAGGCACAGATGTAAGCAGAAAAGCAGTGCTGGAGGGCTGGGGAAATGATTGTGAATTGCTCCTTAGGTACTACAGGCATCTAAAGGATTAAACACCCTTGTGATCTTGGATATTGCAGCAAGAATTTAGCTGTGTATTGCAGCTTGCAGTGAATCTGCAGGATCACCACCTATTGCCACTGGAATATTAGGTATAACTTGCTTATGTGCTTACAGAGAGAGCCGTCTCCCTCTAACTTTAGGCTATGTTCAGGCTACGTTTACACCTTCAACATTCCAACAGGATTAAGGTGTGGATTCCACCAAGTCAAATAACATTCCACAGCTGTTGCAAGTGTATAGGGTATATTGTACCCTACTCACATGCAGCAGAAAATTAATGTGCTGCAGACGTTCAAACACACATTGTGTTAGGTAATTGTTATGGCTTTCCTGTTGTCTTTGTGAATTCTTCCTGGAACAACTATCTATTGTTTATCATCCTCAGATTACTGCTGCAGATTCTTCAGCAAATCTGACATGTAGGAACGTGCTCTTGTGTACAGGCTCAGACTGGCCCATTGGAGTATTGGTGAACCCTACAGTGGGCCCCACGACCAGTGAGTCCCCTGGTTGGCCCTGTGACTTTAGGGGGCCTTACTGGCCCCTCTGTAACTGCTGCTATTAACTTACTGATCATTTGTTCCTGTCCAAGGTCTTCTACACTTCCTCTTCAGCCTCCAGGGGCCCCCTTGCACCGCACATAACATCATCGCATCGGAACATGATGCCTAGGAGGGTGAAGGGGAAGTGGAGGAGGATGTAGGCAAGAGCGGAGTTCAGTAAATAAATAACGCAAGGGTGGAATGAAGCCGGTTCTGCAATCTGATTGTATTTTAACAAGTGACGTCCCCAGCCGGTTCTTCTACTGGTACAGCAGGAAGCCACAAGCTCTACCACTCTTCAACTTCTAGGCCGCAGGCCACATTAGATCAGTGGCCTACATGCTACATAGCATAAGAGGTAGTATTGGTACTTGCTCCTTCCTGCTCTGGGAGCACTATTGTGATGTCATGTGTTCCCGGAGCAGAAGCAGAGACACAGAGTGGGAACAGGAGCAGACAGGTAAGTAATGAGCTAATTCCACTTGATGGGGGGCCAGTTAAGACCATACAGTGGTCCCTTCAGTGAGCCCTTCACTGGTCCCACCATACAGTGACCCCTTCACTGGTCTCCCCATACAGTGGTCCTTTCACTGGTCCCCCCACACTTTGATGACCAGTGATGAGTCCACCAGTGATGGTATCATTATATTGTGTGAGGGCACTGATGGGAGCTAATATTCTGTGTGGGGGGCAATTAAAGTGTGTGGGGCATTAGAGGGGAACATTAATCGGTTTGTCCATGAATTGCAGTGACCCCAATAGCAGCCAGAGACGTCTGTCGCCAGTGTCTGTTTAGTCTCATGCCAGCTCCTCACTGCTGGAAGTCCTGGGCCTCATGTCACCACTGAGAGAAATCAGTGGCCTCAGAGGTCATTGGAGAGGAATCGGTGACATCACTCACACATAACTCACAAGTGATAATGTAGGCATATTTTCTGTGCCTGACCCATCACAGCACAGTAATAGTGCAATAAAAAAGACCTACTTACCAAATCTGCAAAGTAATAGTACAGTGAAAAAGACCCACTCACAACCAGGGCCAGTTTTAGACAAACTGTGGCCCTGGGCAAAATTAAAAGCAGGGCCCCAAATGCTGATATACCAACAATACCCGTATCAGTAATAGTTCCCCTTTATCAGTAATAGCCCTCCTCATAAATAATAGTTCTCCCTTATAAATGGTTCCCCTTATTAATAATAGCCCTCTCATAATTAATAGTCCACATTATAAATTATAGCCCTCTTAACAATAATACTTCCCTTTATAAATAATAGCCTCTTTAATAATACCCACTTATAAAGTTTCCCTCTTATAAATAAAAGCTCCCCCATTATAATAGCCACTTCATAAATATAATAATTTCCCCCTCTTATTATAGGCCTTTTATAAATAGTTCCTCCCTGATAAATAATAGCCCGCCTTATAAGTTTCCCTCTTATAACAGACTTCCCCTTATATATAGTTCCTCCCTTATACTAAATATCCCACTTATATATGTCTCCACCTTATAATAGCCCCCCCTTATATATAATAGCCCTCTTATATACAGTACAGACCAAAAGTTTGGACACACCTTCTCATTCCAAGAGTTTTCTGTATTTTCATGACTATAAAAATTGTAGATTCACACTGAAGGCATCAAAACTATGAATTAACACATGTGGAATTATATACTTAACAAAAAAAGTGTGAAACAACTGAAAATATGTCTTATAGTCTAGGTTCTTCAAAGTAGCCACCTTTTGCTTTGATTACTGCTTTGCACACTCTTGGCATTCTCTTAATGAGCTTCAAGAGGTAGTCACCTGAAATGGTTTTCACTTCACAGGTGTGCCCTGTCAGGTTTAATAAGTGGGATTTCTTGCCTTATAAATGGGGTTGGGACCATCAAAAAATGAGTGGCCGTCATTACTTTAAGAAATGAAGGTCAATCAGTCCAAAAAATTGGGAAAACTTTGAAAGTGTCCCCAAGTGCAGTGGCCAAAACCATCAAGCGCTACAAAGAAACTGGCTCACATGAGGACCGCCCCAGGAAAGGAAGACCAAGAGTCAACTCTGCTGCGGAGGATAAGTTCATCCGAGTCACCAGCCTCAGAAATCGCAGGTTAAGAGCAGCTGAGATTAGAGACCAGGTCAATGCCACACAGAGTTCTAGCAGCAGACACATCTCTACAACAACTGTTAAGAGGAGACTGTGTGCAGCAGGCCTTCATGGTAAAATAGCTGCTAGGAAACCACTGCTAAGGACAGGCAACAAGCAGAAGAGACTTGTTTGGGCTAAAGAACACAAGGAATGGACATTAGACCTGTGGAAATCTGTGCTTTGGTCTGATGAGTCCAAATTTGAGATCTTTGGTTCCAACCACCGTGTCTTTGTGCGACGCAGTAAAGGTGAACGAATGGACTCTACATGCCTGGTTCCCACCGTGAAGCATGGAGGAGGAGGTGTGATGGTGTGGGGGTGCTTTACTGGTGACACTGTTGGGGATTTATTCAAAATTGAAGGAATACTGAACCAGCATGGTTACCACAGCATCTTGCAGCGGCATGCTATTCCATCCGGTTTGCGTTTACTTGGACCATCATTTATTTTTCAACAGGACAATGACCCCAAACACACCTCCAGACTGTGTAAGGGCTATTTGACCAAGAAGGAGTGATGGGGTGCTACGCCAGATGACCTGGCCTCCACAGTCACCAGACCTGAACCCAATCGAGATGGTTTGGGGTGAGCTGGACGGCAGAGTGAAGGCAAAAGAGCCAACAAGTGCTAAGCATCTCTGGGAACTCCTTCAAGACTGTTGGAAGACCATTTCAGGTGACTACTTCTTGAAGCTCATCAAGAGAATGCCAAGAGTGTGCAAAGCAGTAATCAAAGCAAAAGGTGGCTACTTTGAAGAACCTAGAATATAAGACATATTTTCAGTTGTTTCACACTTTTTTGTTAAGTATATAATTCCACATGTGTTAATTCATAGTTTTGATGCCTTCAGTGTGAATCTCCAATTTTTATAGTCATGAAAATACAGAAAACTCTTGGAATGAGAAGGTGTGTCCAAACTTTTGGTCTGTACTGTACATATAACAAGAAACAATGTAAAATAAAACCAATTTAATATATAGTCTGATTAAAATTCGCACTGCTCAATAATCCAAAAACGGTTTGAAACTAACTGCTTCATTTGACCCTGATGGTGAAATGGAATTTAACAACACAATCCACGGTTTCCTTCCTAAGGAGGGCACGTTTAATATCACCTCTTCTGGAACCAAGACTGACACGGTCAATACCCTTGACTCTTAAGATCCCTGGGTTACATGAGTGATATTCCCTAAAGTGGCGTGGAATAGGCTCAAGGTCTTCAAGAGATTCAGAATCATTTAACGCCTCAGCCACCTTAATCCTACCAACATGCTCCAAAATCCTTACCTTAAATGGTCTAGTTGTCATCCCAACATAGATCTTATTGTAAGGGCATGTGGCATGATATATAATTGCTGACGTATTGCAGTTAATTGTCTGCATAATTTTATACTCTTTACTCTTATCTACGTTGGAAAAACAAGTGGACCTCTCAACATACTTACAGGCCTTGCATTTGCCACATTGGTAGCAGCCCCACTTAGGGCCCATGCTGCCTAATAACCCAGAGGGTCCACGTGAAACATGGTGACTAGAAGTCAGAATATCACGTAAATTTTGTGACCTACACCAGGTGATGGAGGGGTTTGCTCCAATTGATGCGACAAATCCTTTTCTGTAAGCAATACCGACCAATGTTTGCGAAAAACATCTCACACCTCTGTCCAATGTGAGTTAAATGTGGTAACAAAACGAACTGATTGTGACTCTTGTCACTTGTTCCGTATTACAGGCTCTCACTAGTCCTCTGTGTATATCTCTATAACCATACCCTCTGTTATGGAATCTCTCACAGAGATCACGAGCTTGTCGTTCAAATTTAAAATTATTGGAGCAGATCCAGCGCATACGAAGGAACTGACCCACTTGGATAGAACTCTTCACCTTGGGGTAATGTGCTGACCTGGCATGGAGGAGAGAGTTAGTAGATGTCGACTTCCTGAATACATCAGTTGAAATCATGTTATTGTCATCTCTTTCTATAATCAAATTGAGAAACTCCACCCTAGTGCGAAATGAAATGCCATGTGAGGTGAATGTTAAGATCATTATGATTCAAAATGTTAAGAAAAGTCTCCAAATCTGAGGCAGAACCCTGACATATGAAAAGTATATCATTGATATACCAGGACCACGATAGGATGGCGCCAAAGTTTGGAGTGTTGTAAACTATCTCTCTCTCCCACTGCCCAGGAAAAGATTAGCATACGAGGGTGCACAAGTCATCCCCCATAGCAGTTCCCTGGAGCTGTAGGAAGAGGCGATCCTTAAAGGTGAAATAATTATGAGTCAATGCAAAACCCAACAAAGAAATGATAAACTCAACCAAATCCAAATCAAGATTGGTCATTTCCGGGGGCGTGGCCTAGCATCCCATGGAGTAGGATGCATCTCTTACCTGCTTCGTCCCAGTGCTGTCTTTCCGGATCTCTCCGCTCCTCCTTCCGCACCCATGGGCAAGCGCCTTCCAAAGAAAGTGCCTCCGGGCACCCCTGTACCTCCCGACCACCCTTCCAGAGCGACTATTGAGGGGTTCCTTGCCCCGCCGCCCTCCTCTTCTGACCGGCACTCCACCAGGCTGCGGCCAGCGGCCATTTTGGGAGGTGCCGGGCCTTCCGCCACGGCCTTGTGGGCGGCGGGCCGCACTGACCCTGCAGTGGGGCCTTCTTCCTCTGCTGAGGTGCCACTTCTACCGAGGTCCCACTCAGCTCCAGGCCTGCCGCGGACCTCCCCATCTAGGGCCCTTCCACAGCCCCCACAGACTGGGCTGCCGACATCTCTGAACTCAGCCCATCCCCCACCTACTGGAAGCCAGGTAACACAGGGCCCCTGCTCTCCACAGCGCGAAGTCGGTGCTCCTTCTCCCCAGCACTCTGCCGCAGCCACCCAGCATGGTCTCCTCCTCTCTCAGGAGTTGCTCCAGTTCTCCCCTGCAACTTCTCCTGCCCTCCCAGGCTCTGAGTGCTCCAGTGACTGAGGACCATGACATGGGGGTCCCCCTACTCAGTGCCCATGGATGCTCTTTGGGCAAGATGCCTCAGCCTCCACAGGAGCACCACCCTCACCCCTCCCAACGTCCCCCACAGTGGTCGGAGTGGATTTCTCAAATACCTACAAAGATGGACTTTAAATTCCTCGTTGCTGAAGTCACTGAGTCATTTAGGGTGGAGATCTCTGCCTTGTGTAAGGACTTGCATTCCATAGCTAACAGACTGAACACATTGGAAGATGATCATGACCACACTAGGGAATATGTGGCGACCCTCCGTGACACTCTTGCTGATCAATCCTCGGCACTTCGTGACGTGCAGCACCACTTAGAGGACCTTGACAATTTGAACAGAACTCACCATGCCCTCCGTCCTAAAGGCACTTTATCTGCAACAAGTGACGTTACCTGCTGCGTCCACGACTTTGCCCTGAAAGAATCTATTATGGCTAAGGCGCGGAAGCTCTTTGACTTTGACGGGGCCAAGCTGCAGCTTTGTCAGGATCTCTCCCTCATCTCCCTTCAGAAGCGCCACCATCTCCACCCCCTACTGCAACTTTTACAAGAACACCAAATTTCCTATCGTTGGGGTTTCCCGTTTGCACTCATCGCCCGGAAGGATGGTCATTCTGCTACTCTTTGTTTCTATTCGGATCTGCCTCTTTTTTGTGACATGCTGGACATTCCTCCACCTGCTTTGACCGACTGGGAACTGCCCCCTCCGCCTCCATCACCAGCCCCAGTTTGGCATAGACAGTGTCCTAGGAAACGCCACTCGCTTCCCTCTACCTCCTCCTCCCAGAAGCACCCTTACCCTTCTTCGGAGTAACTTTGATTTCCAATGGTGAACCTCCTCTATTTGCTACTTGGGGATCCAGATATCCGCCTCTTATTCGACCCTCTATTCAGTGAACTATCCACATCTTTTCCGTGATCTGTGAGCCCTCCTAGATAAGTGGCAACCCCTGTCTATATCCCTCATAGGGAGAATTGCTGCGGTCAAGATGTCCCTCCTCCCGAAGTTGCTATACTATTTTGAGACTCTCCTGGTAGCGGTCCCTCGTGTGGACCTTCGGAACCTGCAGAAGGCGATCTTTCAGTTTATATGGCAAGGTAAAAGACACCGTATACCTCTCTCAGTTATGCTGATGGGGAGGGGATGTGGGTGAGTGGCTGTTTCGCATGTATTGCACTACTATTGGGCAATGCAGCTACGCTGTATCCCGTTTTGGGCGGCTATGCCAGCGTACACTAAATGGGTTGATATTGAGAAGCTATGGCTTGCACCCATGCATCCTAATGCTCTACTGTTGGTTGGCTCCCCCCAGCCCCCCTCTCCCCTACTCTGCTTGGCCCCATTCGCTTTACTAGGTCTGTCTGGTCCACCTGTTGCACTAGGTTCCCCCTGGTGTCTTCGCGCTCTTCAATGATATCCATCCTGTTTAAGCCTCTCTTACCGGATAGTCTGTCCTCTGCTATGGTCACGGTATGGTCCAGAGTTGGCTTTTTCTGGATTGCTGATTTGGTAGACCCCACGACACTGGAGCTCAGGTCCTTTGATTATCTCACGTCTACCATAAATCTTCCCTCCACTGAATGGCTTCACTATTCCCAGGTGGTCCATTTTGTTCGCTCACTTCATGGCTCCCTTAAGGTTACTCTGCCCACTGCCTTTGAGAAGGGGACGTCGGGCGGCACATCTACTAGAGGACTTATTTCCTCTATTTATCAGCTTCTGTCCTCCCATACTGGGCAGTGGGTAGATCTATCTCTCCGGGACAGTGGCAGATTGTATGGTATCGTGCCCAGAAGTCCTCTCAATGTGTGACTTTTCGAGAAACCCAGTATAAGCTGTTGATGCACTGGTATCATACCCCTGCTCTCCTTCTCGCTTTGAACCCTGCAATTCCCCCAGAGTGTTGGCACTGCCACAATGGGGTGGGTACCCTTCACAACATTTTTTGGATGTGTCCTGTTATTCTGGGCTTCTGGAGGGAGGTTAAGGATCTGACAGTTGCACTTTTTAGTTTCAATAATTTTTATTCGAATTTTCAAAGAATAAACGTACAGAACGGTGTTAACATACAGTGCAATGTACATTGGTATGCAGTTTCACATAATATGCAAGATAACATCATACTGTCCTTCCAAGACACATCTGTAGGTCATACATCAATGAGACAGGTATGCAAGCACTAACATAGTAAACCAGAACTATAACAATAACTTTCAGGCATAGTCATTGGGCTATTATGAATCATACCTAGAATATGTTCCTCAATTCCGACCTTCCCTTGGTTGTAAGGCTTTGTTGGTGTGTATGCACTGACACTCATATTTTACATTCCGTATTTCTACTCTCCCACTGCTCCATTTACTCTTCAGTTGGCAGGTTTGACTCCCATCCACTCAATCACTGCTTCCCCCCCCCCCCGAATTTCCTGTATTAACCTGGTTTTCTCTCAGAGCGAATCGAGAGTAATTCCATGCTTCCCAGATTTTCTCAAAGCTATGGAAGGAGTCATTTCCCAATGCGATTACTCTTTCATATGTGTGTGTGTTATTTATGGCCATTAAGAGATCCGACATGGGTGGAGGGGCTACTGTCCTCCATCTCTGCACCAACATCAATTTGGCTATAGTCAAAATTTTGCAGATAAGTTTTTTGTATGTCCTCAGTGCACTAGGAATTCCGATTATCAGAATAGCCATTTTAGCGGTGTATAGGAGTCAGAAGTCGAATAGCTCCGAGAGCATCTCAAAGACCCTTTCCCAGTATCCTTGAATTATGGGGCAATTCCCCAAAATATGGAGAAGGGTTCCTCTACCTCCACATCCCCTCCAGCAATTCCCTGATTCGGAGGGATATGCTAACTGTAGCATAGTTGGGGTCCTATACCATCGTAATACTATTTTCATGGCCGTCTCTAAATGTGTACTACACTTTAAGGATAGATGGATCAGCTTAATTGCCTGTTGCCACTCCTCTAGAGTAATTGCTGTTTCTAAATCTCTCTCCCAGCAACGAAATGGGGTAGATCTAGTAAAGGTCGATAGGTCGTCCATTTTGTCATACAGGAATCTCAACCCTCTCACTTTGGTCGACAGCCAGGTGAATAGTGCACCACTATGGGGCAAAAGCGACACAGGATGTTTAGACACAAAGTGCCATATTCGAAAATATTTAAGGAAGTCGCCGTTAGGGATTCCGTATGTCTGTCTAAGGTCAGCAAACAATATAGGTTGTTTAGTGTCGGAATATAATTGAGAAATATGTGTTATCCCCCTCGATTCCCAGTCCAAGGTTCCTAAATCGTCGGTTACCCATGCTAGTAGGGACAAAGGCATTTCAGAAATATGAAAATGTTTCATAGGTTTGGCTTTCCTGTGCATCAGCTGCCACACCGCCAATGAGGCTATCATGACAGGGGAGAAGGATCCAGGAGCTGAAATGTTCCAAAAGGGTAACCACAGCGCATCTTCCAGTTTTAAAGGAGCTATACATGCCTGCTCTATGTGTAACCATGGTACCGAGGTATCCATTGATTTCCACCTAGCGCACTGAGTGACCAGCAAGGCTATGTAATAGTTTCTTATCATCGGAACTCCCAGCCCTCCTGCCTCCTTTTGTTTAAATAGGAAGCTTTTGTTGATTCTCGGTCTTTTCCCATTCCATATATACTTTGAGATCACCCTTTGTGCTGTTTCAAAGAAGGAAACAGGAATGGATATCGAGAGCGTGCGAAACAAATACAAAAGTCTAGGTAGCAGTAACATTTTTGAACTCGGCCTATCCAAGAGGTATCTGTCTTTGACATTCGCTCCATCTCCTCTTGCAGTAATTTTAACATTGGTGTATAGTTACTTCTGTAAAGGGTCCCTAGGGATGGTGTCATCTGCGTCCCCAGGTACTGGACATTGTCTTTCCTCCAATCGAAGACATAATTCGACTTCAAAGGTAGCGCTTGTGATTTAGCCATATTCAATTTGTAAAACGATAATTGCCCAAACTCAGTAATGGTGGCCATTAGGCGAGGAATAGATGTTTGTGGTTTAGACAGGGTAAGAATAATATCGTCAGCGTAGAGCAATATAAGGTGAGTTCTATTCCTAATATCAATGCCCCCTATTTCCGTATCTAGTCTGAGTGCCTGAGCCAATGGTTCCATGGAAAGAACAAATATCAGGGGCGACAGGGGGCATCCCTGTCTGGTCCCATTTGTTATCACAAAAGGGTCCGATACTACTCCATTGGTAAACACTCCCGCAGTTGGTGCAGAGTATAACGCCTCTATCGCTCTCAAAATAGCTCCAGAGAACCCCATATTTCTGAGCACCGAGAAGGCATACGACCAGCAAATACGATCAAACGCCTTCTCGGCGTCCAATGCAAGAATCACCGCCTCCATCTTCTTACAATCAATGTGATGTATAAGGTTCAAAATGCGTCTGGTATTATCGTAAGATTGCCTCCCCTTAACAAATCCCACCTGGTCATTGTTGATCAAGCACAGGAGACAGGTTGCCAGCATGTTTGCTATTAACTTGGCATAAATTTTCAGGTCGGAGTTTAGTAAAGATATAGGTCGAAAGTTTTGGGAGTTAGTGGCCGGTTTTCCCGGTTTTGGCAGCGTAACTACTAAGGCCTCTTGGTTTTCTTTTGGGATGTTGCCAGAATCAATCGCGGCCGCCAGGAAGGACAGCAGTGGGTCTTTCAGGATTTGGAAAAATCGTTTGTAGTATTCATTAGTAAGGCCATCAGGGCCCGGCGATTTATGAGATGGCAGCGATTTAATAACTAACAACAACTCCTCTGAGGTAATGGGTGTATTCAAAGAGTCCAGTTGTGACTCAGTGAGCCTGGGCAATTGGGCAGCCGTAAGGAAACGCTCAATGTCGCGGCTCGTTGGGGGAGCTACTGCTGTGTCTTCCGCTATATTGCAAAGACCTTCGTAAAATGATCTAAAGGCGTCAGCTATGTCCCTTGGGTCATATATTTTATATGTACCATCCTTACTGTGAAGGAATTGAATTCTGGATTTTGCATGCTTTTGTTTAAGTTTGGAGGCTAGGAGTTTACCTGCTTTATTGGACTGAGAGTAATATGTAGCTTTGGTCCGTTTTAGATTTTTCTCATATTTATGCAATAAGCACGCTGTCAGTTGATGGAGTAATGTCATCAGTTTTGCTGCATTTGATGGAGAGGGGGACTTTTTATTGCTGTCATCAATAGTTTTTATTTGGTGAAGCAGTCTATCTATTTCTGCTAATCTATTTTTCTTTTCTATATGCCCCAAGCGAATGAACGTTCCTCTAATAAAGGCCTTGTGAGAGTTCCACAGTATATCAGGGCTAGGGGCAGATGGGGTATTAACCAGAAAAAAATTCCCTCAGATCAGTCTCTAAAGTTGCTTTTAATTTCGGTTGTGACATTAAAAATTCGTTGCACCGCCATACGAATGCTCTTGGACATTCACATTTTTCTGCTAAGGTCAAGGTTATGGCTGCATGATCTGACCACGTGATTACTGAGATATCAGATTGCATAATCATGGGGAGGCTGGATTGTTCGAGTAGAAATAAATCTATCCGCGAGTAGCTATTATGTGCAGGAGAGAAATAAGTATAATCTCTCTCAGTATTATGGAGGATACGCCAGGCGTCAAATAGTTCATGGCGCCATAGCGCTTGTGAAAGAGAAGGGTGGTGTGTCGACCCACCTGAAGTGGTGTCCACCACCAGGTCCGGAGCCATATTAAAGTCCTCCATCAATATTAAACATCCCTGCTTCCTCTTTTCCACCGCCTTTACCAATCTCCTTAAGAATGCCACCTGTTTCCTATTGGGGGCATAGGCTGATACCAGCGTATATGTAACACTATTAAGAATACAAATCAATATTATAAATCACCCTCCCGGGTCTGCATACTGTGACACTAATTGAAACGCTACCGAATCCCTAATTCCAATCAATGTTCCTTTACGTTTTGAAGAATAGTGAGCATGGAATACATTTGGATATGCTGGGTGTTGAATGCGAGAGGCATCTGCCTTCAAGAGGTGGGTCTCTTGTACTGCAAGAATGTCACAGCCTTGATCCCGTGCCTCGCGCCATAAATTGGCCCTCTTTTGAGGAGAGTTCAGTCCTCTGACATTCATAGACATAATTTTAAGCACCATAATACACAATTAGGAATGCATTAAGAGTCTTACCACACTTGCCCATACCAAAGGATATCCCTGTTTGCAGGAGGCGGAGTTGTTTCCACCATTTGTATTCATTTCGCCCTGTGTGCCAAAACCAGAAAGGAAACAAACCGTAGAAATAACAGAACCGATGGACTATCCATCTGAGCTGTATCAAGAAGAAAAAAAAAGAGAAGAGAGACAAACATAGTACAGCGGACCAGCAGCTGTCGTGATCTTGGGGGGATAAGTTCAACAGCAGCGAACATATGGAATCCAGGATAAGTGAGTCTCTAGCTGTGTAGCCCTCTAATTGGACGTCTTTGGGTTTTCGCCTGGCGCCAGCCATCTGATACTGGACCAGGTGGGTTTTTGATTGGAGGATCAACCATCGGAATATTCCATGCATTTAGCAATTTTTTCCCTTCCTCCAGAGTCTTGATGACATGTACGAGGTTATTGCGGGAGACGATCACACGGACCAGGAATCCAGTTGCACTTTTTAGTCAGGGGTCCCACTTGATCCCCTTGTTTACCTCCTTGGCCTTTCCCCTAGACGCCTGGGTAGAAGGGCGTCCAGGCTTTTCCTATACCTGTACACAGTGGCTAAGACTCTCATAGCTAAACATTGGAAGAGTGTAGCCCCCCTACTGGTCCTGAATTACTGGCCAGGATGAAGGATGTGTGGAGCCTTGAGTATTTGACTGCGAGTCTTAATAATACCATTGATGCCTTCCAGTCTATTTGGGCTCCCTGGGACACTTACTGCATCCTGCAGGGCTTCTGATCCTTGACCTACCTCCCCCATTTCCTCCTCCTCTTTTTCCCCCCTGTTCTTTTCCTTTGTCTCATGTTTGTCTCCCCCACCTCTCTCTTTTTGTTTGTTTTTTCTTTTCCTTTTTCTCTCCTTTTAGTTGGCTCTTGGGCTTGCATGTGATTGCACTTCACTCTGTTTGGGGCTGTGGGTATCTGCCCCTCCCCTTCTGTTTCTATGTTTCTGTTTTTGGATTTTGTATTGAAAATATCTTTAATTAAAATTACATTTGAAAAAAAAAAAAACATTGGTCATCTCCAAAAAGAATCTGGCCGCCCTCCTCCCGTTATCATGGCATATCGAGGTATATAAAGCCTCAACATCACAAGCCACCAAAAACATGTTGGCGTCAAGATGGATCTCTCTCTGTGGTGATAGACTTGTAAGGTATAGTGGTATTCACCAGTTTCTTCTTGTCAGGTATTAAAGGTATTTTGTCAGCCATCTAGTGTAACAGTATTGTTTTGAGCACCAGGAATAAAGAATATGCATATGTGGTGTGTCCATTGTTCCTCACCTATTATGCTAGACAGCAGTTTTTAGAAAAAATGATAATAGGATTGTGAGTATTGTAGACAAAAAAATGAAAATCTGATTATGCCCCATAGCGGCCCCTGCACACACTATTATGCGCCATAGTGGCCCCTACACACACTATTATGCCCCATAGTGGTCCCTGTACACATTATTATGGCCCCATAGTGGCCCCTGCACACATTATTATGCCCCATAGTGGCCCCTGCACACAGTATTATGCCCCATAGTGGCCCCTGCACACAGTATTATGCCCCATAGCGGCCCCTGCACACACTATTATGCGCCATAGTGGCCCCTACACACACTATTATGCCCCATAGTGGTCCCTGTACACATTATTATGGCCCCATAGTGGCCCCTGCACACATTATTATGCCCCATAGTGGCCCCTGCACACAGTATTATGCCTCATAGTGGCCCCTGCACACGGTATCGAATATCTTTTTTTTTTTTTTAATAAACTGTCATTTTTATTGAATTTTTATTAAAAAAACCACATTAACATTATAGAAAGAACCAAAGAAGTACATCACAACAAGTGAAACACGAGAAAAAGTCAACAAATAACACTGAGAAAATATGGGGAGGACCACAGGGAAAAGAAGGGGGGAGGGAGTAGGAGTTAGAGACCTTGCAGGATGTAATGGGCATCCCAGGAAGACCATATGGCAACAAAGGCCTCCACCATGTGGTTAAGGGAGGTGGTCAGGAATTCCATAGTGAAACCACTCTGACATGGGTGCAACACGGAAGTAAAGTAATCAAAGGGCCTGAGCTCCAAAGTCAAAGGGTCAACTAAATCAGCAATATGGAACAGGCCCAGTCTACACTCCAGTCTAGCAGCAGAGGCCCCAGGGAGGAGTGGATTATACAAGAAGGACATCATGGAGGAGCGTGGGGAGGCTAGGGGAAATAGTTTTCAGCAGGTTATGTGGTACCGCTAGACCCCCTTCAGATTTACCGGATAACATCACTGAACGCGGCGTTTGGTGGCGTTTGGCATTCCATGTAAACTGAAATATCGATTTCTGGAGGGAACGTAATTCAGATCTAGGTACTGCAACTGGGTGCATCTTGAAGAGGTATGGAAGGAGGCATTTTAAACCTTTGGGGGCATTTTAACAGTATTTTTTTTGGTGGGGGGCTGATTTCCCCTGTAACTGGGGCTGATCCCTGGCAGATCAATTGACCGCTGGGTCAGAGGGGAACTGCATCATGGCAGCTCCCATAGCTCTATACACTGCCCTCATTTAGCGCTGTGTATACAGCGATCGGGAAGGCAGGGACGCTAATAAACTGTCCCTGCCTTCCCTAGAGGAGGTCCCCAGTTCTGAGGCTGCACAATTTTGTGTAGCTGCTTAACACTGCAAGGACGTACAGGTGCATCCTTGCAGAATAAGAAAGGGACCTCCCCGGACATATTTAGTCAATGGGCAGTTCGGAACTGGTTAAGGTTGGACTAAGTTGAGAGGATCAGCCACTGATAATAATTTGAGTTTAACTTTCACCAGGTCCAATAATGGGTTTATAGTTTCACCTGTTGTGTGACACCAAGGTATTTGAACTTAGTGATTACAGCTACCCTGTATTGGGAGAGTAAATTTGGATTACAAGCAGAATAGAGTATGCCAGATTTCTGCCGTTTATTATGTAAACCAGATTATTCTGAAAAGATGTTGACTATGTGGACAGTATGGTGTAAGGAAACATGAGGATCACAAAAAAATAATACCAGGTCCTTCATATATAGCTCAACCACATTCATTTTGTCTTGTGACCTATGGGGGGGTGGGATGCAGACATATGGCCAGAGCTTTATGCTCTCCTTTCTCTTTAAACACATACACAACCTTTGTGACTCACCCTCTCCCTCTGGAGCTTGTGGTCTGTAATTTCTGCCTATCTATACTTTTATACTGTACAACTTGTGTGATCTGCCCTCCCCAAAGAGTTGGATATTCCCCCTCTCCACTGTCTGATCTGCCATGTCTTTTATCTTCCTGTGAGATGGACATTAATTGACAGCCTGGAGCACAGTTGAATCTCTGTCAAAAACAGCAGGACAAGTATGTGAAGGAGTTAGCCTTGATTCACACAATGTTTTAGTACTGGATTTCTTGGCCTGAACATCGTACAGGGAGAGACACTCCTAGCATAATAATTATCTATGGTGCTAGGAGTCTCTACCTCCCAGCGACACACTGTCCTGTAATGAATATGTTATAGGACAGTATGTAGCTGGGAGCCAGGGACTCCTAGCATCATAGATAACTATTATGCTAGGAGTCCCTTGTCCTGCACACTGTTCATGCTGTGAAAATCCGGCTCTCACGTGGACCCAGGTTCATGCATGATACTCGGTTGTGTGAATCACAGACTCTATGTTGCTGCAAACTGCAGTACATTTTTAACTCCTTAAGGCTGGGGCCCCACGTAGCACACATGCCATGTAAATACCGTGGTGTTTTACAGTTCCTGCAAAGTGGATGGGATTCTGGCTAATCCTATCCACACATTGCAGAAAAATACACGTAGTGGAAATGCTGTGATTCAATCGCAGCATGTCAATTATACCTATGGAAATGCCGGCGGTTTTTCTATAGATATAATGGAAGCAGAAAGTGCTGTGAAAAGCTTTGTGGGAAAAACCGCAATGTGTTGCTTCCGCAGTTTTTTCTGCAGTGCTTTTATGCTGCAGCCCGCTACGTGGGGCCTTAGCCTTAGTGTTTCCTCCAGCAGAATCCACAGCTCGGATCTGATTATTTGATCTGTGAAGCATATTACTCTTTACTCTTTTGGGGAAAACTTTTGGTGACAGAAGAGCTGTTCCCTTCTAGGAAGAAATATATGTATACTCCTCTCCAAATTTTTCTTGCAGAAAAGCATTTACATTGAGTTAGTGGAAGGGATTCCACCATTATTGAGTGAACCATACTCCCTGATTATTGGAATTATTGAGGGTTTCACTCTGTCTGGCATAAGGAAATGATGGATGATGGCTCCCTAACTATCAAATGAATTAGCTCTGCCTTTGTGGTGTCCTTTATACTTGGGGAATTATCTATATTTTAATAGAATTCATTAAAAAATTACAGTGCGTGGTTGGCCACAAGGTTGAAGTATGACCATTTGTACAGCGAACTTCAATTATTAGCACTGACCTCACTCTTAAAATTTGTTTGTGTAAGAGTTGCATGGCTCGATTTTCTAAATTGACATGGAATCAACAACCAAAGTTTGTTTAGGCTAAGGCTCCACGTAGTGGCCCGCAAGTTTCCTCTGCAGACTTTCTGCTTCCATTCCGCTGCACATATTTTTCTGCAATGTGTGGATGGGATTCGCTAGAACTGTAAAACACCACGTTCTTTAGCGTTTATGCCTTGCGGGGCCCTGGCCTTAAACCACTTTTAAAAATTATAAATTTTTGTTCAAATATGTAGTGACATTTCCATTCAAATTAACAAAATTTTCTGGTAAACTTGGATTTTCAAATTTTTCTTCGTTAGACTGAGTCTGAACGTGTTAAAATTTTTGAGTATCAGATAAAAGATCTGCCTGTATTGTAATTTCAAACATTATGTCTGTTTAAGGCTACGGCCCCACGTTGCGGAAACGCAGCTTTTTTTGTTGCAGATTTTGCTACGGTTTTTTGAGCCAAAGCCAGGAGTGGATTTAGCAGCAGGTAGAAGTATAAGAACTTCCTATATATTTCCCATTCCTTTTGTAGCCATTCTTAGCTTTGGCTCAAAAAACCGCAGCAAAATCTGCAACAAAAAAAGCTGCTTTTCTGCAACGTGGGGCCGTAGCCTTAAGCATTTTCTTCGATGCAAATATATGTTTCAATAATTTTGCGGCTTGATGTTTTGCGACTGTGCACATTTCAAAATTTTTTAAATTTTGGGATGTCACACACATCCCTTTGATACGCCTTTATGAGGCATTGTCTTAGTTGCTGCATTTTTTTTTTGCATGTTCAGTGGTTCAGTGCCAACAACATAACATTTTTTGTGTAAAGGCCGGTTCACATCTGCATTCGGCTTTCCGTTCGGGGAGTCCGCTTGGGGACCCCCCGAACGGAAACCTATACACATAGAAAAGCAATTACCTAAGGAAACCCGTGGACCCCATAGACTATAATGGGGTCCGAGTGGTTTCCGCTCGGTTTCCGCATGAAGCAAGCGGAGAGAAAAGTGCTGCAAAACAAATGAAAAATGTTTAGAACAAATCCTGCATATTTCATTTACAGTGGGAAAAAAGTATTTAGTCAGCCACCAATTGTGCAAGTTCTCCCACTTAAAAAGATGAGAGAGGCCTGTAATTGACATCATAGGTAGACCTCAACTATGAGAGACAAAATGGAAAACAAATCCAGAAAATCACATTGTCTGATTTTTAAAGAATTTATTTGCAAATTATGGTGGAAAATAAGTATTTGGTCACCTACAAACAAGCAAGATTTCTGGCTCTCACAGACCTGTAACTTCTTCTTTAAGAGGCTCCTCTGTCCTCCACTCATTACTTGTTCGAAATTGTTATCAGTATAAAAGACACCTGTCCACAATCTCAAACAGTCACACTCCAAACTCCACTATGGTGAAGACCAAAAAGCTGTGGAAGGACACCAGAAACAAAATTGTACACCTGCACCAGGCTGGGAAGACTGAATCTGCAATAGGCAAGCAGCTTGGTGTGAAGAAATCAACTGTAGGAGCAATAATTAGAAAATGGAAGACATACAAGACCACTGATAATCTCCCTCGATCAGGGGCTCCACGCAAGATCTCACCTCGTGGGGTCAAAATGATCACAAGAACGGTGAGCAAAAATCCCAGAACCACACGGGGGGACCTAGTGAATGACCTGCAGAAAGCTGGGACTAACGTAACAAACACTATCGTCAGTAACACACTACGCCGCCAGGGAATCAGATCCTGCAGTGCCAGACGTGTCCCCATGCTTAAGCCAGTACATATCCGGGCCCGTCTGAAGTTTGCTAGAGAGCATTTGGATGTTCCAGAAGAGTATTGGGAGAATGTCATATGGTCAGATGAAACCAAAGTAGAACTGTTTGGTAGAAACACAACTCGTCATGTTTGGAGGAGAGTGAATGCTGAGTTGCATCCAAAGAACACCATACCTACTGTGAAGCATGGGGGGTGGCAACATCATGCTTTGGGGCTGTTTCTCTGCAAAGGGACCAGGACGACTGATCCGTGTACATGAAAGAATGAATGGGGCCATGTTTCATGAGATTTTGAGCGCAAACCTCCTTCCATCAGCAAGGGCATTGAAGATGAAACGTGGCTGGGTCTTTCAGCATGACAATGATCCCAAGCACACCACCAGGGTAAAGAAGGAGTGGCTTCGTAAGAAGCATTTCAAGGTCTAGTGGCCTAGCCAGTCTCCAGATCTCAACCCCATAGAAAACCTTTGGAGGGAGTTGAAAGTCTGTGTTGCCCTGCGACAGCTCCAAAACATCACTGCTCTAGAGGAGATCTGCATGGAGGAATGGGCCAACATACCAGCAACAGTGTGTGCCAACCTTGTGAAGACTTACAGAAAATGTTTGACCTCTGTCATTGCCAACAAAGGATATATAACAAAGTATTGAGATGAACTTTTGTTATTGACCAAATACTTATTTTCCACCATAATTTGCAAATAAATTCTTTAAAAATCAGACAATGTGATTTTCTGGATTTGTTTTCTCATTTTTTTCTCTCATAGTTGAGATCTACCTATGATGTCAATTACAGGCCTCTCTCATCTTTTTAAGTGGGAGAACTTGCACAATTGGTGGCTGACTAAATACTTTTTTTTTCCCCACTGTATCTTAGTGGCACAAATTATTTCCATTAATTCATCTACATTTGAAAAATTATCAGGTGCTTGGCAAAGCCATCATCTTATAGTTGGCCTTTTCTTTAGGAAATGTGTGCATTATAATATTTTTATTTTTTTGTTTCCATGTATTGTGGCAGGCTTTGATAACACATGAAGGCATTTTTTTTTACAGGTTTTTGATACCTGGAATAATAATAAATCAGTTAGTGTATTTTAAAATTAAAGTAATTACTATATCAATGAATAACATAGTTCTAGCATTTATTCATTTAAAAAGGTTGTTAGTAACAGGTAACACAGAGCAGTGCATTGTTCATCACTGATAATCTGGCTGCTTCTGCAGACAATGGACAGTGATCAGACATAAAGAATTGAACCACACTGATAACTATTTCATGCAGATGCCTTCCTGCCTTGACAAGACAGCCATAACAGCAAAGATGTAGGAGTGTATTTGTAATTATGTACACTGTATGGCAGCATAAGATATAACATATTTCCACTCCCATGAATGTTATAGATTGTGCATGATCAAGTATGCATAATTATTTGAGGTACAGGATTCATTCCAGATTTCTGGGACTTCCAATAACAGGTGGCATAAAGCAAAGCATGGTCAATTTAACCCCTTAACGACCAAAGACATAATGGACTATTACTATTGCGTCTCTGGCCGGCCACCCTCTCACTATCTGAGTTGGAGACATTGGGAGCAGGTATTAGCTAACACCCGCTCCACTAACCCCGGTCAGAGCTTAGCTCCGATCAGGGATTTTAATCCCCCCATACCTGGTTGATCCTGACACCGAATGGAGGAAGTCAGAATTGCTGGTTCAGGTCCCCAAGTGGGACATCACTAAACGTTACAAAAAGTAGAAAAAAAAATAAATTAATATATTAAAAAAAAAAAATAAATGAATAAAGCTCCAAAATGAAGGAGTTTATCCAGGGTACAGTGAGCATTTTAACCCCCAAGTAATGCATTAATTTATTTTCCAGAAATGAATACGCAATTTTTCCAGGAATATGTAATTTCAGTGCGTAATATGTTGTGCCCAGCTTGTATCAGAGACAACGCTCCAAAAGCTGTTCCCAGGATACCCGCTTAACAGTTTTTGGAGTGTGTGTCTCTGTTGACACAAATTGGGCACAACATATCAGGCACTGGAATGGTGTATCTCTGGAAAAATTGCAATTTTCACTTTTCATTATCAGCTGCGCATTCATTTCTGGAAATTAAATTAATGCAACACTCAAGGGTTAAAAATGCTCGCTACACCACTTGATAAATCTCTTCGGTGGTGTAGTTTCCAAAATGGAGTCACATGTCTGCGGATTCCACTTTACTGCCATTTCAGGGACTCTGCAAAAGTGACATGATGTCCAAAAACCAAATTGTGCTCCAAAAACCAAAACAGCGCCCCTTCCCTTCATGGCCTGGCTGTTCCCAAACAGCAGTTTATACCCACATATGGCATTAAGTACATTATCCGGGCTACAACAGGGTCATACATATGGGCATAAACTGCCATTTGGGGACACAGCAGGCTGCATATGTGAAGGAGTGCTATGTCCTTTTGGAGCACAAATTTAGAGTGTTGGTTTTTAGACGCCATGTCACGTTTGCAGAGACCCTAAAATTGTCCCTATAAAATTGGGTCCCTTCTTGGGGAATCCCAATTTGCTGGCACCTCCAGGGCTCTGCAAAAACATGACATCCAAGAAGTCCCTCTAAATCTATACTCCAAAAGCTAAAAAACACAGTGCTCCTTCCCTTCTGATCCCTGCTGTGTGCCCAAGCAGCAGTTTACACCCACACATATAACTTTCTTGCACCCGGGATAGCCACTTAATAGTTTTAGGAGTGTGTGTCTCTGATGTCACAAAGTGGGCGCAATGTATTGGGCACTGAAATTGCATATTCTTTAAAAACTTAAATTTTTACTTTGTATATTCATTTTTGGGAAGCACTTTTAGGCTCAAAATGATAACACCCCTTGAGAAATTACTTGAGGGGTGTAGTTTCTAAAATGGGTTCACTATTGAAGAGTTTCCATTGTACTGGTGTTTAGGGGCTCTGGAAATGCGACATGGAAAACTATTCCAGCAAAAATCTGCCCTCCAAAAGCCAAATAGCGACCTTTCCATTCTAAGCCCACCATGTACCCATACAGCAGTTTACAACCACATATGGGGCATTTCTGTGTTCAGGAGAAATTGTGTGAAGAACTTTGGGGAGCTTTTTCTCCTTTATCTTTTTGTGAAAATGAAAGAAAAATTTGGGGCTAAATTGACAGTTTATTGGAAAAAAAAGTAATTTTTCATTTACGCATCCAATGTTAATAAAGTCTGTGAAACGTCTGTGGGGTGAAAATGCTCACTTTACTCCTTGATAAATTCTGTGAGTGTAAAGTTTATGAAATGGGTCACTTTTCAGGGGTTTCCATTGTATTGGTACTCTAGGGGCTCTGCAAATGAGACATGGCACCTGAAAACTATTCCAGCAAAATCTGTTTTTCAAATGTCCAGTGTCGCTCCTTCCCTTCCCTGCACAGCCGTGTGCCCAAACATCAGTTTACATCCACATGTGGGGTATTTCTGTGCTTTGGAGAAATTGCATAACAATCTGTGAGATGCATTTTCTCCTTTAACCCTTTGTGAATGTGTTAATTTTAGAGCTAAATGAATGTATTATTGAAAAAAAAATTAAATGTCTAAATTTCACCTCCATATTGCTTTAAAGGGAATCTGTCAGACTTTTTCCCCCCTCCAACCAGCAGTCCCACAATATGTAATAAAGTTATAGTAATAACTTTCACTTTTTTCAAGAAAATTTGTCCTTGGCTTACAGTGGGGAAAAAAAAGTATTTAGTCAGCCACCAATTGTGCAAGTTCTCCCACTTAAAAAGATGAGAGAGGCCTGTAATTGACATCATAGGTAGACCTCAACTATGAGAGACAAAATGAGAAAACATATCTAGAAAATCACATTGTCTGAATTTTTAAGAATTTATTTGCAAATTATGGTGGAAAATAAGTATTTGGTCACCTACAAACAAGCAAGATTTCTGGCTCTCACAGACTTGTAACTTCTTCTTTAAGAGGCTCCTCTGTCCTCCACTCATTAGAGTGGAGGACAGAGCAAGAAGTCCCATCCCATGCATGAGACTGTGATTGCGCTGAGCAGTACTGTCAGTGACCGACTGCTCCACCCTAGGTGTGAGAAGGAGCGCTATCGGAAGTCTTTCCTCCCCACCGCGGTTAGGCTGTACAACCAACACCGACCTAAGCGGAGATCATTACACACAGAGAACTGAAATATCTCTCTGCCTGTTATATCCCCCCCCCCCTCTGCTACGTCCTATCTGTCTGTCTGCTATTAATGTAATGCCTCTCACCTTGGAACATTCCTGTACATGTTGTATTTGTATCTGCTTATCTTATCTTATCTTTGCTGCTGTAACACACTAAATTTCTCCATTGTGGGACTATTAAAGGACTATTATTATTATTATTATATTATTACCTGTAGTAATGGCTCCTGTTTGAAATTGTTATCAGTATAAAAGACACCTGTCCACAACCTCAAAGTCACACTTCAAACTCCACTATGGTGAAGACCAAAGAGCTGTGGAAGAAACACCAGAAACAAAATTGTAGACCTGCACCAGGCTGGGAAGACTGAATCTGAAATAGGCAATAATAATAGCTTGGTGTGAAGAAATCAACTGTGGGAGCAATAATTAGAAAATGGAAGACATACAAGATCACTGATAGTCTCCCTCGATCAAGGGCTCCACACAAGATCTCGCCCCGTGGGGTTAAAATGATCACAAGAATGGAGAGCAAAAATCCCAGAACCACACGGGGGGACCTAGTGACTGACCTGCAGAAACCTGGGACTAACGTAACAAAGGCTACCGTCAGTAACACACTACTCCGCCAGGGACTCAGATCCTGCAGTGCCAGACATGTCCCCCTGCTTAACCCAGTACATATCCGGGCCCGTCTGAAGTTTGCTAGAGAGCATTTGGATGTTCCAAAAGAGTATTGGGAGAATGTCATATGGTCAGATGAAACCAAAGTAGAACTGTTTGGTAGAAACACAACTCGTCGTGTTTGGAGGAGAGTGAATGCTGAGTTGCATCCAAAGAACACCATACCTACTGTGAAGCATGGGGGTGGCAACATCATGCTTTGGCGCTGTTTCTCTGCAAAGGGACCAGGACGACTGATCCGTGTACATGAAAGAATGAATGGGGCCATGTTTCGTGAGATTTTGAGCGCAAACCTCCTTCCATCAGCCCCATTCATTCATTTTCATTAAAGATGAAACGTGGCTGGGTCTTTCAGCAAATAAACTCTTTAAAAATCAGACAATGTGATTTTCTGGATTTGTTTTCTCATTTTGTCTCTCATTGTTGAGGTCTACCTATGATGTCAATTACAGGCCTCTCTCATCTTTTTAAGTGGGAGAACTTGCACAATTGGTGGCTGACTAAATACTTTTTTCTCCACTGTACATGTGGGCATAAACTGTCGTTTGGGCACACAGGAGATGTGAAGGAGAGCTATGTGCTTTTGGACCGCTGATTGAGATTGTTAGTTTTTGGACACCATGTCACATTTGCAGAGACCCTAAAATTGCCCCTACAAAATGGGGTCACTTCTTGGGGAATTCCAGTTTACTGGCACCCCTAGGGCTCAGCAAAAACAACATGGCATCCAGAAAGTCTCTCTAAATCTATACTCCAAAAGCTAAAAAATGCAGTGCTCCTTCCTTTCTGAGCCTGCTGTGTGCCCAAGCAGCAGTTTATACCAAATATATAATTTTTTTGTCCCTGGGATAGCCCACTTAATAGTTTTAGGAGTGCATGTCTCTGATGCCACAATGTGGCCGCAACGTATTAGGCACTGAAATTGGATATTTCTTTAAAAACTTTAATTTTAACTTTGGACATTAATTTTTGGGAAGCATTTTTACGCTCAAAATGATACCCCTTGATATATTCTTTGAGGGTTGTAGTTTCTAAAATGGGGTCACTTTTGGGGGGTTTCCATTGTATTGGTACTTTAGGGGCTCTGCAAATGCGACATGGCACCTGAAAACTATTCCAGCCACACCTGCCCTCCAAAAGCTCTTTCCATTCCGAGCCCTGCAATGTACCCGAACAGCAGATTACGACCACATATGGGGTATTGCCGTATTCAGGAGGAATTGTTTAACAAACTGTGGGGAGCTTTTTCTCCTTTAACCCCTTGTGAAAATTAAAACTTTGGGGATAAAGTGACTTTTTAGTAATTTTTCATTTATACAGTGCCATCTCAATAAATTAGAATATCTTTGAAACGTTCATTCATTTCAGTAATTAAATTCATATTGAGCAGTCTTCCATGATTGTGTGTCCTACTGAACCAGACTGAAGGACCATTTAAAGGCTTAGGAAACCTTGGCAGGTGACACACTGAATTTACAATACTGAACTTTTTTTACAATATTCAAATTGTCTTAGATTTGGGTTTTCATTACCTGTAGTCCATAATCAACATTTACAGAAATAAAACACTTGAAATAGAACACTCTGTGTGTAAAGAATTTAGAAAATATAGGAGGTCATTTTTTAATTCAATTACTGAAATAAATAAACGGTTCAAAGATATTCTAATTTATTGAGATGCACCTGTACATACATGGTCTGTGTGTGTATGTGTACAAGTGTGGTATTCTACACTATGTGGTGTTGCTAGCACAGTATTTTAACTTTGTAAACAGTCTACAAAGGGACCCCTCAAAATGATGTTTTTGGCAATAAAGGGTGCTTATTTTAGTTTTTTAATGTGTATACCTTTTGATATCACCGTACATTTTATATGTGCTATAATTTTTTTTTTTTTTTTACTCAGTGTGTTTTTAAAAAAATGTGATCTTGGTGTATGTGTCCATGTATGTGCGTTTAAAAACTAGCTACAAGGGGGACATTTTTTACTGTTTGGGACTTGTACATTATCTATACTCTAATCAGTGTACAAAGGGGACACCAAAGAGTGAGGTTAGGTGATAACTTATTGATTCTATGTGTAAGAAATTTTTTGTAAACCTTTGTTTTTTTTATATATAGTTATTCTTTTAAAAAATTTCTACCCCTTTTGGCTTCAATAACAGCTATACGGCTGTTTCAGAGATGGACACCAATGGGAATTTCGCACCTTTACAATATACCGAAATTACTTCAATTAACAACAATGAAAACACAGCCACTTCTCCTACTGTAAGTAAATGTAAATTTTCTAATTTTTGATTCAAGGGTAAGTCTGAATGTTTTCTACCTAATTTAAAGAGAACCTATTTAGTCGATTTGTGAAAAAAATGATGGCTTCTTCACAGGCCATGGGTTGCGTAAACACATATTTTTCTGATTAAGATTGTTATGGTATTTTTGTATTCAATGACAATATTGACTACAAAAGTAATGGCTAATATATATGAAGTACTTATACTTATCCCCTCTGATCAAAACACTGTTTGGTTTGGGTGAAAAACCAACATAAACAGCTGCATTAAAGTAAGTTTACTATACGCAACTGGGGGCCTCAACATCATACTCAGCTATCACCTCCATTCCGCGTCTCAGTTCTTTGAAGAAGACAAAGCTGTACGCCTTGTTTTTTGTGGTTTTACATCATCACATGAAAGGAGTAATAGCACAATACGTCTTTGAGCACCGCAGGTACAATGCAATGAAAGTATTTTTTATTTTTAAAGTGGCCGTGGATAGCATTAGAACAGTTTGATCTGTTATACTACACTCCTGGTCCACAAGCCAAAGTCTGTGCGTATTTAAAATGTTATCAATCTACATTGTGGCTTAATTATTTTTTAAAGGGAATCTGTCAGGGCAATTTGAGACCTGGGGTTTAGTGTCCCAAATCACCCTGTTATAACGCAATCCATGGCCGCATTAAAAATAAAAAAGCTTTATACTCACCCTGCCACTGTACTCCCTGCGCCTACACAGTTCTTCAATGAAGTCAGAGGAGTACACCTTGGCTTCAGTGCGCGTGCCCTGTACCTCCAGCAATTGTGCAGTGAAGCCGGGGTGTTCATCTTCAGCTTCACTGAAAAACAGCGCAGGCGCCAGGAGGCATGCCAACAAAGAAGCTCATGAATAAGCCGGACTGTTCTCGGCCAAACAGCGTACATCGGACCCTTCTCTAGGTAAGTACAGTATAAAGGTTTTTTATTTTTAATGCGCCTGCGGATTGCATTACAACAGGGTGATTTGGGACACTAAACCCCAGGTCCATATGGACGTGTGGGAGGTTTTGTGTCCCAAATTGACCTGACAGATTCCCTTTAAATCTAATTTCATCCCTCTGTAAAGTATCTAATAAGGTTTTTTTCCTTGGCATCTGCTTTGTCACTCTCTGCCACTAATAAATCACCCTACCTGCAGGAAAAAAACACACATGTCATTCAAACAAGGTGGTCTTTGAAGAATGGTCAATAGTTCCGCTCATTTGTCCACAGCATGAAAAAGAAATAGGCTTAAAGACTATTTTATATAATTAACAGAAGATTTATCGCTTTCTAGAACATGGAGCTTCATGAATCAAAAAATCATTATAAATTATAATGCAAGATGGCAATCAAGCGTTTTCAGTTTGTTCTCTATTTTATTAACAGGGAACACTAATATTTATAATCAGTGATGAACATGATATGCAAATGGGTGGAAACCGAGATGAGGATAGCCCAATAATTATTCAAGCAGAATCCTCTATTTTGGCTGGTCTCTTTGATGAGGATACCAGTGATCAAAAGGTAATCATTCATTAATAAATAAAAATAAAATAGCTAATCAACTTTATTGGCTGTATAACATGGTCAAGTCAATTAGTATAACCAGTTTAGTTTTCTTTCACTTACATTACTGCTTCAATTATAGATCCAATTAACCATTTTGGAGAATACACTCGGCAATAACAATGAAAGTGAAATAAATGGACCATCTAATAAAGGATCAATCCAATAAAGTTCATTGAGAATTCTCTGGTTGATGACGCACAGGTAATATTTTTTTAATTGTATGTTATTTAGTTTAGTTTATATATTTTCTGGCTTCTCTTTACTTTGTGTGGACAAAATTTGATTTATGTTCTGACATGAGAGTAACATGCACTTCTCAGTTGTATGGTCCCACTTCTGACAAATTAAATAAGCACATACAGGGCTACAAACTACTAGCTGTTTTCTCTGTATAGTCGCCACGATCAGAACTGCTTCTCACCTCACATTGACATCTTTAGCAGTTGAGTTACAATGATGGGCCATGGTAGCTATCTGGATCCATTTTTTTTTCCTTGTCCTTTATGTCACTACAATTGGCTTGGTGGGTCTAGATGATTTATCCTAATGTCCCGCTATATGCCTAACCACAATGAGCATTTATTTATGTCCTATCTAGACATAATATATAAAAGTACAAATCATGACCAATAATATTGATTGCCAATTGTTTGGGTCTGAAGCAGAGTAGTATTGTGTTTCTACAAGCTTTTATGTTTCTGTAGACAGATGTTCACCAACTAAGGATATAATGTGACCAAAAGCAATAACCGATTAATATTCAACTTTTATTTCTAGGAACAGCATAACATTTGCGATAATGATGAAAATGAAAAAGGTGGAACATCAAATAGTCTTGTCACAAACGACTTCGAATATGCAAGCTGTTGATGATGACGTAAGCATTACTTATAATTTATGCCTTCTTGTACTCACAGTATCACCTGTAAAGTCTGTTATACACTGTAATCAATCATGATTTGTAAAACTAATACTGCTCTTGTTAATACCCCATAGATGAGAGAACTTATGTCGAAACTTCTTGCAAAATATGCAGGCACAAAATGTAATTCACAATGTTTTCGACAAAATCCGCTGGTTAATGATAATCGAAATTATATAGAGTTTGAAAACCCAGTAGTAGAAGGGCGGATATAACGTATGGACTGGTGAACATGTAAAAATTGCATAAGTATGCCTACCAATTTGGAATCCATCTGTTGTCAAGAGATCGAAAATGTTGTGCAATTTCTCAACAACATGGACTGTATTTTGGAACACGAGTTCTTTTCAATTTTTTGTAATCGACCAGAAACTGTTCACATTACCTTGCGTGCCATTGGTGAATATCGTCAACCACCGCCTCAGTGACATGAGAACAGATAAAAATGAGTGTATAACAATGTTTACTAATCTTTTCATGGTCCAAAAGATAGTGGTGTGCAGGATTACTGTATGAAAGTGAATCTGTCAGGGCAATTTGGGACATTAAACCACCCACATGTCCATATTGGTCGGGGGTTTATTGTCCCAAATCACCCTGTTATGACGCAATCCATGGCCTGATTAAAAATAAAAAAAGCTTTATACTCACCCTGTCACAGTATTCCCCATGCCACCGCAGTTCTTCAGTGAAGCCAGAGAAGTACACCTCAGCTTCAGTGCACAGTGAAGCTAGGGTGTCCTCTCCGGCTTAAATGAAGAACAGCTCAGGGGCCAGGAGCACCAGAGATGGGACGATGAGACTCATCGCACTCATCTGTAGGTAAGTATAAAGGTTTTTTATTTTTAATGGGCCTGTGGATTGCATTACAACAGGGCGATTTGGGACACTAAACCCTAGGTCCATAAGGACCTGTGGGTTGTTTAGTGTCCCAGATTGACCTGACAGATTCCCTTTTAAAAGAAAAACTTTTTTTTTTTTTTTTTTCTTCTTTTTTTCATTTCAAGGAGTAAGATAATTTTTAAAAACAAATAAAATGATGATTTTTATTGTTTTGGGTTATAAGATTTCAAAAGAGTTATACTTGCAATGTTCAATGTTTTTTATATGTAATTTATTTATTTATTTTTTGTTTATTTTATTTTTGCTCCCTCGGAAAACCGCCTACCATGCATTCACTGTATGGATACACGGTTATTTAGGGATGGGAAATCGACGACCCATTCCATCCTGTGTAATCAACAAAGTGCGTGATGGATTCCCTGAACCTAATGCAAATTACATGGGCTTTTTATATTCTAGCGATTCTCCAGCTGAATTCACAGCCTATGAGTAACTGTGTCTTGACAAGGATATTTTCACCTACCACAGTTCTTGTTCAAATTCATACATTAAAGGGAATCTGTCAGGTGAATCTGGGACATTAAACCACCCACAGGTCCTTATAGACCTGGGGTTTAGTGTCCCAAATCGCCCTGTTGTAATGCAATCCGCAGGCGCATTAAAAATAAAAAACCTTTATACTTACCTAGAGAAGGGTCTGATGTACGCTGTTTGGCCGAGAACAGTCTGGCTTAGTCATGAGCTTCTTTGTTGGCATGCCTCCTGGTGCCTGCGCTGTTCTTCAGTGAAGCCGAAGATGGACACCCCGGCTTCACTGTGCAATTGCTGGAGGTACAGGGCATGTGCACTGAAGCCGAGGTGTACTCCGCTGGCTTCATTGAAGAACTGCGCAGGCACAGGGAGTACAGTGGTGAGTTTAAAGCTTTTTTTTAATTTTTAATGCAGCCATGGATTGCGTTATAACAGGGTGATTTAGGACACTAAACCCTAGGTCCATATGGACATGTGGGTGGTTTAGTGTCTCAAATTGCCCTGACAGATTCCCTTTAAACTTAACCTGTCAGGTAAATTTTGGTCATTAAACCACCCACAGTTCCTTAGAGACATTGGACTTTTCTCTGTTGCTCCTGGCGACTGTGCTGTTCTTCTATGAAGCTGGAGATATACACCACGGCTTCAATGCACCCGTGCTGAAGGTACTGGCCATGTACAGCTGAGGTGTACTCCTCTGGCTTCAGTGAAGAACTGCACAGCAATCATCCATGCATAGTGATATGAGACTATAAACCACAAGTTTTTAAGGGATGGTGGGTGGTTCAGTGTTCATAATCTACCTTAAAGGCTCCCTTCAATATTCACTTGTTAGAAGTATATCTGAACACTGTTTTTTCTATTCTAGAAACATAATCAAATGTGGGAGGCTGCATTTTTTCAGCTACACAAATAAATGAAAATAATTTGCATTGCAGGTAGATCGTGATTAGCCGGGTCACAATTTTTTTCAGAAGTTAGAACTTTCACTTGTTTTGGCATAGGGTTATTCATGATCGACCAGCACTAAATCCGATAAACTTTTTTCAGATTTCACAAAATTAGACATTATATAGTGAAACCAGTAAGTTGAGAGCAGAACATACCACATAATTATATTGTAATGAAGGATTTATCCTACTATGCATATAATTGTTTGCATGGCCACATATAACTGCACTATATGTGGCTGACAGTTGTAATATATATTGTGTTATTAAAAATTTACATAAGACATTGGATTCTAAAATAATTAAAAATTTTTAAATATATTTATAGTTGTTTTTTTTTAAAAAAGGTTGTATTGTGCAGATGCTTGTTACTTTTTAAATACAAAATAAAGTATTAGCTGTTCAACACTGTGTGATTACTTTTAACAATTCGAACAATAATTTGATACAGTCTGAACTACACATAGCAGTTTATTGTCATTCTGTCATTACAACTATTCTCTCAGCTTGCTTTTACTGTTCAAGGAATTGCCTGGATATCCAAAACACTTTGATTTTCAATTGTAGACAGTGGTATAATGATCGTGGTTGCAGGCGGTGCAAGGGGGGCCATAGTGGTATGAGGCCCGCAGCCAGCTTTTAATGGCCGGGGCTGCGTACCACCATGATAGTGTTCCGGGAAACCCTAGTTCACAACTGCTATACATATTTTTATTGGAAAGGGTCCCAGCCAGGCCAATTTCAAATTGGTGAGTTGACTAAAAATAAATAATTTTTTACACTCAACAGGCCTGGGCTCAGGATCCACTCTTGGGGCTCTTCCAATTGGTAACTGAGGTCTCGCGCTCCAGAAGTCACTTCTGGGACTTGGTATTGGGCCCCAGCGTTGACATGCAGCATGCCAGTGTAATGAAGTGATTGCACCACACATGACCACTGAGCACAATCACAGGACCTGCAGTGATGTCTGGGGTGCAGGACCTCAGTCGCAAGACCGAAGAGGATGCATTATATCGCAGAATACAGCTGGATGGAGTGAGATTGTCCAGGAGAGGTGAGGTAAGGTGAGTATAAATGTTTGGTTTTTTTTTTAAGTGAATCTGTGAGGGCAATTAGGGACACTAAACAACCCACATGTCCATACGGGTCAGGAGTTTAGTGTCCCAAATCGCCCTGTTATAATTCAATCCATGGCAGCATTACAAATAAAAAAGCTTTATACTCACCCTGCTGCTCTACTCCCCATGCCACCCCAGTTCTTCAGTGAAGCCAGAGAAGTACACCTCAGCTTCAGTGCGCAGTGAAGCCGGGGTGAACTTCTCTGGTTTCAATGAAGAACAGCACATGGGCCAGGAGCACCAGAGATGGGTCCGAAGAGGGCCTCTCTGGAGCACCTAATACCATTGTTTGCCTCTTTGGAGCGCATAATACAGTGTGGGGGCCTCTCTGGAGCACATAATACAGTGTGGGGGCCTCTATGGAGCACATAATACAGTGTGGGGGGCCTCTATTGAACACCTAATACCATGTGGGGGCCTCTTTGGAGAACATAATACCATGTGTATGCCTCTTCAGAGCACATAATACAGTGTGGGGGGCCTCTCTGGAGCACATAATATAGTGTGGGGTCCTCTATGGAGCACATAATACAGTTTGGGGTCTATCTGGAGCACATAATACCATGTGGGGGCCATGGTTATGCCAGTTGCTGATGCGGGACATAGTCATGATTACCATATCTATCTAGTCGATTGTGAAGCAGTGCTACAAGTTATACCAATTTTATGGTAAAAAAAAAGCAGACAAACTCAATTTTTGGGGGTTTTATGTTATTATTTTATTAAAATCATATACATATATCATATTAAATATTTTAACCCACAAAAAAAACATTTAAAAATTTCAATTTAATGTACATAAGTTTTATCTAAATAGTTTATTAAAAAACTAAATCCCTAATCACTAATGTTAAATATATTATTTTTAAAACTGACTATTTCAAAAACAAACTTAGTAAATTTTTATCATTTATTTATAACTCAGACTAACGTATTCATCTTAAAATATTTGTAATATTAAATTTCAAAAAAATAATTAACTATCACATTTTTTTTAATACACATACATTAAAGAAGATTCACTTTTTAACTACTTTTAATTTTGATTTTTAAAATAAGTTAAATTTTTGGCTCGGAACTAAAATGTCCAAAAAATAAACTTTTGCTAACTTCAAAAAAAAAAAAAATAAATAAATACAATTTTTAATAAATTGTGTAAGCATTTAAAGCCTGCTAAGATAACTTGTTATTCCATATAACTATAATAAAATATTATAAAATATTAAAATTTAATTTATAATTATTAAATTAAACATTATATCAATTTTTATTTTCTTATTCCATATTCTTGGTTGGTCGTTGTTTTATTTTTTGACCTGTAACAAAAGTAGAAAAAAAAAATTAGTTTTTATTTTTTGTTTAGTACATGTAAAAGCTTTATCAAAGGATGATTTTACAATACACTAAGATTATCAAGAAAACTGTCCATAGTGAAGAGTATCACCAAGGGTTTTTTTGGTTAGCATAGTAAACTCTGGACACATGAACATTGAATCCATGGTCTGATAAATATGTAAGTGATTTATTGTTTGTTACAGCAAAGAGTCATTGCTAGAGATGAGCAAAGTTTTCAAAAATTAGATTCGGCAATTTCGCCGAATTTTCCAATATGATTCTCTTCGATCCAAATTAATTCGCAGCAAATAAACAGCTATTTCCTGTCTGCAGAGAGCCAGGGTGGGCGGCAAAATGGAGGAAGTCCTTGGATGGCACGGTCATGTCTCTCTCTCTCTCTCCAGCACAGACAACTTTTATTCATGTGGAAGGATCTGCTAACAAGCAAAGACACGCCTACCCAATTACATCACTAGAGAATATCTTGTGACCGTCTGATGTCACAAAGTTCCTTACTAAATATTCATTAACGCGAAGCATCAGGAAATCCGGATTCCATGCGAATCGAAGATTTCCTGAAATTCGGATCGAATTCCACTTCTGCAGCTTCGATTTTCTCATCTGTAGTCATTGCATATAATATCAATTCACTTACCTTTTTTGAAAACGCATAACTGAATCTTTGGTCAAACACCACAAAACTAAAATGCTTGAAACATTTGAATGTCTGTATCATTATCCTGGAATACATGTAAGAAAACCATCACATTTTTTTTTAACTTTTTTTTTCAGAACTTTTGAGAAAATGTAACTACTATTATATACTTACCTATTAGTGCAATCATTCGTGTATATCCATTATTCATTGTCCACTCTAGAGTTGGTATTTCAAAAGAATTCCTGAAAAATGTATTAAAAAAAATTATGCCAAACAATTTATATTTCTTTTTAATTATAATTTAAATTATGTGTTGTGATTTACTTACCATATAAAACTGACTTTACAATTGTTTCATAATATGTTTCTTCAAAAAAGAACCTGAAAAACAAACTAAATAAAAACTACAATATTCAATCTTTTTAAACTAGGAAAGAATTGAAAAAGTGCATATTCATGTACTTAGTGAGTTGCATTTACAAATGATACTTTCAAATCTATATGAGAATGAAAATGTTAAATTGATTATTAAAAAATATCAACAGTATGATAATATATATCTATAAAATTCGGTAAATCATCATTTTTTTTTAAATTATCTGCAAATGCAATCACACTAAGTACAATAATCGTCCAAACGTTCATGTAGTTTTTTTTTCTATTATACGGTAGAAATATGTAATGTTCCATAGAAATATTTATTTTTAAAATTTTGTAATTTTACTGAACTCTAGTGGCAACACTGTAAAGGTTCATAATCGACATTACTATAGCAATAGACCGCTCTCTTTTCCAGTAACCGCATGAAAGCTTGATGATCTGGTTCAACTATGTATATTGCTAATATGTAACAAAATTTCAGGGTTTTTTTAAATTAAAAAATTTTAAAATTTTACCTTTCTTAATGGTTTTAATTTAAAAAAAGAAAAATTTATTCATAAAAAGTTTAATTTATGATTTTCAAAATTTAGATCTTGTCACATATAACAATTAATAAATCCAAACCGTTCACATTTGAAAATGGCCTTTTGCACGAAATGTGCTATTTGTTGTTTTTTAATCTCCAGCTACAATTTAATTTTCCACTAACAAGGTTTAGTACAGAAACAGCCACATCTTCAAGATAGTCAACGTTAACTTTCTCATATACATTCTTGACTATCTATCGATTTTTTCATTTTGGGGCAACTAGATTTGTCCTTTTAGTACCCTTGGCTTTTATGTTTTGCCTTTCAAAGTGTACAGAAGGCAGTTCTCTTCCAACATTATTGTTGTGGGTAAGGACAGCTAGCTTAGTCCTGGCCTCCATGGCATCCATGCCAAAGTGTATTCGTTTTGTTCAATATTTAAGGGCCAGACTATGAAAATTTTCCAAAGCTCCCGTGTGCAAATTATTTACTAGATGAGGGAGATCGGCAATTAATTTTGGATCATTAACAATTTTCTCAATTTGTAGAAATGGGGCTGTTTCAGTACTAAGCCAAAGAACCTTAGCGTCGTCATCATCGATCTGTTCCAGGGATCTGTGACTGCATTTGTTGTAAAATTCGCCCTCCCATGTGTGCTGGTTGCAGATATGTTTGAGGAGTGAAAGCCAGCATTCATGCAAATTTTGGACATTGTCTTCACAGGTCTGTATGGACCACCAAAAGTGAAGAAAAATTTTTTCAATCCTCAGAGTTATTGCTTTGCAGAACTTTTGACGGCTTGCTTTAGATAATTTTTTGTTGATTGACTTGACTCAATGCCAAACGTCTAACTGATGGCGGATCTGAAAATACATATGTTGTATCTCTCCTCTAACAATCAATCCATGACTATGCCAAATCCAAATTTTTCCATCGCAAGAGATGATGAACATTGCGATCTTTGGACAACTTCAAAATCTAAAATCTTCTCACTCAAACAGTCCATGACTGAATATATACAGTATTTCGCACTGTGGCCAGGGCTGTCACATTGTCTGTCACCAGTGGCACACAGTTGGGTCTGCAGTTCTGCACGGTTCTTCTCCTTTTCCTTCTGCCAAGCATGACTTATTGCAGGAAACAAAAATTTAGATTGGTAACGATAGTATGTCTTTTCAGAAATACTAACGAGACCAAAGATGTTAAGCAGCTCATTCACTTTTTGAAAATTAATGCCGCTAAATAAAATAGATGCTGACAGGAGGATATTCCCCGAACTGTAACATCCTATTTTGGGCTGTGTTTCTAGGATTACAAAGGTATGTCCTAGGTAACACTTACCATTTACGAGACAGTTAGATCCATCATAATGTTTAGAAAAACTTTTTACTGGGTAGTTGCAGTCACTCGAATATTGGTATTTTATGTTGTAAAGGACATTATCCAAACAGGATTCAAATATTATTAATTTTTTATCTTGCACCTGCTGTTGTTTGGAAAGATTTTCTATCTCTAGAACAGATGATATTTTATCTCCATAAATTAGTGGTGCAAATCCTACCATGTCAGAATCATTCAAAGAAGACTCTGCAACGTAGTCTGGATCTTTACTGTCTTCAACGGTCGCCACATCTTCTTCTGCTCAAACTTCGCTGGTGGTTTGTAAAGGGTCATTTATTTCAGGAATAGGAGAAAGAGGATGAAAACCAGCCATAAATTCCCCAGATTCCAGTTGTCCATCTTCTTCAATTTGTAAATGGAAACGTGGCCTTTTCTTTAAAGGAGATCTAAAGTCTGGAGTTACATCAACTGGTGTACTTGTTTGTAGAGGCCAAGCACTCAAAGTACTTCCAACTGGCGATGGAAACTGTGGCTCTTCAGTTACAAAAACTGTTGGATCTGCTAGAGAGTCTTGTTTTAAGATAATGATTGAATTTTGGATTGAAAAATCAGTCAGAGTTGAGACAGAGAATTTTTGGCTTTGTTGCTCGTCAAATTCATATTCAATGCTCGGCTCTGATGAATATGGTGTGTTTTTGGAAGTTTGAGCACAGGCGGGCTCTGATGTTCTCTTCCTTTTCTTTCTTCTAGCTTGTTTCAATGACTTAGCGATTAACAACTCTCCTTCGTCAGACGGTGTAAAAATCGAGGGTATGGCATCAGGTAAAAGGAGGATTCCCTTTTTAGTTTTCACATAGCAATCAGGTGTGAAGTGTAGAGAACACAAATGGAACTTGTTGCTAGTGTTCTCCTCCAGAATCTTAGCTGCCAACTGATCCACATCCAAAAATTCTTGGCCCGTAGGTAGAAGCCATTGTTTTATCCTCTCTTGATTTTCCGGGAATGGATGTAAAATAACTTATTTTTCTTGACCCTTTCTACCAGTTCTGATTATGCAGTTTGAAATTATGCAGTTAGGCATCGTAGTGGATGTGTGGTGTTACTTCACATAAAATAGAAATAAAATTTAACCAACCAAAAAAAAAAAAAAAAAAATTTAATATTTGGTAGTTATACCAATTTACATAAAGGGTCATAAGGCCTCTTTACTAGAAGCAATGTCTGATATGTATGTGTGTATATGTTAAAAAAAAAAAAAAAACATCTTGGAAAATAGTTGAATTCAAAATTTTAAAGGAGCAAAATCGAGATACATACTCACCCAATCTGAACATTAAATAATAAAATTGCCCAAAAGTGAAGTACGACGATGACAAATGCTGTAACAAAATCCATAAATAATAAGTATTACAATTTTTTAAGAAATATTACTTAAGTAATAGAGAATTTTAATAAACTAAGCGCAATTTATATATTATACCTCTTTAATATAAAAAAATTAATAGATAAAAAAAACAGCCAGACAATTATCAAACCTAAAAAAAATAAATAAATAAATTTATAAATATGGGAAACAATTCTAATCATATTTTTTTTTATCAAAAGTTTTATTACATACCTTTTTCTCAATTGCATTTCATACAAAGAACATCAGTAAACTAATTTTTCTTACTTACCAAAGCCAATCTCTACATAACAAACTGAAAAAAAAAATTAATGGAAAGATAAATTATATTTTTAGGGTGTTTTATTTAATTTTCTTCTAATGAAAGAAAGCTGGCATGTAAAACCTGACAGCATAGTAAGATGTAAATAAGGTGCTACAAACAGTGTACTTTATTATACCAGATTATGAGTAATAAATGATAAACTTATAATTCCATAATTGTGTATTAAGAATTACCTTTTTTGCAATTGACAACATAAATTTCAAACTGAAAAAAGAAATGTAATTTGAAAAGTAACAGTTATACTTACAAAATGGAATGTGTAATAATGAAATCTCCAAAAATGTGTAAAAAGTTAAAGTCTATAAAACAAAAGACAGTTAAAATTAATCATAAATATTAAAAAAATAATAATATTTTAATTTTAAATGTTTGTGAAAAAGTGTTTAGCTACCTTTTCACTGTCTGATGACAGTTGTGACAAAGCCAATGCTAAGCTTTTTCACTATAAAGGAAGAAAAATCCTGTTGAAAAAAGCATTCAGACAGGTTATTATTGTTAGTAACGCTTTCAGAAAAGACAAAAAAGATACAACGCCGAGTGGCACATAGTGTAATACTGGAAAGACAAAAAACCGTGGTTGGAGTGAATCCACAGTGAGCGGGTGAAGAGTTGACACACCATAAAGTGAAATAGCTTGGCAAACACTGGTGTGGTTTTACTCTCACCTCGAGTAGTTGTGATAAGCCACAACTACTAAACATACATAACGATCCAGTGTATGGAGGCAGAAGACAAACATATGTAAAATGCCAGGGCTTCCTGCAGGTATAACAAGATACCATGTTTATATGCTGACATAACAATAATAAAAAAACTACTGTTAGGCCAGCAGGATGGCATGGTATGCAGCCATGCCTGCAGGATTTGCCATAAAGATGCCCAGAATGTTCCAGCAAGTACAATTTTTAGCATGTCATTGGTGGCCAGTGGAAGACAGACATATGTAAAATGCCACGGCTTCCTGCTGGTATAACAAGATGGCATGTTTTCATGCTTGCATAACAACAATAAAACTACTGTTGTTAGGCCAGCATGAAGGCATAGTATGCAGCCATGCCTGCAGGAATTGCCACAAAGATGCCCTGAATGTTCCAACAAGTACAATTTTTAGCATGTCATTGGTGGCCAGTGGTGGACAAACATAACTAAAATGCCAGGGCTTCCTGCAGGTATAACAAGATGCCATGTTTTCATGCCTGCATAACAATAATAATAAAACTACTGTTGTTAGGCCAGCATGACGGCATGGTATGCAGCCATGCATGCAGGATTTGCCACAAAGATGCCCGGAATGTTCCAGCAAGTACAATTTTAAGCATGTCATTGGTGGCCAGTGGTGGACAAATATAATGTAACGTCTCTGCCTGTTCGGGTCTCTACGCCACCCTCTGCTCGCACGCTGCGTCAAAGGAGGCGTATTCAGTTTGATTCCTTGCGTAGGTTTCTTGTTGCTCAGTCTGAACACTGTCCTAATACCTCCTGTCTGTAATTGAATTTCAGCTACACCTGTCTCTTGCATCTTTGTTTCTCTCTGCTCCTCTAATAGTTAATCTCAGCCTTGCCTCTGTGATTGACAGCCAGTCTACCAATCCAGTCTGGGGCAGGTCCTGTCTTTCTATAAACAGGTTGTTAGCCCTCACATGGTCGCTGGTTATTGCTTCTGTGTACCTGCCTTTTCTCCGTGCTGTTTTGTTACCTGTATTCCTATTTCTGATCTCTGGCTTTGTCTGTGACTATTCTTTTGGATTTTGATTCTGTACTGCATTGCTCGTCTGTTACCAAACCCTTGGCTTGCTGACCTCCCTTTTTGTCATTTGTTCTGTCTTCGTTCTGTGTTGTCACTTATTCAGTGTAAGGACCGGCTCAGAGTTGTCGGCTGTCACCTAGGACAGTCAGGCAAGAGGCAGGGCCAGTGGGGGGTTTCAGCCTTAGGGCTCACTGTCTTGTTATGCCCCTCCCCCCAGGGTTCTCCAGCAGCTACTGGGGAATTGCTCCGCTAGCGATTCCCTTACACATAACTAAAATGCCAGGACTTCCTGCAGGTATAACAAGATGCCATGTTTTCATGCTGGCATAACAACAATAATAAAACTACTGTTGTTAGTCCAGCATGAAGGCATGGTATGCAGCCATGCCTGCAGGAATTGCCACAAAGATGCCCGTTAAATTCCAGCAAGTACAATTTTTAGCATGTCATTGGTGGCCAGTGGAAGACAAACATATGTAAAATGCCAGGGCTTCCTGCAGGTATAACAAGATACCATGTTTATATGCTGACATAACAATAATAAAAAAACTACTGTTAGGCCAGCATGATGGCATGGTATGCAGCCATGCCTGCAGGATTTGCCATAAAGATGCCCAGAATGTTCCAGCAAGTACAATTTTTAGCATGTCATTGGTGGCCAGTGGAAGACAGACATATGTAAAATGCCACGGCTTCCTGCTGGTATAACAAGATGGCATGTTTTCATGCTTGCATAACAACAATAAAACTACTGTTGTTAGGCCAGCATGAAGGCATGGTATGCAGCCATGCCTGCAGGAATTGCCACAAAGATGCCTTGAATGTTCCAACAAGTACAATTTTTAGCATGTCATTGGTGGCCAGTGGTGGACAAACATAACTAAAATGCCAGGGCTTCCTGCAGGTATAACAAGATGCCATGTTTTCATGCCTGCATAACAATAATAATAAAACTACTGTTGTTAGGCCAGCATGACGGCATGGTATGCAGCCATGCCTGCAGGATTTGCCACAAAGATGCCTGCAAGGTTCCAACAAGTACAATTTCTACTATGACATTGATGGCCAGTGGTGGACAAACATATCTAAAATTCCAGGGCTTCCTGCAGGTATAACAAGATGCCATGTTTTCATGCTGGCATAACAATAATAATACAGCTAATATTGTCATACCAGCATGAAGGCACATAATTTGCCACAATGATAACCCTGGGTGACAGATGCTGTACCTTTTTTTTTTTTGATGCTGTTGGTGTCAGTCAGGAAATTCTTCTGTCTTCGGTGTCTTCTCTCACTGGCATCTTCTCTCACCCGGCGTCCCCAGAAGCAAGGATGTTTTGGAATCTCCGGCTTCTGATGTAGCGCATAGCGTCACGTGACTATGACGTCACATGGGACACTATGCACCATGGCACCAGCCTGCGCACACGCATTCTCCAGCATAATAATGACAGGAGAATGTACTGGATGCCTGGGGGATATCTGCGCAGGCGCGAGATTTCAAACATGTTTAGCTTAAAAAGGGGCTGGAATATACTAATGGAGGAGGCATTCCAGCGAAGTACCTCATGAATAAGCCGGTCTGCTCTCTCTCAACTGTGTCAATCGGACCTTTAATAGGTCATTAACATACCTGGCGGGAAAATGTAAGGTATAAAATTAAAAACAATGGGGGCTATAACAGAAATTATTTTGGGGGATTTATTATGTAAGTTTTTAATGTTTTACAATACTGCTTTTAGTTTATGGTGTGAAAAGGAGATGACAGATTCCCTTTAATTTCTGTGAAATGCTGGTTAAACTTCCCAAATTCTGTTTTGATATGGTAGATAATATTTAATAATGTATATGGATGGTATGACTATCTGAAAAGCAGAACATTTCACATTTTGAAAATTGTCATTTTTTTTTCCAAATTTCCTATTTTTTTTGTAAATACAAAAATATTGATCAATGTTTACCACTAACATGAAGTACAATGTGTCACAAATAAAACACTCAAAATCACTTGTGTAAGTTAAAGCGTCTCAAAGTTATTGCCATATAAAATGGCACATCAGTTTTAAATAATGAGGCCGTGTCCATAAGGCACTTCTACCCTGTTTTTATAAAAATAACAGCTGACTAGCAAAACTGTAAATAATGCAGATGTTGATCTACTGAATAACCCCTTTTCCCTTAAAAAATCCCAGATTCACTAGCATTGCCAATTTTTCAGGCAGTCTTCCCTATCCCAGATTTAAGAGACAAAAAAACTGATACTAATGGAACTGATACATGTAAACATATATGACATATGCTATATACGTCTCTGCCAGACTTCCTTGGCCTGCCTGCTTGCCATACTTATCACCAATCATTTATTGGACAAGCTAGGACGACAGCTTTAGCAACTTATGATTATGCAGGATCTACTGGCTCAGCTGCAACATCTCAGGGCAAATGTGCCTAAGGTTACCATATAGAACCTATGTGCCTCCATACCTAACTGTATAAAGGCTACAGGTTGCTCAACAGGGTACTAGAGCTTCTGTACATTTATCCCTTTCACTCTAACTTTCTTTATTTTGCTTACTTATATAGCTCTTTCATATTTGGACACTGAGGTTGAGGTTGAATACAATAGTGGAGCACGGAACTACCAGCTCCGTGCTCCATTATTTAGCCTTCAGCTGATGATGTCTGCAGCAGGGAAGTGCAATGAGCGCCGAGCCGCAGATATCATTATAGCTGGAGCTTGCAGGTCCGTGGGAACGTGGTTAGGTATTCGTTTTGGTTTTTTTTTGTGTGTGGTGGTTGAGGGGGGCAGGGGGCCTTATGAGAGGGCTAGTTATGGGAAAATTAAATTTGGGGGGGGACTACTTAAATAATTTTGAACAAAGCCCCCTAATATTTTAAAACAGCCCTGACTGCTATTGTAAAGTTTTTAACTACAGTATATTGCATACCACGACCTATGAAGTGTTACTTGATGTCATAAGCTGATGCCCACGACTATACCTTATAACATATAGTAGTGCTCCTCGTTTCCTTATAATAAATGTTACACTTTCCAGCCGAGCACCCGGCCTTTCATGCCCTGTACGCAAGCAGCATGAAGGAACAGTGTGTACTGCTCACTTACCTGCCCTGCAATGAAAACTTCACTCAAAGTGAGATGGAAGTGCTCATTACTTTATAAAGGAGTTACCCGTTACCACAAAAGGAGACTATGCACTAGAAAGGTTTAAATGTGTTTATAAGGATAACTCCGAGTGCAGGGACTTCTGCAGATGGAGTCCATGCACTCTGGTGCACATGCCGCAACCCTGATGGAGGAGACCGGAGGATGGGAGTAGTAGTGGCGGATGCTGTTCCACCTAGCAGGCCGAGCACACTCACCAACCACTCCAGTCCCACTCCTAGTCTATACAAAGTCGAGGAGGGTCTTGCAGCACTACCGGATGGTGGTGGTAGTAGTTCTTTCCCCTGGGGCACTTCCAGTTGAAGAGGGGACCTCTCCTACCTGAGCCGGTGTGATGTTGATTGGAAGGGCCCTGATGGTGATGCAGGCACAACTCAGGAGTCAAAAGTGCAGGTAAACCAAAACAACCTTTTATTTGGCAATAGGAATATAAGATAATGGCAGCTTCCAAATAGGGGTAGTAGTACAGTGTCCAATCCCCAGCTTTGGTTCTAGGAGGCCTGACAGGGTTCTGGTTACCTGAAAATTAGGCCCGATGCAATCCTCCTGTCAGGGCTCCCTCTGTTCCTCCTGGAACGGCACCGGAAAGATCCACAATTATGGATAGCTGAAAAGGTACTCCTGGTGGTCTCTGGGGCTGATTATAATCCTTCTGGAGGCTGTGATGGCTCACCGATGGCCTTAGTTCAGCTTGTGGGGGCAGAAATACTCTGCCCACCCTCACTGTCTCACCGCTCACATTAGACTGACTGAACTGAACTCAGACCAAGGGTTACCGTGGAGACATAGTCTCCCACAACCTCTCCCAGCGGCCTGTGATAGGCCTGGGCTAAACCAAGGCTAGGTTTGAATACTGCAGGGGAGGACATACAGGGAAAAGCTGCAACAATGCATTTAACATAGAACATGGAACGTACCAACACAACCCAGAGGCACAGAGACAAACAATTTAAAGCAGCAGCCTCTGGGATGCTGCACACAGAGCCCACGAGGTGTGCCAAACGGTGACGCACCTCAGATTTCCATGTGCGAAAAGAAAATAGTTACTACAGTTCATTTGTCTATAAACTCTAGTAACCCTTGACAACTGATGTACAGTAAACTAGACAACGTGATGTGATTGGCTTCTTTAGAACCTGAGAGAGAAAGGCCACATTGCTGCATCCAGGACAGATTTGTACAATATTGTTTTTATTATTTATTTTTTTATGCTTTTAATTTTCTTTGATATCCAATTTGTGTATCATAGTGGATTTGGTGGATTAATTTGAATGCCTTTTTTATTTTTAATGAAATTGTCCATAAGGGTTGTGTGGGATTGTTTAAGTTAAAAATTTTTTTTTTTTTAAATGCCCGCTGTATGGTTGACTGCTTCCATTACTAATGCAGAGCTTAGTTTTAGCCACTAAATGGGTTAACTTTATCCCACCATTATTATCCATGTAGTCAACGCCATCTGGAGTTCCAAGAAAAGCTGGGTTTAGTCCAGTATCCGACAATCTAGTGATAGTCAATCCCAATAAAATATGGGTTTTCCAACCCTGGTAATGCAAGGCTGCTGTTGCTTTATTTGATCTGGCTGGCTATTTTGTTTTATTTATATATTTTAACCCCTTACCGACAGCTGCTGTAATAGTATGGCAGATGTCGGGTATTTAAATATGGCGGCTGCTCTGGAACTGTTATATTATACAGCAGAGACTCGGCGCTAATGCCTGCGATCAGTGCAGGCACTGATTACGGACATTAACCCACCCCCCAGCGCCTTGGTTAAAGCTGACTGAGGCACCATTTTGCCGGGGATCGCCGACACCTGGAGCGAGCTCCCGGGCTGGCATCCCGTTACCTTTTGAAGGCTTTCCAGGCATGTCTGTCATGTACCTTCTACTGCAGGCTGCTCTATGCAGATTACAATATAAGTATCGCTATTTTGCAATGCATTTCACTTACCTTTTTTGTACCTAGCCAAGCTTTCAACCTTTGCTCTGAAAAGGTTTATTTCAGTAGTACATGCAGCGGTAGTTGCATGCTGCATGTTTAAAGTCCTGTAGTGCAGGCCACTTGTGCGGCCTTGACGTGGGGCATTACTGTTTACCTTACAAGCTCCGTGGCTGCCAGAAGTGACGTTGGTCACTTTGCTCCTCCAGAACCTTTTTTTGTGTTCCAGTTTTCCAGGGACTGAATTCTCGGTCGGACTTGTTACGGCTTAGTTTTTCCTCCTTTTTTGCAAGTTTTTATTTGCTGAGCCTCTTTTCTGGCATCGGTCTGTATAGATTTAGCTTAATTCTCTGTACAAGGAATTAAGCTTTGCAAATTTGCGGGAGGAGGGATTTTTGTGAGCACTACTTGCTCATTCCTCCTCCCCTCCTATAGAAGCCTTCATCTCAATGCAGGAGATGGCTTGTCTCTTAGTGAGGAAGGCCTCAGTACTCCACTTGGGTTACTGTTCTTGTTTCTGCAGCATGGTGGCTCAGTGGTTAGCCTTGCAGTGCTAAAGTCCTAGGTTCAAATCCTGCCAGGAGTTTGAAAAAAAAAAAAAAAAAAAAAAAAGGTCCAGTTTGTGTGCAGTGTGACACACTGTGAAGCTATTGAAGATTTCCAGGTGATTGATGAAACACTTTCATCTGATGATACTTTGGAAGATTCCAGCAGACCTCTCTTTCCTCCTGAAGTCCATCTGGCTGCTGAAGTCCATCTGGTCAAGGGACCGTGATGTTGACGGGGAAGCCTCCTGTTCCACCTCTAGGGGGCCTAAGGCCTTCCAAGTGGATGAGTCACTGGAAAAACTCATGCTTGAGGAATGGAAACATCCGGAAAGAGTTCCTATATATTCCAGAAAATTTAGAACCTTGTTCTCTATTCCGGAGGCTCAGCGGGATCGATGGGGCCTCCCACCTTAAGTGGACACAGCAGTGGCCAAGTTGTCCCGTTTTACGGTGGTCCCAGTGGATGATGGTTCTAACTTCCAGAACCCTGTGGATAGATGTATAGAGAGTACCTTTAGGAAGGTTTATTCTCTGACCTCCGGTCAGACTTCCGTGGCTATTGCCTCTAATGAAGTCTCAAGCAAATTACATGCTGACATCGCCTTTGGAGTCTCCAGAGATGATCTCCTAGCTTTTTTTAGTTCGGTTTCCTTATCGGCAGATTATTTAGCCGAAGCCTCCCAACATCATTTAAGGCTGGTGGCCAAATCTTTGGCCCTTTCTACGGCAGCTAGAAGGCCGCTATGGTTAAAACCCTGGAGAGGGGATAATGCCCCTTTGTTCTCTACCCTTTGAGCCAGGTAAGCTTTTGGCAGAGGCCTGGATGAGATTATGGAAGACCTTGCCATTAAAAGGGTAAGACTCTGCCTCAGGCCTTTAGAGGCAGGTCAAGACTTTCCGGCCGGGGTAGATGTTACCAGCCTCAACCCAGACCTCAGTTTCAGAGACAACCTAGATATCAGCCTAGGGGTTCTGGACGAAGGTTCCCCAAGGATGAGGACAAAAAGAAGCCTAGCTTTTGACATCGGCTGCCTTCTTCCTGTGACCGAGACTCCTGTCGGAGGTCGGCTTTCTCACTTTTACACTGTCTGGCAGGAAAAAATTCAAGACCCTTGGGTCTTGCAGATTGTTCAGAGAGGTTATGCGATCTAGTTTCTTCAGCCTCCTCAGGATCGATTCGTCATAACCCGCTCCCTTCCTGTGGCTCAGTAGGATATACAGTGGGTACAGACCCCTTAAAATTTTTCACTCTATTTCATTGCAGCCATTTGCTAAAAGCAAAAAAGTTCATTTTATTTCTCTTTAATGTACACTCAGCACCCCATCTTGACAGAAAAAAACCCCCAGAAATGTAGATATTTTTGCAAATTTATTAAAAAAGAAAAACTGAAATATCACATGGTCATAAGTATTCAGACCCTTTGCTCAGTACTGAGTAAAAAGCACCCTTTTGAGCTAGTACAGCCATGAGTCTTTTTTGGGAATGATGCAACAAGTTTTTCACATCTGGATTTGAGGATCCTTTGCCATTCTTCCTTGCAGATCCTCCCCAGCTCTGTCAGGACAGCCATTTTCAGGTATCTCCAGAGATGCTCAATTGGGTTGAGATCAGGGCTCTGGCTGGGCCAGTCAAGAATGGTCACAGAGTTGTTCAGAAGCCACTCCTTTGATATTTTAGCTGTGTGCTTAGGGTCATTGTCTTGTTGGAAGGTGAACCTTCGGCCCAGTCTGAGGTCCAGAGCACTCTGGAAGAGGTTTTCTTGGCCGCATTCATCTTTCCTTCACTTGCAAACAGTCGTCCTGTCCCTGCAGCTGAAAAACACCCTCATAGCATGATGCTGCCACCACCATGTTTCACTGTTGGGATTGTATTGGGCAGGTGATGAGCAGTACCTGGTTTTCTCCACACATACCACTTAGAATTAACGCCAAAAAGTTCAATCTTCGTCTCATCAGACCAGAAAATCTTATTTCTCATAGTTTGGCAGTCCTTCATGTGTTTTTGGCAAACTCTATGCGGGCTTTCATATGTCTTGCACTGAGGAGAGGCTTCCTTTGGGCCACTCTGCCATAAAGCCCCGACTGGTGGAGGGCTGCAGTGATAGTTGACTTTGTGGAACTTTCTCCCATCTCCTTACTGCATCTCTGGAGCTCAGCCACAGTGATCTTTGGGTTCTTCTTTACTTCTCTCACCAAGGCTCTTCTCCCACGATTGCTCAGTTTGGTTGGACGGCCAGGTCTAGGAAGAGTTCTGGTCGTCCCAAACTTCTTCCATTTAAGGATTATGAAGGCCACTGTGCTCTTAGGAACCTTGAGTGCTGCAGAAATTCTTTTGTAACCTTGGCCAGATCTGTTTCTTGCCACAATTCTGTCTCTGAGCTCCTTGGGCAGTTCCTTTGACTTCATGATTCTCATTTGCTCTGACATGCACTGTGAGCTGTGAGGTCTTACAGTGGGGAAAAAAAAGTATTTAGTCAGCCACCAATTGTGCAAGTTCTCCCACT